>BGZK01000127.1:0-712857 GCA_005406025.1 Eumeta japonica
TTTGTTTTGTTTTGCTTGTTTTACATGCCACGTCTGTGAATAATATACATTTTCTATTTATTTCACGTGGCTAGGCGTTCTAATTATTTGTTATGAGCAGTTATGAGGTGATCTATTAACGTGTTTTTTGGGTAAAACCACTCGAAGTACCCAATTTTCTTGGTTTGAGGTATTAAGAGCAAGAGAGATGTTAGAAAGACCGTACTATGTGAAAATCTGTAGTATTTGCCTACTCCTCTGGAAAATAAGCGTGTGTTTATAAAAATAAATAAATAATATGGTTTTTGAAATAAAAAACATATTTCCCAATTATTCGTTTAAAAAATATAAGAAGAATCTGCAATCACATTACAATTATAAAACAAAACTCATAAAAGTGGTATCATATCTGTTGTAATATATAAAAATAACAACAGAACTATTTGAAATACTGAATAATTTGTTTCTATAAATACACAAGTAGCGCCGAATTTTGTTAGATTTTCAAAATGGGACAAGTAAAAACAACCACAAGAGAAAATTTCAAACATGATGTTTTGGAGAAATTTAAAGATAGAAATTTAATTTCATTTAAACCTTAAAAAGTGTTCGGGACGACTAATTCAATTTACACGCAGGCGCAACGCTACCTTCGCCCGGCCTTTCGCCGTAGCTTCGCGAGGGGGCCCGAAGGTGCGTTAGAAATACTCCTGAATAAACAACATCAGAGATAAAAGATAACGGACCGTCTCGGCTTTCAGGCATTAAACTAGTGCGCTTGATGTCAGGGCCTTAAATATTTATGAGGAAACCTTCGTAACCGACTCCAAAAAAAAAAGGTACAAAAGAAACGCATTGTATTTCGCCGAAGTATATTTTGAGGATTCTTTTTGTACTTCCCCCGCTATAGATTTACAAGCGTCTCAATTTCCCAATCACATAAGAAGTCAGTGAAATCAAAATTATTGTTTTCTACAAACAGTTCATAATTATGAATGTATATAGGTCACATTTAATAAGCTAATATTGTTTTTTCGCTTGATTACGATTTTAAGATGTTGAAGTCATGGAGTTTGATTCTCGACTTGGGACAATATTATTTTTTGAGGTGATGCTAATTTGACATACGTGTGGATAAAGTGGCTTTAAGCCCACATTACACAAGCTTCAAGGTGTATGTCGCCTGAGTTACCATTATTTGCACACGATATTTTTGTTAATTCCCGATATATATTATTACATACAGCACGTGATATTCGAGTAATTTTTGCTTCAAGTTTAGATGATTTTTAATCCAACTTGAAAGAACTTGAAATGATGTGAAATATTGAAGAACGATCGAATTGCTTTGATTTTCCTTGTTCATTAACTTGTTAAATACCATAACAATGATATAAAATCGTTCAAGGTAGTACCGACACGTATTCAATTTTAGAATAATTTTCTCTTACTAGGTTAAAAAAGTGTATTTTATCTTTCATAGTTAATTTACATTCGTATGAGAACACAATTTTGCAAAGAACAAAGAGATACAACCGTTGCGTGAACTATTTCCCAAGCACTGACATTTATTAACCTTTGCTGAGCTCACCCGCGGTCTCATTTCGTTCTTCGCGGGAGTTCCGCGCCTACGGCCTCCTCGCGCGCTGTGCCCACGGCGCGAACAGGCGCTAATTAGTTGCGGATTTTCATGCGAAAACTTCAATTTATTTCGCCGAAGCCGCAACACGGACCTTTTTCCTGGCTGAAAAGTCGGAGGGAGCCGGCGGGGCGGACGCGGCTAATGAAAATCGCCTCGATCGGCTCTCAAACGGGAAACGGGAGTTCCACCTCCGGCCGCGGCCGCTAACCGGCCGTTAATGCGCGAAAGTACGCAACAGGCTCGTTTGTCGAGTTGTTAACGTCTACGGACCTTTTCGAGAACGAATTTAAATATCGCACTTGAGCCTTTTCGACCCCCCCATTGTTGGAGCTACGTCATACATAATATGAATGATTTAATTCCGTTGCCCGTTTCCAGCGTGCCTACTGATGTGTTTACGAGACTCGAATTGTATTTGTGGAATAATATACTCCATCTCACTGTCGACGTTTTCAATAATTATGTCATCTCAAGCATAGAGTTTGTTTGCAATATATAGGTACTTGTAAATGGAAGTTCTTGCAATGTATTTCAAATCGTAATACAATACTATTTTCAAGGAATTCTTATTGTTTATATCATATTGTAATGAGGACACATTGTAAAATACTGTGGTGTAACAAGTATGGGATAAAAATTCATTCTGAAATCTATGCATGTATATATGTAATGAAAATAGTTTTTTTTGTCTGCTAAGATTTCTAAAACTGCTTATCGTAAAGGTTTGGAACTATGAGTATTCGACGCTTAATCGTCTATAAATGGTTACAGGCTATTTATAATACAAAAATATAAAAGTATGTTTATATGGATTTTGGTCATATGCTGACGGCTAGACGGATTGTTATTGGGACTTTGACCATTCGAGTTAGAATCGTTTGTAGATGGTTATAGGATATTTATAATATAAAAAATGTAAAAACACGTTTGTATGGATGTTTGTTATACGCCGATGACGGCAAGATGGAATATAATCAAATTTTTCATAGAGGTAGATTATGTTCTCAAATAGGATAGATAATTAATGTAATAAGATTATATTATACAAGTAGATTACATTTTATGTAAACAAATTTATAAATACCATTAAAAAATAGCAATCTGTTATCACTAACATCCAAGGCCAAGGTAGGATCACGACTGGAAAAATTCGTTATTGAAATAGTTGGACCGGGATCAAATCTGACAATAAAATCATGTGTCAGGAATTGAAATCGATAGCAGGATCGTAATCGGCATCAGAATTGACGGCGAGAACGACTAATATTAAAAACAAAGCGATTCATTATATGCACACGCGAGCGAAACCACACGCATATTTGAAACATATAAAAAAGAATTATTGCTGGATGTTAAGTTAACTGCTAACGTAATAAACTTAACGGTGAACCAAAGATCAGCTTCAAAGTTAATAATGAGAGTGTAAATATCGAAACAAATGTATTATTTGGCAATACTAATGTTTTCTGTGGATAATAAAGACGGTGTCGCGGGCGTAGACATATCGGTGAGTGTTATAAAGAGACTTAAATTCCGCACAACCGTCAATTGTTGCCTGCCAATCCAACAATGTTTTTTATCTTTACGTTTCTTGTGAATCTAACAACTTTTATTTAACATTGCACAAGTTACACCATTTAAATTGTTTAACGTTAGAACTAGTATTGGCGTTGGTACTGCAAAAATATTGTTTTTTTAACGATCGACTTTTATTTTTGTCACTATATCGATTATCCGCTATCAGTTTGCAAATAAACGAAAATTTAAGATAGTTGCAATGCCGCAGAAAACCGACCCATCTCCAATCGCCGCTCAATGCCGTGCACTTTGTTATGATGACGTCGGCAGTTTGATATACAATCAATACGATTACACAAATACTAATTCCGAGGCAAACGTATTTTGTAATGATATGCCTTTGTTGCTGTAGCAGTATTAAACGTTGATGAGTCTCAAAAATTCTATTGTCGACGCATTTCTATATAAAGTGCTGAAAAGGAAGTTGCTGACGTCGCAATAAATGAATGACAATAAAAAAAAACCGTTACCACAGTGGCTAAATTCCTTTATCTGTGAAGACAATGTATTTAGCTATTTGACCGACGAAAAATTCGCAAAGTTTTTGGCCTTGTTAGCCATAATTTTTTTCAGTGTGCACCTCCCATATCGGAATAAGTGAAGGGGTGGCATTAGAATAGAGATTTATTCTTTTTCACTCTCACAAAGGCAGTCAGTAGTTTTGCATCAAAAGGAAAAACCAATACAATTACATAGAAGGTTCAAGCTTAGGTAAGCAAATGTAGTGTTTCTTATTATTAATTTTGTACGTTTATATAGGAATGACTAAAAGTATATGAATTCATTTTTGATAAAAATACATTTATTATTTTTTAATGAACCTCTTTTACTAACATTCAAATAATTGTTTTTTATTCAATTGTAGCAGGAAACCGATAAAAATACACTTTATTTAGTCAAAGATATTTCTATGTGTACTCAATAAACAATTTTCGGAATCCTGAAAAGAAGCTGTTATTGACAACCTCTAATAATGGTATCTACTATTATTATATTCCAACATTCCAATGCTAACATTATTTCTATTATATTATACCATTACAACAAACAGTTACTCTAAACACGATATTTATTCATATCCATATTCATATTCAAAGGTACGTCTCTATTCCGGGGGTAGGACGGTCGCGGCGGCGGGAGGGGAGGGCGGGAGGGGCGGGGTCGGCGTGGAGTGACGCGCGGACGCCGGGGATAACCTCATTGAATGATTTGATTTTCCGCCAAATTAGATAAAAGTAATGAAATACGCCCCCGGGATTTCGGGACATAGCCCCGAATAGACCGGGGATATTTTATCCGCTGACGTTGATTTTTAAAACTCGAGCATTAAAACCGGCTGATAAAGTATTATTTATCGAAGTTCGAAAGCGAGATCGGGGACTGTGGGGGCGCGATTTCTAAATTTATCTCAGCCGATTTCGAGCGGTGGCGCGTCGTGAATCTTTGTTTTCGGTGGACGTTCGACGTTGAATGATACCATTCGAGCATGGTTGTAATATTTTTTAGCTAGAAGTAATTATTTGTATTTAAAATATATTTCATCTATTCTACTAGGGGGCTGTTCAATCTTTTTAAATTGATATTTTAATCGTTCCTTTATTATATTATTTTATTTATCATTACGTCAATTCACGAAGAACGTACAACTCGTGAAAATAATCAGCACAAAATTTCATAACGACAAAGTCTGTTACTAAAATAGTGTTACGAATAAAGTCTTCGTTCTCGTAACGAATATCTTGCTCCATACCTGAGCAATGATCCATAGGCATATACACGCATAAAATATTTGCTATTCACGCATGAATACGGAGTATATTCCCTCAAATTTATTGTATTGCACATACCCAGCTTACCTTGGCAAAGTCCCGCGCAGTGACTGACGGGCCCGTTTTACTGAACATATTGAATTTACCAGCGAATCGGTTCTGTCAACGCAGTTATCTCCTTCATTCGCTCATACGAGATTAGGTACCTACCTACATGTATTTGGGCGGAATTGAAAAGGATCCGAACAAAATGTCCTCATTATGCAGACCCCGAGGCGAGGCGATCAAATGAAACCCGTCGATGATAGACTTTCTATACTTACTTTCATTAGATAGAAAAAGGTGGTCAAGTGCGAACCGCATGTTATATTTTTTGTTTCTACCAAAAAAGAAAACAGATAGATTCAAATCGTTGTTCAACTTTTTATCTCATCTGAAGTCATCTCGTCTAAACGTCTCGGATTGACTAATGATATAGTTAACGTTTGTTTTCAACGTGTTGAGTCCTACTGTAATGGGCATTTAAACCTATAATATTTTATGTGTTTAGAAATGGATAAATAAAAATGGATTGACCCTTGACTAATACTTGCTACTATTAATTTTTAATACTATTAAAACTGCATTTAGAAACGTTATACTTAGAAGCATTACAACAAAGTATACTTTCACTGAAATGTCGTGTCAGATATGGTATACTTAAGTAAGACAAATTGTACGTAAATAATGCAGCTAATATCACTTCACATATTTCGTACCACTGATAATATTGTAATCTTATTCGATTGTTATACATTTAGAGTTGATAGTTGAAAAATCTACATTGTTCGTGAATCGCTTCAGAAAAACATTTAATTTTAACAATGTCTAACAAAAAATATTGTGTTCTCTATAGAAAAAACTTGGGTCAAATATTTACATTTCTCGTTTCAAGTTAGCAGACAAACGGCTAAGCTCCAGAGGTAATTTCGTTTTAAATTATGATGCTCAAGTTGTTCGAAAATTACTCATTTTCATTTATAAATAATATATTGTACCTTTACACGCCACAAATTGCTTCTTTCTTTCACATGGGATACTAACTCTGTGGTTAATTATTGACATTCTCTTTAGACGCATTTTGATAGACTTTTACTATTCAACAGAGTATACCAATCATATTTGGACAACAGTAATCCATGACGAGATGAAATCGAGAATTGGCAATTTACGTATACAATACTTATTTTTATTACAAAACAATCAACATTTAGCATGGCAAAAGTAGGAGTCGATTGTAATTGCTGTACATTTTGTGATGTGCGATTCACTTTGGAAGGATAAATTTACATTCTTAGCTTTTGTCTTGGGCGGAAAAATGCATATAAAAACACTTCTTTTATCATACCGTTTGAGTAGAATGTCACATGATAGTAAAAATATGCATAAACTTTGCTACAAAAAATACGTAACTCTATATCCATATGAGTTTCGTTATTCGATAGAGTATCTGTAAAATTATTTAATAGTATATGCTATATTATTAAACGTGTTATATCACAATGTGTGTATTAGAGATATGATGATTTTCATATTCTTCGCCTTATCTATATTTTATCTTAAAGAAACACTAAACATAAGGAAATAGCAACAGTTTTAATCTATTCTACACCTTACTAAAATGCTTCAGACATATTCATCCTTTTCTAGTTCTGTTATTGAAGATAAAATGAATGATATCGATTTTTTTTTATTAAGTTGATGAAAATTAGCAAATTTAATTTTACGTGTAAGTTTTTCAACATCTAATTTTTACTTTCACTCACTCAAGAAGGTTTTATTTCTTATTTAATACCTGAACTCTAATTCCTGAAATAAAAATTTCACTTTAAGGCAGCATTGCTTCTACAACACCGATTGCTACATGTCGTGTGATGACTTTGTTGATGGAATACTGAAAACCTCAAAACAATGAATGCCTGTTGCAATGCACTTTCTATTCGCCATCTTTATTAGCTTGTGTTTCTAAATGCAACAGAAATTGAGTATAATTTTCGTACTTAATTAGTAGTTAGCGTGCTTATGAGCTATTAACCCTGTGGATAAGATGCTTCGATATAATGCTCTTTTGAAATTATTATAAATATATTATTAATACACGACCTTAGGATATTTAAATGTTTGTTTCTTTAAATCTGAAAGTGAATTGTTGTGTCTGAACATAAGAAATGTCAAAAAATGATAGAAGTTTGTTAGACGTGTTAGCTTAATTTAGTAACAATATATTCTATTGAATATAGAAAACGAAACCGACAAGGTTAATTTCAAAATAAGACAAATAAAAAACACATCACAAAACACTAATAATTATAAGAGATCAGCTCGCTTTTATCCTTATTTTATCCGTACATATATATTCTATACCATATTCATTACGAAACCATTCAAAAGTAAGTTATATTTCATGAACAATTACGTTAATTAATCGAAGCCATGCTCGTTCATTCATAGCGAACCAACTGATAGCTGATAAAACGTAGCGCTTAAAAGCTATAAGCCGAAATACGGAATCTCAACTCGTAAACGCTCGTCCTATAATTGCAACAACTCGGTTTACGCTTCCTGAATAAGTATTCCGGCTTCCTCTTGGGCAACGCGGTGGGAATATTCCGTTGCGAAAGTACGTAAGGGAAGAATTATCTAACCTTCGGAGATCCATTGGGGATATTTATTCGATGGTTGCTTTCGAATTGCACACATTAAAATCTACTAGGAAAACGATGACGGTGTCATGATTTAGAATTCTAAGTCCCCTTTTTTTTTTTGCTTCAAGCACGATTTTCAGATTGAAATGTTTAATGACTTCAATAGTTTTTATTTTGTTTCGTTTTGGAATGTAGTGCCACTTTGCGATGTGACTTACATGTCATAAACTGATCATCACCTAGATTTTTAATCGTAAAATTGAAACTAATTAGTGTTTTCATGAAAATGCACTTAAATTTTTAAAATATTTTATCATTGATAATAAAACTGAGTTTTCTAAATTATCAATAGGAATATGTCGATTTGAATTTACACAATATTTTTTTTAATAATTGCCATCAACTTACAATCAAAGTTATTATGAAAAACTATAACTTGATTGATGTAAGTTTATATATGTCATTAAATAAAATTGTGACGAAAATATTCATGTAAATTGTCCAAAAAAAAAACAGCATACAGAGAGTTCAGAAATTGGCAATTTGTTGATTCCTTGCAGTAGAAAAAGCTCCGACCCACTGAGGCTCTAGTGTGGGCGTTTGTCCAATTACGGTGACCTCTCGACTCTCGATAAATATCCCCGCGAGGTACCCGCCTGCAAGAGGAATGCGGAGAACGAGAGAGCAATACAGGTTGCCCTCATCGACGAATAGCCTACATTTTCTCTGAAGGAATGTGAAAGGTGCTCTTCGCTTTGTATTTTTATAATTCTCTAAATGAAATTTCATCTTTTTTATTTAATGTCGAGCACGTGAACCATTCATTTTCTTTTCAGAAATTCTTGCTCATATTTCTTTATAGCTCAAATGCTATCCGTCCATAATTATGATAAAAAAATAGAAAAACTTCTCATTAGCGGTGCTGGGTCCGGTCCGTGTGTGTGTGTGTGTGTTTACCCAATTCGAATTATCTCAGAATTACTCAAGGACTACATTTTCGCTTTGATATCTGATTATTTTTCTCTGATCTAATTGCTCTTGCATATCGGATTATTTTTGAATACTGTTAAGCATAATAATCTGTATAATACCTCTCCTAGTAGATGTAGAATTTCATATGTTGTTATACATTCTCTTCGTTATGCAGTTTCATAGCAATGTCTTCCTGCGCCTTCACAACAAATAATAATCGATGTTTGAAATCGCCCATGACGATGTGTTTCAAAATATAGAAGGAAGGCGGTACAAATTCAACGAACTTAGAAGCTAATAATCAAATAGGAACTCACTTAATAATCTTTAACGAATTTTTAAGTGTATGTTTAATGACACCTCATACTTTAGACTGCTCAAAAAAATAAAATTGTTTGATATTATGAATGTAAAGCTATTCTTCACTTTTTTCTTCTTAAATTCTGAAGAAAATTGTGCCTATAAAAACCACGAATAGAATGAGTTGGACTTATAAGGCTGTGACGTGACATACCAACACACGACGAGATCGACACACGGACAGGACAAAACTACATTCTCCTCTTCATTCGACTATGGTTCCTTCTTCGTCTTTGGCTACGAAACCCTAAAAATAACAAAATACATTTCTCTATGCGTACAACACGCGATACGACCCAGATTCTAATCTCCAGTTAAAATGACCGCCGAGGATTAATCACGTTCAAATAACGCAAGCGGTACGGGATTTGTTGCCAACTAAAATAGAAATATAACGAGTCCCGTTGAATCTCCAAGAGGTTTGTCGATAAAATAACAGAGACGGCCGCTCGTTACACGCGCCCGCGGAGACCTTTACTGCTACTCGACCGAGGTAAAATATGTTATTATAACAAGCACCGCCCCGCCCGGGACACGAATGAGGATGTTCTGTTTATTCGGGTTTTACCGCATAGACGACGCTAGATTTTTATAAATCTTCTTTCGCGAAAAGCCGTGTAAGGAAGTGAACTTGGGAAAACTCATTAGAATTTTATATTCGATGGGCATAACATGTTTCTGGATTCTTAAACTGGATGTAATAGCTTTCGAATCGATTCACTGAACAAGCATAATAACAGCTTAATTTCTTCGGACGTGCATCGTATTGGTCCACAAGGAGCAGACGAGTTATCAATCATCACGCCATGTATTAATTATTGTATTGCCTCATACAAAATTCGTCCCTCTTGATACCTTCCGAAGCGCCCTAAACACCCGAAGGCCGTATCATTAAGGCGAAATCTAAAATGATCCGACATTAAAAACTTCGACAATGGCCGAAAGTGGCGCGGCGCGACTGCGCGCCGAATTGAATTAGCATTTAGCAGGTATCAGATCGAGTTAGTCCCCCGCGGTTCACTCCGTTCATGTTTATTTAGCAGACCCTTGAAAGGACGAAGCCATTAATACCGGGCTTAAAGTATTTGCATCACTAATTTCTTGTTTAATGATCGTAACACAACAATATTCCCTTTCCGCGACCCGTTACGGTATTAAGGATTTGTCTCGAATGTCACTCTCGAATATTCCACATGACAGGTAGATAGCTCTATGATCTCGCGGCCGTTATCTCGGATATTTGCTTTTGTATTCGTAAAATGCATTGAGTAAACACAAAGAAACATGTTTTTCGAACAATGCCCATGACAGGCGGAACTACTTGGTACATAAAAGAATTGGTAAATTCTCATTCCTTTAACGAGACTTTAAAAAATATTATTTTATGCCTTATCGAAGGAATGAGATAAATGTGTATTTTTATGTTTATTTATGTATAATTATATTCGCCACGAATTATTATCTACAGCTTGCACTTATCCTAACGAGAAGGGACACGTAATGAATCCTTTTATTCATTGTTTATCCTGGATATGCGAAATAGAACTAGCAAGACTGTACCGTTTTTTGTATTTTTATATCGTACTTGTGTATTTAAATTTCGGTACGAAACTAAATTATGATTTAACGTTATACATCTAAAAATAATTGAGTTGCAAATTTTAATAATAAAGGCATTAATAAACCATTGTGTTTGCCCAGAAAGTTGAGAAGTGTATTTTCACAATCATGTTCATGCATTTTCTAACTTTTAAAGTATCTGTGTACCTAAAAAAATTGTGGGTTTTATTTTCCATAAAAATATCATGCATTTGCACACCACATGCAAATACCTCATTATATATCATAATAAATTTGAAATGCAATATATTGTTGAGTAAACATAACAAAACAGAGAAATTTATGTCTTTACTTTTTCAAATTACATGGTTTATCGTTTAGCTACTTATAATATATGTGAATAATCTTAAATAAACTTAAACATAAAAAAACGTGTATCAGATTTAAAATCTTCTGATTTTTTTAAAAGTAATGCAACAAATGATTGGCCAAGACGCGGACGATAATAGAAAATAATTTTCGAAGATAACAAAGGGCAGAGTTATCGCTCTCGCTAGTTCCATACGCGCCAGTGTTACAGGGTTCGCTCGCCGCGCCCTCTATCCCGTTTCGCGACAGTGACAAGTGCTTCCGTGCGCGGTGGCCGTTACGCCCTAACAAAGCCCTTCCCGGTGTCGCGTCGCCGCGTAACAGTCGACGCGATCCGCGGGCGGCGCCCCGTGACGTCGCGCACGGCGTCCGTTATCAATCAGCCGGCGGGTCGTCCCGTGAGCTCGAACGGCACGCCGGCGCCAGAGCATCCGGTTTTAGTTCCGGTCCTAGCTCATATGACGTCGCATCAGATATGTCCCGTTCCTTTGCACTTGAAATGTAACTGTCATTGAACGATTGGAGTTGTTTTTTTTTATTACACAACAACAATTAACAAAATTATGAGAAAAGTTAGTTCGTGTATTTTAGATTCATATTGCATTAAATTGGTGTAAATATAAGATTTGTGAATATTACATTAATTATATCTACTTTTACGACTTATTTTCATCCATTAAGCGCGTCTACTCTATGACAGTTTTAATTGTGTAAAGTAAGACGTAAAATGTGTGTCATAATTTAAGTATTTGTACTTTACACTAATATACTAACTGTGCATAAGTTAAAACACCAAACGAGTGAGAATAGGCCTCGCTACCCGACAGTTCCGTACAAACTTAATTGTGTTTGTAGATTTTATCAAGAGTCTCGACGATTTTTGCCAGTTTTCGATATCGATATTGGCAAGATATTAAAACGAGGAATTCCGAAATTTTTCTTTATTTTAGAATATTTTTAAAAAATTACTTTAAAAATATTCGAATTTTTAGAAAATCTTAAATTTTAGTACAGGAAAAATACGTTCTTTCATACACTAGTCTACATCGCGATTCGCATTTCAGCTGTGAATGTCAAATCTTAATTGCAATAAAAATAAGTAAATAATAAAAACTACAAATAAAATACTATAATTTTTTTTCTCTTATTTGTGTTGGACGACTTTTCTTTCTGTCTGACTTCATGATCGTGAGTCAGAGTTAGTAAGTTGTACTCGATATGTTTTGATTTATAGTTTCAAAATACCCATATTTTTTGATTCCGTTGACTTTGAAGATTGATTTTATTACACCTTTGATGGATTGACCTGAATATTTTATATGTATTTCAACTTCACACTACGCATTCCTCAGAAAAAGGGTTTTCATAAACAGACAGACATATGACAAATTGATCCAATATTTTTTTTTGACAGAGCCCCAAAAAAATGGCCGTGTGTGATGTAATTGTTAGGGCAGTAAAGTCAGAAACTTATGAAAGTTGACTTAAAATATTTGCTGGGAATACACTTATAATTACGAAGTTGTCGCACACACAACATTGTTTCCCATAATATTTGAGAATCTATCTAAAATTATTATCATGGAATAATGAATGCAAGTGACTTTATAATTTAAAAGAATACCTAAAGAGCGTTACAATTCCATTATTCGCTACTGCCTTTTTATGCGTATCTTTTTTATTATCATTACTATTTTGATTGTCGTTGTTTATTGGTGGTTTTATTGATTATCTCAGTTTTCTGTATTTGGAAATGCAATCATGTTCCTGCATTTAAAGAATGTATTACCTACTTCCTTAGCAAGTTTAAGTTTCACATAAAAATGAAGGTGAATGATGAGATGTGATATATGAAACAAAATATAAACTACAATTTATATTAGCCACAGTCTTCACGTTGTGCGATGCTCATAATATTCCAGCACATCGTCTTTCATATATTTAGTTTACAAGCTCACGCCTGTTTTCCAAAAAAATTGGCGGAGACCATAGACCTCTGTTTTATGC
Source organism: Eumeta japonica (assembly GCA_005406025.1). Taxonomy (NCBI): domain Eukaryota; kingdom Metazoa; phylum Arthropoda; class Insecta; order Lepidoptera; family Psychidae; genus Eumeta; species Eumeta japonica. Next base: position 12,921 of record BGZK01000127.1, read on the forward strand.
GACATTTATATCTATCTTTATACCTCTCCTTCTTCACTGACATCCATCAGTCGTTTCGCACAAGGTAGTCTGTACGTGGTACTTAAAATTTGGCTATTCTTTAACTATCTATCAATTTGGTCTGCACATAATTTTTCGATAGCGCTCTGTGCCGATCCTTCCATCACTTACAATCGCTATACAATTTCTTTGGACAATCTGCTTCTAATTACCATTTTCAGAATATATAGTATAAATTAAAAATTGTTTGTATTTTGTATTTCTCCTTTTCTGTTCACTGTAACAAATGTACTAGTATTTATATGTGATACAGAACTAGGTAAAGCGTAGAAAGAGAATATCAATTTAAAAATGTTTAATTATATAGTGATCAATCCTTTCCAAATATAATTAAATTACGATAAAGATACGGTTTCATATTATTCTTTTTACTATACAAGCAACTGATTTAATTTAGATTTTTAGTTAAAAAGGAACGTATAAATAAAGGTGGTTATTTTTTATAACTTAGAAGTCTACTACATAAGATGGACTGACATTAAAAGTATTTCAATTTTATGTTTTGAAGCTTATTATTTAATTACTTAAATATTTTGTAGAAAAAACTCATTTTATTATTAAAACTTGTAATTCTTACAAAATAAATATTATTCCCGAGGCAAAGGGTTGATCTCTTCACCTGCAGCTTTTTTTTAGTAGTATTCGGAAGGCAAAAAGCAGTAAATCTGCCACTCGATTCAAATTTTTAAGCCTTCGCATATTAGCAATTCCAATTCAAAAAGGTTACAGCTAGCCAGAGAGGGTTGTACAAATCCCCTTTAACGGTCTTGCAAAGCTATAAAACGTATTTATTGGGAGACAGCCTTAACTCGGTCGCTGTAAAAAAAAACATAAAATGAAGCTTTTTTTTCAACCAAAACTTAAAAAAGTTTAAATAAAAATTTGAAAGATAAATATCACCGCATATGTAGACATGCGATAAAATCTTACCTGGCAATTTTTACATATAAAAAGAAAAGTTCTAACTGATTGACTCGTTGACTCATCAACGCCCAGCCTAAACCTTTGGTCTGAGAAAGCTGATATTTTGGACAAGAAGTCTCTTCAGGATATCGACAAGAAATAAAAAAATAATTTCCGAAATTCGTTTCTTAAAGAGATAAAAGGGAGGTTCAAAATTTCAATATTAAATAGACATTCCGAATCGAAACTTCGTAAGTTTCGTAAGTAGTTAAAAATCAATAACTACGTGTGTGATTTTTTCTTAAATCAACACCAATTAATGTTGAGATATTGATACTCTTTATATAGATTTTCAAGATTTTAATTACGTAAATGACATTTATTTTGAGGCTTCATTTAAATTTTCGTAAAATGGGGTATAAACCATATAAAATTGCACTTATAAAAGTGCAATAAGAACTAAAACATTTGGGTCGGTTTGTTTGTGTATTTGTCTGTCTGTGCACCACGAAAATACTGCTGCACAAAATGTAATGCGGGTTTTATATTTTGCTGGAGATCTAACTTAGAAATATGCTCTAACATAGGGCTTGTGTCATTCATTATCCGCCCACGCGGGCGGAGTCGTGGGCGAAAGCTAGTTTTATTTAAACTCCATTCCAGACTCTAACTCAGTCTCCTTTTCTATTTCGCTTGCAGTCCCGATCCTGATCCAAGAACAAATCTTGCTTTTAGTACCAATGTTTCTTTACAATCTAGGCGATTCACGAAAACCAAAAAAGTATACGACACTCGCGGCCTTCCAGGACTTATAGTTGACGTTTTATTTTAATTACCCATTGTTGTATTAAATTTTACGTAGACAATATTCCTATTTAAAAAAAATACATTAATATATTTTTTGCGAACGCAGCCAGAACCCATTCGCCTAGTTCCTGGAAATTAGACAAGAGCACTTAGGTACAGGTCTAAGGATGATAATTTTCAAGTTGGCGCAAGCGAAAGTTTTCTCATTTACACCGGAAGTTCATAATTATTTATTATCCGCATTCCGGACTGTGTCGCAACTTTAATTGAAACAAAACAAGCAACTGTAAATGAGCGCGGGCGCACCCCTAACCGGGTCTAGAAATATTTGCAGTGACTATGCTCATAATAACGTTTCGACACTGTGCCGGTTCATATGACTGAGTAAGAAAATTGGATTTTCGTGATACGATATTGATTAAATAGTTAAATAGTAATAACAAGTTACGCATTACCACTTTCTTCGTAAATTAATATAAATTCTAATGGAAAAAGACAAGTAGCAGTTGCATTGAAATATTTTATTTTCATATGAATTTTTTTTATTCCTAAGTTTGTTTGGAGTTCACTCCTTAAGAATCCATTTTCATATGAGGCCCCCGATATGAAAATTTTACGAGGAGTGGACAATACAAATATTGACTCAAAAGCCTTAAGTTTTTTTTAATTGAGTATTTAATCTCTACTACTATTTTTTAAATTGCCTTAAATGGTGGCGTGGCCGAGCGGTCCGAGGCGCCGGTCTAAGGCACCGATCTCTTGGGAGGCGTAGGTTCGAATACCACCATTGCTAGACTTTTATTTTAGCATACGAAAATACGCGTATTGTATTAAGTGAATTACAATTTGACAGTTTTTTAAAGTCACTGTTATAATATTTTTTACAATCTTACATTAGAATCATCAGCGCTGTAATTTTATAGATTTAGAATCAGTGCCCCAGTGGGCGATCTTGTCACTTTATTTACCGAATTCGTATAGGGAAAAATAATTATTTATTTTGATCATCAGCATGATCGATCTTATACAGCGTTGTGAAACTGAAATTCATCTACAAAAAGTGAAAAGTATGAAGAAATTAAAATATAAGTTATTGTTGTGCACTCGTTGAATTTGAAACCGTCGTTTGTATTTAGTTTGTATTTGGTAATATTATAATAATTGTGTATGTGTTTTGAAGATCAATTACCAAGAAATCTTATCGTTCTATATAAAAACGTCTACTTAATATGTCTCTACAATGTATTTTATTTTTATTAATGTTCTCTATTAAGACAATTTAACAGAAAATAAATTAGATTTAGTATTTATTTAAGGAATACTGAAACCTAATAAACCTCAGTTGAAATACGACCTGAATAGTCCTTACGCTTCAAGTGAACGATCAAAAGGAACGAACTAATTAATTATTACTCGAGCGAGAGAGAAAAAAATCCTAATTGCGTCCCGAGTCCAGCATTAAATTTTAATTTTATTCTGTTCGAATCCAACGTTAAAAAACTATCCTTGAAAAGGATCGCATCAAAAGGACCCTTCGTCAAAAAGGAATGAAATAATACTTCGTAAGTTTCCCTTTTGAGATTCTACACGGGGCAATAAATTCTCTAGTGTAAAATGAGATATTTCACCGCACATTTTGCCCGTCCCCGTTCCCATCACGCTTCCCCCACTCTTCCGCGCGCTCTGCAAATATTTTAGTTGTTTCGCCGAGAAATTTTCGAATTCTCCGGCGACCAACTAACGCATTAACCTCACACCCTCCCGACATCTGTCTCCGTTCCCAACTTCCGATCCTTAATGCGCCGTTTCAATATTTGCTGAAGCGATTTGTCTTGCGTAATAGTACAAACACTTGATTATAATACTTACTTAAATCGAGGGAATATTGTTTGCGTAGCGATCGGGAATCGAGACCGCCGGCTGTAATATGAGGGGAAAGGTATCGAGTACACGTAACAAAGATACATTTAAGGCCATAAATAATGAACGTACGGGTGTTTTGATGTACGCCTGCTGAAACAGAATTCTACTTTTGTCTGTGGTAGACTTGGGGTTCGGTAAAGCGTGTCGGTTGATGGGTTAGCGGCGCGAATGAAACTCCAGTGGTACTAATGAGTTTGGTTTGCTTTGCTGTTACTTTTCCTGAATAACGATTTTCATAGTGTTTATAAAGACGTGTCGCCATTACCATAGACAATTCTTGGAAGAACCGATCCTACAGAATTATAGTATTTTGATTATTGTATATTATAACACAGATCTGACCAAACAGTTAGCTCTTATTTAGCAAATATAGATAGTAGTTATTTTCAAGTTTAAAAAAATTTCGCACTTAAATATTTTTATGATTGCCATACTTTATTACCTTTTCTTTAATGTTTTCCATAATATTATTTAGAGCCACAAAAGAAACGGTGCAATATAATGAGATCAAGTCAATATATTTATATCTCACAACCCCATTTTTTATAAATTACTCAGTGACAGCTAAATCTACAATTGGTACCCAGTAATATCTAGCAATGGCAGTTATGGTACAAAGATAAAAGTTCAAAATACCGAACCAGCATCACAAGATAGGTGCATCAAAGTGAAGCATTGCAGCTAATCGTATAGAATATTGAGATATAGAAAAGAATGTATAAGACATGTACATAAAACTTTACTTGACCTATACAATTTTATCAATAAAACTATTGTTTAATGTAGTATTTGGAGAAAGACTTTCGAAGACCTTTCTCTTCGTCACTCGATATAAAACATTCCCAATAAAATCACAGATCAATCTCATAGTTGACCTCCTATTAAAATAAAATTTTATTATTTAACTAATTATAGAAATCAACACGCCAGCAGCTTGAATATTTTTAACCGAAGCAAAGACTGAAATATTCGCTGTCGTTTCTTTTAACAATAAAAGGAAAGAATGTAGTAAGACCTGTGTCAAAAATTTACCAAACTAAGCCAAAAAGTTTACCAAAATAATCAACGACATGTGAAGTTTTTCTGTACACATTAGGACTTCAGAGCGGGAGTTGAAAGCCAACACATACTGGCTGAGACTAAAAGTGATTGATTAAATGAACCATGAAACAATTTGTTCCGTTCTTTCTTGATTCTTGACATACTTCAGTTTAATTTGATATTTGTAACAACAAATGTTTCGTAACCATAACGCAAAAATTAAATCAATGAAAATAAATCAAATATAAATTCACCAAGCAAAAAGAAGCAGTGCAGTATACGGTATTATTAATACATGGGCGTACCCAGCTTTTGGCCTGGAGGGGGGGCCAGTCAGATTTTTTTAAGTCAGTTATTGTAAATGGGGCGTAATATATTGTAGGACATACAATTTCCAGGTGATGGTAGCAGATCTCCCAGACCCCCAATGGGTACGACCATATATTAAAATTAGACGTTATTTAAATTAATTGTTAATATTATTGTCGATGCAACTCTTTCGGGTTAGTAATTGACAAAGTGATTTATCTTCTTTTAATATTTTATTTGATGAATTATTTTAAATAATTTTTAATTAATATATATTTAAAAAAATCATTAAAATGTAGATGACATTTCGATCTATCCTTTATTTACTTGCCACAGAGATTAGACTGATTAAAAAAAAAACTGTTGAACCCAAAATAGTACTGTAATAAAGTAACATTCCCCTTTACCTAAAGCGAGAACTTCTGTCTGAACATTTCGGGAGAATTTTGACATAATATCCGCAACGAGAATAGACAATAGGAAAGTTTGCCCTAAAAGCACAGCCAGCGGTTAGCTGCCAAACCGAAAGGCTGACTGTGTCAAACCATCCAAAGTTACTCACACAATTTCCGATCAAAAGTTTAATTGGGCGCTCGGCTCCCATACATTAATAATACGTTTACGCCGTGGACAAGCGAGAGACAATAGACGATGAAAATGTAGTAAATGAACCAAATGAATACCGGAAATTGTTTAAACGTCATAATTTTGCAATAACTTAATAATTACATTAGCTAGTTTCTTTGTATGGGTGAATTAATTTGCTATTAATGTGCATTTAAAACTTCATAAATTGATGTATATGTATGATATATACATGTACACATATTTACATTCTTAATATTTTATTTAAATCTTTTAAATTAAACACTAATTTTTGTGGATCATTCGCTACGCTACGGGCCGTAATCACTTACACTCCTCGTGTAGCTACATCATTTATTTATTTATTATATACTTTTTATATATCTAAACTATATTTCATTTATTTGTTTACGGCAGCAGTGAAAGATATCTTTCACTGATATCCTGTATATATATATATATATATATATATATATACAGGCTCCAACTCGATTATAGCTTGATGTAAAGCGTATCCAATCACACAATCTCGATGCACATCTGTTGAGGGCGTATACTGTGTGTGTGTGTGTGTGTGTGTGTGTGTGTGTGTGTGTGTGTCAATCAACCGTGCTATCAATCGCTTTCACATCAATTCCGGCGTAAGGCGATACCGCGATGAGAAAAGGGAGGTGTCTCCCGCGTTCGTATCACCAGCAACGGCCACCTGACGGATGATTAGACGACTGACACTATTAACACTGGCGCATACGAAAAATTAAATAACAGTATTGCCCGTGGCCTCAAAATAAATGACGTAAGCGCCGATCTACATAAGATTCGTTTTAAATAATACGACGCTAATAAATAAATAAAAAACCTATTTTACCAGTTTTTTAAAAATTGCTAGTACCATTATCCCGAAAAAGAAATACAGAGAAGTCTGTCACCGATACCGAATAACGAATAAAAATGTCGGGGTCCGTTTTGAAATTTAATCCCATCAAGAAAATTTTGTTCCAACGTGTATTCCTTTCTCAGTACACTAATTTAAATAATTAAAAACGCATATCTATAAATCAAACTTGCATTTAATAAAATGCATTTAATAAGGAGGCAAAAACAGAACCTCTTTTTCGTCTCTGTACCACCTTAATCTCGGTAATACCTACCGATTCATGATCGCCCCGTGCAGCTGCGATACGCGTTTTATAAATCTATTTTTTAAAAATCACTGTTTTCACCTCGATTTTCGACCTATTTCGACCATTTTCCGAGTGATGTCTGTGTTTCTCTGTGCGTGCGTGTGTATGTGTAAGATATGTAAACCTTTCATAACTCTTGTACGAGTTAAGCAATCGAAACGCAGTAAGCGACATTCGAAAAGGGTCCACTCAAATTACACTTCCTGATACTTCGAACTAGTTTCGCCTTGTAGATTTTGAGAAATCGCAAAAATACAGAGTTTTCAGAGAAATGTTTTGTTAAAATAACTCTCAAGTTATTCTTCCGATCAAAACCAAAATCTAATCCGCTATTTTCGTGAAACAATTGCATTGACTGCCGTAAACTGTATAAGAATCGATTGATTTGTTCAAGAGAAATAGTTCGAGAAATAATTTTTATAAAGTGTTTTTTAGAATATTTTGTAAACTGTTAGACCGATATATTCTAAAATTTTATCAGTCGTTCTCTTTAAAAACAGCGTTGACCGTTGTAAATTATATCAAAATTAATTAGTTCTTTTTAAAGATATATTTAACAGAGAATTAAAAAAAAAGTTTTTATCAAAATACATGGAAAATATCAAGTATTTTTATCAAGCATTGATGCTTGTGGTACTCGGTTATCTTTTTTTGTTGATAAAGCTGAATTGGATGCAATACAGCAGATCAAATAACAAACAACACGTTCGAAAGATTAAGTAGTTTAAATATAAAGAAAGTGTTTTGTACATATATATATATATATAGATTTCTTAGAATATATATATATATTAGAACTTGAAGAACATAAAAAAGCATCGATCTCTTGACTGTAATTCACTCAATATAGTATATTTTTTGGACAGAAATAAAAACGTACAATGACCTTTAAGTTGCCGTTGAAAGAGAACGTTACGGATCGCTAGTCATATAAAACTATAAAACTGTCGCATAACAATCATTTGCACGGTAAGATGCGTATTGTGGTACGAGGCGGGGCGGTCGAACGTTTTTTGTGTAGTACCACAATAACTTCCTGCGCAAACGACTGCTATGCGACGGTTTCATGTGAGTAGCGATCCGTATCGTTAGCTTTCGACGATAGCATAATACCTAGGTCGTCGTACGTTTGTATCCCTGTCCGTCAAACACACTATAATTTATTGCTACTTTATATTTGAATATTTTGAGCTCGAAAGTAGTAAGAAGTTTCAGTGATGATCTGCCTGCAGAGTCGACTGTATTTCGAATTTTTAAACTTGAAAACTCATCGGCAACATTTATAACTTAAGAAGCATAGATATCATAGAGGAATGTTTTAGGAATAGCCTGTAGGGTCGACCATTTAACAGATTAATCGGCGATGACAAAAAAACGGTTTGTCAAACAGAGGACATTTAACACTTCCGAAGCGTACACGCAGGTGGTACGCCCCGTTCTGCGTCGCGGCGGCGGCGGCGCGGTGTGTGCTTCTCGCGCAATCTGATTAATAGCCGTAATAACCTCGGCGGGTCCGCACCGCGGCGCCGCCGGTCGGACCGCGAGCTGTGCGCCCCGCAGCTCGTATTTCACGCGGGGCCTCGCCGCCGCTGTTTATATTAATGGCGTTTAGTTTAAACGCATAAACGATATTTCGGGAATGTTTATTACGTCTAGTTCGGGAGGTAGAGGGTATCCGGATTCGAGCAGGAACTCACCTCGATCAAACCCTTTTCCGTGGATACGCCAAGAACATGCGACGAGAAAGGCAGCGGAGGAGTAAATCGAATCGTTTGTTACATAAATTAATTTTAATCCTGAACATGTTACCTTCCATTTTTTTCTTCTCCGAACCCGATCACGCGCATCTTACATTATGGCACGTCACTGAGCAGGTAATCTTATGAAGCTTCTACCAGAGACTGTGTTTGTGTATGTCGATTTCTCATCGATTGAATTGAAGCGATTTTAAAGTGTCAGTGTATGTTTCAGACAAATGTGAAGGTAATTTGGTCATCGATCATTATATGAATAAGTTTTTCCTACATCTTTAGTAGTAATTATTAACTTGTTGATTCGCTCAATTGCAGTTTGTGTCCCTCGCAAAAAAACATACAATAAATTATATATGTATTAAGGATGTCCCCCTCTTAAATGGCCCACTCCCTCTCCATCAATGTCCCCTTCGTTAGATATTCAATTCCTAATCAAGAATGTGATCACTAGTGACTTCTCTGGGGTTGCGAATATCAATGGGCAACATTGACCACCGAGTAGGTGGCTCACAAGCTCGTTTGTCTCTCTGAAATGTTCTACAAAATTATGATTTTGAAAAATTATATAAATCTATACGCTAATACAGAATAATCATGAATATTTTGAACAACTTTATATTGTTTTATTCAAAGTAAGTAAATATTTAATCTTTATAAATTTCGTTTAAATATAACTTATCTACGTTTTTATTTACTTTAGCAATGAGGTAAATAAAACCTGACACAAAACACAACACTTGAACAACATTTGAAATTCAGTTTTAACGTAACCCACTAGTATGACTAAAATCTTATGATACATTTCATTGTGTTGTGACTGGAAAAACAACAGGCTTTTAGCGAGCTTAGTTCATGAATGTCACTGCCGAGACGCGGAATAACCTCCGTGTTTTGTACAGAAATGTTCTTACGTACAAGACATCAGAACATTTCTATACAAAACACTGGAAAATTTCACACAATAGATTCCAAAACCGAATTGTTTTCTGTCGTTTAGTTCAAGCATTTGCCCAAAATAATTGCAAACTTGATGAAAATCGAAACGGCAACAGTGCAGAAGTTAAGCACGCTACGTAACTCGTGTGCTGGTTCCAAGTTATTTTCCACTAGAACGCTCAATTCGCGCCCCGACAATGACGTTCACGAACTAAGCTCTCAAACAACACTTGTTATTGTTCCGATCGTAACTAAAAATGGTCGTAAGATTTTTGTCATGCCAGTGGGTTACGTTAAAACTGCATTTCAAATGTTGTTTTAGTAGTGCGTTGTGCTGTGACAGGTTTTGTGTACCTCATTGCTGAATGACACCATCCATGATCTTGTTGTCACAAATTGACGATCTTGGACTTGCAGGCTGGTCTAGTGGGGATTGAGGGCAACTGACAGTCGTCGTCACCAGTGCGACAAGAACGCCCCACGCCGATAACTCAATGTGCTCCCTGAGGCACGGGCCGGGCGTTCCGACTTCCGTTAAGTTAAACAACCATCGATCAACTCGCCCGTGGTCAAATCGAACCCGTTATCCCCCGGTTCGAAGGCTATATTCCCGACCACCGAGCCGGTAGAGCTCTCATAGATTTCAAACACATTTTTCTAATGACTTTTTAAATAAAATTCTAAACTTACAACTCACGTATCAGATTAGATATTTTCACGTAAGGAACTGAATATAACAAAAAGAGATACTCGAATAAGACTGCTTCGAGTAGAGAGATTCGAGTAAGTGTTTCGCTTGAATATCTTATATGTGAAAACCTAACAGTATTTTTATTTTAGTCACTGTGTCTTCTGTGTTCTGCCATTACTCGTATGAATAATTCTGCTGTATATTGTCATAAAAAAAGTGTGTTCATTTTATTGTCTCTAAAAATAACACTTCAGAATAATATTCCCATAAAATACGAACGTACTGACGTGAGTCCAAAACTCATTTAAAAAAGAATGTTACAAACTAGGCTGAGTATGAGAACATTCTTAGATACAATCTAAAATTCAGATTCACACATTAATATGTTCATTTAAAGTTTCTATAACGAAGGTCATATAGTTCATGCATATTTCAAAATTATATCTTTTTTACTTTATTAGACTGCAATGTAAAAAATTTTTTATGGCTGAACCTTAATGATTTGAGCTTACCTTTCACTTATACTTATACGAACTTCAACTTATACGAATTCTAATTTGTAAGTTTTATGATACGAGCTGACAGCTATATCGGGCAGTCCTTGCATCAAGTTTATTAGTCAATATTATTACGAATGGATTGAGATACGTATGACCTGTATGAATCCTAATCCATTCAAGTGCATCTAGGTCGACCGTCAGCTACACAAATATTCTTCCAATAAATCTTATCCGTATCTTCTATGCATGCCAAATAAATTGATATGCCTTCACGAGTATCAGCAGTAGATACGGGGTACAAATAACGAGCGCTGAGAGGGGCGTTTATTTAGCGTCCGGCGGGAGCACGGCCGACCGCATTCGGCGATAGCTTATTTGCCAATTTGCAACATTAATGTAGCCCGCGGATAATTGATATTTATGTAAATACTCAAGGGCTTAATATTCCCTTCGACCGCATGAAACGAAGGCGATCAAATAGAAGAGTAACATAATAGTAATAATAATTGCTTCTCGGTCACCCCTATGGAATTTCGATGTAACTTTAATGAGGTTCGACGTAGAGCAATAAGTTTGTGGAACGGCCTCTATTTCAATCTAGGTAATTTAATTGAAATTGACAATTTTAACTATATTGTAGTTAAAATTTTATTTAAATAGTTTTTTTTTATATATTTGGACTAACCGTGTTTGGTTTGCGTATAATTTTCTTAGGACATTCTTTTCCAAGGTATCCTGTACTGACCCTTTTCTCAAACATATTTGGTTTATTTATTTATTTATGTGATTTACTTTTATTCATAGATATTTTTGAAATGGGCAAATCGACTACAACGTAATATCGTAGATTAATAATCGGATTGAACCTAAAATATAATTAATTTAAAATATTATTATATTTCAATAAAATCATTTGTCTTCTATTCTTTTAACAAATATACATATTTATTTTGGATTCAATTATCATCAGAAACGCTTTTGTGAAATTTTATGTAATCAATGTATATCACAGAACAATCACTCTAATTATATAATTAGAACATCTACTCTAATTATATTCCGTGATGTATATCATGACTTTGGCGGTATAGGGTACTCGTGCAGCAACTACCTTTGAGATAAATCTAATTTATTCTCCGAATTTAATTACTCGGTAAATGAAAGGTTAGTTTACTGATTTCTATTTATTGGAGAAATTTAGTTAAGGATGGGGTATATTTCAGCGAGTTCATAACTTATGGGAACGAAGCTGAACGTTTTGTGTCTACGCTTTAACAGAGGCGTAGCTTGCGAATAAAATATCTACCATATTCTTCAAAAACACTTTCGTAGCATAATTTCTCGATAAATAAGTGGGTTTGCTTACAATTCCCGGTGACTCGCACACAAACTTTGCAAGAATTACTTGGTGGTCGGCATAGACCATTTTTAAACCTCGTCCTCATCGCGAATAAAGTAGTCATGGTGGTTTTACAAATCATCCTATGACAACTTTGCAAATGTAAAATTAACAAATGCATTAGCTATTTACTCTAATACAAGTAATATAAAATGAATATAGAGAGTTTTTAAAATTAAGGAGTTAATATTAAGATTGTCAATTAATATTATTTAACTTATGATTAGCTTCAAATTGTAATACACAAAATTGTAATAAGCAATCGAGGCAAGCTATGAGGTTGTGCTTTAATAAATTGACCGATCATAATCTTTTATTTTTATTAATCGTTTTTTGTGCTTCATGCATCCTTTATCTCTAAAAGATCACCAATTTTATTTAATCCAATAAATAAATAGTATAAGCCTCTAAATGTGTTAACTTTTACCTTAAGCGGATGCAACATTAGGCCTAACTGAAGTATTGGACCACGTAAAATAACACATTGAGAAATGTTTGATTAAACACGTCACAAAACGACGTTCACTTTACAGTATACATAATAATTGGAAGCACAGATCAGCATTACTTTTATTTTAACTCTCTGAGATATTACTTTAACGGGGGATCAAATCAAGAATAATTACTTCTGTGAGCCGGTAAGTTAAAAAAAAATTTAAAGTATTCCTAAATAGTAAACAAGTAAGTATCTACAGCCATCCATTATACGTTTTTAGGCACAACATTTGTAAAAAAAAAAAACAAAAAAACAGATAATTAAGTACGAAACAAAATAGAAGAAAACAAGGCAAAATCGAAGAGCGGATGAGTGACAACATCTCGTTCCCTGTTTCTCGTTAGGCCGGCGCGCGCGCGCCCGATGGACTAATAAGCAAGTCATTGTGAGCAACTGACTCGTAATTCTGGCCCCGGTTTTATTTGTTCTGGGCCCGTCCCGGTCGCAGCTGCAGAACTTCGAGTACGGTCGGAACATCTGTTAAATTCACCTGAACTCTTTACGACCGTGTCTTTACTGACTGACGTATCCACGACAGTTGTGTAAGAGCTTCTTATTGCTATCATCCCAACGCTCGTCTGGAATATTTGACACGTACCATGTGAAACACGATTAATCAGCGCCATAAATGTGCAACTGCTAAAAACAAATATGTTTTTAAGCTATTGCATAGCTTCTATCGCGGGCCTTGAGCGTGGAGACCGAATCCAGAAATTCCGTAACGAAAATAACCTAACACCCCCCACTCCGACCGGCACAGCGGTGACACTTTTTACTTTTGCCATCTATCGATGAATAGCAGAACTTTTAATGACTTTTTTGAAATATCACGCTTGTCTCTTTAGTTTAGCAACTCGCCTCTAGGTGGCATTGGTTGTATCGGCGTTACTGCGCATGCGTAATCCCCCTCTTCGCCCCACAATCTGGTGACTCATGCCTGCTTAGAGTTTCGGCGTTAAGACACCTTCTCAAAAAAAATACTGCATAAATAAAATAAATAAATAATTATAATTGCATAAGTTGATAAAAAATACTATGCAATAGCTTTACCGCGGCAGTCCCCGAGTGCCACACGTGTTTTATTCGATCCATGACTACATAATAATGCATACTTATTCATGGTATCGTTGACTCCAAATTGTCTCGTGAGAATCATTTTATTAAAAACGTTTTCAATTCCTCAATATACACAGTGAGTAATAATTTTAATAGATTAGAAGAGAACTACATAGCAGGTATATCTGTTTAGTACTTCGTGGACATGAAAATATAACTATATGCCAATTTAAATTTAGACGTAGCAAAAGACGTATAGTTTACATCAAATAATTTTAAATGAAAGCTTTCGTAGTCAGATATTTTCAGACATGAAAAGCTGAGCTTTACTTTAGACCTAAAAAATAACGAGGTAATTGATAGGTAGCTACATTGTGTGGGAAGTCAAGTGCGATCACTAATCTGCTTGTACAGCGTATGACGATAGCGAAGAGGGTGATGTATCCTATATTATGAGGAAGATATTGTACGTCTAATAATTAATTCAGTGAACAGATGTAATCTTGTGGTTATCATGTCGTTAAACGCGTTTATGAACTCAAGAGCATGCGCAAATGAGTTTTTGAATGCTTTACATGAGCACAAATTATATTTTTCTATGAAGGTAATGAAATTTCGCAATTCAACCTTTAATTATTTTCAAACTGCTGTATAATTTGATATTTTGCACATGGATCAAGGAGCGACAAAAATATTATAAATCAGCACCATTAAACTGATCTGATGATGGAGCTAAAAGGTGTATAGTGGAACTCTTCGATGGTTACTAGTAAATCTTGCGAGTTTGAATTCATTTGGTTTGTTTTGGCGAGTCTATAATATACTGCATTTAGGGAACATATTGCAATTGGTGACGTGGGTCTAACGATGGAGCCAGTGTGTATATTAAAATATTAATTTTAACGTACCTTAGCCGCGAAGGAAAACGTTCTGACAAAAAATATATGTCGGAAAAGATTCTACAAATTCTTCAATGTTACACTAGAGTTGCTGATACGCATTAGGTCAACGTGAAGGGACTATTGTACCTTCTGTATACGTGTGATTTGTCAAGAAAATAAGCAAGATGACTAATAACACATCAAAATATTATAAATGTAAGTTATTTTTCTTATTCATGTACCATTTCAGAAGTAAACTTATCGAGGAAGTTATTTTGTACACTTGTAAAGGGAACTTCGCCTGAAGTATCAACTTTTAAATTAAAATCGATTGTATCCAAGGAGAGCTTAATATCTTCCGTAAAGTAAAAACAAAAAAAAAAGGAAAAAGGTTGAAAGTACTAAACTTCCCAAAGTATTTGCCGAATGTAGCTTAATGCCGGAAGTGCAGATTGAAATTTTCCGTTTGTTACAAAAGTTTTTCTGAAATTTGCATTTGTTAACGATCGCTTGAAGCGTACTTTTGGACACAGTGATGTTTTCGGTTACTCGTTTTACAAGTCAGAACTTGTGTAATACGACTTATTACTTGATTTGCTACTGCTTTCTCATACTTAAAACTTTTGTAACAAGCTTTGTCAATACAACAGATTCGCTAATGAACTTTTGAATATTAAACGCAAAACTCAGTCGTAGCATTTAGTTATTTTTTTTATGTACTGTTCAAACTTAAATAGGTTTTAATAACACAAGTGTCTTTGTCTCCTAAAGGATAAAATGATTTAGACGAACATTCGGTTGTTTGCATTATCTATGAATTCTTATTGGTGAGAATGTTACACAAAATACTAGATATTTTTTTGTTTAAGTCAAAAGTGAAATTTTACAACCTTTTATAAATTGTGTTATTATAAATAATAAAATAAAGATTGTGTATTTATGACTTTGTTCACATTAAAAAGTACTTTGAACTAATTGTTCGCGGGTATATTATATACCGAAATTTGAACGTTGCCAGTTAGTTTTGAGATCAGTTCAATATGTGAATTGTAATCAATAGAAAAATTTAAATGCGATCAAATAAAAGTGTTCTAATAATTCAATAGTGGGAGTTGACCTTTTGTTTTCCTTAGTAGTCTTTCTTTCTCATTTCTCGAACCATAATATTGATAGATTTTAATAATGTCTGATGTTGGAACTAACTCAATTAGTACTAATTTCAAATTTTCCTCGCTCAAGTCAAGCGAGGAAATAAACTTAGCTTGATATTTTCCGAACTCAATGTCATTGAATTATAAACAAATAATATTTAGTTTTCTGTATTTACTTTTTTGAAATAAATCTTGCTTCATAACTTTTATCGCGTATTAGTATAATAAGTAATATATAATTTTGTGAAAACCAGATCAAAATCTGTTGAGAGCTTATTTCGATTACTAAATAAGCTATTATTCATATGTGTGTATAGTATTAACAATAACAAACAAACAGACAGGATGTCTTTTTGAAAACATCTTTAATGTAAAAACACGATCCCGATACATTTATTTATTCTCTGATTCTCATTACTATTTCGTTGAACATTTGCAAAATATGACAAACATTCTATGTATATATATAAGTAAATTAAAAGTATTTGTTTTTGGGTAAACTGGTTAAACGCATCGACAGGAAAAAAGAAAACAGTTTCAGAATATATAATAATTTTTATTTTATTCATGTTATGCGAATTTCAAAAATAAAATCTGCATGTTTCATTTTTAAAATTCATGTTTTATCTGTCGAATAAAATTACTTTCAGAACAGTAAACCGAGAGCATACAAAGAGAAATGTTGACATCGAGTCCTATCTGTAGCTGCGAGTATTTAATTTTATTTGTTGTATTATATTTAAATAAAATAATTGAATTTCAGTTACTCATTGCAGAATGTCTAAAAGATTTTTTCGAAACGATTTACAACTTCAATTAACATTTTTATTGTGAGGATCGCACAAGAATTCTTAGCATCTTTTCATGATCAAATATTTTTTCTTGATTATTTCAAACTTTTGTAACAAGCTTTGTCATCATAAGCCTTTCTAGTTCAAATAAAAATTAGGTTTAAATATTTAAGATTCACGCCCACTTCCCATAGGGTTTAGTAGAGACCACAAAGCCTTGGCACGTCCTTTACATCCACTAAGCCTTGGTACGTACTTTACATAATTTACTTGGTTCTTTTATCGACAGTTTAATGAAGTTCGTTCGTTTTGGGTATTTAAAATTTTAACCCACCTTGATATTCTCTAATAATCATAATAACAAGATCGTACATATCTACTGAATATATTTTTTTATATATTCATTGTTGCTTTGCAGATAACAAAAAATATATTTCTACATATTTTATGCTTTTCTATTCACTACTTCTTTTTTGCTATTGCTGTATCTATTTTGTATATAATATAATACACATGGTACACTTGAATGGTATCTCAGCTAAGTTTCGCCCAAGTCTCATTGACGTGCGTAAAAATATAAGAATAAAGACCCTACTGAATATTTAGACGCACTTATCGCTGAAAGTTTTTATTGTATGCGAATAAATATAGTTACAATAATTTTATTTACTCTCCGTTATATACACATATATATATTCGATTCTGCAATATCTGCCCTCATACGGAAATATTTTGACATTGCAATCATGAACAAGGATTTGATAAGAAACGTACTGTTCAAAATAATGATAAACGTTTAACTTGAAAAGTTTAACAAGAGAAGGACTCCATTTTGTAAATATTTTTTTACCCTTCTACACCCGGCCGGTTCACACACCCTTGTCTCGTCCTATCCTCTGACAATATTTCACTAAAGCTCACTGAGAGGTTACCTCGACGCGTTTTATTCAGTAAAACGAATGAAAAAAGCCTGCAGTTCATCGGTACGCTCCTTTGTACGAAGCGTATGATCGGATTTTGCTGTGTATATCATTGCGAAATCCGAAATAAATAAAAAAATAGCTCTTCATCTTCATAAGTTTTTTCCAGATGATAATAATGTCTCATAGCAGGCTAATTTTTGTTTTGTTTTTTTTTTCATTATAACCGTTATAGATATATAGATGATAAAAGATACAAGAGGAAAATTCTAGATAGTATATTGAAAAATCTGATTTTTATTCATAAAATAGCTATATAACTTTATTATGTATTATTATAGATACATAACGTTACATACATAACCCATGAAACTCTTACCACATGAATTATAAATGATGATATCACAAAAATATCACATATTTTTGTGATATCATCTTAATTGCAATCTAGAACGATGAAATTAATTCTATAAGACGTCGGCTCTCAGTTGATGCATCGCATTATTATCATCAAAAGAATCTCTTATTACTGCCGCCAATATTTCCCGTGAATTTGTTATGTCCCCATTCGCACTCGGGGAATCTAGGCAATAACACTACAATGAACTATGAGTAAATATACGAAGGTGGATATATGTAAAACTCTACCGTTACGCTTATATTTATTTACGTTCGTTACGTTACGTCTGTTATGATTTTACATATTTCTTCGAGCAATTTTGTTTTTTTTTAAATGTCTTTGATGCTACGTCCATACCGATAACTCAGTATATCTACTAGCATAGTAATTGTATTCAAATTAAAAATATTTTTTTAATAGGTTATTACATAACGCTTGAAATACGACACAATATTTTGACGATTTCTTCTCGTTCGGTTGGCAACTTTTCCCCAAGAAAACTAAGCAAATAAATTTTAAAATACCTCTCTTCTACTTTTACCATACACAAATACAATTAATAAAATAATTACAGAATAATAAAATAATTACAGAATGAAACGGTAAAAAATAGAACTCAATATGTCCATGGCTATTTATCTTTTAAATAATTGGAAATTGTATAATTGTCTTTTTACCTAGTATTTGTTTAATAATGATATTAAGTTTATATACATAGAGACTTCACTACACATGCACAGAGAGTCTTAAATGAATTCGTGGCTTTTCATTTCATAGTCGACTAACATTTAAACACAGTTTTGTTTTGTTTATTTTCAGCAGTGAGTTAGTTTCGATTACTATTTCTCTTAAAGTTTTATAAATCATTTCCCACATATAATTTTCATATAAAAGTTGAGATGCCAGAGTTAAGGTTCCAATTTCGTTCAACTTATTCTAAGAACTACAAGTTGTCCCAGTTTGAGATTCGATCATACTGCTCGCTTTTGCAACTCGAAAATTTTATGAGTAATTGATACGTCTTCAGAACAGGATACTATATGACATCGAATTATAAAAATAAACAAATTTAAGGGTTTCGATATCTGATAAATTTCCTATCTTTTTAAATGCCTGGGTGGAAGAGATAAGACTTACCCTCTACTTTTCATGTCCTCATATCATTATGAGGACACCCCGTTGAAACGTTTCATCTAATTTTCAAGAATACTGTAGCATCAACAAATTCCAATTTTTCGTTTCGCACTGAAATAGTTCCAGTTTACTCTCGTGTTAATAATTTGACACACTGAAGTCTGTTACTCAAATACGATTTCAGAAGGCTAAATGCCCAGTCTGTCCCTTCATAATGACGTACTAGATTACTAGACTACTATTCCGATTTCCGAAACGACTAATTTTGTTTGGTAGTTTGTGTGTTTTTTAATTAGAGTCTTTTAATAGTCTGATATCTAATACTAAAATGTGATAAATCCTTATTTTCACAATAAAAATTGTAAGAAAAAAATATTTATTGTTTTTAATAAAATATAAAACTTTAGTGCGATGATATGAAACAATTCTTCTTGAATTATAGTCATAAATAAATTAACCTTTAAAAATTGAAAAATCAAACGATATTATTCACTAAATTCGATATGAATAACCTAGAGTATACTTTCTACGTGTAATGTCCCATTAACTACACTCGTTTATACGCCAAGCGAGTCGACGAGCCCTCGAAATTAAAAACGTCGGGTTACAGAACCCGTGCCTTTCTTCGCACATTACGAGCTCAGCGGGATATTTATTTTTAACCCTAAATTCGACCAAAGAATCGTCATCAACTCGATCGAAAGACTCACAATCTCACCGGTTCTAAATTCATGTACATCCACTGTCTCTCTTTAGCCTCTACCAGCGTTCGTTTTGCTTAGGATGGCCGGCAAGCCTACAAGTCTTTTGGTAGAACGAAAAGGAGCAATTACCTATATTCTGTCACTATAGGCTCTATCGAAAGACTTCTAGGCTTGATGGAGATTCTGATCCTGGGAAAAACGAGCGCGAGTGAAGGATGTAACTGGCAAGTGGATGACAGCCAGACCGAAACCGGCAAATCAATGAGTTTAGCAGATTTGCCCTCGGAGACAGACACAAAATAAGTATCCTCATGGGCTCCATTGAAAGACGTACGAGCTCCCCAACTCGCTTCCATCGCTACAGCCGCTTATAGTCTCTTACGTTTAAAACATTTAATGCAAGGAATATATAGTGCTTCATAATCATTATTATTGTTACAATAGATTAAATACATGTTGTATTTTGACATAATCGAACAAAATATTGTTGACGTTGTTGAATTACTTTTTTGGCATTCGAACAAGTACAAAAAATATCTTAATAAATAAACTAAAAAAAAATGAGATTGTTATTGCACGTGTAGAAGTTATTGTTAAAAAAAAACCTTACTGTACAAAGTTGTACACGCACAATCTTCGGCAAACGCCAGCTCGCACCTTCTCGCAGTGCCAATACAATATTTCCTATTTCGCAATTTGTTTCGCTCCGGGCCGTCCGTCCCCGGCGCTGACCCTTCTCGCACCCTCGTCGCCAAACTCCACTATTGCCTGTCAATGTCTTCATAGTTTGTTGGTGCTGGACTTTGTGAATATTTATTGCTTCGGATTATTGATGCAATTGAATAGTGATGTATATTTGTATATCGGCGGTTGAATCGTGGGAGAATTTTTTTTGTGAAGTCCCTTCGGTGGGTATTCTGCCATCTGTTAGACTTGTTGATTTTTTTCGGAAACATCTATACGTGTAAAACACTTAGCAAGAAATGCACGAATATTGAATATATGATACAATATTCAATTTGGTAACATTAGGGTCCAAAATTACACAAAATCTATCGGTGCAGTAAATCGAATCTATCCTCAGTTTGGGCGTATTTCGCCAGTTATGTTCTAACTCATACGGCGATAAGTAAAATAAGTCATGGAGCTTTGGTCGCGTAATTTCGGTGAATTGGTGAATTGCTAGTGATGGCGAGTCGCTTCACCTTCACCAGCAAACTTCACACGAAGCTTCAAACTTTGACGGAAATTCAGTTGTGCTTACACATTTAATTTTATTTAATCATCAGCAACACTTTAGCCTTCTATAGCCTTAAATAAATTAAATTGGGATTTAAAACGGATAGCCATTTGGTCTGAAGTGAACAAATCAATTTTGAATCAATTAAAATCAAGTTTTCTCTTTACCGGTTCAAAAATTTAATTGTTTTAATCCTACCATACAGCTGTTGGGCCTTCCGAATAAGAAAGTCGCCGAAACTCGAAACTTAGGTCTACAGATAGACAGATTACTCAGTTTTAAAAAATATGTAGCAAAAATTTATCTTGACTGCTTTTACAGACTTTCTGTATTATATCGTATGCGCGACTTTCTAAACACTGTTCTTAGAATTCAACTACAGTAGAAACTCGATTAACCGCACTAATTGTTGTCGTTAGAAATTCGGATAATCGAAAATCCGGATAATCGAATGTATGAAGAAAAGCAGGTTTTGTGCACACATAGTACATAATGTTATATGTTTATTAAAAACAACAAATACATATTTACAAAAATCAATATTTATTAAGAAATTATTAACAGATACATTTTCCAACATACAATGTCTGCACTTATTTATGTACATACATATTTTCTTAGATTACATACATTGTACATATGTACTAATATACTACAGCCATAATCATAAAATTTAATATTTAGGTATATACATACGTATGTATAATTGGTTAACAATATGTTATTGTAATTGTCATTTGACGTAAGCCATTTTTTTCTTCATTGCTGCTATGTCACAAATTCGTTTCAGCTATAATAAACTCACAGTATCACTCTCTGTTTTTTAATGAATCAATAATATTTATTTTGCCTTTAAGTGATAACACTACTCTCTTACGCTTTGACATTTTTAAATATGTGGACGTGACACGCGCATAAGAGTAACAATTGCTAACTAACCACTGTAACTAACTAAAACAATAACGAAACGCGTAGACAGCGATCCCGCGGGGCGCGGGCAGGGGGTAATGCCAGTTCTGACACAATCATGCTTGCATAAGTTCGACTTATAAGTATTAAATATATCGGTCGCGGTCGGTAGTCCGGATAATCGCGAATCCGCATAACTAAGGGCCGGATAATCGAGTTTTCACTGTATGTAATTCCCTCTTTCTCTCAAAATTAAATTATGTTGATACAGTATTTGGAGAATGCCTTTTTGCTCGTTCTAAAAAGCTTCTACAAAGAATTCAAAATACATGCATTTGCTATTGTTCCCCTCATATTCGACAAGCCCATATATCACCCTATATCAATAAATATAGTATAAGGAACTTGTCATCATGAACCGTCAAAAATCAAGAACCTCGATATTTGTATGAAAAGCTCTGTTTTTCTGATCGCCATACTCGTTTAGCTACTCGTTTGATATGTCCACGTTTTAGAAGGACCGCATCTCGTGGCAGTTTCCGTTACGCTGCCACGAAGAGCTGGAACCACTTACCGCCAACTATTAAAAATTCATGTTCTGTCTTCTCTTACAAAAAGCCCTTAAAGGCGTATTTATTGCATATATAAAGAAGTTTTATATAAAAAGGTCGTTCTGAAATGGAATTATCTATGATTTCTTCGTTGTTCATGTAGTTCTGATAAGCTATTCATAGATAAAAGATGTATAAGACCACATCTTATTCAGCCGCATATAGTTGTATACTTCAGGTATGATTTCATTTATTGTGTTTTTGTGTATGATTGTTCTGTCTTGATACCAAAGATGCTACTCGATTGCCATTGAACACGAGCTAGATGTCCCGAAGATCAGTATAGTAGTAGTGGCCACTACTACTATTTATGCTATGTGACAGCCTTTTTTGATGATTGCGTAATATTGTTATAATAATTAAAAATGTATTAACATTTATATAAATGTGCATCAAAATAAAATTTTTCTTTCTTTGTTTTTTTTCTTTCTATATGCAAATAATATTGAAAGCACTAATTTACTTACTTACGATAACAGTCAAGGCATTTTTATAAAATTTAAAAAAGACGTCACTTGTAGAGGATTAGATATGCTTAACATATTCAAATTTTCCATCAAAGTGGAAAAAAAAATACTCAAGATTTATTTACATGAGATTGATTACTCGAGGAATATTTATTTACAATAAATAAAATTTGAATTGATTTAATGGTATCGTTTTATGAAACCACAATGCTTGGGCCAGAAATTGTACACAAGACGGAGATTGGAATTTGGTATTATATCCGAGATCAGTATCAAAAACGGAAAAGTAATCAACACTAGCAGTGGAACAAATATCGTTTTCGAAGCAGATTCTGACTCGGGATGGGTTAAAGTATGATCGGAACAGAGTTGGAATCGAAAACGGGACCAGGGGGGTAGTAGAAAGCGGATCTTCGACCAAATCTGCATTCTGCCTGTGATTATAATGGAAACCGGATCTGGAACTAAGTTCTGAACAAGACTTACAATCGAAATCAAAATAGAACCGGATCGTGTTAAGATTTAATATAGAAGAATGCGGAAGAAGACGGGGGATAAAAGTAGTGCTTAACTAGAATTTCCTGCGTCGCAGGCTGGCATGATGACGTCCATTCATTCGCCGCTCTGATATTTAACGGAATTTTAATTGGTGATTAGTTGTTAAATATATTAATTCTTTAATCATATAAAAAAAGCGTCTTTACACGCATTTGTTAACAACAACCTTCGTGCATCTGAGTCATAGAGTGTAGAATAAACTGGTATAGAATATACTATAATAACAACAATTAGTCGTTATGCAACGATTCCAATAATTTTTGAAAATCATATCCTTTTTAGACTCACTCCGCCTTTCATTGAATATACTCGTATAAATATTTCTAACAATTTATTATTATTGCATGTTTTCATCAACACACTATTGTAATTGTTCACTATGACTTTCAATGTTGACAGTAAAATAAAAATTTCAAAATTGGTTGACTCTGTAGGTCATTCTTAAAATTTCTCACTACGATATTTATCCATGTATCTTTGAGCTTCTTGAGTTATAAATATTGTCTATTGACGTTTTGGGCCTTTGGAAATCAAAATTTTGAGAAACTTTGAAAGTCTTTGCAGACCATTCCTGACACTTCCTACTATTTCCGTGCTAAAATCGTTCAAAAATAAATTTGCAATAAATTGTTGAGCTCATCACGCTCAAAAGATTGATTTTGTGCTTTTGTTAAGCTTTTCTATGATAGTTCAAAAATGTATATATATTAAAAAATAACGCTTTTTTTTTTAATTTTGTTATAAACTACGATATTTTTCGAAGGCGCTATACGATTTTGATCTGTTTTACGCCATCCAACGTAGTTTTTTAAACAGAAAAGAATGACCGAATACCAAACCTCAACCCACCAAGAATTTCACGTCATTTTGAAAAAAAACCCTTTTTTTCAAAATTTTAGTTCACGCTATATGTTAAACAAACCCACCTATTTTGATGCACTTTGCAACCATCAACATTGTTTTTTTTAAGCAGAAGAGTTAGTTAGATTTCGGAATTATCAGTAGAGTATAACTTAAAACATATTTTAAAAAGGCATTTTTTAAAAAAATTTAACACCCATACACAGAGAGAGAGAGAGAAAGACGCGCGCGTGCGCACACATACAGACATCACTCGGAAAATTCTCGCGATATAAAACGTTAAAATCTGATGAGAATTCTGTTTTCGAAAATCAGACTCAATCTTCACTTCCCAAAAATTTTTCAATTTTCGTTGCGGGAAGTTAAAAAACGTTATTTTTTCAATACTTCAACTGCGATATCTTCCTAATAAATTTTCCGACTTTGGTCTGCTTCATTCAACACCGTTATCCAAACATGAAAAGATGGCCCAGTACCAAACATCAACCATCAAGGATTTCACGTTATTTTAAAACATAGTCCTTTCTATCGAAAAAACGAACCGATTTTGATGCATTTTTCAAGGATCGATGCTGTTTTTTAAGGAGAATGGCTGGTTAGGTTTTGTAGTTCATCGGTAGAGTAGTTATCGTTAGCAGTTAGTAGTAGTAGTAGTAGTAGTAGTAGTACCTGCAAGTGGAGTTCTTTATAAGATTTTTTTAGTAACATTCTAACCACGAAAAGCTTATCCAAAAATCAATCCAGGATATTGCGGTAATTACGGAGTGTCGTTATGAATGCCAGTGGTGCGTTGCCTTGTGTATACTATATCATTTACAGTGTAGTAGGTTTTTATATGATTTTGCTACAAGAAGACCATTCAATAACTTTGAAGTTCCTAATTTATATAGTGCCAACTAGTCTAATTGACTTAAGCTAAATAATTGAATAATAAAAATGTCAGAAAATTCAATTGGACATGACCTTTTACATATTAAACAATTTCGCATAAGTCTGTAGACAATGTTGCGTCTGTTTACAATACGTCCTGACTAATTTTTAACTACATTTAAACTAGATACTGTGTAGTGTAGCTTACAAAAAAAAAAACGGAAATTTTATATTCTTATTGGCATGGCAACTTTTAATCGCCGTTTAAATCAACCCTGTACGGCTCTGGAGTGGCTAACAGCAGTAGTCACCGACTGCATGAGAAAGTCCAGGATCGACTACTCAACGTTATTAACAACACGGAGCAAATGGTTTGATTTGATTTGATTTGATTTAAAAAAGCTTTCTGTTCGATTCGCCTGTTGGTCAAGATTAATAAATCACGCGGTACCTTCGCAGGCAATGCTCTTAACCACTGAGAGACCACTGCTCATAAGCGATATGAGTTGAGAAACTTGATACAAATCAATAATATTATCGAAAACTGTATAAATATTCCATATTTACTAATTATCCATAGTGATACAAATCCAAAATTTGTTTCATTCGTCACGCGATATACGCTTAGATGTCGTAAGGTTGTAAAACAAACTATTCATGTGTAACATTACCCCGCAAAGTTATGTTAAGCTGACGGTGTTTATAGATATAGGAAATATTTAGAGATGATAAGAACGGCACCAGGACGACAGCCGACATAAAGGGCCTACTGTAGACAGTTACCCACAATTACGTGGACGAAGTTGTAGGCAGAGAATTGTTTTTTCCTTTTCAACACACCTTATTTCCTACACTCCGCCGTCATATCCATTTGAAAGTCAGTACCTGGAACGATGTGCCTCCTTTATTTACTTTATCATGGCTAAAGTTAACATTTTCTCGCTGTTATATAAAGCTTAGCTTTCTTACTTCACTTACAATAGACTATAAGACATGAGATAAAAAAAACCGTTGCGCTTATGTGAAAAACCTGAAAATACTTTGGCTTTCTTATGAAAGGTGATGTTGAGAAGCTTAGTCTCCCGCATAGTAAGCGGTAATGCTCGAGAGCGAGAGTGAGAGAGAGACGCGAATGATTTTGTGAGGAAAACTTCTTAAAAAGATCTCGCAGCACAGCCTGGGGCAGGTACGCCTTTTATGTGAGTTGAGAAATTTTCCGCATACTTACTTTGTTTCAGGTGGGCATGTTCAAAATATCTACGTAACTATATTGCGCGGTTATTTTGAAAATAAATGCATTATAAATTTAAAGACTGAAAGGAATTAATTATTCATTTTCTTATTAATATATATTTCGTTTTTCAAAATACAGTGTTTCAGTATCTACTGTGTGCATTTTAAAAACGCTTCAGTGCAATTAATCTATTTGTTATGTATTTGTGATTTAAAAAAATGTAAAAAATCAAATTGTTGAAATGGAAAAGAATAACAAGATAGAAATTAAATAAAAGCTATAAGCTATTGGTGTAATTAATAACAGTTATAGACTATACTTAAATGACATAAGATTTTATTGGTATTAGTAGGGCAGAGTTTTTTTGAAATTGAAACTAAATTTTTATTCCCTTTAAGAAACTAGTGAAAAAATCTTTGAATAGGCAACTGTATAGTTTACAATTTTATTACATTTAATTGAATATGTATCATAATGAGAAAACATAAATCAATCAAACCCATTTTGGACAATTTACCTTATTAAAAGGGATATTTAAAGAAATTCCAAGTGATTATCCATCATCAGGCGAGTTTATCAACATCAAGTTATAAATAAAGATACTCTAATAATTCAAGTATTTTATTTTAGGGTTCCAACCCAAACAAAATAGCTAAAACGGAACCCTTATAGTT
Organism: Eumeta japonica; assembly: GCA_005406025.1. Lineage (NCBI taxonomy): Eukaryota > Metazoa > Arthropoda > Insecta > Lepidoptera > Psychidae > Eumeta > Eumeta japonica. The sequence goes on from BGZK01000127.1 coordinate 39,970, forward strand.
TCGTCATGTCCGTCCGTCTGTATATAACAGGCATTTTATTGAAAAACTACAAGATATATATTTATGAAATTTATAGTATACCTGTATTTTATAAGCCGCTAGTATGTTTGGTAGTTACATAACAAAAGTATATAGTTCTAGGGGGGCATTCCATATAAGTTGAAGTTAAAAAACAGAAGCTGAAAAATTTTTATTTTCAACAAACATCAACGTGTGGTACATATTTCGACAGTTCTTTTAAGAACACTTCACGTTATTAAGCAGTTTTTATCCTGATTACGTGAATAATTTCGGATATAATCACTCCAAAGAAGCAGAAATTGTGTGCCCCCTTTATTTTCTAAACCGCATATCCAAAAAATATGAAAAAATAACGAAGGTAATGCTTAACAAATACTTTTAAAAAAAATTTTGAACACATTCACTATTTTTGAATTATTGCCCAAAAACTGCGCTTTTCAAAATAAGGATGTAATTGCCATTAAAATGCGCTCCTTTACTGGTGCGCTTTAGTTTACTCTAGTTTAATAGTAATAGGCGACATACCTACTTTTTTTTCTAATTATAGAAGGCTAAAGTGCTTATAACTATTCTATACAGGAAACAAAAAACGAGTGCAATAATGTATTTTTTTCCTCTGCAGTGCATTTCTTTGTAATAATGGTTTCGGAGCCCCATAATAAGTATGGTTCGTCATGCTCTTGGCCAGTTTTTTTTTCTTAAGTCTGACATTGCACCATCGATATGTGATATAACTAGGTAAATTAAACTACCCGGGAAAGGACGCTAGTTCCTTTCAATTTTAATATTTAAAATTGGGCTTAAGCTTAACTTATACTCGTCGTATTTTATAAGGAATCATTAGGTATCTGAATTCTGTTAAATATCAAAAATTGTCATGGATGATATGTTCACGACGCACTTGAACCGGAAAGCCGTACCATTCAGCTCGAACGTGACGTGGAGTGACGTAAACATCAACGCTCGCCCCGACATGGGTCCGAATAGGACAGTGAAATACGCATACGTACGCCGTGCCGGCGCGACCGCCGCGCCGCCGCCGACTCCCGGCTCCCGCCCTAAATTACGGGGGCCGGATGTTGGCTCTCCGCCCTCGTTCCTGTTTGTGCGTTGCAAACACATTCGCATACATAAACAGGTTTTTGCACGAAGACACCCTGCGCGCATTTGTCGCAGTAACATTTTTCACGAGAGAGCGCACGTATTGAATATAATTGACAGGATTTAACGCTTCGCTTTTTCGAAAGCTCGTGCGTTGTCTCCGAAGACTTGTCTTAGGGCGTCACCAAAACGTCTCCTCAGGGCCACTAGCGAAATTAATTTTAATGCATCATCCTCGTTTAGACACAGGCGCTTAGTGAACACGCCCTATAACGTATTATTTTAATTATACGTATCGTTTCCCATAGGAATAGTAGGATCACATCGTCACATTGATGTGACGATGTGATCCTACGATGTGACGAATGTGACGATTTTTAATAACCTCAAGGTTATTAAAAATCGTTTCAAATCACTCGAAACGTCCCCTAACGATTTACTTTTTATCACATATCAAGAGCAGAATAATGTATATATATGCAAATGCAGTACAGCATAGTTGGTCGCATGCAGGAGGCACGTCGGGGAGAGTAACTCTTATTTTATTGTGCCCTCTGACATATCATATATGTCTACTTATTCGGTAGATTTAAAGTAAACAATCAGCTTACCATATTGATACGAGTAGAATGAGTGTCATCCAATAATAAATATCAAAAAATAAAGGATACATGAATTATAAAATCTTTATGCTGAAAATGTACGTACAATCAGCTTTATCGATAAACACAAATTAATATCTGACAAACAGTTTGGTTTCGTTAAAAATAGAGGAACTAGTGATGCAATAAGTTTTGTAACTGAACATATTTATAAAAAACTTGATAACAATTCTCCTACGATAGTCACATTCTTGGACCTAGCAAAGGCTTTTGACACAGTCAACCACTCGGTTTTGTTGGAAAAATTAGAAGCGTATGGAATAAGGGGAGTTGTTCTGGAGTTTTTGGAGGACTACTTGTCTAATAGATTTCAACGTGTTAAAATTAATGGTGTAATGAGTTCAAAAATGAAGGTATCTGTTGGTGTTCCTCAAGGGACGATTCTTGGTCCTCTACTTTTTATACTATATATATAAATGATGTCTTTGAACTGCTCCCTGACGGGTCAATAGTTTCTTATGCTGATGATACGGCAGTTCTTTGCTCGGGTTAAAATTGGAATGAAGTTCAAGAAAGAACTACAAAGTGGTTGGAAACATTAAATGTATGGCTATGTATTAATCAACTGTCCTTAAATATAGACAAGACTACATATATTACTTTTGGATGCTATTCGGACAGTGTTCCTAATGTCTCTAATGATAGATAATAAAAAACTAAATAGAGTAAATTTCTGTAAATACCTGGTTATAATACTTGATTCATGTATGAAATGGGATTTTCATATAAAAGAACTGATTGAGAAAATTAAGTACTTTGTTTTTGTTTTTTATAAGTTGAGTTTAATTATGAATGTAAAAACTTTGAGAATAATTTATCAGGCCTTAGCTGAAAGTCTAACTAATTAAGGTATAAATGCTTGGGGAGGTGCGTATAGCAATACGTTAAATTCACTAGTCCGAATTCAAAATAAATTAATTAAAAAAATTAGCAGTGAGTCTGTTTTAGGAATTAAAAAATCATTCATAATTAGTTCTATCATGCTGCACTATGACCTATGTAAGAATAAATATAGCAATATAATGGTAAATACTAGAAATAAATCAATTTCATTACCAGAGAGAAAGAGAACTATATCGTCGAAGAGTACCATTTATGTTGCAGTTAAATATTATAATGTTCCTAATTCCAAATAGTCTAAAAATGTTAGCTGGTAGTAAAAAGCCCATTAAGATAAAACTGACTAAGTGGATAAAAAACTTTGATATTGAGTAGTGAGTTTCTATAGTTTCTTAAGTTTGGGTTTTTGTAGTTTTTAAGTTATGAAATTATAGTAATTAATTTATAGTACTCGTATTAGCAATGTTGGATATATTATGCCAGTCCTATGTACAGATGGAAATCATCTCTATGGGACAAATATTCTTGTTTTTTATACATGTAATCTACTCTGTATACTTTTCGGGATATCTGTAATTGTTTTACTGGTAATAAATAAATAATAAAAAAAAATAATAAATAAATCCGTGGAAGTGACAATTTCAAATACAAATGGTAAGTTACGCAAAATGTTTCTTTTTGCGTAACGAAAAAAATTTCACATCTTACCCATTCCTTAAGAAGATTTCCTATAAAAGTCTTACAATAAACAGGACTTATAACCCTAGTTATCTTTCTGGAGATAAACTCCGTTCACGACCATAGCTTCTTGGACTCTTTCTTATCGGAACAAAAAGAATAACCACGTACGTTTTATTTAAAAACAAAACTATTTAGACGTAACCTATTGACATATAACACGTTAATCTAATGTAGGACTGAACGTCAGAGTAAAGATACCTTATCTTTACTCTGAAAATGATTCACACATGAAATTGAGTTATAAATTCAAGAAAGTTATCTTACTTTTAATATAACCGATTTACGAGGGAAACTTTTATAGTTTTCATATAGTAAAATCGTAAATTGGCCGTGTCTCTACATTATACATTTTTTCTAAACAATAATTTGTACAAGAGATCATAATAATAGTTTTTACATCTTTCGTCAGTCTGTTATTGGGTTTTACAAGCTAATCTCAGAAACGACTGAATGCGGATTTTCATTGATTTATTAGAGCAAGTTTCCCGTAATATTTAGTGTTCGTTTCACTCCAAGCGGCTCAGAAACAAAAAAGCTATGTTAATGTTTTTTTTAAGTGTATCGATACCAATTTAAATCAGAAAAAAACATATGTAAATTCAACTGTTTTGTTTGCAATACTATTGACGTGTTAATGGTAACTAATGATATTTACCGACAGATTTACAAACTTTTATTTTTAACAATTTGCCAATGTTTAACGTAAATGGGAAAAGTGAAAACAATTAATTGTTGCCATCTTTAAATGTAATCTTCTACAATAATTACAATACAGCCAACAAACAAAATGTGTAAAAGACAAAATTAATTGATATGAATCGAAAAGTTTACTTTGATACATAAACTCAAAATCTCTCTGTCTGTTTATCCGTTTATGTCCTTTTTTACGCGAGAACCGCTTATCCGATTTACATGATTTTTTTTTCTTATATCACTATATCATACACAATAAAAAAATTACAGCTAAAATTCGTTTAATTTAAAATTAGATCACTAATTAGAAATATACAGTTTTTTTATAATTGTTAAACCTTTTGTGGGAAAATAACTTTTTAACTCGAAGATACCTTCTGATCTTCCTTAAACAATCATGGATTTATGCGTACAATGCGTACATCTTATATAGACCTTTGAGGAAAATCGAAACCATATGTAATTATTTTTGACCCTTTTAGATGTTAACCATTTCTTTCTTTATATTATGTATAAGGCTCAGTGTCAAAAGGATGTATTCTCATTCGTTAATGAAATAAAAAAACATTCATTTTTTTAATTGCCTCGGATGTCTGAATTATATCATGGTTGCCTAATGTTCACTCGCCATTATCTTTAATTCAAATGAATATAATTAACACCAATTCTTGAATATAGTCTTAACAAAAATAATATACGAAGATTTGGAAAAAATTGCTGCTAAATTGTTCACGTTACACGTTATGAAAAACCAGATGTAAACAGATAATTTATTTGTCATTACATAACACTTGAAATACCTCATAATGTTTTATAAATTTGCATTTTATCACCCGTTCGGAAGGCAGATTTTCTTAAAAAAAAAAACCGAACTAAAGACTTAAGGGTGACTTTTTTCAAATTTTGTCGTACACAACCACAATAAACACAAAATAATTACAGAACGTAACATTCCAAGAGACAACCACCAAAGTAAAATCAAATTATTGAATTTCCCATCGAATAAAGTTCCGATTTACAATCACATAATTTAACACTAACACATTAACAGAGAAAACAAATAGTTAATTAAAAACCGACATTGCACTAACTGTTCTGAATGGGAAAAGGCCGAGCGGCAGTTTCATAAGGCGATCATACATTTTATCGCGGTTAGTTAACACCTTCGGACGTTTTAATTAAATTTCGAGTCCACATTGTAACAATTTAGCGAGCACCGGCAACGCTGTAAAAAGTAATGTTAATAAGGCAGCCTCCCATTTAGCCGGGTTGTAAATCAAGCGCTCCTTTCATTTCGGCAGCGATGTCTGTTCACTTTTTCCGCTGAAGCGGGATGAGGGGGGGAAAGTTTCGCTACACCCGCACAGCACCCTCTATATCCTTACTTATCCTTCTTTATGTGCTCACGGTACCGGCGCGCTCATGGAGATATTCATCGACTAGCTGTGTCCGCGGTTTCTCTCGTATTAACCCTGATTGATGTTCGGTATTCGTCGTTTCGCGCTTTCTTTACGCATTTTCGTGTGAGAGTGCTCGCGCTCTCTGCTCACCAGAAGGATTAACAAAGGGTTCTACAGAGCTCTGTATGTGTAAGGATATTCCTCGCCTGTTCCCGACTGATAATCCAGATACTTTATGATTTTGCTGTTATTACAAATAGCTTTTTTTTCTCTAAGCAAGTAAATTGATGTTAAGTTGTGTGGAAAAGAACGGTAAACTAAGTAATTCACTTTCTCCTTCTCTCCTTACTTTTATTTAAATGTTTTATATCAAATTACGATTACGAATATAAAAGAAAAACCTGCCTGACAGATCGGCTAACTGATGTATTAGAGCACAGTTGTAATTATCGGATTGAAAAATTTTAAATTTTGTACTAGGTTGACTTATACAGTATAGGCATACACTAAGAATTGACGGATAGACAGCGGCAAAATGCGGATTGGAGAAATTCGCTTTAGCACTTGAAGCTTATCCAGAGGAATGGATGAGAAAATTAATGATATTTGCGAATTGATGAAAGAGAATTCAATATTATATGTACGAATAAGTCTTAAAAAAAAAGATAGTAGCGTATCTTCAACAGGACCATTTGTCGGCCGACCATTGATTAAAGCTAACGAAGATGCCGCGGTGCTGGCATCGTCTATCAAAAAAATATATCTTAGTGCGTCAATCGAAGTAGTAAAGTATACGAATCCAAGGCTCTTTTGGTTTAAGATCAAAATTTTATTACAGTGTATTTTTGTCTTAGAAACTGACAAGCTGAAAAGCCTCAATATAAGTTGAGTTGAGAACTTGAAAATAAAAGTGTATTGGCTGGTTCGGAAATGAAAGAATCATTGAAAATAACAAATGCCTCTGCCTCTCTATCTCTCCTACTATATCAAGAGTTTAACTCATGTGCAATAAACACTGGTTTTAACCATGGCAGTATATAATCCTATTCATATCATACAGGAAAAGATGATACACTTTTTAGAAATCCATGATCGGTTGATAAGCGAAGTAGTAAATATGAGAGTGTATCGTGCCCTTAGCGATGGCACCAAAATAAAAATTTATATTAGAGTTGGCAACACAAAGAATAAAATTAAATGAACTTTAGGATCCGAATGTGAATATTGAATCAATAAATCAATAAAGAGGAAATGTCGATGAATTATTATAGTACAGACAATTAGAGCTGCATGAACTGTGTTAACAAAAAATAGATAAGGAAATTAGTGAAAGTTCGAAGTAAGAGTAGTAGTAAGTGATAAGCATAAAAAATGTACTACAAAGACCTATCACAAAATGTGAACAATCGATAATTAAAGAAATAAGAAATCTTCAAAACGAGTTCTAAATAATATGTGAAAATAAGATTATATGAGAAATAGTGTAACAGGAAATTCTCATGTAGTTTCCAGTCAAATTTTTTTTTCTGGTACATAGTAAGAAACCAGATGAGAACAACCCCAAAACATCGTTTATAAACTTTATTTAAAATAATAATGGATATCTATGCAATAAACAAAATCAAGTGAAAAAATATCAAAAATATATTTGGATAATCTTTTTTTTACATATAATATGTACAGATAGATACAAATGTTCCTATAATTAAATATACCATTGATTATATAAAAACTAATAAACTTATCATAGAAAAAATGGTAGAAGCAATATGGGGTACGGAGACCGAGATATAATGAACTACCAGATATATCAAAAATTTCGTGATAGGTTTTGGAAAGCGGCAGTGGTATAGTAGCCAGTCTGCTTTACCAGTTGTTTAATAAGCAATAGTATATCTATCACCAGTCCAAATACAACTTTGTACTTTTCGTCTCATCAAGAGAAGACTCGCAAAATTACTAGCCTATAAGTTTCCTTGCCGTCATTGCTAAACTGCAATAGATCATTGTAATTATAAGAGTAGTGAATGAGACCAAAAGTAAGATTTAGAATATACGCCCAACATTTTGACCAAGCGATCAAGTCTTTTACCTTGTGAAACATCATAGTGCCAACCACTAAAATATTTTATTTTATTTTCAAAGATTTAGAAAAAGCTTATGATGTAGTGGACAAGAGTGATTGATTCATGTATGATGTGACAAAAACACTGCAATATTTATCATAAATTTCCAATGCCTGCGTCGTAATAAATAGAGAATACACTGACTGCACTTATTTCCGTAGTAGTTTCAAACAGGGATGTGAAGCATCACCCTAGCTCTTCAATTTATTCCTGATTAGTGGTCTGTTCTATTTGAAAAAATATGAATGTGAATTAATAATGGACTAGTTGAGTTGTCTTTCAAATGTATATTGTACGCCGACAACGTCAAGTATTTTTTGCAGCACTGGCCTGCGGGTAGTAGGATGATTGAAGTGAACGATCTTGTTAAGAAAAGAAGTATGAAAGTGAATATCAGTAAGATTGAGAAGCTGATGTTTTAAAAAGCAAAAACGTCACAAAATACGATTATATAGACAAGAGATGAAAGAGTTGAAATCATTAAATGTTTTGGTCGTTTCTTTGCAAATGACAGTAACACGATACAAATATTGAAATGAGTGTAAGTACTCTTCCACTAGATGGACTTACGACCTGATCAGGATATCAGGACACTTTTCGTTACATGCAGATGGCCCAGGACCATATGTCGTGGAAATGTAATGTAGAGGTTTTTGTCCAGCACTGGACGTCCGTGGCGAAACTAAAGAAAAGTGAAAATAAAGTGATTGAGGTCTTATTTTCATTTTATAAAGAGTAAATGTATTTGGCTGCGTATACCGAAGTCATGATTTCTATGCTTAAATACGGCAGTGAGCTTTGGGTGTAGCTGAAGACAATTAAATGTAAGATCGATCCGCCCGGAAATGCAATCCTTGGGTATTTATGTATGGAGTGTTCTTGAACGACAGATATAGAAATAGTGACGTGAAAGAACGGTATGTATTCACACGTATATCAATACGACAATAACCATTCGAATTCCAGGTTTTTATGTCAAACTGACTGTTACCTTTGACGCTTAGACGTCCTAAATTAAAATTAAGTAATTATCGTTCTTTTATAATTCAAATATGACCGTTATTTTACTCACCCACCTTTACAGCTCCACACTTTACACCCCCTGCAACACAAACACTTAGACACAAATATATAAAAATAAATAAATACTATTACCAAAGAAACCCAAAAATAATGACTGATGGAAACCAAATATAGCATGTCGTTTGCGTAATCATATGTTTTTACTACCATAACAATTTTCATCAACATTGTCGAATATTTATTCAAGAACTTAAGAAAAATTAAGAATAATTTTTTTGTACAAACAAAATCTACAGATTTATATAGTAGTATAAATGATCTATGAAAAAGTGACAAGGACACCGGCAAACACATTTCCAGTTATTACTTTTGCTCACACAACTATTACTCACAAATGTTCTATTTTATGATTTCAGTATGCAATATCATACAAACCAAAGACCATGTTACTAGTACAATGAAAATATTGTCATAATCTAATAACAAAAATGTATTATTTTCATTTTAATTCTCTGCAAAAACGAGTAAGTACGTAACAAGCGAGTACATTGAACTTACGGTAAAAGGTGGCGGCCGCGCATCGTCTGCTAAGCGAGGATGTGGCGCGCGGAGTAAACCAACAAGCCCAAGTAAACAACGGAGTCTGTATCACATTATGATAATGACAGAATGTTTAATTGTTTATGACTAAATAATTAACGATATTAGGGTAATTTAAATTTAGGATTCGGTGAAATCAATATGTATGAAAGTTTAGAACTTGACGAATTATGGAAGGTGACGAAATATGCATCAGTAGATGAAGCTAAAAAGTTATGTGGAGTGAATAAGAGAACAAATGTTTGTAAAAAAGATAATGAATGGTGAAATTTCGAAGTGAAGAAAGAAGTCAGTGAAAAGACGAAAGTATGGCTGAATTTACTGTCTGCAAAGGCCAACCACACAGTGCAAAGAAAGAATATCTTGAAAGATAAGCTAAAAGATGCTAAAATTACGTATAAAGATGCAAAAATGAAAGCTAAAGAATGTATGGAAAGAAGAAAGAATGAAATAAAAGAACGCTATGATAGGAGATTCTCGGATAATTTCCGAATAAACTAAAAACTCTTTTGGTATTTAGTGATAAAAGTCCGGAATAATTCCAAGACATCATGTATACATGTGATTAGAGACGATGATGAACATTAACTGAATGAGGAAAATAATGTGAAAGAGCGCTGGAAGAATTATTTCGAAAGCATTTTTGCATGTGAGAATACAATTGCAGATGACAACGTTAACAGTTTGACTGCCCATGAAATTAAATAAAGTCAGCAGGGGGCCAACTTTTAATTTCGTGTTATTTAACTTTAAATACATCCAAATAATAAAAAAATATATATATTATTTACTATATAAATAATATCGGATTAAATAAGGAAAAAAAAAATATTACGCCGGTGGGCGTGACGGGCACCAAGGAAGGGATTTCCATCTCAGATGCCCATCACGCCCGAGCGCGTAAGCCAAATTTTGAGTAATAAAGTACTATTTATTGTAATATTAAATATAGACTGGATAATTTAGTGCAATAAAGTAATTTTAACATGCAAAATCACAATTTAGGAACTATAAAATTACTAAAATCAACTAAAATAAAACATTTATATACATTTACAACTCTTCATGATACAAATCAAAACACTCCACACAGAGTCCTGGCTTATCATTGCAGGCTACACAGTGCCACGTGGTGTCGGAACGTTTCTTCTGTTTGTAGCACTGGCGGCAATGTTTCTGTTTTATTCTGCCATTTGAATTCTTCTCCGTGATCCTAGTTATCGTATGAGTCGGATGCTCTACGTGGCATCTGTAAGTCATCGGATGTTTTTTTGGGTAATAGATTATCAATTACCGATAAACGATAGCCATATAGTCTCATTTTTGGCTTGCCTGTGTACTTGTTGTACATCTTGTACGAATTTATCAAAAGTAATTGAAATATGTGAATTGCTATTTTCAAATACCATCGAACAGTTTTTCGCTCACATGGGTAAAAGGAAAGGAGTTGGTCTGAAGACGAAGATGGTGGACCAGTTTCTTCAAAATCTTGATGCGAAGGCGACTCGATTTCACATACAGGTGAAACACGACGATGTGTTGGTAACTGAAGAGTCGGCGGTTGACTGTGATATCATCATCATCATCATCATCTGAAGATGATTCCTCTTCATCGTTATAGATAAAATCGTCATCGGTGTCATCTTCTTCCAACAATAAGTCCTCTATTTCCGTACCTAACACTAGTTGATGTGGTCGTTTTGGCCTTGAAGGGCCAGCTTCATTTTCCATTGTTTTAGTAAAAAAAAAAACAAAACCGTAAACCGCTACCTTTTACGTATTCGTCAGAGTGTTGCGCGCGATGCCCGTGCGATACAACGCTCTCCGACATAGGCCCACGGCACACTGGCGCATAGAATGCTGTACTAGCCCATCACGCGCAGAGGCGTGATGGGCATCCTCTCTTCGCCCCGTCTCACGCCCCGAGGCGTTATGGGCACTCAAGTTGTTAATGCAACTGAACATATGATTGGTGATGGAAATGAAAGTGAAATTACGATGGATGAAATCATGAAAGCACTAAAACGTTTAAAAGTTAAAAAGCTGCCGGATATGATAGTTTCGTGAGAGATGTTGAGATGTTGAAGGACGGCGGAGAGTGGGGTGGGGGGGGTATAGTGGCAAGCCTGTTGTACCAACTCTCTTTAACAAATGCTGGAAAAGCCATAGGGTACCTAATGACTGGTCTAAAGCAGTCATTGTACGCCTCTACAAAGGGAAAGGCTCAGCAGATTTACACAAGTTACCGCTCTATAAGCCTCCTCGGCGTCATTGGCAAACTATATGCGAAAATTATTATTGAAAGAGTTATGAATGAGACTAAAAACAAGATGTAGGACGCACAAGCAGGATTTCGAAAAGGGATGAGGTCCAAATGTTTTCTCTGCGAAACATTGTGGGAAAGTTTTTGGCCAGCTGCCAAAAGGTTTTCTGTACTTTCGTAAATCTGGAAAAAGCTTACGATAGAGTGAAAATAAATGATCTACGTAGAACCCTATCCATGCAAGTATGAGAAGCGGATTGATACAAGCACTGCAATCCTTACAGAGTACTTGCGTCAGATTAAATAAGACACACACTGACTGGTTTGACATCCGCAGGGGTATCAGACAGGGATGTGTAGCTTCACCATGGCTATTCAACTTATTCATGCATAGCTGTCTGTATGATTTGAAAGAGTATTGAGTGTGGACTAAGGATGGATGAGCTGTCGGTCAAATTCTTCCTGTGCGTCGACGACCAAGTAATTGTTGCGCCGTCGGCGTGCGGGCTGCAGGAGATGGTAAATAAAATAAATGATTCTGTTAAGAAAAGGGGTATGAAAGTAAATGTCGGTAAGACTGAAATGATGGTGTTTGAAAGAGGCAAAAGCGCGACTGAATGCGATATTCTTATAGAAAGTGAGAAAGTCGAACAATTGAAAAAGTTTGTATACCTGGGTAGTCTGTTTACAAATTATGGTAAACATGACAGAGATATCGAAAGGAAAGTGAATGCGGAAAATAAAGTGAGTGGGGCCTTACTCGCTATAATGAATAATAAAAGCGTTTCACGACATGGGCGCTTGGCTATCTATAATGGGGTCCTAATCTCTACGCTTACGTATGGTAGTAAAAGCTGGGTATGGCAGAAGAAAAATGAAAGTAGAATCAATGCAGTGGAAATGCTATCGCTGCGTAGTACATGTGGAGTGTCTCGAAAGATATATGTAGAAATAGTGATATTAGAGAACGGTGTTGTTTGAAGGAAGATGTAGTGACTAGAGTAGAAAGAGGTACTTTGCGGTAGTTTGGCTACCTGGAAAGGATGAATGAAAGTAGACTGACAAAACAAATGTATAGAACGAATGTGTTTGATGAAAGGTCGGCAAGGGTCGCCTTAGAAAATCCTATGCAGACCATATTGGTGGCATATTAAAAAATGGCCAAATTTTAGCACCCGAAACCGACGAGCTTGCATGAAAAGTTTGATGGATATCAGTGAGGCAAGAGAGATAAGCAAACATCGTACTGTGTGGAAATGTATACTCTCTGCCACCCTTCTGGAAAATAGACGGGAGTTTATATTAATTTATGATGTAACATTAAAGTATAGTTGATGAAATTGATCCTATATATAGAAAATTTAGTTAAAAAAAATCGATTCCATAGACATATCTTGTGAAGAGCGATTTTTTTAAAAAGATTCCTCATAAATTACCTATACAATATTACAATTTCCTTTATTTTAATTGAGTGTTCTCGCTAAGATCAGACAGTAAATCTACCAAAAGTGGATAAGCTTTCCTAGTTGAACTTGTATACGAAAACTAACACGTATAAAATTTTACAAGTGAAGGGTCTGTTTATAATTACAAATCAAACTATAAACAGACCCTGTTTATAGTTTGATTTGTGAATTAAAAACATTTATCGTTCTGCGTAACGACACGATTTTTATGTTAATCTACCATACACTGAAAATACATAGTTATCTGTTATATTTTGAACACTCGTAAAGATTTTTATGTAATTAATTACTAACCAAATTAATAATTACAAAAAACTAAATATATAAGTATCATATACAGCAAAAATTAATACAATTAGGCTTTTAATTGTTTAGTTTTACTTTGTATATTTTATTTATTAAAATTTGTGTTTAATAATGAACTCTTATTCTTGAAGATGTAGTATATCTGAAACCTAGAATAGATATCTGACCTTTCCATTCGTTGAACGAAAATATTGGGCACTCCCGCGCACGTAGGAATGTAATCAAAACGTGATTACTATTGTACTAGTTCACTTTAGATCCTACTAAATTGAATGTTAATTGCTCTGACGATTACTAGATTAACATGATTACGGCCTCAATCAGGCTGTCTAGCAGCCAGCAAATGTTTTATCCCCTTTTGCTTGCTTTGAGCAAAATAACTGTAAGTAATTGAGTAAATTTGTCCCTGAGTTTACGATAGTTGAAAGGTCTAAACCATTTCATTTCATTTGGAAATAGACAGTTTATATTGAATCTAATTGCAAAAAAAAAGACTGAAAATTATTTTTTTCCATTTCAAAAGAATTCACATTTTGTTATTTTACAATACATTTTTTTAATTTTTATATTAATTAGTGAAGTAAATTTTATGTCATCTCAAATGTAAAATACTTTTTTTCGCGTAACTTAAGCTAATTAATCAGTCAGTACCGAAAAATAATCAGTTTTATTCCCTACGTTGGGTAGCGTATATCATATAGCGCATTTAAATTGGTTAATTTGGTCGAAAGTACATTTAGAAAAATTGAAAAAGAAAAGTCGAGTAACTTTTAAACTAATCGACTAATTAAAACTCAGTTTACAATATTTGAAGAAGTTAATACTAATATTAACTTAATATTAAGTCAATACTCCTTGAACATTTGAGTTTGATAGGTTTCATAGTATATATATATTTTTGACCTTATTTAGTCCGAAAAAGAAGATAGTTTTGGGGTTGATTTACAATTTTTTGATTTCCTTTTTTGTTTTTTAAGGGATTTAATTTTTTTTAATCAATCTTTATGTTTCTATATGTGTACAGCATGCAATTCTATAAAAGTAGTTGTCGATCATAATGGCCTATAAATAAACCATTAAATGATTTCCGCAACTTTATAATATACTTTTATTATATATAATATTTTGAAAAATTTGTAAACTTTATAAATGCACTCAATTTTCATTCCCTGCATCGTCCGTGACTATATCCTTACACTTAAAGCTTTATTCATAATAAATGAGGTTAGAGTTATTTATTTGAAACGAAATCATTTATAGCACAGAGATGCCCTGACACTCAACTATAATAAGAAATAATGGATTTTAACTATAAAAATTCGTAGTTTGTGCTATCGTCAATATGAGATGTTACAGCGGATTGGTTAAAAGGTAGATTTCTGCACAAACTTTCATTTCCCGATTTACTCACCTAAAGATAAAGTTTCAAAAATGTCTATTTTGCTAATTTTTATCTTAGAAATGGAATCTGTTGCTTCTTCGGACGATTAATTTGTTTGATTTAGATTTTATACAAGGTAATAAATTAATTAGACCATATTTTATACTGACAGAAACACAGATAGATAGACAAAAATTGTGTTTAACATTTGATGTGCTTTATCTAGGTAACTTAATTACAAAACATATATTGTTTAATATTGAGCAGTGAAATATATACACGTCTGTTTTATTATTGGTACATGTGTAAGCGTATATAATAGTAATCTATATTATGTAAATTAATTAACTTATTTTAAATTAAGCGTAATAAAAAACTAAGCGTGTTATTTGTTTTTAATATCTCAGCATATTTAGTAACTTCTGCTTATTCCTTAAAGATACCAACTGAGATCAGTTCATTTAGGTACTCTTTCATTCATAGAAATCCATTTACAATAGAACATCAGCGGCGGGCCACTTTTAAGGTCGTTCAAAGTTTTCTAAACAATTCTAAAAGATTGAGATCGCCGAGGTTGAGATTACAAGAATCTCGTTCTGGTATCA
Organism: Eumeta japonica; assembly: GCA_005406025.1. Classification (NCBI taxonomy): domain Eukaryota; kingdom Metazoa; phylum Arthropoda; class Insecta; order Lepidoptera; family Psychidae; genus Eumeta; species Eumeta japonica. Next base: position 55,198 of record BGZK01000127.1, read on the forward strand.
CCGTTCATTCTCGCCGAACTCTAAGGCGGAATTTATCTGCCCCATCTTTCCCGGTAACTGCCCGCGCGCCGGGGGCCGTACCTCAACTTTATAGTAGTAATTGTTTATCGGGCGTCCGGCCCGGCGCGCCGCCCCGAACTGATTAGGAAAAGCCCAATCGCGCCCCTAAATCACCATAAGCTGTGCCCAATGAGAGATTATAACCGGAGGTTCTGACTTTGCTCATTTCTCTTTTCAGATCCCCGATCGCGGTTCGAAGAGCTTCTGGAAAAGTATTTCGATTAGTGAAGGTAAGAAGTCGCAAAATTATTCAAGTGGAAATTCATTAATGACGTGGGGGGAAATTTCAGCTCAGTTTTTTTTTAATAGAAATAGCAAAAGTTGCAGGGGTGATCTGCAGGGTAAACCGGCTTTCGAATTACTTTTAGATAAAATAACTCTATTTATTATACGACAACTATATTTTGAAACTCGAGAAGTTCAAAAATATATCGATAAATATCATAGCGGTAGGTTTTAGGGATGACCTTCAGTGTTTTTAAGATTTTAGGTAAGGCTACTATGTACTTCAATCAGCGGCAGATCCGAAAAAATTAATTTTTCAAGTAATTTCACAAAAGACCGTAACAAAATCTGTAAAAACAGTAGACCATCCCTAAAACTTTCTGCTGTAATATTTATGTCTATGTCTTCGAGTTCTCTGAGTTATAAACATTGTCTATAAGTTTTTGAGCTTAGATATTTGAAAGATGGTTGATCCTGCAGATCATCACTGAAAATTCTTATTACTTTTTAGCTCAAAACGTTGAAAAATAAAGTAGCAATACATTGAATTCAACAGAATTGATTTGCATTTACATTCATGTGACTCTCAAGGGATTTATTTTAGTATTTTTTATAGTTATAGCTCTTCGAGGTGATAAATTAATATATATACAAAACTGTTTTTATAATTTTTCAAATAACATATCTTTCGAACACGTGCTTAGGTTTTGCTCTGCTTTATGGCATTCAACGCAGTTTTATAGACAGGAAAATTTTACATAGAGCCAAACATTAATCCATCAAAAATTTCACGTTATTCTAAGAAACTCTTTTGCTCGAATATTCCTTTATCGATGCTTCTCGAATAAACTTATCGACTTTGATGCAGTTTGCAACGATAGATGTTGTTTTTAAGAAGAAAAGCTATGTGTAGTGGAATTTACGGTTACAGTAATTAATAAATATTGTACAAAAACGCTTTTATATTTTTGCAAGACCCACATACACGCACACGCGCGTACACACATACATCACAAAATGTGAAATGGTCAAAGTAGATTCCAAGGATATTAAGACGTCAATATCTGCTGAAAACATTATTTTAGCAAATCGAAATGAAAAAGTATTTTCCAATTTATGTCAATTTTCATCGCGGGAAGTTATAAAACGCTATGTCTTAAATATTTCATTTATGATTTATTTCAAACACGTAAATCGATTTTGATTTGCCTTATGGCATTTACGTAGTTTTCTAAGCAGTAAGAGATGATCGAGTACTCTTCATCAATCTTTTCATATATCTTGAAGAATATATTTTTTTAATACTTCGGAGAAACCAGGCGACTTTGATGCAATTTGCAACGAACGATGCTGTTTTTTAAAGAACACAACTGGTTAGATTTTAGAATTTATCGTTATAGTAGTTTAAATAACATCCTAAAAAACAGTTTTAAAAAATTTTTTCTCCAAAATATATCTTAAACTTTTCAACTAATGTTAATGCGATTTACAATGATTGACGCTGTTTTTTTAAAGAGAACAACTGGTTAGATTTTTTTTACTTATCGATAGGATAGTTTAAGAAATATTCTAAAAATACCTTTTTGGAAAAAAATTATCTAAATATTTCTCTTGGAAAAATCAATTGATTATTTATTATACAGTTTACGGCAGTCGATGCAATTGTTTGAAGAAAAAAGCTGATTATATTTTGATTTTAATCGGTAAAGTAGTCTAGTTATTATTAAAAAAAAATCTGAAAAATGCATTTCTGTAATATCTCCAAATCTACAGGTGATACTAGTTCGAAATGTCAGGAAATGAAAGTTGAGAGGACCCCTTTCGAATGTCGCGAATTGCGTTTCAATCGTTTAATTCGTTCAAAAGTTATGAAAGGTTAACATACACTTACACACACACGCATGTTATGTACATGCGTGTGTGTATGTATGCACACATGCACGCATGCGTGCACACACAGGTACCACTCGGAAAATAGACTAGATAGATTCAGACACGCATGCATAAAATAGATATGTTAGGCATGCGTGTCTATGTCGATTATCAGATCAATCCAATGATACTATATTATAATATTGTCATCATAACTACACACATTTATTAAGTTTCATTGTCCAAAAATAACAAGTGCTTGAAATTCAGATTCTAAAATTCCGTAATAAACGTGGACGGATACATTTGAAGCTAATAAAAAGTATTTTAAAATTATTGACCATTCCATATAAAATTCTTTGAAGAAAACGATTCATAAATTATACAACAAAATATTTTTTTCATAAAATTAACACCATAAAAAACAAATGCTTTTTTTTAATACTGCAAAAAGAAAAGGTAAAAAAAATATATATTTTACGGTATGATATACTTAGTTTTATTTTTTATGATTAACTTTAACCACATTATAAACGCAGAAGGTGTTCGCTATGTTGTGTTTTTGTGTATAGCACCTATATACGTATTCTCTTGACTGTTAAACAGATTTATATTTTGAGTGTTTCGCTTTTTATTTAGTTTCTACTGCCAAAAGTTTTTTTTTATAACACGAAAAGAGCGACCTACTTGAGACAATAAATAAGTCACATCAATGTAAGTAAACCAATGAAGTAATTTTGAATTCTATTTTTCTAAGTTTAAATCTTACATTTCAGCTTCTGCCTTACATTATTCGCCAACGTACTTTGAGAACGATAAATACTTCTTCTTCGGCATAGATATTTATCCCATACTAGTTCACTATTTTTGTTAATAACAAAAATATTATTAACTTACGAAATTAGAAGTTTTCTGTTACTTATTTACTATGTACATAGCGAAAAATATTTTATCATTTTGTTGTCATTATAAATTCATACTCTACATCGATTATGTTTTTATAATGACAACTAACCGGCTCCGGCTCTCATCCCGTGTTATTTTTAACAATCGAAGTAGAAAGTATTAACTACTTATTAACATCGTACAACATACTTTTTTGATCGCTAATTTTTTATTGATGAATTAATTACATTATGATTTGAAACCAGTTCAACGATTTGTACCGACCAGAATGAATTAAAACTTCATTGAGTCATCGTTCATTTTACAAGGTACTCGGTTAGTTGCTTGGCGGTGAAGAAACGTTCTTTGTCCATTTACACTGCCATTCCGAAACCAGAATAATGCATCATCACACTGTATATATATAAAAAAAGTCGAAAAGGTATTATGGTTTATTAAGCAGATTAATTATTCGTGCTGTCGATCTCGACAAGAAAAAGCTTTCAAATGAGCGAAGAGTCCGCGGGCCCGTTTCGGATTCGCGCTCGATTTTCCGCGTTGAAATATTTAATTTTGTACTCTGCCCTGTCCCTTTTACATGGCACACAATAACCTAACGTCAATATTTATTTAGGCTCAATTTCTGTTATGTCAATAGAGTATGTGAACAGATCGACATTGAATTTAATTCTATTGTGAAAGTAATATATTGAAACGGAATCCGCCGGACGGTGTAATCCAGACGTGGCGCTTGTTCATTATTATGTAAAATAAGATCATACAAAACGGTTCCAATAACAAACGTTTATGTAAAGTTTCTTCCTGGAAAATTTTGTAATACTATTTTTCTTAATGACAAATTGTATTCCTGTGTTTGGTAGGAAACATATAATTTATTTCAGCATCCCGTAGACTATGATTTTCATAAACAGATTCGGTAGAGGAACGTTAGATATAGCTTTTTATTTGATAAGTAATAAAATATTAAAATGAATAATTAAAATAAATTAAATGAAAAAAATTGCGAATATATGACAAACTTAGATCTTACCGAATTATTTTCTAATTATCAGTATAACAAAAATTTTATTATTTTAGATGTCGTCTGGGAAACTTTCACGATTTTGAGTATAAAATCTCTCAACTTAAGTATAAATGTAATGTATTTTGCATTTTGATACAGTAAAAATCGTATTCTAGAATTCATTTGCATAAAAATGCAGCATATTATAATATGACATAATAAATTTTATAGAGTTCTAAATTATATTAAAATGTATATAGTATGAGACTAGTGTAATTCTTTTATTTGATGTGTAGACCCTCGTAAACCTTTTGAAATATTTGTTCACGTTAAAGTGTTGTACAGTAGTTTAATTCTTTTTTTTTGCCAAAGAAATCGACAGACAAACACACAAACCTGCTACAAAATGAGATGACAATGATCTACTTTATGACACGATTCTAAAAAAAGCAATTGTAGATTAATAATATTAGCAGAAATTTTAATATAGTACTTACCTGCTTTCAAATGATTTATAAGTAACAGCTTCCATGTTAACCGCTGGAACTTCCGCTTTAACCAGTTCAGGATTTATTTTGTAAGTTGCAAGGTTGTCACTTATACAGATTTTAATATCAATACTAGTTTGGAGAATTGACATGAAAATTATTTGGAGAACACTTATTACAATATCTTAAAAAGTCACACAAGCTTGTTGTGACTTAGACAACATGCTTGTGTGACTTTTACACCAAAGTATCTCAAAAAGATATTTCAGTTTTCTTTCGCCCGTGTCTAAGTCCGTCTTTTGAAATTATTTTTTTACTAAAAATTATATGCAAGCAGCTTCAGATATATGAATTACGATATGTGCTCTCATTTATGTTGTCTAAATCGAAAAGGTTTAGAAATGACTTATAATCTATAGAAATTTTCATACTCTTGAGCATTGACATGCTTGGGACGTTATGCAAATCTATGCATCCTAACAATTAATTGTGTCGATGAAACCCAACCCATTTTTAGGTTAACCTATAGTTTTGTATATCACCATGAAATTGGGATAATTAGTTTCTATATATATATTTTTTATATTTAAAGAACCATTAACAATAACTCATTAATAAAAAAATGTTGAATTATTTATAAATTTAAAGTAGCTATGCCATATGTAAAAGTGAATATGCGTCCTATATTCGAAAAAAGCCTCCCTCCGATAAACGAATCTTCTAGGATAATAAAATTAAGTCGCTTCTACATTTACTCATAATTTTATCTTTTTAATTTTAAGCAAAAAGCCGAATTTCGTTGCACGTTCCTTTGTAATTCAAAAAATTATTTAATAATTAGCGTCTATCATGGAATAGCAATCAGACTAGATGAAGTGGCACTATCTTATATTTGACAACAAGGATCAGAATTTTCATTTAAGTACTCATATCAGGATAGTCTACACATAGACGATTTTCATACGAGGTGAAACACATACTCTACCAACTTCGTTATGTATTTAAAAAAAAAACGTCTTTTCAAAAACATATAAAATCAAATCAAAATCATAAATAGCTTTATTTCGTAGGTAATAGATATTACACTTGAAATACGTCATAAACGATAGTTTTCAATATTATCATTACCATCCATTCCAAATGCTGATTCACCTGGAGAACAATAAGCAAAAAACTGAAAATTTGCTCTTTTTTTACTCATCGATAGAAAATTTTCAGTAATTAATAATTTTGTTGACTTTTAGAAATAATATGAAGCAACCTGATAACTGAGCAGTTCAATCTCATGGGCTTTTTTCATTAAGATATTCAGATACAGTATAATAGCCCTTACCATATAGCTTTTTCTAACAAAACATTTAAATTTAAAAAATGGCAAATTTTGAATTTCGTCTGGGATCTTATTTTAAAAGCACACATTTGCCCCTTAAATGATTTATTAACTTTACTTAGACGGGTCTTATGAGTAACAAGATCGTTGTCTAGTGTTAATGTTATGAATGTTGTTATTTTTTTGGAACGATTCTACATATCTCTTGACATAGGTTTTCGTATATATATATTGTGATGCTAAAGTTAAAATATTAATTTCCTTCATTCTTTCTCTGAGTGATGTCATTGGTCTTAAATCATAAACAGCACATGTAGCTCGCTCCTGCAGCAAGAAAATTGTGTTTATATCGACTGTGAGAACCCATAACAAAATTCCATAGGTCATGAGACTGAAAAAAACTAAAAGAAACTAGTCTCGCGGAGCTTTCATCTGTAAGTCGCAGAATTATTTTTACTGCATATGCTGCAGAACTAAGCTTTTTCGCCAAACTCGTAATATGAGAATTCCATTGCAATTTAGCATCTAAACCGAGACCAAGGTATAAAGTCGTGTCTACAACGTTGAGTATCTCGTTCTTGACCATTACGTTTCCGTCAACAAGTGTAGCACTAGTCAAGGAAAATTTAACAAGTTTTGTTTTTCGTACATTGAGAAGAATATAATTAATACTAAAGCACTCAACTATTTTAGAGACGGTACTGTTTACTCATACAAAAGTTGGTTGTTGCCTATTAACCGCGAAACTTTAGTAAATGACCAAATAATCAAAATTTTCCGAATTTGTTAGAAGAGTTGCATTTCTTTTTTAATATCCAAAATTATATTTTGGAATGTCGCACTACATTCCATTTTAAATATCCAAAGCGATTAAAATTTTTGAAGTTGCTCATTTATGAAAATGAGTTACATGTATCTGGTACATGATCCAAGAGCGAAATGCAAGAATTTAAACGGCTAAGGTGGCAGGACAAACTCTATGAGGTGAGGTTGAGGTTGAGGTGTTCAACTATAAGAATATATCTTACGCAAACAAAAGTCAGACAGTTATTTTATACCTGAATATAAGTTGCTTATTGAGTTTTTCTACGAAACCTTTCGATGGTTTTTCAAGCAGAATTCGATCAAGGTAAGGATTTCAAACTGTTGCGAAATCAATTCTGTTCAAAAAGTTATACTGAAATTTTTTTTGTACATCAGTGTATTCTATTACGGTATAAAAAAAAATAAAAGAAAAAATGTTACATCACATCCCAATGGGATCAAATTAGGAAAAAAAACATTTTCTATACTTTCGAAGATTTAAAAAACCTTATAACAGAGTAAGAGGAATGTTTCATGGACGACCCAGAGTTTCGCGAGTAACAAACTATTTAACTTACGAATTACGTTTCTTTTTTTTTTAAGAAACTGAGTCTGCCCGAAAATATTTTTCTTAAAAAGAAAATGCGCACCTGCTAAATCTAGATATCTCGATGTCCCTAGGTCGCATGATTGTAGCTATAACCGAGCGCAGAATCATATTGCACCAAGAGTAATCGGATTATATCTCTCTGCAATATGAGATGTTTGGCACCAGGGAAATATGTCTAAGCACCATTGCCACCGGCACGATGCTCTGATATTCAGAGAATATCACATTCAGTTTAGTACCTGTTTCAGTAAAATAAGGTTGTAGTTCAAATACACTAAATTAACGAACGACCGACCAAAAATGTGATATGAACGTACGATACGATTGTACGATACAAAAAGTTGCCGCTATCTGTCACTTTCTTTGAAAATCATAGTGAAATAAATTACCATCTACCAGCAATATGACTGTTCTTACGAATCATTATGTAGTTCTCTATAACATGTATATATTTATTAAAGTGTTTTGACGCGGTCTATGAGAGCAAGCACTGTTCCTGTTTTAAATACAAATAACTAAATAGTTTTGTTTTTGTGCTTAAATGGTTTAATCAAAGTGCAGTTTGTAATAAGAACTATTAACAACTTTCTACAAAGTTCAAAGATAACTTAGAAATATTTTTTAATTAATTTTTAATTAACCTGCTTGCGTAACAAAACATGCATTATATAGCACTAATTCGTTATTTCCACTATTGTGTAGAATTCGATGATTTGTTTAAAAACGTCCACTATTGTGTAGAATTCGATGATTTGTTTAAATCGAATAGGTGACATTTTTGAGCTAATCTTAATATGTATTTTTAAGCTAATGTTAATATAATTATCACACATTATTTGCCGTAGATATATGCTCCATCTTATTATAATATTTTATTTAACTTGTTGCTGTATCTGGTTATCTTAAAAACAAAGTCAAACTATTTCTTTACAAACTTTTACTAATTTGTAGAAATCGTTAAATAATTGCAATACGAATCGCCTTTCACTTCAATTTTTAAAATTTGTCTTATACATTAGGTTGATCTCAGAAATGATAAATAATTTGACTAATTTTTTTCGAGTTTCGTACCTAAACGATGACAACAGAATATTTTTACTATGCCCACGCCATCTGTCCGTCCGTCTATGTATCCTACATTCAAAGGGCTGCGTCGTTTGAAACGTAATAGGTAGCCAGTTAAAATTTTCATCGAATATGTCATTACTGGCAAAATGCCTAACTAATAATAATAAAAAAAACACAAAAATTAAGAAACTGAGGTGGTTCCACATGTAAGAACAGTGTTTTTGTAAATTTATCATAAATATAGTGATAGACCGTAGCCTATACCCCTATTACTGAAATATTAATCGAAAGTGTTTAATGAAATAACTTGTTTTCTAAATAGATAATATATACCATTTTATAGGTAGTGACATAATCCCATTGCTGTAGATATTTGGGACGTCTGATCAATAAACTATGATGAATAGTTTAGACAGTCCTCTTTTGATGTTAGCCTAACCCTACCTAAAAAATTCTGAAGAGACCGAAACAGCTAAAAATCTGAGGGTGCAAGGTCATAGCTATATGGTGGTTTCATTATCATTGTGAAGAACCACACTGCTTCTGTTTATCAATTCCAGACGTTTTTTCTCTACTTCTTGCTTGAGTCTCATCAACTGTTGGCAATAGAGATCTAATTGATGGTTTTGCCCAGAGATAAAAGCTCATAATGAATAATACCCTTACAATCCCACCATACTCATAGCATTAACTTATTGCGAGTTAATGTCGGTTTCGATGTAGTGTGTGGAGCTTGCTTGCCTTTTAAATATTAATTTTTTTGCCTGTTTTTGTTGTAGGTAAAATCCATTTTTCATCACCAGTGATCAATATTTTCAAAGACGGTTCGATTTCATTACGTTTAAAAGAGAATCGCAAACGAGTACTTGATTCATTAGATTTCTCTTAGTTAGCTCTTGTGAGACCCAAGTATCGAGTTTTTATATACATTCAGCACTTTTCAATGCTGTCAATGGGCCAAAACTGTTTTGTGGTCAAACTCCAATTCTTCAGCTATGTCATAAGAACTAATATATCGATCTTACTCTATTTTTCTAAAATGGCTTTATACATTACAGATCGACCAGAGCGAGGTTCATATTTGATATCAAAATTACCCGACTGAAAACGCTTGAACCAGTTTAGTGCTATTCTTACCGACACTGCATTAGGTCCATAAACATTACAAACATTTTTCGCGACTTGTGTCGCATTTTTCCATCTTTGTAATAATACAACATAATGTATGGAATTCCTACGTTAGATTCACTCTGGTGGACAGAAAAACAAAAATAAACCGGGATACAGTTTTTATTATTTGTTTTCTTTTTATACAATGTCATCTGTTTAATGGTATCAAAACTAGCTTGACACAAACAGCACAACCAAAGACATTTTATTGCAACTTTTTACTTACAAAAATACGAAAGAACATTTTTCCCGACCTAATATAAATGTATATATTTAAATTTTGAATCGTCGTGTTGTTTTTTACCTTGTCCAATATAGTGTAGAATTTAGTACCAATTACGTACTTTTCAGAAATAGAAACTTTAGATTTTTTTTAATGAAAGTCCATTAGAGACATAAAATATTAATCACGAACACAACTACTAGCGAGAGCAAAAAGACTAGAAAATGACTAGAAAGTGGCGTCTAGTACGAACCGGTAAAGCGCTGTACCGTTTGCATAAAAGATTAAAGATTAAAAACAACTGCTATTTGCTTCACTTTTCATGTCCATTATTTAATGCGTTAAAAGCCACCAGTGTTTTTTGTCAAGTCATTTTACTTGAAGTCTAATGTGAAGCGATATTGCTAACGATGCTTTTTTAACGTCTATTCCATTAATTTTATGTTTAATAGCAAAAAAATGTAATCCGACGTGAAGACGAGTGACATTTAATATAACATTTTATTAATGAAACTTTTGGAAAACAAAATGTCTAGTTGACAACATCGGTATTTTAGGAAAAAAGTTTTGTTATGATGATTATTTAACGGACACAATTATGATTTTTTAGTGCATACTTAAGTGTAACTCTACTTTTTATGAAACCATTTTTTTAGTTTAAAAGCGGTACAGTATTCAACTAAAGCTCTTTAAAATCTATTAACATGTTTCTAATCTTAGAACTTGAAGGTGTGTCACGAAACCATTCAGCGACAAACAGTACATGAGTCGTGAGCTATTTTCTAAAACTTCGGAAACACTATGAGGATTTATTGAAAGATTTATCTATATCATTCATTGAGTAACAATTTAGAATAATCAGTACGTACACACTTGAATTATTTTTAAATACCACTAATGCAGAAGAGAGCAATTCATGCAATTTATAGTAATTGGCACTCACTTATGTTCCTCTCAAAGATAAATTTAGAGAAATTGGTATTATAGCTGTAGCATAGCGTAACATTTACGAGAATATTACTAAGCATCTGCATAATATCTTCAATTACTTATGAAAAATATTAACTTTCATAATGTTCAAAAAATAATTCACAAAAAAGCTCATTTGTCTTTAGAGGGCGGTGATAGTATTAAAGTTAGACAGCGGGGAAGTGGGGAGCTTGATACTTTCATTTGCTTTTATTACACGAAATAAGAATGAATTAAATGTCATCTAATTCTACTATATTTTGTTGTTTTACGTCGAACTGTTTACCTGATTGCTTTGAAATAATAACCTTTTGAATTAAAATCAACAATGTTTAAAAAATTGAAGAATCAACAAGTCGAAGTGGCCAGGGGCGGGCCACATCTCTGGAACCAATAACCGCTGGGTAAGATAGACTCTGGAATGGCGATCATGAACTGGTCTGGTCTCAGCGTGGGATGCTTTCTACTTGGAGAATTGATAGTCTTATCAAAGTGGTGGACCACCGTTGGTTACGGGTGGCATAAATCCGCACGTCGTGGATGTCTAGAGCGGAGGCTGTATCCAGCAGTGGACGTTCAGTGGCTCAAATGAACAAACGAAAAGAATAAAATTAAGAATATGTGCGCGCGCAGCAGCACATAAAAATTCATTTGTATTTCATGCATTAGAAACATATTACAGTGAATTTTGATTGAAGAAATTGAATGGTCACTATATCAATTTATTGTTAAAAATTTTGCCGAGTTCAGGGACCTCCTTAAAGTGTACGTATCTGATTTCACATGTCCGTTATTCCATTTGCTTTCAATAATATATCAGAGTTTTGAAAATGTAACTTCAAGAATACGTATATATTTCTTTTTCATCGATCAGTTTATTTACACTAAGCCTTCTCTGTACTTGCATAATCAAAATGAATTTTCAAAATAGTCTATATTTTTTTAAGATAATATTAATGCAATATGTTTTATGTTTTTTTTTGACAGGGCCCGCTAAAAATAGATTACAATATTATTATATTTCACTATATCCTTTAGTTCAAATTTAATTTTCAAGTAATGCTATTGATAACATCGTCCTTCTTATAAGAAAATTAAATTGGTTGACATCAACAAAAAGTCACATAGACAAACTGCGCAGCTGGTTAAAGTCAGATTGTACTTTTAAGTTGTTTTGTTCAGATTGTACTTTCAGATTTAATTCTCTAAATGTTAATAACTTAGTTTACTTTAATACTTTACAATGTCTTGACAATTTGAAAAAAGCTGGCTCTATACGTAATATGATAATATTATTGATAACTTTTTCTGAGCTCATTCTCTAAAATTTACCTTAAAACATTCGCAACATTGGGTCTTGCACATTAATATCTATCACGTTAGTATCTGTCAGTTTTTTAACTAACCGTTGATAACTTTCACATTGACAACGTGACAATTTAACAACTCTCACTTCGAAAACGTGCCATTCAGTTCTAAAAATGAAGTTTTTATAAAATAATTTATTACAAAATTTTCAATGAGAATTAACGTTAATTAATCAAAATTTTACTGAAAAGTTACTTTAATATAATTTTAGATTTAATGAAGTTCAAATTTAGTCTGATACCTAATATGTATATATTAGGCATACTTAAGAATTTTTCTTAAGTATATACTTACGAAATTTAACAATACTTTTATTTAATATCATGACCATCATTTTCTACTTTGATTAGCACCCCTTGTTCCTACACCTATTCTAGGAAGATGATTTACTAGGTTACCAGCTACTCGTTTGTTTTTTTTTTTACGTGGAAATGGATCAAAACTAATTTCAAGTCTCAGTAAAGATAAAAGAAAAGTTAAAACCTACTTGTTTAAAAAATCGTAATTATAAAATATTGTGTTTTGCTTAACTTCATAAAAATAGGAAGTAACTTTATTTCTTGAAATGAATTTTCATCTAAAACTTTTACGAAGACTGTACAATCTTTGCAGGCGCGTTGTTCTTTCTAGAGATAAATTAATTAGTAGTTTATTAATTTTCCCATTTTTTTTTTTACTCTCCCGAATTGGCGATAAATATTATAAAGTCTGGTTTAGGATGTTCAAAAGGTTTGCATATAGCAGATGTTTGCTGGAAGTTTTTATTGCCGTGCGCCGCAAGCGACTGACGCCGGCCTCTGTGGCCGCTGTTTCACCACGAGAACGCTTCCGCGCACTCGGTGCTCAAAACGAGAAACTTTCTGCACAACGGACCGATCAAATATATGAGCACTGTGTAACTTTTTTGTTGACTTCATTTGTAAAATAAAAAATGAAGTCAACGAAAAACTGTATTCATCACCGAAAGATGCGCTGCCGGATTTAAAAAGGCGCTTGAACAGGTATCCATTGCAGACAGGAATACAAATGAATGTTTTAAAAACTGTTTTAAAGTATGAAACTTTGTATAGACAGCGATGGAGAGCTCTTTGAAAACGTACAATCGAATAATAATAATTTGCAATGGTATCGCAAAACTTTCCGAGTTCCCCACATACACCCCGCTGTCCATTAATCGTTATCTGATAGCAATAAAATAAAATTATCTAAAACATTAAGGCGACACCTCACGCACGCACCTCCGGCTTACGTTCAAACTAACTAAACAGCGATAATGCCGGGGCGGGGTTTAGTGACGGCCTTAATTAAATGTGCCGATGTGTCTATAGCCGGCCGGGAGTCCCCAGCTGTTACTATTAACTAAAGCCGTAAAGATTATGCCTTGCCTAATGCAGTCCGCGCGCTAAGCAACGATCGTTACGAACCCGCGTTCGTGTCTCGTAGATTTGTAGATCGCGATTAAGCTTATTTGTCGTTCAATAAAATCGGTTGTTTGCTGCCGAAGTTTAGACTATACCTGTCTATGAAATTATCAAAGGCGATTTCCTGTATCGTTATTGGGTTAGTTGAGATGTACAAGATGCCTGTAGTTGTAGTTTTGAAAATCTATCAGTTAAATACGACAACTGAAACAGTCTAGTGGCTTCCAAACTCTTGGTTAGAAATAAATATTATAATAAATGTAAAACATATGACAGGAACATTAAATACAACCTGCATGCGTTCGTTGACTAGTGAAATAATATACAAGTTTTGTTTATTTTCTTTCTATTTATTTCATTCTATTTATAATCTGATGTGACAAACTGTATGTAAGTCTCATATACTATCAAGTTAAACATCGTTATTTTCAGCATTTCATTATTTAACGATTATTTTAATTTTATAAAAAACCCCATAAAATCACTTTCGTGTCTGTATATCCATCGCTGAGTCCACTGCACAAAAAACCCATACCCATAACTGACAAGAGTATCTAAATAAACTTACAAAAACTAAACACCTTTAAATTCCAACGAGATACTCAAAATAGCTAAAAAGAGAAAATGTGTTTGAAATATGTTTAATTTATATGTTTAATATGGTTAATTTCACCGAGGACTAATGCCATGATTTATAGTACGGAACCCTTACCATTCTAGTCACACTTTACGTGGCCGGTTTTTTGACAAAAAATTTAGTTATTACCGTAACATAAGGCTAATCAAATATGTTTCCATTTCTATCCCGCTACGACACAGAGCGTAAAATAATTTTGTATTGTACCCAAACACTACATACCTAACGGCAAAAATCTTCACAATTCTTTTTATTCGTAAACTGTCCATTATAAAATAAATAAAACTACGGTCTCCTCACACTTCTAAATCAACTGAAAGTAAAATAAGTGTTACAGTAATATTTATATTACAGTATTATTGTAATCTATAGCATACAAAAATTTTCCGTTTTAGCCAGTGAAGATCGGCGCAAGAGTTCAAAAATCGAAAATATTACTCATTTTGCAAATTACTTATTGATGTAAAACATCTATAGGGGCAGGGTAAACTGGATTGTTGGCGTGGCGACGCTTGACGTAGTGACGGGTCGCCACGTTATACTAGGGTATATATATACAGTCTATTAATAGTAGAGTGCACTGTGTGGCGACGGGTCACCATGCGCAAGCGACTATGCGATTCCGTTTCCAATAAATAGTCATCATTTTCTGTAAAAAATTCGTCATATTTAATTTTTCATTACGCTATATTCAGTTCCTGTCGTAATTTTGTTTTTAATGCATATTACTTGTACACACTCGATGTTTCACATCTGCCAGGCGTACCATGACGGCTCAAATTTTTTTTATTTAATATTGCTTAGTTTTCATTAAATTTATAATTTTTCTAGTATTTAATAAACTATAGACGTTTATTGAAACACATGAATCATTTCAATTTGAACCAATTATCTTCCATTACTGTGGTATAGAATTTATACTACAAAATTAATACGGTGTTTCTGTCTACGATACGTCTATAATAACATTATTGCGGCTCTTAATTGTTCAATATCACGCTTTTGAGGGACCTATTCTTACTTTGTTCGACATCAGGCTTTTCAGGGACCTACTCAATGCTCTAATATGAACTGGAATGCTGTTCCACGGTATGTTCTAATGAACGATTTTTTTTTTATTTCGTGCCGATCATGTCAATTAGACCTATAACCTAACCCTAAGGGTTGACGTCTGCGGAACCATTAGTCATTCTCAAAGGTCTACACACGATCGCAACACAAAAAAAAAACAGAGGTCAGCCCGTTCAAATGCAGGTTTTCGCACGAGCTCGGCCGCCACGTCGCACCAATTACGAGACGGCACTCGGCCGCGGTCGAGAGACCGTCGCGAAAGGAAAGCCCGCGGGCGCGCCGCGCGCTCGTCGGACCAATTAAACTTGATGCTGGGTGCGCCGTGGTGTTTTCTCTCACGGGTTCCCGCTTCTGTGTACCTGTCGAGGCTTTTGTTGCATTTCGACCGTTCGCCGTGTGTCAGAAGTACGGAATATTTTTTTGCTTCGTATCATCAGACGCGGCGATTCTCGCTCTCGGTAGAAAGAACTTCGGACGTTCTGCTGGAAGAATTTTAACGATATCAATTATCTCATAAAAAAAAAACTCGCTACCGACGCGCTTCCATTAGCTTCGTCTCTATGTAGATATGTAAACAATTCTGGAAAATTTTTGGTTTTCCCCGCGCTTACACTCCCATTAAATTATTGTACCGATTTGATATTTCAGCAATGCATATATAATTCCATGATAGTACAGTAATAAAGACCAAAACGAATAAGTAATCTAACTTAAACGTAAATATATACAATAACCTATTCTATTATTACTAGTAAAACCTAAATAAAGTAATAAAAACCTAATACTAGTAAACTACAATAACTAGAAACAGTATAGAGAGCTTCAGCAATGAAATGAAAAAGGTATTATGAAACTGATAATTAGTAAAAAAGAAATCCAAATATTATACCCACAATGACATTATTATAAGTCTCCTTTCAGTAATTATAGCCTATTTCATAGAAACAGTTATATTCATTGGTGAAGTTAAAAACACGCTTTCATTAGTAATGTATAAAGTACAAAAAATCGATTAATATTCCTGAAAATTTGCTACTATTTCATTAAAATTCAAACCGGTTAAAAATCGAAGTATGAAAGACCCTGGGTTAAACAGTGATGATCTACATGCACCCACCGCCCGCAAGACAAGTTCCAACCCCAATGGGCTGTACCCATAGGAATTTAGTAGAAAAGCTTACCACGGCCACCGTCACGTTTACCAGAACTATCATAGTGGGCGCCATGCATTATCGTGTTACAGGAATTCATGATCATGCATGATAATATCATATAAGACAATGTATAATATCTAATCTTTCGCAGAAGAGATGGCACATAGTATACAGATACACATATAATTGACACCTAATCTTACCGCTCATGTGGAAATTCGTCATATATCACTAGATATCAAAGTGTATAAGATATTAAAAAAAAAAATTAAACGTGTGGCACTCGGGAACTGCCGCGGTAAAGCTATTTCATTGCATTTTTTATCAACTTATGCATTTATAATTATTTATTTAAGCAGTATTTATTTTTCTTTGATATTAATTCAAGTTTTTCATCACTTTCTTCATTAATAAATGCACTTTGTTCATATTTAAAACACTTTATACACAAATTTTACGCGTGTAGCTATTCACTAGCAACTGCTATTCACTGTTGCACATAAGTACACCTACGTATACATATATACCTACATGTATACTTCGGGGCACATGCGGTGAGTGTGGCATTGTAAAGATATGATAGATACCTATACACCTATATATTTTCTCACAAACAGCTGCTTACGTATTCGTTCGATTTCGGTGCAGCTCGTCTCAATCCGTGCAAGCTTCGTAGAGTCGTACCATATACATACACGTTAGGCAAACGCTCGACCGAGCTACATGGTAGGCGGAGTGGGGGATGTTATGTTTTATTTTCGTTACGGAATTTCTTGATTCGGTCGCCGCGCTCAAAGCCCGCGATAAAAGCTATGCAATAGCTTAAAATATGTCGTAATGTACATTGCTGCTACAATACAACAGTTTTATACTTATATTATTGACATAAATCAAATATGAAATTATATTTAACAATGAAAATGATACAATTTCTCAATTTTTGCAGCTAGTAGCAGTGGTGATAACAGCACCCTCACCTTGCATGAAACTAATACCCGCTCTGGCACGAGACACGCTCGGTTTCTACATAAATATGGCATTGAGAAAGTGTATTTGGATCTAATAATACATGGCGGTGAGATGTGGCTGTGAAGGGTTTCCTATAATTATGATTACTTTTTCGTTTGTGTTCATATTCAAAACTTCAATTGTCATTGAGAGAAGGGAGAAAAGCGATATATCTACGAGACCTGCATATTGGAAAAAGTTTATTAGAGGACACAAACAAATGAAATTTCCAATCTTATTGGAACAGATATGCTCTTGTTAGAAAACACACAAGTCCAACAATAAGACGTGATTCTGTGTGAAAGTGCCGCACTAATCTATAATGTATCCAATTAGATGCTTTAATAGTTTCTGCACATAAAAACGGATACGCTAATATGGACGTCTCCACGATTTTTTCAAAGAAATGCTTGTTAATAATAGGCGTTTTTTACATTCTTTTCGGCAGTAGCGGATTTGGAGGAGGGACTAAGAGGCTCAACCCCCCCGTTCAGCTCTATTTTTAAAGTGCTTTATCTTGATAAAACCTACTCTCATTTAATTCAAGCCCCTCCCGAACCAAAATCCTAGATCCGCCACTGTTATTTGGTGTATTTTCTTCCCACGTAGGTAAAACCAGGAAGCTGGATGTACACACTCTCGCATCCGCCTCCCGGCGTCCGCGCACGCCGACATACAAATACAGCTTTTGTGTAACATGAATACGCTAATTTTGTTATTTATTACGTAATTAAAGCGAAGTGTCTTTTACAAGATGCGTCTTTTACTTTAATGGTGGCGTTATTGCATAACCGAATGACAGGACCGATACGATTGGAATCGACTGTAGCCTCATTTATTTTATAATGTCATGAATTCTAATACTCTCATTCCGAAGCAAGCAGTCCGATGCAGCGAGTCCATTGCCTACTGCTTATATCATCATGAATTGAATGAGGCTGCGCTGCGCCATGTTACCTTCTTATTATATAATGTATCTATGGGTATAACGGAATCTTGTTTACGGGTATGATTAAAAGTAATGTCGCTATTGAACTAAAAAAAATAGTAATCTAGTTATTGCATTAAAAAAATCAGAAAAACGAATTCTAGTTACTTAAAAGTAAGATCAAAGTGGATTCAACATGAGAAGATGAAAAATGCATACCTATTCAATAATATTTTATTGAAATGAAAAATTAAAAAATGTATATAAACAAATTAAATATAGAAGATGGTGCTAGGTTTATGCGTATACAAAACTTATAAGCGAAACCAGATCACATCAATTTTTTGATTCGAAAATCAGTAAATTTTTGTAAATGATTAAACAATGCGCCAAGTTGCACCAAAATATCACAACGCTACAATTAGCGTATAATTAAACGTAACACTTGACAAATCGTGTATATACCATCTATCAAATTTTACGGTTCATGTTTAAAAATTGTGTATTTTCTTTAGGTGCAGAACGAGACTGTAATGTAAATATTTTTACAGGCCTGAAAGTGTTTTGTTTGCTATTAAAAATTCAGAATGACAATTCGCAATTTACAAGAGGTGAGGAATCATATTGAGTTAATAGAAGATATTTTATACTTTATTTTTATACTTTAACAAACCTGTAAATGATGTTATCTTTTTTCGTTTTCAAACTATAAACAAAGAACCTACACTTTCTTTTTCCATAATTTGTTCATGATTTTCCTAATTTTTAATCGTTTTTTCATGCTGAATCCACTTCGCTTTCATCATACTTTTAAAAAATTAACAACTGCATTTTCTATATTTTTAAGATAATAATCAGCTGGTTTTTGAAACTGAGATAGAAATGGGTTCATGCAGATTATGGCGTGATACACATGAATGTATTAAAATACAAAATTATTGATTTCTGACGTCTACTTTTCGGTTTGTACTTTTGATAACGTTTCTTAATTAAATCTGAGAATAAATTCTCATATATCCAAATATTGCAATATATAAACTGGGTTTTCACAGAAAAATCTTCAAACTACGTACTGTACGCCCATTTAAGATTCTCGACACGTATTCAGAAGAGCCCACAGAAAATAACAGACAGTAAAACTAAGACTATTTCAGTATTACTGAACACGGGCTGGATGCGAGAGCATCGCTCGTGCTCAACGTACATCGCTGCACTTGCTTTAGTTTCGCGATCGTAATACCTACTTACGACCATTTGTAGACATGGGGTAAATAACACGGGCCGTCATATGTGAGATTTTAATAAGAGTTTAGTTTTTTTTTCGCTCTTTCATAATGAGAGTACAAAAAATGGCGGACTTGAATAGAACGTTCGTTGCCATTTATCAGTGCACTCAACATTTAGTTTTTGTAGCTTTTTGCTAATTATAAATCAAAGATTGTTAGTAGCTCTGACTCCGAAATTATTAAGCTTGGATGATATTTTTAATAAATTTGTACTGAAATCTAATCTATTGTATTTGGTTTCATCGCAGAAATTTTCAATATTTTTGGCATATATGTTTCCAATAGTCAAGTAGGTTCAAAAATTACAAATTCAAAAAGTTTGTATATAAACACAGTTACTTACATACGTATGTATGGAACAGACCGCGGCTCATCGTCACGAAAGTGCTTGCTGTCTTTAAGGGATTTTAATGAAACTCGCCACACTTTTTTCTCCAGGCAATCACCTTGAACTAATTCAAAGATGTAAAATAGTTTAACCCTATAGGTCAACCCTGAAACTTCCCGCTATTTTCGAGTTCAAAACACTCGAAAATATACAGGATTTGACGCGATTTTTCGAGTAAAAAAACTGTTTTTTTCGATTTCTTTCGACAACGATTTCTCACAAACGAATCAACCGATTTTGACCTGGTTTGCGGCAATCGACGTATTTTTAATAAGGTAAGAGCTGATTAGATTAAACAAGAGCTGGAATTGATCGATCAAGCCATTTTAAAGTTATTTTGAAAAAAACCACTTTAAAACAAATTTTTTTTCTTAGTTTTTTGAAAATTTCTCAAAATCTACCGGTCCAAATCGACCCAAACTTTCAGGAAGTCTAAGTTTGGTAAAACTCTTTAGAACGCCGTTTAGTGGACTTGATTCGGTCAAGCCGTTTAAAAGTTATAAGAGGTTTACATACATCCACACATACACACACACACATATCCACACAGACATACGGACATCATCTCAGGGATGATCAGGGAAGCTTCCTAGACCCTCAGAACGTCGAGATCTGATGAGAATTCGATTTTTGCAAAATGGGGTGAAACCAATAACTTCCCGAATAATTTAAAAATTTTCAATTTTCTTAGCGGGAAGTTAACAAAAACGTCTTATTAGTTCTGAAATGGTGGTCATTTAAAAATTTTAAAATACCGAAAAAAATATTTTCGTGGTTTCTTTATCGGACATCTTTTAAATGATAGGATTTAGCTTAGTTTTTGGAAGTACTCGCATTAATTTATACAATTCTGTACATTGTAAGCAGAGAAATCTACTCCCACTTCGGATGCCGGATGGCGTTTTTTTATCAATCAGTATAATTGAATTGGTGAGGTTTGGAGTTTCCGCCCTCCGAAGTAGAGCGCGGCTGCCACCGGCCGCTGTCGCGAGCCGAGCGGCGGCATCGTCCCGCACCGAAGGCTTAGTGTACTCTCCGAGATACGGAGCGATTACTCCTATTTCACTTAAATTAAGAACTCGAGAATTCGCCCGCCGTGTTCAGGATTCAGACGCGGTTGCCTTCTCCTTCGAAGACGACGCTCTTAATTGCTCCGTCGAACCATCTTTTAATTGTAAATGAAAAGGGGCGAGGGGTAGTAAAAATCTGATGTAAGGCATATAAATCGGTATTCCATTAGGAAATAATGTATTATTAAGTGGAATTAAGGTAATTCTTAAAATTACAACATCGTAATTTCACTATATTTTAAACGTGTTGGTCAACAGAAGAGATTTAAAATTGACCACATATTATGGGTGTGATATGGCGCATATCCTTAAGGTTGCCCATGTGAATAAACATAAAAAACGATGAATTGATACAGTATATAAAATATAACAATCCAACTTTTATATGAATGGATTGAAAGCACCCAGAGGCCTTTTTGTATGACGTTCAGTTTTCGTAAAATAGCGTAGATTTCAAAGTGTCGTCGCAAAACTTAAGTAATATAATGTGCAAAAACGAAGAGCTAGAACTGTTAAAAATTAATTATAGGTTACAGCAGAAACAAATAAATGATATCTCATTACAAAGAAATCTATTAAGTACAGATGTACGTCACTCATAAAGTCCGTTAGAGTCGGGGCAAACTACTGCGACTCGAATTAGGCAATTTTGTACGAGGGAACAAATGGAGTTTAATTTTCGTATTGTTTTTCAGAACCGAGTGGATTGGCTCTTGGAAAAGCCGTAATTAATTCGATTGAACAGTAAATAAATATTTTTTTAAGACGTGATACATTAATCCGATTATACCGTGAAAACGTCTAGCTAAAATTGAATAGAAATATTCTCAAGTAATAACCTGACTACGTGGTTGTAGTAAAAATGTAAAATGATATTCGGAGAGAGAGACTTTTGTTTAGTCATATCATAGTATATAGGCATGAAAAATCAAATATATTTGAAACGAATACAGCTACATAATTATTGTATATCAAAAGATATCTGCTCACATTCGGCCGAACCATGATGTTAGTCCGTCTAAGGGTCATGAATCTCGATTATTTTCACGAGTACCTGCGTTATTCATGATGATCGGCCGTATCTAGTAATGAACGAAATCGTGTGCATGAACGTCAGTGACTCCTTGAATTTACAAGTTTATAAACCATATCGTTACAGTGCAACCTACTTCCGTGTGTTTTCAACTACGCTGTAAGACATGATTTAAATTACTATTATGTGATCTAATAAGCGTATAACTGTCTTGCAGAAGCGTCATCAGTTGAAAAAAAAATTAATATATTTTTGATGAACCTTTTAATGTTTTCTGTCTTTTAACTGCATAGCTGCTTACCGTTTTTAGCAGTAAGAGTTTTATGTTAGTTTGTTTAAATGACTATAAAATACGTTTATATCACTAATTTTTATTATAACAACTTCAAAATAAAACGTACTAATATAAACTGAAAAAATATAATTGGCTCTTCCTTTACGCATAATATTTTTTTATGTTCAAACAATGTTCAAAAATGGTTGTAATTTTTGAAATTTTTAACTGTTTCAGATAACGCAGCATTACGCAGAGGATAATACTCTAAGGTACGCTTTTATTTTATTACCCACAAAAATTATTTTGCTATATATTCCAAAAAAATAAACAACCCAGCGGTACCCTGGATTTAAACAGCTACAAATGTTTTAAATGCTTCAAATTCATATATAACGCTCCTAATTTAGGCTTATCTCTCAAAAATTTATAACAAAATAATGTTAAATATTTAATGCGAAATAAGATTTAAATACAATTATTATTATTACATAAAGTGCAAGTAGAAGGACGATTACGACCAAGGAAAGCCGATTACGGTAATGGAGCGGTGGGCATATCAAAGCAAAGGGTAAACGATGTATATCTACCATAAAAATTACCTTTGTACCTATTTCATTTATATAACGATTCGAACCAAGAAAATAAAAATTATGATTATTTTTAAAAATATGCCATATTTCTAATAGCTTGTACACAATACAAAATAAATTATGTGATTTCCTGTAAATTAATTTCGGTATTGCGGAGAAATGAAATGATTTTTAAAAATAATGAAAAAAACAATGCAACTTAGGTACTCTTAAACGAAATATAAATCTAACGAACGTTGAAGATTTTAATTTACTGTCTATTTTCCAAATGTTCTTAATTAATAAGAAATCCAAATATACCAAATACATTTTTTTTTTACTATACAAATGAATAAAAAAGAATGCCTGCGTCTGCTGCCTATCCTTAGTTCACTACAGAGAAAAAAGCTCTTAAGATCTGTAATTCTTTAAGTAAGAAAAGAAGTAGATGAAACTCGATCCCTTTTTTGGATCGTCTAAGAACTTTTCATGAGAAGGCTTTTTGAAAGGTTTTACCTTTCGTTCACATTTCGCCGTTGGCTTGTTCAGTTTCGAGTGGAATGTATTTTTATTTTTTCGAGTACACTTAAATGATTAATTTTAGGAATGGTTTTTAGATCCCATTAGTTTAGTTTGCCTCTGTACGTCTTTGACTACCTTTTAATGGTTAAGTTTTTTAGCGGAATTAAACATTAATTTTCTAGGATAAGCACCTTCTAAAAATGTAAAAACAATAAATATAGTTTAAAAAAACTAAAAAACACGCTTTTAAAGCACATCAAACTAGAAAGTGACAAATAATTCTTAAAATAAGCTGAAAAAAATAATGAACAATAACGAAAAACACTGGTACTATTGTGGAAAAAGCGAAGGGCACTTTGTGCCACATTTTTCTTATATAGAGCAACCCGCGCTCTTTCCCCAATGATACTAGAATTTTTCGTCATTGTTCATTATTTTTTTCAGCTTATTTTAAGAATTATTTGTCACTTTTTAGTTTGATGTGCTTTAAGAGCGTGTTTTTTTTAAACTATATTTATTTTTGACTTTTTAGTTCGATTGTTTGTTAAACATTTTTTTCTTAGGTTTCGTAATTAGTATTTTAAATCTCTGACAGAGGG
Source organism: Eumeta japonica (assembly GCA_005406025.1). Taxonomy (NCBI): domain Eukaryota; kingdom Metazoa; phylum Arthropoda; class Insecta; order Lepidoptera; family Psychidae; genus Eumeta; species Eumeta japonica. Next base: position 79,257 of record BGZK01000127.1, read on the forward strand.
TGCACGGATGTAAAATTCTTCTTGAACAACCTAATAAAATTTGAGGTGTTAAATTCTAAAGTAATACTGACGCAGGTAGTATAGCAAATCTCCAACAGAGGGAGATAGTTGTAAAATTTGATTCAAAACAAAAAGAAGAATGCTTTTTCAAATGGATGAGTTTACTTTAAATTAATTTTTTGACTTAACATGTATGTCGAACATTTTAATTATAACTGTCAGATTATTGAAAATATTTAGGTACTGAATACTTCGTCAATAAGAAATTACGCTAACACACAACTAGTATTGTGTTCCTGATCACGATCGCGATCCTAATCAGGATAATGAGATAAACTTATCAAATTATTCTATTTTCACCGATTCTTGATAAGTGTGCAAAGTTTGAATTAAATCTGTCCCTTGAAAGTGGGACAAAATCGAGTTCAAAGGATTCGGTTACAAACTCACAAACTCACACACCCACAAACTCACAAACATACAAGTGAAGCTAATAAAAGCGCGTTAAAAATGACTATTGTTATCTATGTACTTATTTTTAAGTACTTTGAATACACGTAATTGTGTATATACGTCGATACAAGTCTCTTTAACACAATAAATCCTTTACACAATGCACCAAATGAGTAGTAGAAATCGTTGATTAGTTATATAACACATCAGACAACGTGAAGTTATTTTTGTATTTGCTGAAACGTTAATGTACGAAATGTGCTCGCTTACATTTTCCTTTAACATCCAAATAAAAAATACGCTTCCCTCGCGCTAAACAGCTAACGTCCTCCTAGCGTTGCTCACGCGAGAAATATTAATGCACGGACAACTGGGATTAAACGGTACAAAACAATATTTCATTCTACCGAGGTGGACTATTACTCGTCCGCGACATCCCCCAAAACCGTGACACCTGTCGCGCAAAGCGACGCGTGTAAAATACAAAGGTATATTATGGTGACTCGGCGTTTTCGTTTTTTTTTTATATATTATTTTTATTTTCTCTCCTTTCGTACGGAAATTCAGAGATAACGGCACGGCACCTTAATTGCAAACGGAACGAATCCAAGGAGGAAAACCGCTTAAACGAATTCTTTTGTTTATTTTCCTGTATACGTTTCCTTCTGCCCTCTCGGGTGGCGAAGGTCGACTTTGAATTCGTAACTCGATTAGATATGAAAATATTGAAATTTCGCATTTTTTATAGAAATTTCGGGACGCTCGTGAACGCATCCGAAGAGTAAACCCGAAGCGCGTAGACCTCGCGACCACAAACAAACGAAACTTGATAAACATAAGATGAACCATTTTCCCCAAAAATTGTTCAACATAAGATGTGAGGTTTGGAATATTTGTGAGAGCTCAAAGGGAATGGTCGAACAAAATGAAATATTTACAAGATCTCAAATATGGAATTTAGTAAACGGGAAAGAAATTAATGATCGAAGTATACATTAAACACAATATATATTTTTTTGTAACTATTAATCGTATTTTAAACACATGTATAGCAATAAACGCAATCAATCAAATCAAATCATAGTTGCACAGTGGGCCATTTGTACGCCAATCAAGCCAATCAGTATTCGGGACTCATTTTTTGTGCCAATGATTTTATCTGATGAAATTATGTGTTCAAAACATACAGAGTCAAACCCCCAGTATAATTTGAACCCGAAAAGAGGTTGCGGTTATTGAGAAATGGCATAATTTAGATATATCTCTTCGAAGTTAGTCATAATTTTTTGAAATTTTGACTATATTAGTACAATTCAGTTAAATTATATGAATAGATTTAGTCAAATTTTTAGTTGAAGATGTCTTTGACAACATTTTGTAGGTAGCTCTAACAAAGATATTCATCTGCTAATAATTATCAATGAAACTGCATTTTCATTAAATAACTTCAAAAGGGAGTGACACTTTAGATTTGTTAATCCGCATTTTATATTACTTTAAAAAATTTATATATGCAGTGTCATTTTTGGACAAGTCTTGTTTTGTGTGAAATTAATTATTGTGAATCATTCTATTATCGTAAGAGATGTAGGTGTTGGATAAACACGACAAGGGGTGTAACTGTCCACGCGCTCGGGATAACCGCCGGACATCGGACTTAGCGAGATCACGTAATTAAGCGTCCTCAAATTAAATGCTACATTTTGTATTCACACTTAACGCCCTACCGCTCTGATGAGCTTAAAGTATCTTTTATTTATGTGATGGATGTTTTACAGTGAAATTTCAATGTTACATTCTATTTTCATTATCTTAATTAATATCAAGGTGGTATTGATCAAATACCTTAAACTGAAACTATCAATATACCCAAAGTCTTAATTCAAATTAAATGTACAGGCACAAGTCTAACATATGTGCAGGTTTTCGATCGAGTGGCCAATTTTATACATGCGTCGAGGTAAAGATTGTTTAGAAAAATATTTCTAGTTCTACCTGACATGTAAATAAGCGAATTTTATTAAGGCTTTACACACAATTCGTAAAGAGAAGACGTGATCCCCTTTTCAATCCGAAAACATTTGAGCCTTCTTTTTTTTTTAAACAAAGATTCCCGAAGAAACTTCGTGCGAAGTTGTAAAACTCCATTTAGCGAGACATTAAAAACGAAGCTTTTTCATCGTACCTCGTCCGTTTCCCTATCACGTTCCGCCTAGTCAGCTATAAATTTCGGGCCTGTTGTATAAATTTCATAGTAACATTACAGGCGTGGCGGTGTTGTTCGTTACAAAAAGGTGCTACTACATCGCGGCCGAGCTCTAAACTTCTCGTATGCAAAGCTTATTATTCTCGCCGGATAATGGTGCTTTTTATGTTGTTTGCAGCTCCGAGGCGAAGTGTGAGCGCAGCCGCTTTTGCGCCTCTTATATATTTAACGGAATTCGACGCACAGAAATAATGCCTCCCTTTTAAATTGCAAAATTTTACAATAATTTCGTTCCATTTTTACCCAGTTTAGCAAAATAATAACGTTACAGATTCGATGATTCCTTGTTGACCGCTTTTTACAGTGTTGTAACAGCCAAAAGCATCCAAAGCAGCCTTATTATTGTCATTGAGCTATTCGTCTGTCTGCTGAAATGTGTTCTGCATGGATATACACACTTCACAGGCACGTGGTAACGGTGGACGACATTCAAGTGCCACTTATAACTTTTAGAAATACATATGTCAACCTATTTATAACTAAAATATTGTTGATTATGTACTATTTAAGTGTATGAAGAACTCTAAAATACTATTTCTTCAAAGATGACAGTGTCGCTTTTGAGTTAAATTAAATCAATTCTACGTTTTATTTGTAATCAATCGCATAGATTGTGCAAGAGAATAATCCTTTTGGAGTATATCTATTTCTATTTTAGCTGACTATTTCGAGTTACGGTTATGTTATAATCCGAGCTTCCGCTTTGATAGAGTTGCCATACCAGCTGATAGAGTTGACTTCGTAGAGTCCTGATGAAGAAAAAAAAAACGAAGATATTGCACGACTCATAATGCAAAACGTTTGAGAGTGTTTTACGATCGCTAAATTTCTTTCGCCCCATGTCAGCATCTATTTCTATCGCTACTCTCATTAGTACATGAAAATAGGAAAATACAAAATCGCGTAGCATTGTATAGATCATTTATTAAAAAATTAATTCTGTCATCTTCAAAAATGATTTAATGTGATAATAAAAAAAAGGCATCGAAACAGCTTTGAAAACTTTCCCGATAATCAGGACGTACGTTGTGTGAAACTTGAAAACACGATAACTTATGCAAAAATCTATTAATTTAGCTTTTTTCTTAATTACATTACACTGATAATAAATTTCATAAATGGCAACCAAATTTATGCGTTTAATTACAATGAACGAAACAATATTTATTATTTTCTGATATAAACATAATTTTTTAAAAATATGCCTTTTATATATATATGCAGTCTATGTCTATTTAATGTTTATGTACAAGAAGTTCGTATTTTGCAACATTTACAATTAATAGCATAAACGAATTTACTTCGAACAGACTCAATGTGATCACTAAATGCACTTTAGAAACTCAGAAAGTTCTGTGCCAGTACAAGATAAAGTAGGCGATACCAATAATTCTCTCGTTATACATTTTCAAAAAAGCTTTCCATACGTGTGTATTAAAATTTCATACATTATATATTGTTTTCAATTCACGGACTTCAGTATTCCATAGAGGCCGATATTCAAAGGCTTGCTGCTCGTATCAGAAAAAACTTCTGGCAAGTATTCGGTAATACAAAGTTTAGCTGGCATACTACTTTGATCTTGTAAGGGTAGCAATATCAGATAACCCGCCACAGAAAAAAAAACTTTTCATCAAACACTTCTCTCTCGCTTCACTTTGGTAGGTTTTGATTCATTTCGAAACAATCAGACGGTCGATTAACCCTCTATTTCTATATCATACTAAAAAAATCCACGATTCTTCGCCCGTGACGACATTGCAAACATGTCGATACAAACCTACTTTACATTTTGGTATGATGTCACGGCACTATTCTACTCGAAGCTGCATCTGAACCTGCCTTATATTGTACTGTATAAGCCTAAAACTAGTCTCTTTACACGAAGATGCTTTTGTAGAATTCCATGTTCACCTCTCGGACCAATTTTCAGTAAATGCTAAATCTCTTGGTATTTAATTCATCTGTTCTTTTGAATATAATGGGGCACTGTCAGCACATTTTCTTCTGCTATAGCCGACTACGACTATACCGACCGAGCAACGATCGAAAAGAGGCGATCATTTACTTTTCTTCCTTTGCCTAGTTGCTAAACCGCGTTTCAATTCTGTAGACGAACCGTAAATAATAGCTTTAGAAAATCTTTTGTTTTTGAACACCATTTGTGATCTGTCAAACGATTCTTCTGCTTTTAGTATATAGTATTTGGGCAACCTGACTTTGCCAACGTTTTTCGAGTTTTCCGTAGGAATATCATAACTTCCCACGGGAAAAGTTACTTACGTTCATTGCCAACAATTAGTAATACAAAATAACTATAAATATAAACTCACTCCTATTTTCCATAAGGGTGGGCAGAAATTATAGATTTCCACATGGTATGATATATGCGTAACCCTCTTGCATCTCTGACATCTATCAAACTTTCCATACAAGTTCGTCGGTTTCTGGTACTTAACCTTTTTTTTTTCATATTAATAAACACACCAATTTGGTCGGCATAGGAATTTCTAGGGAGACCCTTACCGACCTTTGTATCACACACATTCACTATATAGATCTGTTCTGTTAGTTCATTTGCATTTATCCTTTCTAGATGGGAAAATTACCGCAACATCCTTTTTTGTACTCTATTTACTACATCTTCTTTCGAATCACATCGCACTCTAACATCACTGTTCTACTACTCTACTTTCTTTCCTCTGCCATATCCAATTTTCAATACCGTATACAAGCGTAGAGATCGGGACGCCATTATGGGTAGGCAAACACGCAAGTCGGGATACACTTTTAGTATTTATAATAGCAAGCCAGACCCCTTTCACTTTATTTCCCGCATTTACTCTCCTTTCAATATCTCTATGTTATGTTTACTATCATTTGTAAACAGACTACCCAACTATACAAGCTATATCACTTGTTCGACTCTCCTACCTTCTATATATTTATATATATATACATTACACATTCAGTCCTGCTTTCGCTTTTTTCAAACACCATGACTGTAAATTTGGTAACATTTACTTTCATACTTCTTTTCTTAACAGTATCATTCATTTTAGTTACCATCGCCTGCAACTCGCACGCCGCCGGCGCAAGAATTAGTTAGTAGTCGTCGTGCAGAAGGTATTTGACGGACAGCTCATCCATTCCTAGTCCACAGTGCTACTCTTTCCAATCATGCAGACATTTATCCATGATCAAATTGAATAGCCACGATGAAGTTGCACATCCTTGTCTGAAACGCCCGCGAATGTCAAACAAAGTCAATGTATATCCCATTTATTCTGACGCAGGCACTGGATCCTTTTTATAGAAATCACAGCGCCCGTATCAATTCGCTGCTTACGCCACACATAAATAAAATACAAAAATTAATGCTTATCTAAGCATTAATTATATATCTGTGTAATATACTATATAATATACAAAATACACTTATTAATTTTCCTTAAGTAGTTCCATTTGTAGTGTATGTCATGTAACGCTATTTGTTATTGAGAAAAATAGACGTAGCAGTAATGTACTTAACTCAAATTCTACGAAATGGCGTCAAATAAAGCAATGGCTTAGAATTTATTTCCACGAATTATCAGGGGAGACACCTACGTATATAAACTTGAAAAGCAGAACTTTGCCAATGTAAAAATCTATATTGAAACCGCTAAAGCCTTTTCGGAAAGAGCTATAATGAGATTTGAAATCACACAAAATCATCACGCACAAATGTTCTCATTGCTGATCTATTTTTCAGTAAAATTGAATATTTTTATTTTATTGTGAACAAATGAAGAGAAAAATTTCAAATTGGAATGTTTTTATTCATTGTATTGAATAGACAAATTTTAATAACAAAGAAAAAATAAGCCAGTGCTTCTTTGTTAAAAACTGTTTTTTTCCAAATATATGTATTCTACTAATTCGTAAACGAAGGATTTTTTTTACAATTATTTTGTTTTGGAATTATCCAAGATATCGTTTAAAACATACCTGTATGGAAAATCATATATTTCACTTAATAAACGAATGAGGAAAGAACCAAAAGTTTTAAATAATTAGTGTATCATCATTTGTATACTCATCATAAGAATTATGATCCGAATATTTCTGTAAATCCATTCTTAAAGCTAGTATATCGGTATTGATATGATAGGATCGATCAAAACCTCAAAAATAGAACTTCAAAAATACAATACTTTTCTGTCATATTGATGCAAAGTCGTAAAAAAATTGATTACTTGCTTTAAAATAATAGACACATGATGTTGGATAAGCTTTGAACATTTTTGCGAAACCTTTCATTAATAGTATTAGTGAATAACATATAATTGCTTTACCGCCTTGGAATTGCAGATTGTTATTGAACAAACACTACTTTAAAGTAAGCGGCGTATTCCTATTGAGAGCTTTTAAAATCCACTTTTTCTCTCTTTATTTAGTGGACTGCTACAGTACGTTTTCACAAACGAATGGGCAAATAGAAAGAAGAAAAGTGCAATAAATAGCGACCGAATACAACGCGAGCCATAGTATCCCGTTATAATGTTTATATACCGTTTGTTTTTATATTTGTGATAGATTATCAACTAAGTCGTAATTAGTTTTAATACAACATATATCTTATATAAAATATTATTTAATATTTTGAATATGTTCAATTAAACTGTACTATCAAAAGATGACCGTTTTACGATAATAGACAAAGAGCCTCTTCCACCATTTCCCTCTTTTGAACTGACATTTAACAAAAAGTCACCTTTTTATAATAAAATTTGCATTTTACGTGCTCCTTATAACGGTTCTTAGGGCTAAAACTTGTTAAAATAAATATATGGAGCGCTAAATTAATTTTAAAAGTGACTTTTGGTTAAAAGAAATTTTAAAAGGTGGTGGGAGAGGCCTTAAGTCACGTCTTAATTGAAACCCCAGAGGGATCAAACCTGTTCATACGCACTGTCGTGCTCTGCAACTAAGAAATAATGTAAAAACGGATTGGGAAAATTCGCAAAATTTGGAGTAGAAAACTAAATTCTCTTGTCGAATCTAAATCTGACACTCGATCAATTAATTTTACACCTGGTGTAAATTAAACATGATCCTTTACACATTTGTTGAACGATTGTTTCAAATGAAATATAATTACACAATTAAAATAATTAACTCAAAAATAAAAGACAAAAACGTTTCAAAAAATTGTTTTATTTTTTTTCATTTAAATACATATATATGTAAAAAAGATGAATTGAGAGAGAGACACGATGAGGTACTTAACGTTTGAAGGTTAATAAAACTAACAGTATTATTCTTTTCTAGGATTTTTGTTTTAATAATTATCTTTAGTAATTTTTAAATAAATCTTTGATAATCAACACTTATCAGATACTTTTGGTTGACAATTAAATTTAAAACAATAAAAATACATATGGAGTCCTATGTCTCCATCTTGGCCTCTGGGTAGGGCAAGATGGGGTAACTCCTAAAGAGCAAGATGATGAGATTACACTTTATGTATTTTTGAGAATTTAACATGTAGTAATATATGAAAAACCGTCTACTTATGGTTACTAGCAAAGTTCACATGTGAATGTCGTATCTTTGTCTGAGGGACGGAAAACACTTTTGCAGTTAACATGTACCCTCTTTACCCCTTGTGGCTAACGTATTTCAGCAAATTATAACAAAAAAAAACACGATTGCCATCATTGTCAATCAATTAAGCAGTGCCTGGTGCATATCGAAGCGTCACTATGAGGTGACGCACTATCAGGGTTCCGATAGGTTAGTTGAATAGAGCCCATCTTGTAACTCCATAAATCATCGAAATATGTGCTGGTGGCTTAGCTTTGCAAAAGACATCTTCACTAATAGCTGCATTCAGTAAAACCGGTTATTGAATTTAACATAAAATGTGATGAATTCTTATAGTTGTAAATAATTCGAATTCCGTTTGAACGAGTAGGTATCACAATAAAAAAATGCATTTAATAAATAAATTAATACTAAACTTTGTCTGAGGACATTTGATTTTGTGGTTTCATACCAGTTCATAACGTTTCTATTGTATGAGAACGGGTACCTTATTCGTTAAATTTTATTGCGGACGAACTTACTGTTGTTAGTCAGATTTTCGAAAATCGGGTTTTCATCATATATTGAAGTTTTACGGCCCTAAGAAGCTATTTTGATCATTTTCTGAGTGATGTCTGTGTGCGCGTGTTAGTTTGTGCGTATATGTGTGGTGTGTGTGGGTGTGCGTGTTTGTGTTTGTTGAGTATGTGCATGCCAGCGCGTGTGCGTATATGTGTGCGTACATGATGGCATGGGCGAGTGTATGGCTTGCATGCACTTCATAGTTCTTGAACGGATTAAACGATTGAATCGCAATTTGCGGTATTCGAAAGACGTTTATTCAACTAATATTTCCCCAAAATTTTAATTATTTCGCTTAGTAGTTTTTGAGACATCATTTTTCTGGAATAATAATCTTTAGGCTACTGTACTGATCGATATCAAAATCTAATCAACTTTTTTCCTCAAACAGATGCATCTATTGCCGTAAATTACATAAAAACTGTAGATTTTTTCAAAAGACATCGTCGAAGAAAAAATTGCAAATAGGTATTTTTTATTATATTTCTTAAACTACTCCACTGATAAATTTGAAAATCTAACCAGCTTGTCTGTTTAAAAAGCAACGTCGAAAAAGCAAACTACATCAATATCGATTAGTTCTTTCGAGAAATATCGTTAACGAAAAATTCTTTAAATTGTTTTTTCAAAATAACATGAGAAAATCTTGATGGATTGATGGCCGGTACTCCATCTCATCTTTTTCTGTTTAAATAACTGTCTTGAATATCGTAAAGCAGACTTAACTTCAACTATGCATTCAAAAGATGCCGTAGTTATAAATTATAAAAAAAGCGCGTATTTTAATAAATATAGATTTTGAATTCGAAGAGCTCAGAACGACTATTGCATATTTTTCAAAAAAGCAATGACATAATCGATAAAGAAAAGAATTGCAAAAATTGATTTAGGATCCCACTAATAAATATATAGCTGCTGAAGAATATCTCAAATCTTCCAAATTTTATTTCCCAAAGAACTATATAAAAGAAATTTAAAACCGATGAATCCACAAGCCCCCAGATTGTCTGGTCTACCAAAAATAGATATAGAAAGTGAACTCGTAAATCCGGTAATATCATATGTCCAAGCACTGACATATAATTTAGCGAAACAAATAATTTATGTAATAAAATAAAAAAGATAATTTTTACCCGAAATATGATCAAACCAATAGTTTGGATCTGGTGAACAAAATTAAAGATGTCATTTTTCCAATCAATGCAAAGTCCTTTCTTTTGATGTTGAAAATTTATTTATCCACATTTCATTTAAAGCATGTTCAATAATCATAAAAAAATCAGAAAAACAAAAATTACACCCAGGAGAAGTGAAATAGGAAAGACATCATAAAATTATATTGTTAGCAATAATTTAATTGTGCATGAGTCTAAATTGTTTCCTATTGAACGACCAATTTTATGTTCAAAAAGTGGGCTTAGACATTTACCATTAGGGTTCACACTTAAATCCCCTAATGGCAGAGGTTTTTATAGACGAACTTTAAAATAAGTATATTGTAAATAATAATATATTATATTATTTAGATATGTATGTGATATAATCAGTGGGGTAACTAGCATGAGTGGCACCTGGAACGGCTTTTGTAGTGTCACCCCAAAAAATGCTAGTAACAGTTACGCAATCAGCCACAGTTTCACGAATTTCTATAGGTGGAAAAACTGATGTACAGTTAAGATTTTTTGTAGTGTATTTTTTTTTGTGAATCCACAATTCACAATCGGGTGTACTTGCGTGTCACCTTTAAATAGGTGGCACCAGGTGCGGGCCGCCCCCGCCGCCTGCCCCTAGCTACGCCACTGTATATAATTATATGTTGGTTAGATAAATCGTAAGAACTAGAATTATTTGAAAATTAGATAAATAATATGCGTCAAAAAAATTAATTTAAACTAGGAGAGGAAAGAGATCATTTATTAAACGTTTTAAATCTTACATTAATAATATGAGATATGATAAGAGATAATAATAAACATGAATTTAAAATACATAGAAAATCTACCTGCACAAATACTACACTAGCCTTTTCTTATTATTACTCTTTGCAACATAAATAGGGAGCATACAAATCTATAATACATCGTTAATTTACTATTCCTCTATATAGTCGAAACTATTCCCGAGAACAAAACACTATTTATAATCTAGCATTAGGAAGTGGATATAGTAGTAAATGTATTGTTGGACTAATTAATAAAAGACAAAAAAGTATTAAAAATTACTTAATCTATCCAATACAAAAAAAAACGAACTGAGTATGTCGAGAATATATCAGGACACGATATCGAATAAGATTTCCGAAATATTCAAAAACACAATTTTTATACTGCTTTTCAGACAACACCTTAAAAATATTGTGTAATAATAAGAAAAAAACTATTTAAAAAAAAAAAAATGGTAATACATAAATTAACTTGTGGCATATGCAAATCTATATAGGTCAAACTGGATGTCGTTTCGCAACTAGTTACAAAAAAAATATTTCGGCGTAAAATTAAATGGACAAAGAACAAATCAAAGTTTACCGAACATTTGACAGAGACCGGTCATAAACTATAACAATCATAAATTTGATATTTTGCATATATGTGGGAAAAGGCTTAAAATTAAATGTTGTGGAATCGTTTGAAATTTTATGGTTACAAAAACAGATAATATGCTTGATGACCAAATTAATATTTAAGCAAATTCCAGTTATGATACGCTTGCCTGTGACAATGTGGGCATTGATTTATTTAGCGATGGTATTTCCGGTGACAACCGACAAGCATGTCTAATAGGGACTTTTTTTTTGTTTCCTGCGACGAGGAGGAGGTAAAAATGTCTATCCTGCACACCCTCGCGCCCGTACGCGTGGGTAGTGTGGGACTGAAACCCACTAAAAATTCCTCCTGAAAGTGAAGTAATTGGGTCGGCTATGCTATTTAGTCGGTCGAGACGAGTCAGATGACAAGTCAGACGACTTTGATAGCTTCACCGAGTGCGGCCGGACGGCACATGCGAGTGCCGACGGCGCGTGACATGCGCTATGGACGACGCCTGGTGGAAGTCGTCTCGGCATAGGATGTCGCAGGAAACCGTCACGGGTCGGTTCCTTCCTGCCCGGCCGGAGGCGGTTAGCGGCGGCCGGGTGGAGTAAGGGAGCTTAGGTCGATGACCTGACTAACGGATAGACCTACTCTAAGTCAGTCATGCGTGTCGTTGACGTCATTAAGCTTTCAACCGCCGCTGTAAGAGCGTCAGGTGGATCGGTAAGTACGTTTCGTGGCCTACGGATAAGGTGGGATGCGGCGGTTGATAGTCAACCGCCGCGCGTAGGAGCGCATTGGGATGTGATCCCGCGATGTCGAAGAATCGCTTCGATGCGTCCTTCATATATTTGGAAATAGTGGGGAGTTCTAAGTCCCTATGGAGAATTGAATTACGAACACACCAATGTGCATCCGTTGCGGCTCTACAGAATTTATTCTGTATTACCTGTAGTCTATGTAGTGCTTTTGGAGCGGCGTGAGCGAAGACGGGAGACGCGTATGTCATCACCGTCCTAATGCACATTTTGTATATGGTACGTTTATTACGTCTAGATAGTTTACTTTTTCTACCGAGCACGGCCCCGAGCCTTGCTTTGTAGAAAAGTGCAGTATTTCTAACACGCTCGATATGATCTCGGAAGTGTAGATTTTATCGAGCGTGACTCCTAAGTATTTGTAGTTCCGTTGCCACGGAATGATCGCATCCAACATTTTAAGATTGGGAGTGTTTTGTCGACAATGAGTCGACTCTAATCTTACCATACTTGAATTGTATGGCTGCTGATTTGTCGGGTTTACTTCTATCCTCCACTTCCGGAACCATTGACCTAGCTCGTCAATGGCCCTCTGAGGGGAGGAGGGTGAATCGGGTGCTCCTATTCCTATTTCCGTAAAAGAGCGCGGTATCGTCCGCGAATAACGCGAGTTGGACGCCAGACGACGACGGTCGCGGTACATCGTTTGTGTACGCGGAGTACAGCAGAGGAGAGAGGGTGGAGCCTTGAGGAACTCCTGCTCTGATAAGACGTCTTGTCGAGTGAGTGCGCTCATGCCTAAATGTGAAATGTCTGTTTGCTAAATAATTTTGAATAGTGATTATGAGGCGATCTGGTACTTGGAGAGAATATAACTTATAAATCAGACCTGCGTGCCATACCCTATCGAAGGCCTTGGCTACATCAAAGAAGACAGCTACGGTGCTACGTTCGGTTTCAAAGCCCTCCGAGACATACTCTACTAAGCGGAGGACTTGCTGTGGACAAGAATGGCTGGGCGAAAGCCGAACTGTTCATCTATGATAAGGCCTTTCCCTAGGAGGTGATCGCTAAGGCGAGTTTTGAGAATTTTTCGAATAGTTTGCCCAGACCGCTCAGGAGGCTGATCGGTCTGTAGCTGGCAGGGAGGTCGCGTGGTTTCCTGGCTTGTGGATGCCTATAACCTCCGCCTCCTTCCAGGCAGGAGGAAAATAGCAATTTTTTATGCACGCGTTAAAAATCGCGACCAGTAAGCTTAACAACGGTATAGAAAAGCATTTGATTGCTTTATTACTAATACCATCGAGGCCCGGTGCCTTTCTGGTATTAAGTGATTTCACTAGCGTTTGGACTTCGCTGAGTGAGACGGGAGCCAGATCGTCTTTAGGTTCGAGGGAAGTTTTTTGGAGAACCTCTTCCTCGATGCGACTGATATGAGCGATGTCGTGCGGAGGGGAAGCGTGAGAGCATTGAGTCTCTATAGAGTCTGCAAGGCACTCTGCTATCTCCGCGTCGTCTATGGCCACTGAATTATCAGGTTTTTGAGTGGGGTATAGGGTATATCCTCGGTTTTGAGCGCTTTGGTAACTGCCCAAAACGCTTTGTGGGATGGTTTGATTTCCTCCATGAGGTCGCTCCAACTCTCATTTCGGAATTCCCGAACGCGAGCTTTCACTTCGCGTTGGAGAGCTCGCGCTCTGGATCTGTACTCGGGAGTGGGATATGCTCGCGCGGCGCAAAGCTGCGTTTTTGCTCTTATCAATTCGAGAATATCGGGCGGAAACTTCCGGCGATCCGAGGATGCCGGAACCTCCCGCTCGCTCTCCTCGACCACCGTCCTGACGTGGTTGGTAAGAGCACCTATGGCAAGGTCAATCTCGTCTGTAGACGCGATGTCATTGGGAATGCTATTGAGGTTTGGAGTGTCGATTTTCTCAAGCGCGGTCGACACTCTTTCCAATTAGTAATTTTGCGGATGGAATAGGCCTCCCGCCGTCGGGAGGTCCCATTTTAATATAACCGGTCGGTGGTCAGACGTGAGACCGTGTATTGTCTCAATACTATTGAAATTAAGTGCAACTCCTTTAGTGAGTGCGATATCTATCGTCGAGGGTCTATGTGTGACGACATGGGGAAAACATGTCGACGTAGAGGGCGCGATGATTCCGAAGTCTAGTCTGTCCTCGAGTTCGTCGAGTTTAATTCCGTTATAATTGTTAGATGGGCAGCCCCATCTTATGTTTTTACAATTGAAATCACCGAAGAGGATGACGGCATCCCCTAAAGCAAAGAGGGCTCTTAGGTCGCGCCGGAGCAACTGTTTTGGAGACGGGAGACAGACCGAGACTATGACGAGTGCACTATGGCCCGTCATAGCGAGTCTACAACCCGTGGCTTCCATATTTGTAAGTGGAGGAATATTAATAGAGCCGCAATGTAGGGAGCGTCTGTAGTACAGAGCGGTACCCCTTACTACTGTATGTCCTGTCCGTTCGTAGTTGGACATAGCCTGCGATGCTGCAGGCTTTAGGCCTATTCGGTTTAAGATATGTTTCTTGTACGAGAGCGATATCGATGCTGTTCTCCGACATACATTTTTAACTCTAAAACGTTCGAAGTTAGACCGCAAGCGTTAAATGATAATAATCTATTTTTGGTTTGAGGCGCCCAACTGAGGGAGGAAAGCTACTACACCCGGGTGCAGACATTTATATAGACTCTAATTTAACCATCAGGTGATGGTATCTGACGAGAACCATGAGTTTCTCTTCGACGTTACTGCACGCTCGGAAATCTCGGGCGAATTCCGAAATCTCTGAGCTCTTAACGGCGCGAAGGATGGACATCACCGTTTGGATGTCGTCTCCAAACGATGTGGTGCCCGCGGTCGCGGAAGCGGGGAGCGACACGGGTGGCTCGCGGCGGACAGCTTCTCCAGACGGTCCCGGAGCGGCCCTCGGTGGCAGCGTGGGCTTTGGTTTACCCCACGGGTTGGAGACGGGCGAGAGGCGGCAGCCGGGGTTGGTTTGTTTCCGCAAGATCGGGGAAGTTATTTAGATCCCGAGGTGGAGCTACGGGCTCACTTTTAGGCCTATTGGGATTAGGCCTATTATAAGAAATAAATTTAGGGCTTTCGGACATCCCCATAGTTGGCCGTATGCTGCTGGAGACAATTCACGCAGGAGGGTTTCTCTCCTGACTCACGAGTACGCGGGCACCTCTGGTCCAATGTGGGACCAAACATTTCACGCAGCGCGGGTCCGCATGACAGTTGGCGGCCGCGTGGCCGTACAACTGGCAGCGGTGGCACTGCCCTGGACCTCCTTTCTTGTGCGGGGCCTCTACTGGATACCCGAGAGGCCACACACCATGTTCAGATTATTGAATATATTCTTGGCTTCCTCGGTCCTGGGAAGGACGGCGAGAACTAGCCATAATGGTGAGCCGTCTCTGCGGCAAAGTCTGTGCACCGAGTACACAGGGAAGCCCTGGCCGCAGAGGTCGGCTTGGATTTCGTCTACCGGGAAGTCGGTAGGAATGCCGCGATGAATGAATGTTCACTTCTTTGGATGAGGATTGGTAGTGGAAGAACAGGTTCACGTGTCAGCGATAGATTGCATGCTATTTATTATTGCATGTCGCAGGCAAGCTTCTAATAATAAATTTCTATGAAGTAAGTGCGTATCTAATAAAATAATTAATGTTAATTGTTTATTCAAAACAATAATACCAAATTAAACTTGTTAAAATAAACAGAAAACTATATTTTTCTCCAAAAAATTGAACAAAATGTTTTTATAAATTCTTGTAACTCGATTTGTCAACATGTAGTTGCCAAATCGAGTCTATTAAAATACCTTAATTAGAGTATTCAATACACTCAACATAAGACCGAAAATTAAGGTATGAGTAACTAAAAAGCTTGTAACTAAAACTGTTTAATATATAAGAAATGTTTCATATTCGACCTGCGCTTTGTGTTTAAATCTTACAAAATCGAATAAAAATTTATAAATCATTGGAAAAATAATAAAAAAGCAATCTTTAAGTATATTTTTTCTAGAAAATCATTATTCAGTAATACGTTCATTCCAAAAGTTGTTGGCTGTCAATTACAAATTATATGTACCACACGACATAACATAATAACAAAATAATAGTAGAAAAACTTATCATTCTAGACTAAGATGTATAAATTATAAATATACTACTACTTATGAACACAGCTTTTTATATATACTTTTTCTTTGTTTTGTTGAGTTTTATAACTATGATATTCGATTGTTCTTTTAACTTCAGTACATTTCAATCATCATAAAATCTATTAATGGGCGATTATATCCAGTGGACAGAAAAGGATGAAGTGATACATAGGAAAGAATAAACTGCTATCTTCTTTTGCGCTCGTATGACACTGTCTCTCTCTACTAGCTGGATAGTCTCGCCCGAGAATATTTATTTTATTATTGACGTCATCTTTATTTTCTAAATAAATCATTGCCTTAATCATGCGTTCAATAGCTGCAAAAAGCTGAGATAAAATATGCCAAAATGATAACCCAAACGCTGCCGTTCTTTAATAACTTTATAAAATTAGTTATATACAAGGTGTAGGTCAGAGCTCTATAAATTCTTGAAACATCTCCTTTAGCCGTATTTTAATTGTCTATACGTTGCATGGAGGAATACTGAAAGATATTAAGTAGGAAAATTCGCACTATAATTTATACTTTTTATGTCAATTTTCATATTTAGTTTCATAAATTGCTCAATGACTAAAACTAAAACAAGTGTATCTTTGAGAATGGAGTATAACAAATGTTAGATACTTCATTACCAATGGGAACTTCGATGAAGGAATTAGAAAAAATACCCATATAACTTAAAAATGAACGCTTAGAAACACTCATATTATTATAAGTGGTAGCACTGTAGTGTATTTCGTTAGTGCTTCGATTTTTATCGATTAATTTTCTACGTAGATTGGAATAAAATCATAAATCAATTTATAAAAATGAATTACTTTATGAATTCATAACTTTTAAGTCGTTGTTATGTTCAACAAATACAAAATATAATTATATAATGATAAATAAAAAGTTACTGTCAATGCCTACATAAGCTATTCTATAAATAATTTTATACTTAAGGCCTAATCTAATAATCTGTTTAATATTAAAAACATACAACAAATTCTCTGACATGCGTCTTTTTAGTTGTTAACGTAACTCTACATCGACTTTCACAAAAAAAAAAACAAGGTAATTTAAGGTTTTCCCTAAAATGTCACATACCCCGTTCGTTTTTTAAGTTCTAAAAAACAATACAATAGGTGAAACTGGTCACTCCCGCTTTTCGATACGCTTCACAAATTCCGGTAGAGGCGCTTTAATCGCTGCTTACTCTATGAGAAACGTCTTAGTCTATGATTTGTCAACCATCGACAAGCATATAGCATTTTATAATTTTCAAGCGACGCGTCATTTCGTCGTCGAATTTTATTTTGATTTTGTAATTTTAAGTGACAAAAGAAATTGTGATACGTGTAATTTTTATACATATTTCGGTGATAGTAGTTTTAAGATTTGTTATGATATTGTTTGTCGTGAAACTATTCGAGGTAAGCTATTTCACCGTATAGGTCTGTCGGCTAAGGAAGTTTGTTTGAAACATGTCTGAGATCGATAACCCGGCCGCAGACATGAGGCGCGACGCGTTAGGTTATGTTGGGGACGGGTACTCGAGTTCAGATAACGGTGTTTCGTCGGACGAGTGGCAACTAGCGTTACAAGTACAGAATCCGGTTGGACGTAGGACTGTTCACTTTGATGCACTTTATTGCATTATAGGTCTGTGAATTTCATCTCTTCAGTCATCACCGTTAGGAATCGTAAATACATACCGGTAATCGGCTTTTCTAGGTTAGGGATAGTTCATATCCATTCCCCGAACCTTTAGTTCGCCCGCGACCTCCAGAAGCCCCTTCTGAGATGTGCGCCTGTTTTCCAGCTTACCCTGCCTGCAGTGCGTGCCAAGAGCCCCAGAGTCCCAGCTATTAGATTGAGTGGAGTGCCCCCTGTGTCCACCTACACGTAGCCCCGTACGCAGTCACAATTCCACGAGACACGACGGACTCCTCCTCCAGCATGGATCTGGAGAAAAATCTTGCTGTCCACGAGGAAGACTCCAAAGTCACCCTCACTATCAGACTGATTATGCAGGGCAAGGTAAGGATGGTCAAGCATGATTAGTGTTAATACATATCCTAATTAACTATTAAAATGCTATATTAGCATTCGCGAGCTGTTCTAACCATTAGCACTACTTATAACCATATGTTTAAAATATAGCTGGTAGTTTTTGAGACAACATATTTAGCTCAAATGATTATGTATTTGTTTGTTCTACATTTTGATGTTGTTTATAAGTTTATTGTATTTATACCAATGCTCCTTACAATTTTATTAAATCTGTACAGGTAATTGAATTATTAGATGTAATTATTTATATAAATTTAGTACATATTTGACTTTTTAATTATAAATATTAAAAATAATAATGGCTCTATTTAGATAAGTTGAACAATTAGGTTGTTCTTTACCAATTTTTTGAATTGTTTATGTGTAAACTAATAAATTCTGAAGTACAGGGATATAGCCCTAATGTTACGACAAGGAAAATAACCATTTATGTTTAACATAAAAGTAGTTTGATGGGTGCATATATTGCATATTTGTCAATTATACTGAGAGAAATTTGCCATGAGTTCAATGAAAAGTACTATACGAATTTAAGTGTTAATTTAAAAGCAAGTTGTGGACGAGGTGCTAAATCAGCTAAATTATGTGCCAGAAGCAAGAATATACATATTCTAAATTTTTTAAAGTATACTGTTTTATTGGGTGCAATATTTTTATATTACTGAAATGTACAATTCTCTATTTGTTAAAAAGGTGTTCTTTGTTTGTACCAAAATTATCTCAATGACATTAATTTGTAAATATAAAAAGTGTAATAAAATAAATAGAGTGGATTCCTGATGAATTTTTAAATCTTGTACTTAACAAATAATATTGTAAAATAAATTTTATAATAATATTAGGTATCAGTGTTATTTCAAGGAAGAAAATCAAGAAAAAAAAGGTTTTCATTTGTATTCGATTTTTAAACAATATTAAAATGCACACTTATTTTAGTCCAAAATAATTTATTGATTTCTTATCTTTTTGTGTTTTAAGATTTCAAAGTCTCTTCATATATTATTTCATAAAAGTATTAGATGTAGTAATCTAACTTGCGACTGACATTTCAATCTTGTTAAACATGCATTTCTATGGATGCCATATTCTTGTATCCTATTATGTGTAGGGGCGCTCATGACTGCACAATATGGTTGTCTATAATACTCTGTAATGTACAGATGCTTCATTTCTTTTAACAGCTGTTCAAATATTTTTTGAATTCAAATTTTGTTCACCAGAAGGTCAAAAGTTACTTGGTTTGTCATCAAAATATTAATTGCAAAACTAATATTCTTAATACCGTATTATTTTCTAAATGATTCCTTCTATTGTATATATATTTCACTAATATATTTGGCCTGCATATTATTTTCAACTACCTCAAAATCATATTTAATAGTAGCAAAATAAGTTTATCAATGGTGCATTAATAATTAAAATGTATATATAATTATTTTATTGTTGTTTGAGTTAAAGTGTGATTTCTTAAAAAGATATTAACTGTGGAATTTCCTGTGACAGTGGTTGGGTTAAATCTTTATCTAATGGCGATGTAGAAGTTCACTTTTAATATAGCATGCCTGGGCTCAGTTTATACTGAACGACGAACACCGATGACATAGTTCTACCTCACAGCTATCATATATGTGCTTTAATTGGCTGTAATCCAATACAAAGTACATTTGGCAGCTGTCCAACTATTGGCACTTGTTCTGTTCATCAAAGTTGTCAATTTTGTTTTTTCTTTTCCCAACCTAAATAGAGTGACAGAATTAAATTGCTGACATGCTGTAAAAATTCCTATTGTTATGCCACTCTACAAACTTGTTTGTAATATTTCACATTTTGTTTTATATTTTATTCACATTTACATGTGCATAGTAAGTAGGCGTTTTGCATTAAAAGCATGTATTTATTACCATTTTTAATTGCAAGGACTTATTTATGAGATACATACATCTCTTAAAATCAATAATGGTTCGATCTATGAAAAACAAATTTTTAGTCCCAAAATTATATTTAACTAGCTTTTTTGTTAAGAGTGCAGATGAAGTTTGGTAATGTTATCTATTGTCTATGTGAAAGATAACACTTATTAATAATACATCATCAATTCTTTATACTCAAAAATAATTATATTGTATTGCTTATATTTCGAATTTGATGTTTAAAAATCATTAAATATCAATACAATTATCTCTGAAAAATATATTATTATAGTGTATAAAAGTTTTCTCAGTTTGGCAATAAAAGTGAAATCTTAAATATGAATTGGTTGAAATGATGAAATTATAATTCATCAAAATTTTTCTTATGATGATTTTAAAAATAATCATAACTGATTTTATGATTATTTTATGTGGCATCCTACAGGATCAACTTGTAATCCAGTATCTTTATTATTCTTATCGTTATTTGAAAAATGTTTTCACTTCAAGTGTAATGAGATAACAAATTAATTGAAAATCTCTTTGTTGCATTTTTTGATTTCTAAGCTACCTTTTTTATACGATCGATGTGTTTATGCAATCGAGTAATAATGTCATAGGTATTTTATATATAAAAACTGAATTTTAAACACCAGTGTAAACTTACATAATGTATAATATCACACAAATGATGCCTTATCAATTTTTATTTTTTAACTGTATTGATAATAAGTAATTTTTTTAAAATATGTTTGTTATTTATACTTATTTGGAACTTTGATTTTGTGTTATGTATCAGCATTCATCGTAATATTTTCATTTCTATATAATTGGTAAATACATTATGAGGCCATTGTTTAGTTATCGAAAAGATGAGCTTGATAATCAGGGCTTGTGCCTAAGCTAAAACAGTCACTGTGTTCAGACACCTATTATGAGAAAGAAGTGCATGGCATACTGGTATGCAATGAGCTATTATTGGCGGCTAGACGAGATGTCTTTTGTTTGTTTAAACCTTTGGACAGTATTAACTGTTGCACAACGGTTGAGCTCGCTGTCGTATGCAGTGTCTGGTTAATTATAGTGATCTGGTATTTAGGTTTAAAAGAATTTATTGATTGATTTTCACTAATCTCACTTCAATAATGTGAATATATAGCAATATTATGAATAAAGTAGACACTATGTTTATTGTCTAGATATATTTTAATTAATATTTTTTAATGAATAGTAGTTACCCTAGCAACATTACTGCTGCTTTTTTAGTAGGTGGTATGTAGTTTTTTTGCACAAATTTTGTAAAATATTAGGATATTTTTTTGTAAAAAAACTAGGCAGTTGGCCAAGCCAGCCAATAGCGATTCGTAGTGGAGAGGCAGATTCGAGGGTCAGCAGCGGGTTGCACGCTGCATGTTAATGCATGCTGCAGGCAAACGTCTATTATGGATTTACGCAAATTAACTATACAATAACAAAAATCATATTTGTTTTTAATTATGGAGTACTATTGTCCAAATGTAAATTTATGTCACTTCAGTATTAGATTTTTTGCAATATCTTTTGGTAATATTAATGGACATTTCAAATATGTTAGCTCTAAAGCCATACTCATTTACTGCTTACAATATTGGCATTTATGTTTCATAAAAAGGTTCTAGCTTTAGGAATTTCCAGTACTATTGGTAATTGCAAATTTATAGCTGGTATCACTAAGTCCAACTGGTTTATATGTTGGCAATGTGCTATGTTATAAGAATATAATGAAACCCATTGGTACATAATTAAATTCATGGACATGCTTTGTGTATTTATAGGACAAAAATATTGTTTTTATTTTGAGGTTGTTTATTCCTGAAACTGATAAAATATATGTGATATTTTGTTTAATTAATAGTTACTGTACTGATACAATGTTTTCACAATAAATCAATTTTTTGAAATAATAGATATAAGCTGAAATAATTGTTCGCCACTTATTTAGTAATGTAAGAATTGGACATATTTTTTTAAGATTGATGTAAATAAATATGAAACGGTTCATATAATTATCAAAGCAACACTATATCTTATTTAGCTTGGAGACATCATATATTTTCAAATATATCTTAATTCAAATAGGTAAATTTTTGTGTATACAGAAATAACAATTTGAAACTAACTTACTCTGTGTCTTTCCGAAGCATTTATCCATTTTTGTGACAAAAATTAAATAAAATTATTTTCTTATTTTGTATAAACAATTTGGCATAATGTAATAAAATTAAAACTCACAAAAAGCGATGATATTTTGAACATCTAAAATACTGTGATTTATTTTTTGTTTTAATAGACCAATACCAGTTACAATCTTTTGTTTTGTATATTTTGGAAGAATACAAAAGGATCAATAAATAACAGCTCAAAAAACAATGTGTTGCCCTGATTTTTTTCTGAATTATAGTGTTTGAAAACTTAAAATTCACAAATAAACATTTTAACACATTAGATTACCTCTATTATTTCCTTTATTATAGCTTATAATAATATTCAATATTACAGTTTATCTTACACAGTTAAGCGCGTTTTATTCACATCGCGCATCTAAAACTTTAGTTGCTTTGTTATCATCTAGCTAAAGCAAAACACGGATGTGGAAAAATGGGGCAGATTAAAAAGTCATAACCAGCAGTAAAGCTAACATGGTAAATGAACCATTGATTCATAGAATTAAAATCATACTTGCTCTACTTCATATAAAGCTGAGAGGATGAAATAATTTATCAATGCATTATACAAAAACGGGAATGATTTACTATTTACAAAAAATCCAAGAATGAGTATGAAAAAATTATAAGCCAGAATTTTTAAAGGTCTTCAAAATCGAACACTGATGAATGATAAAAACCTTTTAAAAACTTTTAAAAAGTTATTATTATAAGTTCAGCTTATGCAGTAGTTAACTAACTACTGCATAAGCTGAAGTGTAGATTGGCTTTGTATTAGTAATAGAGCATATACTTGGTAATCATAAAGGGCTATTCAGCACTCTTCGAAAACCTAAATATGAGCAAAAACATGCAATTTTTGCATACTCCTCTTGAAAAGTTCACTGATTACTTGGAGATTTCAGTGGGGAACAGGGAAGCGCTTTCACTAGGTTTTGAGCGATACAGGAACAAGGGGATACTCACATGACAGTAGGGTACTACAGTGGAAACTCAATAACTCGAAATGTCAAGGGGAATGCAAAAAAATTCGAGTTAATGAGTTTTCGACTTAACAAGAACTTTGAGATACATATACATACGACAAGAACAAACGTAACGTTCACAGCTGCGTTACTTAGAAAGTTTCATGAATGTATTCATTCATTGCACATGCACAAGACAAAAACAATAGATTAGAAGCCCCGAACATTCATTTTGGAATTTATTGCCATTATTTCGGGGAATTCCAAGTAAGACGTCATTATATTTTACCAACTACGACTTCAGAGTCTCCTTTTTGAAATTCGAGTTATAGAGTATAAATATGTATTATCGATACTTCATAGGGAAATAACATTTTGTTCGAGTTACAAAGTCGAGATACCATGTATTTAGGAGGTCATTGGAAGGGAATTGCAATTTTTTTCGACTTACTGAGGATTTCGAATTAACGAGGTTTGAGTTATTAAGATTCCACTGTAGTAGATCAAACAGTCTTAATTTACAATAATTTCATTGAAGAAAATCTTATATGAGAAATATCTGAAAAATGTTTTATATGTTCAATACTTTTTTCATTTTTGTCTGAAGGAATTATGTATGGTTGAAGCTATTGATAAAAAATAGTTATTACAAAAATAATATATATATTTTTTTCATTTATATACTGCTTTTTTGAGTTGAATATAAAAATGTTGATACAATAAATAACTAGTGTCAATTTTCAAAGCTTTGGTTGTTGATACTGAATCTTTCTAAAATCACTGAAAGTAACAAAAGCTGTGTCATACATTATACCTTCAGCCTTTTACTCCAGATACCAAAAATGAGCATCATTTTTTTTGTACTTGGGAACTGGTCAAATAATTATGTAATGTAATGCTATTGAAAAGTTTTGTAGTCTCACTATATCATTGTATTTTGTTCAGATAAGTAGGTAGGTATTGTAAACTTAAAATGCAACTATTTATTTTCTTTAATTGTAAAAGGCATTCAACTGAAGAATAATTAGTATTTAATTTGTAATTGTTTTCTGTTCTAGGAAGTGGGCAGTATTATTGGAAAGAAAGGAGAAATAGTCAAAAGATTCAGAGAAGAAGTAAGCTTACTTTGAACTTTAGTTATTTTAACTACCACAACTAATAATTTGAAAATTCTTGCATTAATTACTTACTTGTATTTTTACAGTCGGGGGCTAAAATTAATATTTCTGATGGTTCATGCCCAGAGCGTATCGTCACAGTCACCGGTAACACCAATGCTATCTTCAAAGCGTTCACACTTATATGTAAAAAGTTTGAAGAGGTCAGTAACAAACAGCATTGTGATTATTATTTAATTATTTAGTAAATAGTAATTAACTACAGGTATTTAAAATCCAAATTGTGGGCAAGGCCATAAGATACATACAGAAAAATAGACATTTTCATGAACTGTAGGGTTGTTTGTTATATTATGCTCCTTATGCATCAATAATAATAAACACTGAAACCATATGATTTCAAGAATATATTTTATTGAAAAAATATTGATCATTTGGATCTGGATTGTTTAGATGGTTTGTAATTATTCATAAAATTTTTATATCATTTTTAACATGTTAAATAGACCAAGTGTATTTGTTTGCAAAATTAAATTATAAATGAAAATGTTTTTTTTATATCTTACATAATAAAAAGATTCAGGAATTCTCTCATAGAAACAGTCAGAATTTTTATTCAAAATTTTGTATATGTTATATATTATTTTTAATTTAGTTTTGAATTTATTTTTGTATGTATTATGTAGTGGTGCTCTCAATTCAACGAGGGTGGCGGCGGTGGATCTCGTGCGCCGATCACACTCAGGCTTATCGTGCCTGCGTCTCAATGCGGCTCGCTCATTGGAAAAGGTGGCTCAAAGATCAAAGAAATACGAGATGTCACTGGAGCCAATATACAGGTAGATACAAATAATAAAAGTTTATATAAAAAAAGGATTTTTTTCTAATCATGTAGCCACAAATTTTACTGAAGTAGCCAAAGTGAATATAAGCCAAAAACAAATATTTATTGACATCATAGTACACTGATGAATTGTTATTTGTTATAAAAATCCTCTGTTTTTTGTTCTGTTAGTTGAGTTTACTTTCCATAGAGTTAACCATCTCTTGCCATGTTTTAGTTGGAAAATAACACTAAGTGAAAAAAAATTGTCAAAGCGTCATCTTTCATTACTAAATAATTTTATCCCCTTTGTTTTCTAAATAATTACTTAAGTTATTAAAAAAATTAACATCCTAGTATTCACTTAGTATTTAAAAATTTATATACAACCCTTCAAATTTAGGATATGGCTCAAATTCATCACTTTAATTGTTGGTTGTTATTTCCTTGTCTAATCATGGTTATGTACTCGAGCAGAACTCAGATTTTTGCTGTTATTGCAATTTTTTATGCTTTAGTACCTGAACATAAAAAAAATTACGGTAGTAGCACAAATCAGAGGAGTTCTGGTTTATTATATACTCTAACAATATTGCCTGGCATTAAAAGTGAGCGTTATGATAATCCTTCAAATATATCATACATAGCTTGTGTAGTGTAAATGAAATGCTACACTATTTAATTCCACAATGTGGAAATAATTTTCTTTTTGCTGTTGAAAATAATTCTAATTAATGTTAATTTTTTGTATTCTTATACAATTTGTTGTGCCTTACTTTACTTTAGTATTTTAGTAGTTTTCTATATTTCATGTTTTTTTTTTAATATAGTAAGTAATAAGTACACTATAGCGTCATTGATTTTTCATACAAATTTATGCAGGTATCGCATTGTCATTTCTTTTTTAACTTATTTCACAGAAGTAGTAAACAGATTCTCTTAATCTTTTCTTTTATTTAGAAAATATAATCTATAATATTTGCTTGTTGTCATTTAGGTAACTTTTTTTGTGGGTTCAATTTCTTTCATGTACAAGTATTCCTTAAATTTTTTACATAGACGCAGGTTCATTTTTTTTCATTTTATAAATGAATATACAATTATTATTGTATATTTACTTAATAATTACATATTTTATTATATTATTTCTATATTAATAGTATTATTTTATTTGATATTAATAAGATGTTATTATAGACTACTATATTAAATATTTTCTCCTTCAGTTTTTTTTTTATTTTACAGGTTGCTAGTGAAATGCTTCCCAATTCAACTGAGCGTGCAGTTACAATTAGTGGAACTTCAGATGCAATCACACAGTGCATTTATCACATCTGCTGTGTCATGCTTGAGGTAACTTTATAATTCATTCATATATTTTAATTGTTTTAAATAACAAGAAACTAACAATATAAATTTCTGTACTGTCTAGAAAAATTTAAGATTATGCAAATGGAGACAATAATATAACCGAGATTGCTACAAAATTTTTATTTCCATTTAACAGCTATAGTCATAAATTAACTATTAATCAAAAGCCAGTGTTGTTGTATGTGTAGCTTTTATGTTTAGGCCACAATAACGTTTTTCATGTTAAGGTAACCATGGTTCAAAGTAGTGGAGTATTGTCATCTACTAATGAATAAGTAGAAAAATTTAATGAATTTTGTGTTCACAAAATACACTGCTCTAACATAAATATATTATTTAGTATTACAGTACTCGACAGTAAAGAAGTGATGCATTATCATAAAGAATTTCTTAATTCATTGAATTCTGGCATACTGCCATTCAAACTGATTTTGAAACTTGAGTTTCCATGATTTTAATCCACTTAAATTATGCAATAGAACTCAAATGTAAATCAAAAGTTCAAAAAAATATATAATTAATAATACCATTCTGATTGGTGGGAGTATCTGAGAAATTATACTAATGTCGAGGATATTTATGATCCCATCTGATTTCTTTTATATTTCGAAAAAATCCAATTTCCGATAAGATTCCGTTTTAATGTAACCATAAATAAGGCACAAGGCCTAACTTTCAATGTGGCCGAGGTGGATTCCAATGGACAATTATATGTAGCTCTTTTCTGTGTTACCTCTAACAGATTTTTTTTTAAATTTATTAATAATCAAAAGAAATTCTCAAAACCAATATAACAAGTTTAAAAATGCTTTCTTTATCAAATGATAGTAATTGTTGCAAATTGCAATCATGCGTGTCTCGCTCATTTAACCACATGCCTTATTTGCAATTATCTTATTACAATACAATCCAACCTGGATTTGACATTTTTACTGGTTCTGTAGTGTCTGCAAAGGAATCAATCAACTTTGAGGTAATGTACATAACTGAATTGAGTCCTGTCTAAGTTTTTTCCTATATTTATTGTTTACATAAATTTATGTGAATATCTGTGCACGTCGTGCTTACATCTAGTAGAATACAGTTTCATAGTCACATTGTATTAAATTGCTTTTAAACTTTTGTTAAGGATTAATAAAAAAAAATTGTTTTCTTTTCATAATTAATTCATTAATTGTAGTGTATTATTTAAAAAAAAGTCAGGCCCAGTGGCTATGTGATAGGTATATAAAAAACATTTCGAATTACATGTACAATTAAAAAAATATAAAAGAAATCTAGTTTATGCAATAAAAATTTCATCGCCTTAAGTAGATTTAAACATAGACTGCCTACACAATTTGTACACACAGAAAAATGTATGTCAGTATACAGTAATGATTCAATCATGCATCTTTTTGCAAATATTCATAATCTTTTTCTTTTTAAAACAACTTTGCTAAAGTAACTGTAACTAAAATGTATTATTGAAAATACACTTATAAAGAATATAGACTTAACACTCAGTGCTCGGCCAGACTGTAAGCGCGGGTGCGGTGTGGTCGCCGCGCGACGCGACGAACTTCAATTGCGCCACGCACTCGTGCTCCCACTATGGAGACTCAAGTTCGTCACGCCGCTACCACGTCATTTGCGACGTATTATTTTTAAAGAATTTATCAGTGATGTGAAAGTCACCGATGGTATTATTAAATTAGTTTCTGATTTTCCGCATGTATTCCATTCATCTCTAAACAAGCACGCATTCGTTTTATATTTTGTTTGTGATCATGAATATTAATTATACTTATGTAATAACCATTAGCAATATTCAGTACGTTAGCAGTAATCACAGGCAAAGGAGCATTTTTTGAATGTGGAAAGCATGCCTGTCATGTTTTTTTAATATGCGCAGTACTGTATGAAACGCGAAAGCGCCTGCTCGCTTGCCTGCTAATTGCTGTCAGAAATCACGTAAAGAATCTCAATATTCACTCTAGAGAGATTTTAGACGTACGTCCACGACGGTGATAACGTAGAGAAGTTTGTAGTACTGTAGGTAAATTATCGCGTAAACAATACACAGCACGCAATATTACTTGCGGACTCGCAGGTTGCTGACTGTCAGGGTAAATTTCATTATAAAGTCTTAGAGCCGCAGCAATGTGACCTCAGCAAACTCATCGACAATAAATCATGTTTGAATATTCGATAGCAACGAAAGACATTGTTAATAAACAGTTCTATATTAATCACAGACAATCTTAGTTTCACAAATGTCAATATCGTAAATGTAACTATTACTCAAAGTGCATAGTATAGCTTATCAATGCTAGTTCGCCACCGATCGCGGCTGTGCGAAGTGGATCACTGGTTGGCCGCGCGTACGTGGTTGGACCCCTCCCCCCACGCTGCGGCACTGTATCGCGGACTATCGTCAGTTGTTTTTAATGTTGTGAGTACGACATTTCCACGTGGATGTTCTGAGCAATTTTTTCAGATACAGCTTCTTCAATGACCGTTGTTTCTTTGCCAAAGTAGGTCTAAAAAAGGACATCATGAATATTTGTAAAATGATGCATGATAATATCCATTCTTGTATGTACTAGCTACTAAAACTGAATCACATAAAGCCATTAAAAATATTTAAACATTTTGTTATTATATATTGAAACACTTGTGATAAATGTAAACCTGAAACTAACTTATGTTTTTCTGTCGAGGCTAAAATGAAAGTTTGTTTTTATTGCAGAGTCCACCAAAAGGTGCCACAATTCCTTATAGGCCGAAGCCAAATGTGGCAGGCCCGGTGATTTTAGCTGGTGGTCAGGCTTACACTATCCAAGGCAATTATGCTGTACCTGCACAGGATGTGAGTGTTATGGTTCTTTATTTATTCAAGAAATATTTTTGTTAAGTGTATCGTTACAATGGCTTCCTCAGCTTTTGTGTTAAGCAAATAACACAATTATAACAGTTCATTGCATTTCAATCAATTTCATTCAATTAAATAATATCACTCACTATCAATACATTCCATATTATTCATAAAATTATGAAATTAAAAAGTTGCTGTCACTTTTAAAATTTGTATTTTATATTTCTGTAATGTGAAAACATAGAATTTGCATTAAATATTTTGCAAATTAAATTTAGTAATTACTTTTAATAACATTTAAATCATTAGCGGATATTATTGACATTGCGCGGATGGTTTTGTAATTTGGATATATAATGCAAGGATAGAATCCAATAGTAAGAAGGGAAGGGTTGCGCAGGCGCAGGCGGTGTGCGCCCCCGTGTTCCCCCTCGTGGAGGTGAAGCCGCCCCTCGTGGGCGCGCTACCACCGCACCACCTGCTGCCGCCGCCGCTGCACGAGCACCACCTCGTGAGTGCCGCCCGCCGCACGGCGCCCCACAACCTCATATACCATGATCATCTACTTGTTTGCCCTCTTCCTTTGGTACATACAAATATTTCTTGATGTCATCAAGTTTCTGATATGGACATATTTTCATTCTTCGCCACCCATAGTATACAAAAGTTTTCTTCTATACATTTTCTCCTATATATTTGTGTTTTTCTAACTTCTCTTATATTTTTTTTATTCTCGAATCTAATGTAATAATTTTGTTTTAATTTTTTCTTAGAATATCGCGACCATCAATGTAGTAAGCATCTTGTATAGTGAAACAAAAAATGGCTTTTTGTAGCTTTACAGTTGTATTTATTGAAAATTCCTTTGTGTAGCTAAGATTTATCAACAGTAAAATTTGATTTACTGTTGATATTTGATATACATTGTTTATGTGCCTTTAAACTACCCAGTGAATTTGCACATGTTTAATTGTTAAATGTATTGGATGAATGTACCAATATGGTATTTACATAAAATTTTATAGATTACTGTTATTCAATTTTTCCATAACAGAAACACTTGATAAATCAATATTTTTATGAGGTTGTGTGGGATTGGCTGAGTGGTCGGTCATATGTGATTGGTGCTGCCCCGGTTTTCCCTAAAGTGCATTGAATGTATTTTAGCATTGACCCCCTCTCCTGTAGTAATGATTTTAGTGTATTTAAGACAAATACCGAAAGAATATTTCGGGTAATGTGTATGGTTTTTATTTCGTATTTTACATTTTTGCCTAAATGTTATGAATATTTGTATAATTGCACGATATTATTTCCCTGTAGTTAATCCACATGCTATATTTTGTTGTATTGTAAAAAGCTGAACCTTTGTAATTTAATAAAATAATCAGTAGTCACGAAAGAATTAATAATCCATATTAATTCTTTGAATTTATATAGTCGTCCTAACTAAGGTTATACTACTCTATTCAAGCTTTATCTGTTTGTTTATTCTGGCACTGCCGGAGTTTTTAAAAGAAAATCTTTTGCGTGTGTTTAAGCAAATAATCCATTGCTATGCATTTTTAATAGCTTATTTTTATTATATAAGCATAAAAATCTTACGCAAAAGATTAGAATACCTGATACTCTCACCCGCTTCCTTATTTTGCCCAGCCTTTTTCCCAAAATTAAATAGTGTCACACAAAATTGTTGAAAAAATAACTACAAAGGCGCATGGCTTCAATAAAATCAGTACTGTTAGTGTTGTTTATAGAAGACAGGATAAAGGTGCATTACTTAACTTGGGCAGCACCATTTCGGGACTCACAAAGTGGTATTTACTGTTTATTAAACATAGAAAAAAAAACGAGATTGGGAAAATTCATGTCCTATCCAGGCATCCAGAAAGTCCTTCAGATCTGGAATCCTATCATTTTACTGCTGTGATTTATAACAATACCATATTCATGGTTTGATTCCATTAACAGAAAAAAAATAGTAATTGATTCACTATTGTTTATGTTTTAATTTTGCTATAGAATATTTTTCAATCTCGTTTTGATCAAAGTAATCAAAAAAACATATTATTGTAACAAATATATTCTCATCATACCCAGGGTCCCATGTTCTCCTATCCCGGCTCTGTCAGAAATCGAAGATATGAAAACAAGCAGCTGGAGCTTTTATGCCTAAAAATGTATTAATTGTACTAGTTATGAAATATTCATGGTGGTTTAATACATGCTTTAAAGTTTTTAATAAGAAGTGGTGTGTATAAAAAAAAATATTCAATTGCAACAGTGGATTATTTTTACTATTGGGATCACATATAAAACATACCTGTGTGTATTTAAATACCATGTTTATTATACTTATTTCTTTAATTACCTGTAATGTTTAAAAAATGGCTTTTAATTAGTAGAGTGGGATCATTTATAGTGGATAGAGACCCATGTGATATTTTATATAACATTATTAATAATAACTTTTAAATCTAAGTGGTTTCTTTATATTTTATGTTAACCTAATTTTTAATTAAATTTTGTTGAAGCCATTAAAAGTAAAGTAACAATATTTTTGTTATTGCCTTGTTTTGAAGAATGATCAAATATGTGATAATAGAAAAAGAAAGTTCTGTATATAAGTTTTTTTACTTCAAAAATCAATCTCAAAATATTTTGTCCTTATGGATATAAAATGTAGTCCTTTTGAAATTGTCACCAAATTAATTGACAATTTTTTGTTTTAACTGTCTCATATTTGTGTTGACGATTTATTTTTTAAGTGCAAATAAAATAAAACCCTAACATTTCCACTTTCCCATCTTCCTATCACTATTGAGAAACCTTGAAAATAGTTTATAGATGTTTTGTAATTAGTTTGTAAATAATAAAATGAATATTTATTTGTATAATGTAAGGTAAACAGACTTTTCAAATCGATGTGATTTATATTTGTTATGTTGTAGATGGGCGGTTTGGCGAAATCGCCGCTGGCCGGACTAGCTGCGCTCGGACTCGGCGGTCTCGCTCCCGCTAATACGGGAGGATTGAATCCCGCTGGTAAGTTTCACAACATTTATCCAATATATATCTTTCCATAAAATTGATATCTACATCTGTATGTGCTAGTCTTGTCTAGATTCAATCTATTATATAATTATTTTAAATTGGTTTTGTTAATTTGTTCCGATATATGTATTCCATTTCAAACCTGGTTTTCATACCAAATCTTAATCCAGATTCCCAGTTCAGTTCCAAATTTGGTTGCAGTTTCAATCCCAGCGCGTCATTGATCTATGATATTAAAATAACAATATCTGCTTATTTTCAATAATGTACGAGTGATCTTTCACAAATTTCCTACAAATTCTCTCTTTATTTACATTAATTCTACAATTTGATATCACATCCCCATATCCTATTTCTTTTTTAACCTTGAAACATAGGATATGATGAAAATTACCTGTTAGGAAAAATAACTTACGTCTGGTATTTACAATTGAAGATAAGTTAAAAATTTCATCAAAAAGTAAATATGGTTTTACTGCCCCTGACAACCTACTGAATTTGATCAATAAAATTAAAAGTATTATACATGTTGCTATTGAATGGCATACATTGTTTTCTCAAATTTTGAGTTATTTTATATACTCCAAGCGAATGGAATTCTCCCTCGATATAGATATAATTACCCAGTAATAAAATTTACATATAATGCCTGCAAATGGTACATTCAAATCTTTCTATTGAAACGTTATTTATTAGTACAGACTGAAATAAATCATTTTAATAATTCAAATCAGTTAAATAATCACTAAGAAAATTTTGCATAGCCATAATGGAGGATTTTGTATATATAAAACATAGTAATTGATGTAAAAGTGTTTACATTTTGACTTAAAACCTAATTCAGATATAGACATTAGTCTACAAATGCTAGTTTCAATTACTATTAAACTTTTTCAAATATTTTTATGTGACCAAGAAAAATTATTCTTGATCATTTAGCTTAGATTTGTATATTAATGAATTTGTGAAATAGATACATACAATCTACGTGTTATCGATTGTCAATTTTGTTTTACTATTGGGTTTCACAATCATTGATATAAAACTTTCTATGCCCTTGTTAAATTCGGGTTTTCATTATTTGTTTTAGTTCCCGCTATTACTCTGCTACCTATCCGCTATCCTAGTAGTTGCCCCAGATTTGAAGTGACATAAAAAAAAAGTCATATAAAATTTGAGTCCCACGTCCTCCTTTTTACAGTTGTTCGGGTTAAATCCATTAAAAGGAAGCCATGGAACATGTATTTTATTTTAAAAGTAACCTTTTGTAAAATGTCACTTTAACAGGAGATGATGGAAGAGGCTCTTAATCCAATATATGGAAATGATTTAAATGTTGAGTTTCCTTAATTGGTTTTTATATAACGTAGCTCAGTTCATTTATTTTTAGATTTTTTGTAGATTTAGTCTTATGTCATTCTCTCTACTTTTACTTTTTCATTCTCTAATTAAACTTTCTTTTTTTCTATGTCTCTTTTATTCTATTCCTGCCTATTATTATAAATTTGGAAGATGATAAACAAAATTCTAAGTGTAATTAATAAAACTTTTAAGAAAAAAAGTGAGAAAATTGAAATCTATTTATACAGGTTGGAGTCGATCACCATTTATCCGCAAATATAATCTCATTATTTAGAACAACTTTGCCGAAGTAACTATAACAAAAAAAATATCATTCAAAATATGCTTACAAATTAATATAAAATAATACAAAGAAAACCCTACGAAATGCTCAATCAAACGGTGCCCACGCGCCCATACGTCACGGCCGGGCACGTGACGAACGGGCTATGCGATGTATTATTTTTAAAAAATGTTATTAGTCTCTGATTTTCCATATGTAGGCAAATTATTACATAAACTATAAATAGTACGCAATATTACTCATGTACTCGCAAGTTGTTAACTGATAAGTTTCACTATGAAGTTTTAGAGCCACCGTGATATCACCTTAGCAAACTCCGTAACAATAAATCATATTTGCATATTCGATAACAGTGTAAGGCGTTGCTATTAAACAATACAATATTAATTACACACAGTCTTAATTTCAAAAAACATCAATATTGTAAATGTAACACCTTATAATAATATACCTAAACTTCTAAAGTCGCGCATCCGAGCACGCGGTCGTTTTACTAATCGCTTGGGTTTATACTTTTATACCTTTATGTTCTGTACTATTTTTCTCAGAAACGGCTACTTCAATGACTTTGTTTTTGTCAAAGTTCTTTGGCAAAGTTGTTTTAAAAAGATTTTAGAAAGAAAAAAAGAAGAGAAAGAAGGAGATTATGAATATTTGCGGAAAAACGCATGATCAATATTATACGGTATAAATGGGCAGTGAATTTGAATTTGGTTTTAAATGTCTTATATGATGAAAATTTTTAAAAAGGAATTAAAACATGGAAAGTTAAGTTGTTAATCTATATTTTTATTCTTAAATAATTACATATTTTTAGTTATGTTTAAACATCTTGAATACTTAAAACACTCAAGGTTAATGAAAGAATTGCCTTACTTCTGCTTTCATTTATTAATTGAAGGCACTAATTTCATACATAAGGTTATAATTTATAATGTAAATTTTTAAATATCTTCGAATTGGAAAAGGAATTCTGACATAAGAGCTATTTTAAAAAAAAATTAACATCTACCATTTTTATACTTTGTGTACGAATTTATTTTAGGTTTTTGTCATTTAATAATTATTTTAAAAAGTAGATTATCATCGCCGCCCCTTGACATCCATAAACTCAGGGGCATCACTAGTTTGTGGAAGGAATGTGATCTTTTCTTGAAGACTCTTTTGTCATATTTCATTTGGATCGCTCGTGGTAGATCATTCCATAACTTTACTTACTTGCTAGAAAATTGCGCATGAAACGTACGGTCGTAAATCGCTAGCCATCAAGATGATGCTAATGATATTTTCGACGAGCAGATCAATGGCAGAATTCAAAGTGCAGCTATAAAATTGCGTAGATCTTCAGAGCATTCTCATTAATATACGCGATAGAGCATGCACAAAGATATTACGTTGTTTCACAAAGCCAATGGATCGAGCAGGCCAGGTATTACAGGATCGCCGAAGATTCGTAAAATTCGATGTTGGATGTGGTTTAGAAGCTAAAGTTGATATTGGGGTGCCCCGACCCAAAGGTGACAGTACTCTAAATGAGGTCACATGTGTGCCTTTTTTGTCAAACTTTTTAATTAACCTATAAAATCCACATTTTTTCTATTTATTTTTTTTAGCCATATCTTTTACAAGATTGCATAACACACGATCTGTAGGAGAGATAGTCTTCTTCAAGTCAAATTTGAATACTATCATTGTATTATCTTTTATTGCTCTAATTAGATCAGCTTTCATCATTTCAAAAATATGCATAAAAATATTTATAAAAATACAAGTGCATATCAATAACGGCTTAACTAGAAAAATCTAATTCTCTCCACTCCATAAGAAGAAAATTTTAAATACACACTACATTTCAATTTACACCTGATAATATAAGTTCTAAATTTTTACTTAACACACTGATGTAAGGACAAAGTGGCCCTATTCATCCAGTTATAAACGATTGCACTGTTTGTTATCTGCAATACACAATTTCTCCCCAAAAACAATTATTTAGCAACCCAGATTTGTCTTTATTATTTTATTTTATTTTTTTTTACCTTCACCTTTTTTTTTAGTTCTGAGTTTTGGCCATTAATTAAGGTGTGGGTTGATATCATTTGATAAAAGCATAAGTCTTACAGTTTAAGTAGGCAATTGGCAAGTGTCCATTTAACATCGGCTTTCCAATTTTCAACCTGAGAAATTGGAAAGGCAATGTTAAATGTTAAAATCTACACTATTTAAAATACTAAATTGAAATCAGCAGATTCCTAAGTTTCACAATGCAGACGGGCATTACTGTGCAGCATCATTTACGTAGATGTAGTTAACAAATTAATAAATACAAAAAATGATATATTTACTTTTGTTAACATCCTGGTTGAGAATTCTAGCCCATGATACCAGATCAATGTATAAAGTTCAAATCTAATTACTTACGGTGGTCATATGTTCTTTCTATTACAATTAATTTACCCAAAGAATTAATAGGTTTATAATCTTTTTTCAACTAAGTAGAGAAAAAAGGTTGGTGAGTGACAACAACAACGACATATGTCCAATGCAGACTAGTAAATCACAGTTACCCAACACTATAACACTTCATGATAATAAAGATGAAGTACAGTTATCCGCTGTATCTACATAAAATTGAAATTTGTTTACTGATCAAAATAATTCTATATTAATTTTTTATTTAAAAAAATTATTCTCTAAAAAATTCAATTATTGGCCATAACCACATAATTATTTTACCTTGTATCTATAATTGAAGATTTTATAACATTGATCACTATATGCCATACCGATCCCTTATGTGTCAGACCTAAAATTCACACAATCCAGTGCTTTAATGTAAATCATTTCACTAATATTCCTTTTCAAATAATTGTTTGCTAAATCTCAATATACTAAATATTTTGTCTCATTTGTCCCAAGTTCCCAATATTACTTATTTATTATCAAGTTATTTAACATCATGAATGAGATTTACCAGGATTTTCCAAAGCATATTTTTGTGTAAGGAATGTTATTTGTCTTTTTAAGGAATTTTTAACGATTCACTTGGTTTCATGATGCAAAATAGTAAAATGTACTTGAACAAGGTTACTCCAATACATAAATTCGTTTAGGAAAACTTGTTAGTTCTATTTTTCTTATTATTGTTCATTTAGTACTATATAACAGAAACAAAATTTTTTAATAAACAAAAAGTATGAACTCAAAAAATTGTTCTGATGTTTGATGGACAATATTCTAACATAAAATAACTTGATTATGATTGTTACTGTAAATTTACTTATTTCAATTTAATTTTTGTAGTGCCTTACTTGTAACAAATATATCAGAATTCAATATTGTAATTGTTGAATAAGAAAGTGAATAAAAAGAAACAAAAGAATGAAAGAATGGTATCTAAACTTGAAATTAAAAATATTTAACTCAAAATGTAAAACATGCCTTTAGTTTATCTATTTTTGATTATATTTGCTTAAACAAATAACTATCAATCTAAAAAAGTGAGTAAGTTAACATATGTTGTATTGCATTCGCGCGGTATAACCCGTGTTGTTAACTGTGCAAGTATGCGCTCTCCCAGCGTTGGCAGCACTTGCTGGCTCGCAGCTACGTTCAGCAGGAGGTGGCCGTAACCAGCCCAACGCCAATCAACAGTCACATGAGATGACTGTACCTAACGAGCTCATCGGATGCATCATTGGCAAGGTACATAATATATAATAGTACATCGCGCATTGTCATTAATTTTTATTATTTGAATAAAATTGAAGTTCTTTCAATTTAAAATGTAAAAATTTAATATGGATTATTTGCATTCACAAATATATAAATATTTTAATTTAATCAAATATTTAGTAAAGACTGTTATGAATCCTCTCAACCGGTCCTTGTGATTTTATAAACTAATTGATCTACTTGTCTATAGTCAGTAATCAAACTTGTTACCTTCTAATCTGAAAGCAAAATGATCACTAGCCCACCACCATACATGCTTAAAAATATGTTCTATAGTATTACAATTTAGGGAGTTATTTTTTTCTTCAATGTAAAGTAATTTCTAAGTTTAATATTTTCTAAGCATACTTTTAAATAGTTAGTCATATATATTTTTTTTTTATGCAAAAATTATAGCAAGTTATATAATTTTAGTTCAAATCAAATATATACTCACTCTCATTATCAATTAAAACAAATTTATTTAATAGCAGTTTAGAAATAAAGAGAACCAGTAAGAAACTTCTTTATGTACTATATATAACTTCGAATTATATAACTAGCAAACATGATCTTACTCCAAGTATCGTTTTTATTTACAATTGTAGTGTGGGTTTTCCTCAATGATGTGTTTCACCATTAGTGAGGTGTGTTAGTGAATAATATGTTAAGAAAATCTTATTAGTACATGCTTGAGTTTGAACCCCGATACCTTCAAATGAAAAGTCCCATCACTAAACTATTACTGAAGTAGTTTTTTGTTGTTTATATTAATTAAATACATGCCATTGTCCAGAAATCAAAAACGATATGCTTTATATCCAGTGCATTTATAGGGGGTTGCACCAAAAGTAAAAATGTATTTCATAAACATAATTCATAACATTTGAAAATGTAGGGGCAATCTGTCAAATCTTACGTATTATTTTTACAAATTACTTTTTACTTTTAATGTAACCCACTGCTAATGTATTTCAATAAATTGAATTTTGCTAATTATGTATATCTATATAATTATAATATTGTCAAAAATTATTAGATGGAAAATATTCTGAGTCTCAAATGGCATATATGTTTTGTACGTCCGTAACTAAGTCCACATGAAAACATTAATGTCGACCCATGTGGATATTGTTACCATATTTCTCTATAATAGAATTTGAAAATTAACCACTAGTCAATTAATACATATAAAACATAATTTATGCTCTCAATCATGTAATCAAATTTTTCAGGGAGGCACTAAAATCGCAGAGATTCGTCAAATCTCGGGTGCTATGATTCGGATATCAAATTGTGAGGAGCGTGAAGGCGGGAGCACCGACCGCACTATCACCATATCTGGCAACCCCGATTCGGTCGCGCTTGCGCAGTACCTTATTAATATGAGGTCAGTGGTTCACATTATCTCCATTATATTTATATAAATTATTCAAGAACTTTTCGGTGTGTGGTTTCTGCTTGGAAATATGTTATTTAAATGAACAAATATCGATTCGACTCTCTGGTAATGTATGATAGTAATATTGACTAAATAATGGAAATAGGACGGTGAGCTCCTCCTGAAATGATCCAGTAATCCATTAACTAAGTTTTTGGCCCCTAATTGACCACGTCAGAAACTATATTTGCCTTAGTCCACCTCTGTCAAAATACTGTTTATTTGTAATCCTGTGTTTGTCCTATAATTTGTCATCACCTTTTTATATGGGTGGTTTCGAAGTTTGGTCACTGTTTTGAGTGTATGAAAAAGTAAATACAATACTTAATTGTTGTGTGTCGAAAGTTTTGCTCAAGCTACAGTTATTTCTTTTATTTTACTTTTTTGTTTTGTTACGATGGTAATATTTAAGTGTCGCCTTTAATTTATCAGCAACAATTTGTAACAATTTATTTTTTCTACCTAATGAAAGTAGAAACAAATTTGAAATTGTACTTCTTTTACAAGTTTTTAGTATTTACAACGTATTATTTTCAATATTTATATTTAATTTGATAAATATTCTATTTAAATGATGACACACAATAATATAAAATAATGAAGAACGTAAGGACAACGAATTTCTTCGAGACCGCCCTAGTTGCCGCCTGGCCCTTACATTGGTATCCTATCCCGCTCCCACAGTGTGGAGCTCCAGAAGGCGAATCTGGAAGGTAGTTCGAGCAGTGGCGGGTCGTCGGCGGCGAGCGGCCCGCTCGCTTCCGCAATCCCATTGGCGCAGCTGCTCAGCAAGCCAGGCGCCATCGGCGCACTCAGTTCGCTTACTGCACTCGGCGGGCTCAGTGAACTGTTAAGTGGTGCTGCCTCTGCTCAACCCGTTCAGACCACCGGTGTTCACCGCACCCATAAGAACTTTAGCCAGCGCCGGCAAGATGACGAGACGCCCACTAAATCTTCCAAGGAGAGGAACAAATACCAACCTTATTAATGCTATGTTAGAATATGTCGTACCGGTCGAGTCGTTGGATATTTAAAGCAACGAAAATAGGAGTGATTCAAATTCTAGCAAAATTGACTACTATAAATGTCCTGTAATGGTCATGTACATACTAAAACCTTATAAACAATCATTTTCAGTGTATGTTCTATTTCACAGTCAACTAAATAATGTCACACTATATTTGGTATTACTTATATTCTATATCTATTAAATTACAGTTTCTATTTTAAAATCAAAAATATACTGTTCATATATATCCATAACTTACAAAAGTGACAATGTATGGAAACTGTGACTTATTTGGAACAGGGTCATGAATCCTATTCCCAAATTTTATTCTCAAAAAAGTGACGAAAATTAAATCACTCCTTTTCTTGTAGCTATTTTAAAACAAAGACAAAAGAAAACCTTACAAGTTTCGGATGATCTTATCACAGTGTAAGATTAATTTAGTGGATAATTGGCATTATGATAGAGCATTTGTATTGATTCAGTCAATATTTTTTCATATACAATAACTGTAATAATCAAAAAAAAAGAGTACATTATGAAATTGGCTGTAGATTACTTCAAATTCCAAAGAGTAAGGCATTTTCATAGATCAGTGATTGAATAATTATTTCAAAATATTAGATGTACAAAATTTTGCAAAATATTAGATAGTTAAGTTTATTTTAAGGGTTTTTTTATCATGATGTAACTTATTATCAATCAGTAAAATTATGTAACTTTTTTGGGAATGTTCAGTGTTTAATCTAAAAATAGTAAAAGACAAATTAACAGATACGTTTGTGTTGTCTTGTTTTGTTTAATTTAGATCGCAATGTATTTTGGTTCAGTTATTGAAATAGTGTTTAATGCATAGTTGATATATTATATAGCTCTTTATCATAATTATGAATGTCTTTGAAGATAAGGCTACAAAATTTAAAAACATGTATTTTTGTTTAATAAATTGACATTATTCGTAATCACCAGGGTTGTTGTTATAAAGGGTTGATTGGTTTATATTATTTTTTTTTTAATTTACACATTGATGCACTTGTTTGTTTGGTTTATTGTCACTTAAACTTTTTATAATTTCAACTAGAATTAACAAAATAAAGTAATTTTTTAGATTTTATGGAAAATTTATAACAAAAGGTTTAAAATTAACTATAATAGAGATGCGACAATAGTAGTTAAAATACATGTGTCAGAACTGGAAAATACTATTGTATATTGTGCAAAATTGTAAATATAGTTTGTTTTGATAATCTATTCACGCACAATAAAATGGAAATGTCAAAATCAAATTATTACAAAGTTAATAGTAACAGATACAGATTAACATAACAACCATATTAGTTAATTAAAATTCTCCTAAAATAGTTTAGCTGTTTTAACATTTTGAAATCACGATCAAAAATTATTACATTGTTTTAAAAACATTTGTTTTTATCAGTGTGATATTTAATTATCTAGTAAAGCAATAGACATCCTGAAATTACGTTAAGTAGAGCATAAAAGAAAATAGGTCATTAACCAGTGAAATACTACAAGTTTCATATTTTCATTATCGAAATTTTCAATACAAAATTGTGTGTAGAATCACTTTTGTATTAAGAAAACTAGAAATGTATGGGCAATTGTTTTCTGTTAGAATAAAGTAGAAAGATTATAAAGATCATGAGGACTAATATTTGGAGCTTATTTATTCTGTAAAGTTGCCAAATTGGGCATCTGTTTTTATTTTTAGTGTTAAGATGTGCATTCAATTTATTAAAATATTTTTCTTTTTATATATAAAATTGATATGATGGTCCAATTGCAGACTTTTTCGATATTGGGTAGCGATTTCAATTTTGTGTAAACATAGATTCATCTTGTGTATTATAGTGAAATAATCATGTTTATTTAAGTTGTAATAGCGAACTTTATTAAATTTTCAGGAAAAATATAATTCGCTAGTTTTATTAAGTAAAAGTGTTAAGTAAATATTTAATAAAATCATAAAAACGGTATGTTTTGTTTTTGGTTTTGTCCCAAATTCACTAATCACTATTAGTTTCAGCCAAATAAAATGTAAGCCTTTGATTTTTGATCGTATTGTCCTTTTTTTTTTTAAATGCGACGGAAGCAATTTGTTTGAAAGGCTTGAAAGCCCCCAAGTCAAGAGTCCAGGCCCTTCCTGTGTACCCAGGCACCAATAATATCCCGTGATTACCACCGCCGCCAACTCGCTCCAACGAGTACCTCATCCTACAGCTATCTGGATCATCCAAACAGATCCTGGTAAGGTCTCATGTTTTTCCTATTGATTTTAAGTTTCATCCTAGAATTATATCCACATTTGAATATCCATTTATTTGATTAGTGTGTTAATACTATGACATGTGTATACTTAATGCTAGGTTGCAAAAACTGCATGTAGTCTACTACTAGTGAAATATATTGGGTTCAGTAAAAGCTTGATTGTATATGGGTAGATGTTTGAATACATGGTATTGATTCGAAGAAAGTGTGAAGTAATTAAGTAGTGATGTGCATAAAGTATGTTGAAAGATAGGAATTAAACTTTTTAATAAGTTACTTATGCTATAATCACTTAATAACGGTTACTTCGAATCATTTTTCACTTTCTCCGATATTTATTTTATTTTGAATAAAATATAGTCTTCTCTTAACTATTTACTGATGATCGACAGGATCACCATGGAAACGGCGGGTCTGCCACTTCCCGGGTACCACTACATCGCGCCCAATCACATCGTGAAGGCGCCGATCCACTGAATGCCGCCGTACGTCCAGGCGCCCCACGCGTACAGGCCCCACGAGCGCCTCTACTACGACCCTACTGGCTACGGGACCCTGGCACCCTTCACTTACTATTTTGATACGACATATTGAAATCGGCGAGCCGTGGCGAAATAGAAGCCACCAGATGAACGTATGTTTACATTTGTTACGAGTTTATAAGTATTTTAGATATTCTTATATTTATTCTCCACCACGGTGTGCGTAATTCGTGTCGCACCTTAATGTCGATATACAAATTGGATATTATCGTAGCGGACACGATCGAACGATCGGTGTGTTAATGGCGACTTATAGCTGTTCGGGCGAGAGGGAATTATCAACGCCATGTTGAAATCCGTCACGGAGTGTACAGTATTTGACAAATCCTAAGTATGGGCAAAAAATTGTGACCATAGCAGTGATCGTCATCAGAATGATATTGTGAAGCTATAGAGCGTTGAATGTATGTGCCAATAAGTATATGTATAAAAATTCGTGGTGAATTTGGTGGATAGAAAATATGAATTTTACAGTGGTCGAA
This sequence comes from Eumeta japonica, assembly GCA_005406025.1. NCBI lineage: Eukaryota > Metazoa > Arthropoda > Insecta > Lepidoptera > Psychidae > Eumeta > Eumeta japonica. Next base: position 123,093 of record BGZK01000127.1, read on the forward strand.
CGCCGCCACAGGACAAAATTAGTGAAATTATTAAATACACCGCGAAATACTTAGCTAAGCTGATCGAATTTACTATGGATCTAAGCGGTCAAAATATATTATTTGTATGTTTATTTATATATGTATTCTATTCAGTTCGTAACACAGACGGAGTGCTACGTAGGCATAGCGTAGTCGCGTCGAGCGTCCGCGCAGAGTCGCTCGTTTGCAAGCGGGCCCGCGGGGACTCGCTATAACGGCGCTCCAGATTAAAAATGCTGCAAATTTTTGAATTTTTCTATCTAATTGACACCGGACAATTTACAACTTACTCGCTTCGTAGAATCTCTTAGAATACTTACACGCTGGTTTCGAATATATCTTTGTGTATAACTTTGTAAAGATGAAGTTTTAGTCGGGTGTCACTTGGATGGTTCGAAAAATTTAACATTTTTGTTGCAAAGGTCAAATGTATAAGAAAATCCTATGAACATCTAATCTATCAGGGTTAACAATTGGATAGGTACGTGAAGAGTATTGTTGCAGATAATACAAGCAGGATAGTGTAAGCTACCGCGGGCCCGCACGGTCGCTGATTTAGGTGTAGCGTTTAGCGTAGGTGAACAGAGTGAGAGGGTTAAAGACAATATTTGTAAATAGATAATGACCTGGAGAAATTAGGTATAACAGATAAAAAAATACACCGCGCTTTCGCGGCGAGGTTATACGAAACCGATGGGATCAAATCCTTAAATAAATTTAACATTTAACTGAGAGACCACAATGCGTAAAAGCTTACAGTCTTATAATTTGACCACACACAGTGTTAGGTGTTATCAAAATTAGTGTTGCTGAATGTGATAGAAAACTTATAATTTACGTTTTCGGGTCGGTGGAAGTTGTAAAGCGACGAATGGTCGAAGTGTACTATTGGTTTAGGGATCAAAGCCAAAGATTGTTAAATGGTTTTTTAAACATTGTTGTCGTATTATGATGAATCATTATCCGAGAGTTGCTAGCGTTCACTGTAAAAGTGTCTAGAGGAATATCTTTTTTTAAAGTATATAATTTGAATGCCCTCTCCGGACTGCTCATGTACTTAGTCGTAGTTCAAATATTGTCAACATGTTTGAAAATTATACAAAAAAAAAAAACAAAAGACCTAGGATAGTTGTAGTGTTAAGTATAGAATCAATTTGACGCTATCAGTGAGTGCTTTTTAAATTATTATGAATAGTGCCAAAAAAGAACTTCATTTCTTATTATGGAAGAATATTTTTGAAATATAAATATAAACCAAGTCATAATGAGTCATATAAACCAAGTGACAAACTGAAGCAATAAAGAAACTTAAATATTACTCCACAAAATATGTTTTCTTCGCACTCTAGGATAAGATAGGTTACATAGTTCGTCATATCTTGTACTATTTAAAGTAAAAATTGAAACATATCCCATTTACATATGCCCCTTCAGATGTCTTCCCCTTCAGCATTTCATGAACATTATACAAAAATGAATCTCGAATGATTGTGCCAATGTTGTGACTAAATTATGTGTCAACTTGAGTAATAATGTTTAAAAATATTTCATTAGAGTATGTCTATTTTGTTGGTTTTTTATTGGTTATAAGCTAGTCAATGTTATGTATGAAGTTTTATTATTTGGAAAAGAATACTAGTCAAAATTCGTTAATATTATTGATATACAATTATTGTATTCATTAATCTCGTTATAAATAATGTGTGACAAAAATTGTTTTTATATTATGTACTTGTATTTTATTTGGAAATATGCAAATGTAGCAATATATCATTTTGATAAAATCAATTATTTACTATTTAGTGTAATGAGAATCGCAATTAAGACAATGTATAGAGCTTTGTAAATTAAGTACCACACAGGTATTTTATAGGGTGACAAGAAAATAATTATTAAAACGTAGAAAATGATCTACGGAAAAATGCATGGGATTTCGTTATTTGTTGGGGAAATTGGGAAATTAAAAAAGGAGAGATTTTTTAGCTGTGATTAAATAGTGTCGGATGGAGGTACTTTTGTGCCAAAGTACTTAAAATTATTCGCTATAAATATTATAGTGGGATATTAGTGAAATGCAAATGGCAGAAATATAATCATGCGTTATTTAAAGCTGAAATGAAAGCTGGATTTGTGGAATACTATGAGGATCCGAGGAAAAGGAGACATTTGCTAAAAAATAGAAGAGGCATAAAGCAATGTATCTTTTAATCACATGTGGTAGTTAATAGGTGTATATTGTTATTGTTATTTTGATTTGCTCAATTTTTGAAATTGTGTTTTTGTTTAATATTAAGCTTGTAATACACGTGTAGATTTTATTAGTGTAAACTGCAGTTCATGATATCCATTATCAAAGAGTATAATAAACAATTATTTACTTATTAAATTTCGTAGTGTACTATGTATGAAGTATTCATAGATAACTGTATGTTAAATGAAAAGTTCAGTCTTTCTTTGATGATCTTAATTTCAGTGTTTCTCAGCTATTCAATTTGGTACTTGTAAATTAGCCTTTATTAACAGGGTCATAATGCGCTGTATATTAGTATAATTGAATTTTTAGCAAATATTTAAAGTAATAGCTAAAATATTTTAAAACTTTCATGTTAGCACCACCATTATAAAGTTTTTCTGCACCATTGCAACTTTTGTCTAAATATGCCATGTTGTAATACATAAGTTTCATTCGTGATTGGGGTCTAAATGTTCCAAATTTGTGATTTGTGTAGATAACTATTTGTTAATGTAGTTATTATTGGATTATTGACTTGGTAATATTTGTTATATCTCTTGAAGTATCTGTCATACTTTCTCCATGATGTTTGTTTCTCATCTATAAGCAGGCCTTTGAAAGTACCAACTAAATAAATTCATGTAACCAGCCTATTCTTGTACCTTTATAGCCTTTTTATAGTTGATTTGAAATTAATATCGAGCTCTGTTGAAACATTACAGATTTACTGCAAATTATCTGGGTAATAGAAGGTTGTGCTGTTAATTCATTACACATATTATAAGACCCAAGTGAATAACTTACGACATCTCCTGTCTTTCATGTCGTAACTTTTGTATTAGCAATAATATTGTACCACATTCATATGGCAATGTACAACGATCTAAAGAGCGTTTCCCCCACCCAATTCCTCTATTTCAGATGTACCTAAATCAGGAGAAGAGATTAAAGCATATAGATACATTTCTTTTTTCTGGTTTTTCCATTAAACTTGAAAAAAAACATGTATTAAAAATTATTTTTTAACAACAGACATTCTTATACGTAAAAATACAGTACTTAATAATGTTATGTTGAGTAATTGAAGACAAGTTCCAATGTTTTGTAGGAATGTACATAAATAATAATGTTATCATTTTGTTGTTAAATGAAAAAACAATCATTCCGCTTCGAGTAATATAATCATAAATTATGAAGTCAAATACATCAAATGGTATTTATTAAACATGACGTTGAGGCATTTCATGCATGTACTTTATTATGGAAATATCGTCTACTAATGTAAACTCGAGGGTAGCGCTCTTTAAATCGCAGCCTCGTAATAGTTAACTGTAGGACTTCACCAGGGTAATAATAAAATTTAGTCATGTCAATGAAGATCACAGTAGTTCACAATCAATGTATTTAATCTGAACGCTTTCTATCGTTGCAAACTAAAGTCGATAATATATGTAATAAATGATGTTTCATTGGATATTTATCATGCATAGTATTATTACAGTAATGATGCCGGGTGACCAACTTTTCTGGCTTAGTATGTAGTATAAAAGACAGTATTGACTGAGCATAAATAAGAGTGTGTAGAAGGATTACTTTTATAAATGTCACTAAAATCTTATTGTAATCAAAACATTAGGATTTGCACTAGCATTTATTTATTTTTTGTTTCACATGTTTAATGAATTCGAATGTGGTGTTAATTTTTTTCACTATTTCTAAAAATCATAAATACAAATATTTGCCTGCTTCTTTCTAATGACATCTTGTTATCAAACTTTAACTATTTTGGGAGTAGCATAAAAATTGTTTGTTTTTTAATTTTATTATTGATAATGAAATTTCGATGTATTGTTCCATTCGGAAATATCGATTGTAAATGAATTATCATAGTTTTTTAACGTGTTTTTTTGAATTATGTAACATTTATTGTTCTTTTATCTGACAATGGACATGGTCTTTTTTTTAATTTTTCCAAAATTGAAGTTTTTAACTTTTTTCGACCAGTAAGTGTATGTACAGTTTCGGCACCTTAGAGAATTTTGTCTTATTCAATAGATAACACATCTACTGGTTTTGTGAGATGAATTGAATAGTGTTAAAGTAATAAATGTTGTACCTATGTACGTTTACAATATATATATATATATTATCAAGAAGTTTATTTCTTTGTACTCGTGTTTGTTTTTTCATTATGTTAATTAAATAAAGTGTGTATATAAACTCTCATTGTTTCATTTCAAATATAAAAAAAAATAATCAATAATGAGATTCGTATTGAAGTGAAAATACAACTGGGTAAATAAAGTGGTATTCTTGCATTGTTAAAAATAGTGGTCAGCAGCTCCCGAGCGACACAGGAGATGCAAGTTTTAGTTCTGATAGAACTTGCGCTCTACTGTTAAGTTTTCTGTAACACTTCACTTTTTAGGGTTTCAAGCCAAAATAACAAAAACGGAACCCTTATAGTTTCGTCATGTCCTTTCGTCCATCCTTATGTAACAGGCATGTTACTCAAAAACTACAAGATGTATATTGATAAAATTTATAGTGTAGGTATCTTATTTAAACCGCTATTTAGTTTAATAGTTTAACAAAATAAATATTTCTAGGAGGGACACTCCACGCATGTAACAGGAGCTGCAAAAACTTTTTTCAGCAAATGTCAATGTGTGGCACATATGTCGACAGTTCTCTTAAACACACTAAGGTTTCTACAATTTTTTTGGATTAAGTGAATAATTTCGGAAAATATCACTTCCAAAGTAGCGTAAATTGTGCCCCTTTATTTTTTAAACTGTATGTTCAAAAAACATTTAAAAATTGCAGAGGTAGTGCTCAATAAATTCTCAATGAGAATTATTTAGAGAATGACTCCGACAATAACTTAAAAACGGATGTACCGTTATCAAGTTTTTGCTGAAAAACTACGCTTCTTGACAAAAGGACGTAGGTACCATGAAGATACGCTCTTTTGTTGGTGCTTTTTAGTTTACACTAGTTTAAAAGTTAGACATACCCTATGTGTTTCTCCAGTTATGGGCGACAAACGGATGTACCGTTTTTAAGTATTGCCGAATAACTGCGCTTCTTAATAAAAGAACGTAAGTACCATGAAGATACACTATTATTGGTGCTTTTTAGTTTACACTAATTTAATAGTTAACGTACCTACGTGTTTCTCTAGTTCTAGGCGACTAAAGTGCTTATACCTTTTATCTGCGGAAAACATGGAAAAAACTGTAGCAACGTAGTTTTTTTATTGGTAGTGCATCGGAACCCTACATTGAGTATGGTTTGACATGCTCTTGGCCGGTTTTTTCTAACTCCTGCAGATTAAAGTTTTCAATTGTTATACACTTCAAAGAGGCAGAAAATCATCGCGATCAAGTTGCACCCTGGGGGATTGACTTGATCCTTAAGCGACATAACATTTTCAACGAGCATTGGCTCAGAGTGAGAATTATATCGATTAGTTTAACCCGCGCCAATAAAAAATACTTTGCCGCATTGAACGTTCGCATTATACTAAATTCCACTATTTTCGCCGTTTAGTTTATGATCCGACTGCGTAATTTTTAAGCCCATCTATTTTTAACGAGAATGCAATTTTTATAGATAATTTATTGATAGAGGAATAAATTTCTGCAGGTTGCCAATCACAATATGATATTGTTGCAAATTCTTTGATTTATTTTTTCCTGTTAAAAAAGAGGTTTCGGACCAATGAGAAATAGCAACCCAAACTTTTTAAGTTCCTTACATATTCTTCTTTGAAACAAATTATTATTCATCTTAAAAACATTTACAAGAAATTCTTAAAAATGGTTATTAAATGTTTAATTACAAATGTTTGCGGTCGTATTGTAATTGGCGACTCGACAAAAACAACAATAATAATAATTTATTTCTCACCACAATCAGGGAACATGTCTAAGAGTACATTTTACAATTAAATATGATTATCCTAGGATTGTGAAAGACTAATGCCTAAGTCGGGTACAGGGTACCTGTATTATAGGTCACTAGGGTCCCATCCCGCAGTATGTGTACTTGAGAAACATTATGAGATCAGTTGTTAGGTAGTTACTTAACTGGGCAAGATATAGGATTACAGCAGTATTTTGGATAAGCATTCATACTTATAAATAGTTATTATACAATAAAAGCCTTAAAACAAATCGAGTTTTTTTAGGTATATATATATATAGTTAAGAAATATATTAAATATGGATAATAATGTTTCATAATAATATTTTGAGAAGTTTTGAGCGTAAGTAGTCAGTAATGCAAGTACTACGTAAGTGAACTTAATTTCATATATTACTATAAAGTGTATACATATGGGTCATTTCATGGGAAATTTACAGTCAAAATTTTTTTTTCGTATTTCCAGATAGAAATAATCGACATCTATTTTTTTTCAATGTATTACTTGAAAATTTCGAAACATGAGTTCAAAATTCTGTACCTTACAAAAAACTCTTTTTTAATGACTAACTGTAAAAAAAGTTTCGAACGTAAAATGTTCTATTTGCACTTAATTGTGCGTTGTTATGAACAAATTATTTTTTTTCAAACTTAGGACTATTTTTTTTTCATTTTTTTTTGTTAATTTTTTGTTGAATATTCTGAAGTATACGTGCAAAATTTCGGAGTGGAGAAATTTGGAGTGATTTGGGGAGAAAATAGATGTCGAGGACTGAATTTATCGTATCATTACTCAGATAAATGTGATGTTTGTGAGATAGATTTGTGGTAGTGCAGGATGGGAGAGACACATTTCCCTTCCTTCTTCTATTAAGTACAAGTTCAAGAGATGAAATCAACTGCGAGTGTTTCTTAATAAGAGTTTTTAGGACAACAACTATCTGACTAAGAGAACGGTCCCGTAAACGTCGGTTGTAGCATGTCGAAAAGGAAAAAATGCCGCTACTTTCAAAATGGCTGGTGGTGTTCTTTCTGCTTCTATAAGATATATTTTTACAGCCTCTCTCTAAGAGGTATTGCAGTAGTTGGTCATAGATTGGCGAACGGAATAATAGACTATTTTCAGAGTATCACGATCCGTAATATGGCGAAGTGTCCTGAAGATGTACATTAGTGCAATCTTTAGGTTAAGGTAGTATAATATGACTTTTGAAAGTAACAATAGATTCAATTGTAATTCCCAAGTATCTCACTGAGTCAACCTTTTCGAGGACAGTGCAACCATAGTTTGAAGAGGAAGGCGTTTCAAAGATCGCGAGACTAGATGTAATAGCATTGTATTTAGAGCGAATACCATCTACTTAGACTTGGTGACATTCAACGTTAGTATATTTTTTAGCTAGCCAATATCTGACTTTATTGAAACCAACTTGGGCATGGGCATACGTTTCTTCCCAGGTGTTGCTAGTGAATACCAATGTAAAATATATTCCTCTATTAATAATTATATAATTATCTATGAAAAATTCATTTTCGTTAAAAAACAGATGAACGTAGAAATCTTGGAGTCGGATCTTATACTATGAAGTGAGACAAGATACGAATGCGCATGCCTTATAAGACTTCTTTATTCGTGTCTTTTATACACTTGACATGATAATGTCTTATAAATCGATGAACGCCGGCTGCACGCACGAAAAAGGATGACTCATTGTCACGTTCCGCCTGAGCCGAGCGTGCGAGTGAGAGCGCGGATTAATAGAGAGATTTTGTTCATGAAAATGTTGCAAAAAAGTTTTTTCAAAATAATTTTTAAAACTCTTGTAGGATTGATGTTTGTTACTTAGTTAACTTTTTAACCATAACCTTTTGACCATGAGCTATTTTCAAGCTTTTAGTATATTTATATCACAGTTCTCGTGGGTTGAAATAGTCTCAAAATTCTTACTAGGTACTAACAATTCATCTTTTCGGAGTTCTCTTAATAGGTTGAGTGGCGACATCCCTGCGCGGGGATAGCGAGACGTTCAATTTCTATGTGCCAATGTGACTCCGGTAATTGTAGAGAGCGAACATTTCGCCCCTGGCATAACGCTATAGCATAAGTTCTTTGGTAAAGTAGTTTTAGTTCTGGTTAACGTTCTAATTTGGCCAGTATATTCAGAGACCATGAGATTGAATTTTATTTAGAAGACGTTGGATCTGATTTCAGTGCTGGATCGTCTTATGATTACGTACCTGATTTTAGTTTTTTCATCGAGTAATTCAGAAAATTCTGAAATAGAGCAGGAATTGGTTGAGCAAGCTGTGGAATCCCATCGGGAACAGAGACCACGAGAACATACTGCGGAATCCCAACTTGAACAAGAACAAGAATGCCCAAACCGTAGAATCCTATCCAGAACAGGTACCACGATCTTCAGACCCTTTTTTTTTACCGAAGTTGCAAAAAATACTGCAACATCACGAGATTCATCCGTAACGACGTTGTCTGCAGCGAATCAATACTAAATTCACAGCTCGGTGAAATGCCAAGAGGCAGATCTCGAGGACAAATACCGTCACTTCCTTGGTCTAATATAAATGAAGGTATGAAAAATTTCGATTTCACTAAAAACCATGGTCTGAACATACCTATATCAAATAATTCGAACCCTATCGACTTTCTAAATATATTTTTAGACAATGAGTATCTTTAATATCTCTGATAGATAAAACAAACAATCCCGCTATCCACATATTTACTCAACCAAATGTAAAGCGAAAGTCTTAAGCCATATGTAAATGGCTTAAGGCCATTTTACTTGAATTCCATAATTTGAGTAAAAGTTACTCGAATTATGGAATTTTCTTTCCTAGACAATCTTAAAATAATTAAATATAGTCGATGCCAGCTACAGCAAAGCAAATTAAAAATATTAAATAAGGAAACCGAAGAATTCTAAAGTCAACAAGAGAAGAAAAATTCAACAAATTAGTATATAAACAAAATATTGAATGCAAATGAAAGTATTGAGTCAAATTATAAAAATTCATATAAAACCATACGCCTGGCACATCTTTAGCTCGTACCGACTTCGAAAACAATTAATTATTTAATTTAGTCTATTAGAAGCGACCTTCAACCCATCTGTTTAATAGATGAAAAATATTTTGATATTAAATTTAGTAGGTTAAAAAATATATCGCTAGTGGGTTGGTTAAAAAATTCTTGGCCAGGCTAGGATAAATTAAAAATTCATAAAATGCATCTTTTTAAACATTGCACTTTTTAGTTTAAAGAACAAATTTGTGACACACAATCGCAAAGCAGTCCTTGTTGCTGGTTTATTAAACAGATGTGTGTAAATTATTAGTATATCTTTTCATATAGTTTCGTCAATACGACAGTTACGCCAGGAAAAAAAGACAACCCAACGTTTACATATTCTACAGGCTTTATACTTTGGATTCGTATAAAATTTCTTTGTTAAAGTAATGGGTGCAATGTTCAAAAAAATAAAGTAAATTTCGAATTTTTAATTAACTGTTGTCTGGCCAGGAATTTTTTAGTCCAATTTATTGCGACATATTCTTTTATATTCTAAAATTTATATGCAATACGTTTCATCCATTAACAGATGGGAGAAAGTCGATTCTGATTCGCATCCTCTACTATTTTAAGATTTTTGAAGTTAGTTACTTTTTTTAAGTCTTTTATTTAATGTTTTTACAATCGACTTAATAAGTCTATTATAAATAATAGACTTATTAAGTCGATCGTGGGAAAATGATTATTATATTATTGACGTTCTCTTAAGATAAAGTGTAATTATATTACGTACGTTGAATTAATTAAACTTGATAATTGAAATTTAAATAAACTAATAACAAATTACTTTTAAAATGTATAATTTAATATAATTTGAAATCCGATAATGCATAATATATATTAGACTACAAATTAAATGAAGTAACTAAAAAATATAAATAATTACATTGTACAATTAAATAGTAATTAAAAATTTTATTTACATAACAATATTATGTCTTTCAGTACTACAAAACTGAATAATTCAGTGCGGAGAATCAAAAAACTGTTAAAACAACGAGAAAAATCATGAAGCATTCTCAAAGGGCATTCTAGACTATAATCTCATTGACACTCGAATAGTTGCCATTAAGTCTAGTACATATTCGAAAGAAATATAAATAGACTCGATGAATTGCAGCAATTAACAATTTGATTAACAAATTGATAACTAAAGTTGCTACACATCCACGTACTCGTAGTATATAAATTCATGATATTTATAGCAACATAGTTGAGAGATTTCATAGTATTATTACAAATTATATTGCATTGAGTCAATCACTTATAACTATATTATACCTATATTTTCGCTACTTTCTTTATTAAACAAAAAATATTTGTATATTATAATAAAAAATTAATCAACTAAATTGGTATAATATTATTTAAATACAGTGCATTAGCCCAATGATTCATCAGTTTCATTAACGATCACAAATTAAGAAAAAAAGGGATTGGTTGAACATTGCGTTCGTGAATCCTGTTTTTGATTACGAAATTTTTCTTACGATATTTTTCTCAAGTACTATGTCGCAACTTTTAAATTTTAGAATATTGTAGAATTTGTAGACTTTGCATAAATAGATAAATACTATTTATTCTATATCACATAAGTGACAGCTTTATGTTTAGTCTTTAGCTCACAATATTTATACCAGATTCCTTCAGAAGAACAGTGGAAAATAACACATTTTTGGTTGTATACGATATTTTAGATATTCCCCTAAAGCAGGTATGGGCACCCTTTGACATGTTGTGGGCCAAACTTTAGTGTGCAAATGTGTTCGCGGGCCGCGTTCAAAAGTAGGTGCATTTTAAAGTAGTGTTCATAATTTTTAGCGATAGGTATCAGACATGAAATTTTTCAAAATGTCTCCCGGGCCGGATCAAATCTTACAGCGGGCCGGACGCGGCCTAAAGTGTCGCATTGTAGCAATGTAGGATAAAAGGATATTCCCTAAAACATATTATAGTACTTTTATACAAACTACTGAGAATAATTACATGTATCGCAACGTTTATGATGAATACCCGTCGCGCCGCATATACGGAACGAAAAGCGTTGCCAGTTCAGAAATGTAAAACTGATAAAAATTTCAGAAACGAGAAAAAATTCTTTTTATTCTAGATTAGAAAGTGATTATACATCGCAGGCGTTGGTTGGTTTTGAAAAAGACTTCCACTGGCTAAAGCAATTTTTTTTAAAAGAAAAATCATAAAAAGCACGATTTTCTTTCCGTCTTACTCCTCCAGATCGGGCCCTGGGTAAAGAATAGATCGACGGAACTTAGCAACGGCGGAAGCAACGTACGTTAGCGAGCTACAAAGTGTAAGTAGCTTGACAAATACCAACAACATGACCTTGCCGAAATTGACAGTGTAAGGTCAATCGATAGAGTGTTCTTACTCTGTCAATTTTTGAGGCAATTTTTGTTACGCTGTTAATTTTTGACCTTTTGAGTTTTTAATACATAACCCAAATCATAACAAAATACGGACGAACATGACGAAACTGTAAGGGTTCCTTGTTGACTATGGAACCCTAAAAAAGACGAATATTTTATCATCAGTTATTTTCGTAGCTAGATATTAGCTATTTAAGGGAAAAAATACCAATTATGAAATTTTAAAAACATCCAACTACATAAAAGTGAACTGAAGAGATGAAAACAAGGTGAAAAAAATTATCAAATCAAATATGATAGATATTTTTAGTCCGAGGCGTAATGTACCAAAGGAAGCAGCAAGTAGAGAGACGTGAATCTGATGCCCCCGACTCAAATATTTGTCATATTTAATTGGATGATTTTTTTTGCATCAGCTCGTTTTCATCTCTTCAGCTCACTTTTAAGCATTTGGGTTTTTTTTTAATATTTTTGATTATTTTCTTTATCTCATACTTATTACTTCTTTTTAAATAATATCGTAATTTAGTTATCCGTCACTAGCCGTGTTAGTGGCGTTTCTCTTTACTATTATAAAAAGACACGTCTTTGCTAGCGACAACGACGTATCGCGTTCTTTCGCGTCTTTTCTTTATTTTATTAAACAATAAAGTGAACATAAAGATTATTATCGTAATACATTTTTTTATCGATATATTGTCATCAATTAATATTGTACCTTTTTTTTATTATTGATTCATTTCTAACTAGTATATTTTTCTCTCACTGTATTATTTAACGCTTTAGGTAGCGATTGCTAAAATTATTTTGGGAAACGGTAAATTCCCAATTTTGTCTTCAGATTTTAAAATTGCATTGAATTATAATAACAATAATTTTTCACGTTAATTATACTATTATATGAGAACTTTATCATAGCTTTATTATAAGTTTTGAAAATTTAAGTGAGAATGTTTGCTAACTAACTTTTTAATTCTTAAAGGTCCTAAACGGTCATTCAAAATGAAAAATGATTAAAGAAACCAAAAATTGATTTTCAAGAGCCTATTCAATGTACTCCACTTAACATCGTCCATTAATTTTTTTTCTTTTTTACAATATGGCGTTTAGTTGTCTTATTAAATGTTGATAACTGTCATGTCGATTGACATCAGAATCATCAAAATCGGTCCATGCGTTTGGTATTTAGAGCGCTAAAAACGAACAAATATACATACATACATACATAGACTGATAACAACATTACCTTCCTTTGTACAGTCGGATAAAAATAAATTATAATTTGCCAACGTCTTATACTTCATCGATGTATTGTTGAAGGAAATAATTTATTACCAGCGCAAGTCATTTGAACGCATTTTCTTTACATGCAACTACACATGTAATCGAAGTTCACAGTTGGATTCGAACAAATTTTAAACGTTATTAGCTGTTAAATCATGAACTCAATTGTAGTGTATCAAACAAAAAGCGCCTTTGTAAGTCCGCATATGTTTTTACTTTGATGACGTAAACAGAGGAAAAAATGGTATAATAATTCTAACATAATCATTATAGCTTTTACATTTGTATCACATATGCGTTCAGGTTTCTTTTTTATTAGAGAAGTTTTAAAAATGATCTGTATTACGATAATTTTTACTCCTATTTCTTTTAATACGTGCGTAGTTTATTCGGATTTATCTATAATTCAGCATTCGACATATATGCTGAAAATGGTTTGTCGATAATGGCGACCGTCGTCGCCATTATCGACTGCACGTAAAGACGCGCCTGTTTTGATGGCAATTTCAGGTGACGGTCATTTTAACTAAAAAAATGACGTCAGTCTGTATGACCTCTTAATGAAATAATATCAAAATAAAACATCATCAGTTTCCAATAAATCGGTTTTCATCGTACATTAAATTTTAATGTTTTCTAATATTTTTCAAATATATGCCAAGCTCTCATTTGATGCAAAACACACTGGCTTGATGCTTTTTGCTTTCAATATAATAAATAATTTGATGCGAAAAGATCTTGTGAATGATAGTGTCTCATCGGCGGGTTTATGCGTAGCCGGCGTGGGTAGCGAAAGAACCTTCGGCATTTATAACTGTGATTTGTGGAGGCGTAACTTTGTTCCCGCCGGCCGGCGGCACAATGGCGGGGTTCGGCTCCACTATGAATAGCCAATATCGCAGGTTCACGCGACGGCGTCCGACCTTCGCCGACGTTTTATTATCGGCTTTCAGGTTCGGCCGGCGCGCGGCGAAGTGGGTCAGGGCGGGCGGCGACGCTCGCCGCGCCGGCACTGCTGACACTACCGATATACATAAAAAAAACTTAATAAAACTTACTTCAAAAAGTAAATAATATTGTAAGTTTTTCCGTATTTTTGAAATGCATTGAGGCTTCTACAAAATTAAAAATATAATTAAAGCAATCAACTCAATTATTGTCATTTAGAAAATTGGTAATGAGTTAGACACGCATGGTAATAATACAGACAGCTATTACGGGAGTTAGATTATCAGTGCTGTGGAGCTACCGACAGTGAAGTTTATGGGAAACGATGTGATTCAGTTCAGTGACGTCTAATTCGAATATATTCGTTCTTCAGAAAATATGTTAATAATTTGGTGACGCTAACGTTATATCAGTTGTTGCTATCATCTACTCATGAAAACACAAGACAATAAAGTGGTCCCTTATTAGCCTTAGACAATAATCCTTTAACAATCCACACTTGACCCACAAGCCAAAATAAAATCGCGCTAATACGGTACGTTTGTAAATTTGATGCACATACCGGCTTATGGGTATGTGCATCAAATTGCTCATTAATGAAAACTGTATATCATGCCAAAGTTTATGATAGGAAGTAAATTCCAGTACAAAGTAATAAATGAAACACTTGCATAAAATTACGAATGCACCAACCGCATGAGAATTGCTCTACATCAATAATACGGAAAATTTTCGTATACCTATACATTAGCGAATAGCTATGTATTTTTTCTAGTTTATTCTTTTGGGGCTAAGGGGGTTAAAATCCTAAAGCACACCCACGCACCCGTGTGAAGAGGTAGTGTGAAACTGAAGTAAACTACAAAAACTTGTAAAATCTTAAATGATATCGCGGTTAGTTCTTTGACATTTCATTGAACACGGCCAGCTGGCACGAAGATGCCGGCACTACGCCAACTCCCAATGAATGATTCTTGAGATCACTTCGGTACGAGAAGTCACGGAGGGTCACCACCGGCGGCCCTACCAAGGCAGTAACTCGTATCTCAGGAGTACAAGTTTTTCAGATCGTGATGATGTAGGGTTTTTCTTCTAATCCTTGAAATTTGTTATTTATTTTGATGAACTGCTCAATTACTACTGGTAAGCTGTACGAGCGAGTCTGATCAAGTGCGTGCGGATCATACTAGCAAATAAGCTGTGTGTACCTTGTAGTCACTTACATGCATGCCTTTAAATGAAAAATAAATATAATTCTCAAAAATCATGCATTCAAATTATTATTGTTTTATATTATCATGCTATCTGTAGCAGTTTTTAATAACTAATTTAAACGCAACAATTCACCTCAAGTGGCGTAGGCAGGTTACACTAGCGCCGCCTGCGGTCGATAGCACAACGAGTCGATACCTATCTTCCGTATATATCTCTCGTGTTATCAGCCTGTAGGACACAGCAAAAGTTTGTCTGAGTGCGTGAAAATATATATGCGTGTATAGATTTTGAAGACAGAGCTTTTACCATTGCGTTCCGTTTTGTTCCATTGTATCATAATTATAGAGCTTTTTTATATTTTTGTATAATTGTTTTTCTTAGGACAAGTAATTGACTGTCTCTAAGAAATGATTTAATTAATTTACTGTAAAAAAATAATATTTACCTGTGCTGGTGCAATGCCTTTAAATAAATTATGATCTGCCGCTTTTTTGACGTCATTCATTTCATGACGTTCTTCCGGGCGGCCGACGGCTCCACGCGAGAGTCGGCGACGCGACCTGCAGAGCGTGCTGTTGTGAAGCAAAGACCTGTGTTGTCTTCCGGAGATCGTACGGCGTGCTAATTAACTAGCTCTTTTCACAGCTACTCTTAGTTTCCAACGAACGTGCAATAGTTCTTTTCAGAATTACCGTTCTGAACTTTCGTGCATATACGTTATAGGTGTGCCACAGTATAATACGTTTTGAGACATGGGTTTTGACCACGGCCGGTGAGAGTCACAGTATACCGAAAGTGAAAAAGGAAACGAGATGAATAAAAATGGATATATCCCGATTGTGAGGCTAGCTCCTCCAATGTCAATAGACGATAATACAGCTCACATCGCCATCCGTCGCAACAGCTGTTAATTCCGTGGGACATTGAAATTTACAAAAATCTTCAAAAAATTCGGGAATTTATTTTTTTTGCACTGATATTCGAAAATAGAGTGGTTGTTTAATGTCGATGGTCTGAGGCTTTAGGAAGCTATTCTGACAATTTTTGCGATGGTGTCTGTAGTACTGTCTGTATGTACATATCTTTCAATAAAAGGACAAAATTAATTTATCACTGATTCTGAAATACGAGAAGTAATAGCACTAGTTTAAAACTCCCTCAATGCCAATTTTTTGTATTATCAGAAGCTTATTTTTATATATTGTGTTCTTCGGTACCCTAACGACTTTAACATTTTTACTAACGCAACCTATAGTTGTGTCAGTAAAAATATGAATGTTGATGTCTAAAAAGCCTATGCTTTTTATCATGAGCTGCGACAATTCAATTCAATTCAACAAACGCATCAAACATTTGTCGAATTGACGATTTAAGCCTATTATTTCCCCAAAATCCTATTATAAAAGTGAATAAAGTCGCCCATAAAAGAACTATTGATCTTTGGTAATTCAAACCTGGAGAAGCCTAGTTTAGGTTTCGCTCTTGTATTTGCATTGTGATAGTTATTTAAAAGTTGTATGTGTAGTTACATTACATGGGTTAATGTGTGTCAGTCCTACACTTTTGGTGCCACTTAGTAACAAGTATCGACACTAATGTTGCATGACGGCGTCAGCCGAGAATCCTGGGGCCGAACAGTGAGGATAGATATTCCTTGTCACCGACGATAGTCCAACAGAATCGATGGCTGCTCACAGATTATACATAGATTGTACACTATAATATAGACAGCTGCTCAGGTAATTATGGCCCAATCGCTTTAAGGCTCCGTGGCATGGCGCAGGTAGATGTTCAGAGTTTTAGAGGATATTAAGTAGTCCAGTAAACTTTTGAAATCTTTTTTGAGTGTCAGTAGACTTGACGGTTGGTATCATAATAACGCAATATGATTTTAGTAAAAATTACACCGTTCAATTAGATGACATATTCAATACTTTTAAATTTTGAGTATTTTTTTCCTTAAGCCGGTTTTTTCAAAATTGTGACTATAAATAGCAACTTTTAATAAATCTTAAGTTCATAATTGTTAGCAATGCTCAGTTTTACGGGTTTCAGTTTTGCAGTATTTGTTTTTTTAGTATAGGTCACTTTGTGCCGCTTTCGCCTCCTTACTTATCTCAAACATAGTTACTTATGGATATTGAAATTTTCAAAAATTGTGCTGGGTGTTCACTCTTCATAGCTATTAGATGATATAAACAATTATTTATAACTGATAAAACTATGTATTATATCTGTCTTTGAGTAAAAAACTATTCCTTTTCAATATAATATTAATTTAACTTCTGCGCTGAAAATATTTAATTTTGGCATTTACTGCATAAAACGTATCGTCATGCATATTGAATAAGGTTCTCTTCATCAAGTTTGAAAAAATGTCTAACAAAAAACGTTTAAGATTTAACTTTTCATGAGTGACAACCCTAAAAATAGTAGTATTCTATAAAATGAAAACGATATATCTGTGCTTTTTGAGAAACATCGAAAATTGAGCATGTACGTTATAGTTTCTACTTTTCCCTTCTATAATTTATCTTAGTATGGTCACATACGAGCAATGACTTGTCGTTAGTGGACGCCTTTGAAGTATTGGCAGGGGCCGGTATTGCTTTAGAGATTAATACGTATTTATGAGGGAAACGCTGGAGGATTATAATGCAATTCGACCATTATATAGTTAATAAGAGACAAATATACTTTGTAATTACGTAACCAATGTTGCGAAATTACGACGTAACGCATAAGTCCATAGGGGAGAATTGGGCGAAGTGGATACTCTAATAAATAAAATTTATTTCAAATACTAGCTCACGTTTGTGGCTCCGCCCGCGTGGACATACAATTAATACCTCATATCCTACATGGAATAAACTTACTACCAATGATATTAGCCCCGAAATTGATTACGTTTTAAGTTCCGATTTTATAGTTAGTTTGTATTCGGTCATGTCATCTGTTCCAATTCTGTCTCCCTCTCTTTTTTTTTCTCTATCATTTTTCATTCCGATATGCATATCATTCACGATATGGTTCTCGGCTTGTTGTAAATTATTGCATAAGAAACGCATAGTGGGAGATATAAAGTATCGTGAATTTAATCCAAAAAATATTCTATTCTGTTGAATGGTTGAATGTTCTAAAATGTTCTAAATTTTATCTAAATCCATCCAGCCGCTTATGCGCATTTGAGTTACAAACAACCACACATCGTTACAAACTATCACGCTTATAATATTACTGTAAGAGGATATAGTTAGTATTGTAAAAACTCTATAGTTTGTTTTAATTTACTATGATGTTATTATTATTAAATAATAACATCATAGTAAATGACAACGTCATAAGAAAACATTGATGAAAATTGCATACTTTTATGAATTGAATTGAATTATTGTCACTTGTCGTGATTGTTGTTGTAATAAAAAATGGAAACCACATTAACTTTTCACTTCACTTTGTAAACAGTTGACAAAACGTGTAGGTTGTGTGCGGTCGCTATCTCTCTTCTACTCGGACGCATCGGCCGATGGAGTGGAAGAGAGATCGCTCGTTCCGCGCTCTCGCTCGCACGCTCGGCTCAGGCAGAACGCGACAATGAGTCATGCTTTTCGTGCGTGCAGGCGGCGTTCATCGATTTATAAGACGTTATCACGTCAAAAATAAAATATAATTAATGACTTATAAATCTTCTAATTATAAAGATATAGACTGATAAACATACAAAAATAAAAAAAAAGCTTATATTTTAATGTGACAGTGAGTTCTGTTAGTTTTTATTTCATTCAATTTAGTTAAGTCATTGCAGAATTAGCAGCTTGTAATACATCACAAAATTATGTATTCAATTGTTGTGTAGTTCTATTCGTGGTAATAGATAATAACTACAGTGCACATTCAATGTTCATTAAAATCTATTTAGTTCAACCATTGTCGAGCTATGAACAATCACACAATCAAACGAAAAGTAGCATATGCTCGTTCCGTGGTGTCAAACTGTCTCCGTGCTAAATTTCATCAAAATTGGTACAGCGGTTAAAACTTAAGACACAGACAGAGATACTTTCGCATTTATAATATTAATATAGATTTTTCAATACATGTATAATATACACGTGTTAATATTACATTAACTAATTTCATTAAGTGATATATTTCAAAATTCATAAATTCATTCATTCAAAGTAAATATTCACGTATTGAAAGAAGTAGTCTATTGTTATTATTATAAATATTATTTTAGGTGCGATATATTAAGATACGAATATAATATTAAATAATACCTTCAAAGTTTAAGTTTAGTTTATTCCTCTTGTGTCTTATATATTTTTCACTTAACTATTTTAATATATGTACTGCTAGCGAGGAATTAGTAAATTAATTTATAAATGCATGTATTTTATGAAGCCCTTTAGTTTAAAATATGAGGTAAAAGAAGTTGTAACTATGTATTGGGCTTAATCTCCCTCTTCTGAGGCGCACCCTTCCACAAGTTTTTATTTGAAATCGATGGGTTCGACCTTAAGCTTCACTCTGGCCCAGTGCGGATCGGGGCTGCTGACGACCGATACGGTGACAGCGTCCGGCACAGGCGGCTTAACGTATCGTCCGAGGCACGGAGTGATGGCTTAATTTGGCTTAACTCAAAAACTCATTGATCAACGTCCTCGTGGTCCCGATCGTACCCTATACCTCCCGGTTCGAGAGTAACGGACTTAACCACACTTGTAAATAATAAATTATCACACTCTAATTATAGTATAAGAAAAAAAGTATTTTATATTTGTTGTTTCATATACATTAAAGTAATAGTTTAACGATAACTTTGTGTTCTCTTACTTACACTCGTATAACGCATCTCATTCATAGCATGCGGGAGCACGTGCCGTTCTTGAATCAAAAGAAATATAAAATAATGTTTATCGACTACTAGTAAAGCTTAGAGTCTGGACTCATTCGGTTTGCTTTGGAAAATTCGATAGCTATCGTCAAGTGTCTTTTGCCATGTTATTTAAGTGTTTAGGACTAGCTTTACGAATAACTAGCGATGATAAAACAACTTTACTGATATCGATCATTCCATGCTGTAATTACGTGAATGAAAATTACGTTTGACAATTATTTTTTTTATTCGTTTATCACGTGCAATCTCATGACAACTATTGACTTAACTCGATAGATGATAACTCACACAGCAACTCTCTCAACGGAAAGATGTAAGAGTTATCTGTATCTAAGCAATTTCTTTATTATAATTAAGGATCCACTATAGTACACTCTTTGCTGATGGTATCAGTAAATCGGTAATTTTTGGCGTTAATTGATGTTTTATCGTGTGTTAAGCACACGTTATATTCATTCGATATGATCATTGACCTATAAAAAAGAGAAGATGCACAGTCCCGCGCTCTAAAACGGCCGCGGTAAATAAGTGCTAAAACAGACAGTTTAGCACTCATTGCATTCAGTGTAGTTTCGTCAGATCTTCTGTTACGACGTTGAAGTGTTCTGTTAAAAAATGCAAAAATAATACGTAAAAAGTTATTAAAAGGATGGTATTTTTTTATTTTTGATAAGTAAAATTTAGTTTATTTATAATAGGTGCTCACACAGGTGACTATTCAATGAGTATTTTGTATTTCTTCATTTGAAGTAGCATAAAAAGGTGCTAGATATAAACCGACGTAAAAGGAATAGACATAAGCAATGCCGGTCACGTATTTCTTGCGTTGTCACATTATTCAGTCACTTAACAATAGAGATTCTGTTCTTATATTAATGGACTAGCCTCTTTTATTTATTTTATTTATAATTTTTTATATTTTTAAGACTTTTTAAATTACCTCTAAAAGAAAATGGTACAATAAGTTAAACCTATTCAAGAAAAATTATGTTTATTAAAATTGAATTTGTTTTTTAGCAAATTAAATATAAGTGTTGTGTCCATCATAAATATGCAAATGTTTAGTTAATCGTCATTTTTTATTATTTTATAAATAATGAGAAAAATTTATACTACTATACTATATGTACTTTAGAAATTATCAAATTCTTTTATGTATATTTTTACTGACATTATGAAATTAAAGATTCATATTAATTTTAATCTTAGGTGATTGCTATGTTAAGCTTTATTATAAAGATAAATGTAGGTACTACTAATTCTTTTCATACATTCAAACAAAAACAGTAATAAAAAAATAAAACAAATATTAAACTTCTTCACTGATGTCTTATTTTAAACAGTACGTGTGAATAGTAAAAAAGTAGGACTCATTGTCTTCCAATAACAAAATGATCGTTACTTGTTCTCTTTGTATTTAAAAATGAATCTTATGTTATGACATATCGGTTGAAATGTCAGATGACAAATAATCTTTCTTCCCTTATTTTACTTTGGCATTGCAAAATGGTATCGCAAAATGTGAGACAGAGACAAAATGTACATTTTGAGCCATTTTCACAACTGCGCATCTACTCTTTTTTATACACCTATGGATATAATTCAATTCAATCCAAGTCAACAAATTCCTGCATATTCTGTAGATTTAACGCTTTAGGCAATATCTCTGTGGAGGCAATAAGTATACATTCATCGATGTTTTGTGCTATGGGTTTCAACACAGCTTTCATCCAGACTTGAGCCACAATCAACATTACAATTTCACAGTATTACGATTACGTAATGTATACTATACTAATAGTAAAACTAACTTTATATACTCTCTCACAGTTTCTGGTTGTCGCAGTTGGATTTCATTTTCTTATTTAATCTTTGTTTTAAATAGATCAATAGTTTAACCTTTATTTTATAATACAGTAATGTTTCAGTGTCCACGAAGACCTGTGATATCGATATATTTATTTATTTTCTATAGAAATTATAATTAAAACCTATTTATACTGCATAAAGGTTGAACTAATGTGCCTTCGTTAAATAAATTGTCTGAAATAGTAATAAATCAATGCAATAATTGAATTTCTTGTATGTTATATTAGTGTGCCGAAAATCTTTTTATATTTTTCATAATTTTATAGCTGAACAACTAACTAAAAACACGGTATAAAATTAATTGATGAAGCTGAAACGACTGTTGTGATTATTTATTGCGGCATTTACTTTTACGCTTCGTGAGTCACCACAGTTACATTATCAGCTAAAAATAACTACTTACAGAGTTACCGAGTAATACTCAGACTTTAAGGTTTTACATTTAATGTTACGGCTTCCGATGATCGTTCCCGGTATTGAAAAATAGATCACATTGTCAAAACTGATTTAAGGTTTCAATGTGGTATAATCAAAATCGCAAGTACCGTCGCGGCTCGACGGCGGTCCGTGTCACTTCTGGTGGCGGAGCACCGCGCGCCGGCGGGGGCGCAGCGCGCATGCCCGCCACTGCGCCACGCGCGCCGCTCCCTCTGGCGGCGGCCGTCGCAGTGCGTTGCGTAACAGAAGCGCACTCGCCTCCGACGCCCGTCGGGGAACTCTGGTCCGGAGCGCGGCGGCGGCCGGCGCACTCGGCGCGGGATGGACCACCGCTACCACCGCGACAAACTTTCCCGCGGCGCTCACCGCTGACCGCGCCCGCGGCCCGTCGCGCTCGCCGGCGCTCTGCGGCTCTTGCGCGGCCCCGGCGGCGCTTTGAAGGCAGTTGGATAACTTTGGATAAGTTGGTCGTCCGCGGTGGTGGTGCCGGGTCCGCCGCTGGTGGTGCCGATCGATACCGTCGCCGCTACGAAAGGTAATACGTTTTCTGTATTAACTTTTAATTACACTTGATTGAGAAAAAAAACGTGAAATGGAACTTGATATATTTACGAGTTAATTTTACTATTGTTTATTAAAAAAACGTGAAGTTCAATTTAGGCTTGTTTAGTAACATGAAAAATTATAACGAAACATATTTACGGTATTCTAAAAAAGCTATGTTTATACATACTTATTATCTACAAAATATCGAAACCGGTTACTTGATTTATTTTATACTGTCAATACTGTCTTGTATTTGATGTAAGAAATTAAATTTAATACCATTCTTTTTACTTAAATATTTGTTTTTTTTTGTATTTCATTCGTGTTTAGTTGCTTACATAGGTGTGTATTTAAATTATTCTGTCAGCCCGTAAAACATTTAACCGCATGCGCAATATCGGAATACGGACCATCGTCAAACAAAGGAACGTGAGATCACCCACTGCGATCTATCGACGTGTCCGTTAATATTTATGAAAATATCAATTTTATTAAACATTCACCGGAAACTCGTTCGGTCCTAAAGGTTAGGGACGGTTTTAGAAAAGAAAAACAGTTACGCTGACTTCTAAGTGAAAAATCATCGTTATTTAATAAAAACTAGGTCAGATCAAAATCAATCCATATACATACGTGATTTTTTTTATAAGAGTATTGGAGATATACGACACAAATGAGAATCAGACAGACGGGCATAGACGATACACGGATAGCGACTTGAACTTTCATATACTCGCGTAATAGTTACAGTTTTGCGTGCTTCATTACGACGGGCTAAAGCAAAATAATTCGGCTTACACCAAGTGTTATATTAAGCGCTAATTCTCCACAAGCGTTATTTAATGCATCCCATTGTGCAAGGCGGATACACAGGGTTGTCAATAATATCACGTCGATCGTTAATTCCTTTAATTTTAATAATAATATCTCTAATTTTATCATTTATTTCAATATTACTTTTAATTTTAATAACAATAATACCTCTAATTTTATCATTTATTTCAATATTACTTTTAATTTTAATAACAATAATACCTCTAATTTTATTATTTATTTCAATATTGTTTAAACACTTAAATGAAGAGTCAAGTCCAATGAAAGGGCCAAAATTAGGCACATAGTCGTTGACTAGATAATGTTTAGTTCACGTTTTGTGATGTCATCAATTTAAACGTGCCTATTTAAACATAAGGCATTTGATATCAGATCCTTTAAACTAGGCAACTGATAATAGAACTATAATGAAAAATTTATCGCTAAGAATTATATATATGTAATATTACTTATATTGGATATATATATATACATATATAGAGCTTAAAGAGCAGGCTCATAAATGTAACACTAGATCTCTTATAATATGAATGAACTGCTTTATAGATACATTAAACAGAGCCGCATGAATCATTATGATTGTTTATCTTAGGGTGTATTTCTAAATTAATATTATAACAACTAATTTTCCCATGAAAATAGAATAAGGTTCACTTAAATCCGGTACAGTTCAGATTCAAATCCTAGTCTCATTTGTTCTTCCGCCCCCGGTCTCGTTAACGATTTCAAACCCATTCCTGCTCTCAACTCCGTTCCTGAACTCCCTCAGTTTCGGTCGTGAACCCAGTTTTTGTCCCGATCATTCATTAAATCGATTATGCGCCTTGAGGTTTCGTCCGTGAACAATGTTATTAAATGTTGGTTAAGTTTAAATTCCACTAGAACTGTGCATTTTAACAAGAAAAAAGATCCTTAGTGTCGATTTTAACATTAAATCAATCATAAATTAAATTTTATTCAAATAGTTTACCGATCACAGGGTTAGTTAAAATTACTCTACCATAGACACAATGCACTACGGGATAAAATTTAGTCTATGTTATTTTTCGGTCCAAAAAGTATTTATCTACAAAATATCAGATCGATCCGCTGCTACGTGACAGAAGGACAATCCAGCGATTCACCTTTTTCATTTACAATATCATTAAGAGGAATAGATGTAGAAGAACTTTAACATTAGATCATTGGAAAAATATATAACACTCACGATGCCCCTCACGAGAACCAAATTATCTTCCTCTAATATCCATTTCTTGCATACCTTTTTATATAAAGAAGTTAACAGTATATTAACATACTATACTATAGATCTTTGCCATGGCTTTTCATCACACACTATCGCTAACGCTACAATGTCATTGTATTAATCGGCGTTCAATGTGCTATCGGAGTTCATAAAACTGTACTAGGTGGCAACCGCAATGTAATTAATTTGAAGTAACGCAAGAATATAAAGTAATTTTTACGTAATAAATTTCATTTGTTGTAGCAGCTATTGCCGGTCTGTGAACTCATAGTTGTCCATTTATGTTAATTACGTGCTGGTGTATAAAATTGACGTTTAGTTATTGGTTATTTAGTTCAATTCACAAGAATGTGTGTTCATTCATTTTTTCTTTTTGTATTATCAGGTTTTTTCCTTCAACAATTTCTTGTATTTCTAATTTATTTTCTTTAACTACGGTATACGGTAACTTTAACTATAATGACAATCTTGAAATAGTTGATACCTAAAAAAGTATATACCGAAAGCCTTATTTACCGCTTGCAACTTGAAAATTCTCCCAACAGTGGATCAAATATCAAGTCAGAGGCAATAAAGTCAGTCATTCAATGATGTCAATTTTTGTAAACAATCACATATACCAACAACAGGTAACAATGAATACCATATATGTTTTAATGTTAGGCAAACGTAATGCTCTCAGATTGGCGGTTTCGAATTTCGCAATTGTTCCAAAGTGTTTTTTGAAAATGATGTAAATATTTTTAAACTAAAAGTAAATATGCACGTCGAGATAGCAACAGACATACGTAATAATTATTTTTAAATTTTGTTACTGACTAGAAATGTTTTTTTAGTCATGTCAGCAATTCGAATCATTTATTTTGTAAAAGATATATGTTTTTAGTAAGATGTACTAAGTACTAATGTTTGTACACCTTACCAAAAAATAGTAAATAATAGAAGGATCCAAGAACCAATACCCAAAGAATAACAATTCTTTGTTCTTTAAGTATATTCTCAGCAGACAATTTCATTGCTAATGCTAGTTTCGTCACACTTCTAAGTTCTTGTATACATTTTTTTTACTGTTTTAATTTCTACTTAATTTCTAGGACCCTTACTTTAAATTCGACTATTTTAATTATTATTATCAAAGTGAGATATATGCAATTATTTTTTATATTCATCTCCAAGATTCATATAATGGCGATAAATACTGTCTTGTTTGTATAAAAATTCAAAATTAAAGTAATATTAATTCGTAAATTCATTTACATTCATCGAGTATACATATCTTTATTGAATATTAAAGAAGATATTGTTTTAGTTTCCAAATTTTCCATTTAAACATTAAAATGGAAAATATTATTATAATATGTACTACATTTTCAGTGGAATAAAAACGTCACATTTACAAAATACCGCATATCCGTTTTCCCTTCTCACATAACAGTTGCACTTTGATCTTCTAGAGTCAGAGTTACAAAGGACAACAAGGGCAAAAATACCTTTGAAATATACCTAACCAAAGTTGTAGGTACTAATAGACTGTGAATTATATTTATACTGTATAATGTTTCTATAGCGAGACTCGTGTAAATATTAAAAGAAACACTCTTTATATCTCTCTCCCTCTATGGAATTGAATATTTACACTTTATTTCATTTAAATAAAATTGGCAATACTAGCTGTAATATCTAGGAATAAACGAGGAATAAATGAAAATGTACTATATACTCTATATATAGGAACTGATAAGGAAATTGCGTAAACATTTTTCACGTCTGAAAAATAAAATGTTATGTCATGTCGGACGTGATGTGATTTTTTTTCTAATTGTATAATTAAAAATAATTGTATAACCTTTCGAATGTATTAGTATTTTTTTGTAGAAAAGTAAAAAGTTAAAATTTTTTTCAAAGTTGAATTTTTTAAATAAGACGAAATTTTTTTTTATTTAACTATTTGTTTTATATTAGTTTGGTAGGTTGTTATTGTAAAAGATCAACTTTTACAATTATTATAAAAATTCACCCTTAGATGTTAATTTAAAACAATGTAAATTGAAAAAAAAATATGGAATTATAATGAGTAAATCTGAATATTTTTGTAATTTTATATATAAACTTAATCAAGGTTTTTCTCGGTGGGACTGATGTCTTAATAGAAAAAAGTTCTCAAATAAATAAAAATAAAAAAATCTATATATCTGTAGAAATATATAGGTGTATGTTTTGGAAAAATCTATAGAAAAACGACTTTTGATTATATTTAAAAGGAGATAATAACATTTAAAGGCTTGATAATTCTTCAAAATAATTACAAGTATTTTCAATAGGTCTGTTTCATAGAAAAACGATAAAAACAAACACATAAATAGCAACAAATGAAAAAGTTATACGAAAATTTTCTCCATTCGTCGATACTTTATTGCGTTCTTGTATTCGTGGTTTACCTAATTAGTATAACTGGCGCTAGTGCGTCAACAGAGGAAGGCCACGCTTTGGAGTGGCCATCTGTGTGTATAAATTACAATGCCGTCTCGTGTATTTAGCATTATAGGATTATTAAATGTTATTATTTATTATTATGAGTACTCTAAAATTGATAGAATCAATTTTAATGGTTATAGATTTATTTAATTTATCATATGTTTTATGGAATTTTTTAAATTTAAAAGTATTTGAATACAAAAATACTATACTTAAATAAATACTAGTTATTTGAAAATATCTATGGATTATTGTTTGAAAGATTAAACGACACACGCTTGACGCTTCTGATGCTATATACTGAGAGTGTTTTATAAGCAACGTTGGTTTTCATAACTGAAGTTTATGGCTAGCTAGTTACGACAACTCTCTAGTGCTAAGAGGTGTACAAATGTTTTACTTTCTTTTAATGATATTGACTGTGTTAATTAACGGGAAAAAATATTTTGATAGCAAAACGATGGAGTGCGATAAATATGAAATTCGTGGATTGTTAAGATATTATTGAAAACAAAAGTTACAAGCAACCGTAGCAAAAGAGAAAATATATGAAATTGAAGGAGAAAATACAGCAAATGAGCAAACAGCACAGCGTTGGTCTGATTATTTTGGTAGTGGAGATTTGATGCTGGTAGATCATTCGTACTCTGATTGCCCACCTGAATGGAATAATGACGCTGCAAAGAAGCAGTAGAAAATCAACCTGATAGCAGCACTTGCCGATTTGTCAGACTCTCTTGACATTTTTAAAAACGTCGTAAAGAACCGCAATTATTGGTTAGTACCTATAAAAATTGTAAGAGAACGCCCCACGAATCAAACGAGATTCAATTAAAATGTCGAGTAGAAGTGTGCAAACAGCTCCTTGCTCTGTAGAAAGGTGTTCATTGTATTAAAAGCATTGTTACTTTTGCTGAAAAATGGATTTAGCTGAACAATCCCAACATGGAAAATCAGTGGCGAGAGAAAGGGCGAATACTGAACCAGTTGTAAGAGACAACAATTCGAGCCGATAGTTCCGTTAGAGTCTGATGAAATTATGAAGGTTTTTAGCGTACTTTGAAATAATTTCAGATGATAAAACTGTCATCTGAAATTATTTAAAGTACATATAGAAAACAGCTAACACAATTGTATAAGGATTGTAAGATTGTGTAAGGTATATGACGTAGAAATAACTGTGTTTAGTAAATCGAAAACCAGTGCTCATACAACATGACAATGTCGGACCACATACTGCGAAACTTACTCGGGATAAGACCGAAGACCTTAGTGGTATTGAACTGCTACCACCATTTAATCTCATCTTCCTATCCTATTCACCATTTAATCCGGAACTTACAACGTCGTACTATTATAAATTCAGATCCACGGCGAAATTCTTTCGTGAAAACAAAATTGAGTCCAAAGAGAATGTGGAAAATGCAATGCGGCAATTCTTTGCATCTAAGCCCAAGGAATGGTTTTACCAAAGTCGTATAACGTAATATAATAAAATAAAAATTACAATTGGGTTGTCTTTAATCCCCATGAATTATGGATCTTTGTTTCTTCGAAACTTCATATATTTAGGCCTGTCCACGTGTTCAAAACTGTTTACCAAAACTGTGTACCGAGCTCTGCATATATGTGTAGATATATGTTTTTTTCTAAACATGATGACCATATTGGAATGTAACCAATTTTATTGCAAAAATAAAATATTATACAGTATTCAGGCAGAAAACTAATCGTGCGAACCCGATTTGTGCTTTACTTGTTTTTAATAGACGTCGACCTTCGGCGCGGAGGCTTTGCACAGTTTTGATCAGCGCCAAACTCCGGTTGGACGGGCGCCAAACGCCACCCGATTTAGAATGTTTTTCGATATCCGATATTTTTCTGATTGTATAATATTTCTCTAGAAATTTGAGCTTTGAGCCTTTTGCGAATGAAATAATATTAAAACGGTGTCGGAGGTAGTTTTAGTTGGTAGGTGCTTAGTGCAAAACACAATCAATTAACTTTCATCTAAACCTGAAAAAATATAATCAATAAACTGTGAAACAATGCACTTTGTCTATTTTAATAATTTGCGTTCATAAAATCCTTTAATTAAAAATGTCTAAATCTGTAATTCGTCTTTTCTTTTTCTCTATCTATAGAGAATAGGGCGCAAACAAAATATAAAAAATTATATATATATGGATTTTAATAAATCAGGATTTACTGTGAAGCATTAGTACATATGTGCCGTTTATTCGAAATATTCTGAAAAAAATCTTAAAACGCCTTCTGAAATAACCATTCACGAGCTCCGCGCCCCGGCGACGCATTGTGATTTTACGCGTTTTATAAGCCCAGCTCACTCTAGGTTCTATTTACACTCTAGAGTGGTTTTATGCGTTATATGTGATTAAAATTCAAGTAATTCAAGCTTATTAGTGAGATTTTTGCATCTTCCATCCTGCACTAATATACATATTCAACAAACGTGATTTTTTAAAAATAATATATGATTAAAATAAAGATACTATATGAATATAAAAGAGTATGTACATCGAATACATAAAATTAAATCATTCTATCTATATTTTTAATATATTTGCCAAAAACTAGTTGCGAGTGTAGGAATGAAAGAATATAATATGGCACATTTCAAAACTTTCTACATTCTCTAAACCTTCTAGAAGAAACTGATGCAATTTTAACTGGTAATTCCAGTATAATATGGGGTAACATGTAAGCTTTATTTGGATCAAAATCGGCTCACGTAAAATTAGTAAATTTACAAAATCAATTGGAATTGGATTTGCACTAGTGTTTCGCTTTGTTGTTGTTGTATTCGTTAAAAAGTTTGATAAACAATCTCTCCTGTGAATTTTAATATTTACTAATATTTTTTACACTTTTTTTTACTATATAGTTACATTTATTACAATTAATGCAACTAAAATTTTTATTGTACCACCATCCTTTGTTTGCACTGTCCTACTAAATTACTTTTACAACCACGGAGAAAACAAAACTCTTACAAAATTCCATTTCTCTAATATCAATTCCTTTTTTCCGTATAAGATAATTAATTTACTACTGCATTAACATTATGTAAGTTTTGTAAATCTTTAAAAATCGTCAATACGTACTACCTACGATATAATTAAATGATATTCCAGATAGTCAATGATGAGTATTATACGTCCTATACTAAAATTTATCACAATTTATTCATTAGTAGTTCTGTTTTACACGAATACATAATATTTCATACAGGCGCTTGTTTATAATATTATTATAATATTCCATAAAATTGATTTATTTATATAAGTCCACTGATCCGTGATGTGTTTGTTCCTTCTTCCGTGAAAAATACGAAATAAATATTTATATTTACTCAACTCACGACGCATAAACATTTCAGCTTCAACATTTAAGACATCCTTGACGCGTACAAGTTGATTGCGCAGACAGAAAAATGAATATAAATAATGCTTAACGTGTCCGCAAGCGAGCGAAGGAAAAAGTGAAAAATTGTTCTCCAAATAAGGAACGACCCAAGGAGAAATACTTACAAATATGAATGAGTTGACAGAATCGCGTAGTGTCGTCGCCTTTAGGCTCGCCTCAGTATCAACTCCCGTCACTAGACCGCGCGCTATGTGGAGCTGTTCGAATTGTCGGCGATCCTGCTAGCTCAATCCTTTGACTTTGCTAAATGATGTAACATATTTGCGCATGTTTTATCGCATACACTATAGTATAAAACTTACACGAACTGTTCAACTTTATACATCATCTTCAAACTTGCCGAAAACACCATCATTCTCATCTCGATGGCTGGTGTTCTACCACTCTATGCTCACGCGCAATTCTCTGTAGTGTGCTGCAAAATTTTAGAGTGATCTATCATGAGCTTAATTCCTAATCAACTGAAACGAGGGGATGTTCAAAAAAGAGCGCATTCCTTCCTAAAAGGCATTAGTGTCTCTCCTGGGTTTGTGAGTGTAAATGGGCGGCTGTAATCACCTTCTCTCCTGTAGCTGAGTTGTATAGTAAGGCTAATATCATTTCAATTTCAATGAATTCTATTAGGTGAGTTGATTCTTAGTGAATGTTTATAAAGAATCTGTTTTACTTTTATTTCAGTAATACATATGAATTTTATCAGTTCCTTAACGGTATCAGTGTGCAGTTTGTGCCGGAGTCACTACGAATTAATTAAAATGATCATGATTGATTAATTAAAACATGACTAATTAAAATGATTATTTGTCGTTCATTGTTAAGAATCCCTAAAACTTGACTGTTACTTCAATTCATTAATGGATACTACACCTAGATAGCATGCCAATAACGTATTCGTTGTAAGTAATATCTCAAGCTGTAAAGCAAAGTAAGCTACGTAAAATACATTGATTCGTGGATCCCTAACGTTGTCCCCGTATTGGTGAGAACAGTCGTTAGCAATCCCCGACACAATGGGCCAATTTCAAGTGCTTAAGGTCCAAAGACCTTCAATATGAAATTAACAGATCGTAGGAGGACAGGCTTCGACGGTGTGAGCAAAACCTGATATAAATATCAGTTTAAAGTTATCGTATCATGTTATCGGCACTATTAAATTAACAATCGAATACTGAAATATAACTCAATTTTTCGAGACCTGCTTAACTTTTTGAGACGCCGTCAAAATATAACCTTGCATGCTTAAACGTCAAATATATATTTTCTAATATAAAGGTGACTCATCTTAGTTTGAGTACAACTTCGTCTTTTAATAAAAAAAAAAGTTATACTGGAACGTCACTCAACTTGTAACAGTTGTCCAAAGGCCCAGTAGTCCTCAAATAAATCAGCGGAACGATGACATTTATCATTCAGCTGATTCCCTTTTACAAAATAATATTTCTATTCCCTGATTGCGTTTCTTATTAGAAAATAAATTTTATTGAAAAAAAGTGTTTAATTATGTTAATTAAAGACAATATGAAACTTAAAGAATAATGTAATTTTATATAAATAAGAAATACATGTATACACAGAATTGAAAAAATGCTGCGTAAAATAAAATTTTGACAATAGATTAAAAGAAATTGTAAATGAGAACGAACTATCTTCTTAAATGTTGTCATTAAGCATATGAGAGACTCTCAGCTGACTACGGTGTTAAATATTTATGTGTTCTTTGTGAATCCCATTTAAAAGAAAAGGATAATTAAAAAGATAATTTTAAAAGGGTTAAAAATTAAGATGGTCTCAGCCGAGTGGTTGATTCAAGTGATGTTTCAGTATTCAGACGTAAGCATGATAAACTTAAGGAATAGTTATCAACAGATTTTGATGACTTTCATATATAGTAACAACATTGTTGTTAGAATGATCTATAAGGTTATCATTCAGAAGAGAAGAGAAAAAATGAATCTTTCCAATCACTGTACATCCAAAATGGGGTGAGTTACTATACGACGCACGGAACTTTGCCTCTGTGAAATAAGTTACAAAAGCATTGCAATGGTGTAAAATAAGAAAACAGGGGGAGAGGAAGGAAGGGTCGGGAAGCGTTGAACCTGCGCATTGCATTATTTGCAGGCAATTCAGAAGGGCATAGTTTCGTACGTTGTACTGTATTTAGATCGACTCACGTTTAATCAGGTAGATATTGATCTTGTAGGTCCTTAACGAACAATCTTTATTAGTGAGTTTTTTGAAACGCCCAGCTTAAAAATAATTTTAGGTAGTATCATTGGAATTAATATTTTTTTTTAGAGTTATGGGAGTTAAAGAAATAGAAGGTGTATAGATACCACATAAGGCGCTTTTTAAAGTTTTCTATTTAACGATAATTTGAATTATTTATTTTATAAGTAGACCATTTTTTTTTCAAATCTTATTATAACAAGATTTTAGGTGAATTATCAGCATGTCACATTATTACTTAAGCCAAAAAAAAATTAAAAATGTTGACCTTCGTAAATGGATTTCATAAATAAAGATTATTATAGTATAAAATTAAAATGAAAGTTGAACCATCTTCTTACTTCTTAATCCTTCATTCTTCCATATACTAATTTTTCAATAATTCGAAAGAATTATGAATGTGAAAAAAGAACGAGTTAATAAACGGCTCTCGTACCCCAAAAGACCAAAAAATCCTTGTGCCGTCGGCTGCGAGCTGCAGGTAACAGCCGAAATGGACGTTTATTAAGAAAATAGGTACGAAAATGAATGTAATCACGGCCAAGTTAATGTCGTTCAAAAAGAAACACAGTGTTATCGAATGCATTACATTCACGTGAAATGGGTGAATTGAAAAAAAAAAATGAGAGAGTTTTTACGTTTAATATTTAAAATATTTTACAAATGAAATGTTGAAAGAAGAGCAAACACTTGAAATAAACATGAAATTATCTTTGGTTGTTGTTATAAATCTTATTACTTTGAGTAATTCTTTGCATAAACATATATAAATTTATACACGGATATGTCGGAAACAGCCCCAACGATTTCGATGTTATTTTTTTTATAAGATATTGTTTTTCAAGTTCGCCTATATAGGTGTCTTCCCTGGAAAAACGAGATGCAAATAATTCTAAACACTGCTTTATCTAGCACCATTTGGAAATTTTTTTTTGAGGTAATTACATGGTGCTGTCCTATAGGATCCCAGCAATAAATGGTAATACGCGACATAACCCACTTTTCCCGTAAGAAGCTATACTTTTCCTATTACAAATTCGAAGGACGCTGAGCTGAACCCAGCTCGGTTGCCCTGGCATTAGTATAAAATTTCCCACCAAGTACATATGGGTATGCACAATAAGGAGTTATGGGTCCTATTGTTCAATTATTTTGTATGAGATAGTAGATTAGGTAGTAGATTACTTTTAGACTGTTCTACCGATCGATACCAAAAGCTAATCAGCGCTTTTCCCCTAAACAGTTACATTGAGTACTGCAAACTGCATAAAAATCGGTTGATTTGTTCAAGAGATATTGTTGAAGAAAAAATGTTTAAAAGCAGTTTTTTTTTCATTATTTTTAAATTAGTCTACCGATAAATTCTATAAACTAGCCAGCACTTTTTTTCAAAGAACAACGTCGATCGTCGTAAACCGCATCAAAATCGATTGGTTCGTTTGACAGTTTATCGGAAAATTCGACAAAAAACATTTTTTTTTAAATAACTTGAACTCCTTCATGGATTGATATTTAGTGCTCAGTCATTTTGTTCTGTTTAAAAAACTGCGTCGGATACCATAAAACAGATTAAAATGAAACATTTTCCAAAGGTATTGTAGTTGAACAATTGATAAATAAAAGCGGTTTTTTGATGTGAGGTCGTAACTGGCTAGTTTTGATGCCATTAAATAAATAACATTTGAAGAAAAATAAATAGATAGTAAAAACTGGCCAAGAGCATGTCGGACCATGCTCATTATAGCGTTCCGAAGCCATTATTACAATGATATACATTACAGATAAAAAAGTACCTTGTCACACTTTTTCATTGTTTCCCGCCAAAGAACGGTTATAAGCATTTTAGAGGCTTATAACTATAAAAACAAGTAGATATGTAGACTATTACTGTTAAACTAGTGTAAATTAAAGTGCATCAGCAAAAGAGCGTATCTTCATGGGATTAACGTCCTTTTGTCGAGAAGCGCAGATTTTCGGCAACAACTCAAAAATAGTATATTCTATTATGTTTAAAATAATTTTCGTTGAAAGTATTTACTAAGCGTTACCTTTCGTTATTTTTGTCATATTTTTTAGATATACGATTTAGAAAATAAAGGGAACACACAAAAGTCTTCAAATTTCGGAGTGATTATTTCCGAAATTATTC
This sequence comes from Eumeta japonica, assembly GCA_005406025.1. Lineage (NCBI taxonomy): Eukaryota > Metazoa > Arthropoda > Insecta > Lepidoptera > Psychidae > Eumeta > Eumeta japonica. Next base: position 158,332 of record BGZK01000127.1, read on the forward strand.
ACGTAATCAGAAAAATTATTGAGAAACCTTAAAATATTTTTAAAACAACTGTTAAAATATGTGCCACACGTTGATATTTGCTAAAAAAAATTTTTTTTCAACGTCCATTTCATTTATGGAGTGCCCCCCTAGATTTATTTATTTAAATAAGATCTAGACATTTTTATTAACTAACTACCAAGCTACTCGTAAGTAGCGGATTATACAAGACACCAGCAGTAATAATTTCATTGATATATGCCTTGTAGTTTTTGAATAAAATACATGTGTCTTACGGACGAACGAACGATCATAACGAAACTATAAGGGTTCCGTGTTTTCCATTTTGGCTCGTAACTCTAAAAACGGTTTACCGTCATTTATCTGTTGTTGTTATGTCCACCAAAATGAGTGAATCTAACGTAGAAATTCAATACATTTTTAAGCTTTATTACAAAGAAAGAAAAATGTTACAGAAAACCTCGAAAAAAAATTGTGACGCTTATGTACCTAACGCAGCGTCGGTAATAGTAGCACGAAACTGGTTCAAGCGTTTTCAGTTCGGTAATTTTGATGTCAAAGATGAACCTCGCTCTGGTCGAACCATAACGAATAACCCGATGCCATTTTCGAAAAAGCACAGCAAGATTGGCATTTTAGTCTTTAAGACATAGCTGAAGACCTGGGGATTGATTACAAAATAGTTTTGACCCATTTCAAAAAAAGCTCTATATAGGAAAAAAGCTCGATACTTGGGTCCCATATGAGCTCACTGAAAGAAATCTAACGCTAAGTTAGCAATAAATAGAGGACTGTCAAAACTACTTGTCGCAGTTTTTTAATTCCGACATTTCCACAGCTATGAAGTTATGTCACTACCTACAAAATGGCAAAATGGCAGAGAAAAAGTTTTTTCGTATTTTCTATACAAATTCTAAATAATGTTTCATAATTCTAATATATATATATATTAACTTTTCCCCTGACTCTATACATAAACTGTATATAAATTTCTGAACTCGAAGAGCTCAAAACTTATTAGAATTATATTTTTAAGCTAGGAGAGGTCAAAAAAGCACTAAAATCGATCTTTTGTGCATGATGAGTTCAATAATTTACTGCTCTTTTACTTTTAACACTGAGCTCGAAACTAGTAAGAAGTTTCAGAGATGGTCTGAAGGGTAAACCGTGTTTCAAATTTTTGAATTGAAAAACTTATAGTCGTTTTTAGAACTCCGAGAGCTCAAAAACACATCGGTAAATATCATAGAGGAAAGTTTCAGGGGGGATGGCCTGCAGGGTCAAACGTTTTACAGATTTTTGTTAAATATTTCATAGCAGACATCGAAAAGTTAATACATTATCAAGTTAAAGATTACACTAGCAGATTTTATAGCTTTTATATATATATATTTTATATCTTTAATAATGAACAGATAAAACTATGTTAATCTGTAATTAAGCAGACTTAGCTTTATTAGTGTTCCGTACACAAAGGGTGCCAATGGAATCCCATTACTAAGGTTCCATTTTCTGTCTGCCTGTCTATCTGTCTGTAACAAGGCCGTATCTTTTGAATCGTAATAAAAAGACACTGGAAATTTTCACAGAGTATGTATTGACATGGTCGCTATAACAATGAACAATAAAAGTCAAATAAAGTTAAAAATTAGAGGGGTTTCCCAAACAAGAATGTCTTTTTTCGACATTTTAGTCAAACCTTCATTTTTGTTCTCTTTTTTCATAAACTGTACTTAAAAAATATGTGTTTGGTGCTACGGAACCATTTATATGTGAGTCCGATAAGCACTTAGTCTGTTTTTTTTTTAACTTCCGGTTTACTTAGAATGTAAACAATACAATAAATGAAATCTAAACAAAAATATATTGTTCAATTTATTAATGTAATTTTTGAGTTTTTAGCTACTTTTAGAGCCTTTCTATATAAAACCTTTAGCTCTATAGAAGGGCACTGAACTCTAATGTTTATTGATTTCATTTCAAGAGCTACACAAATGAAAATAGCACGAGGTAAAAGCTGCTGACTGCAAACTGCTCGCAACTTTGTATTCTAATAAAACTTTGTCTAGTTCTCTGCGGATTAAGTTTGAACGTTATATTGACTTACGTGTAACTCCATTATTTAAATAGTAAATTGTGGGCCATTTCAAAAGACTACGAGGAAACGAAACGACGTCTCCTTGAACAAGGAGATTGTTTATGAATATCATGGATTTACACTAATTTCATATAAAATAAATTCAATATCAACATTTTATTCTTCTCACATTATGCTGTTGATGACAATACATTATTAAGTTCATAAAACACTCGTACAATTAGAAAGTACAATCCAGGGACTGATATGAGATTTCCATTGTTATTGTTAGTATAAGAATTTGTATTATGAACTTGAGATAATCCTCGAAGCATGTGGTATACGAAAATTCGGCTCAGTACTTTTTGAATATAACTAAAAGCTTAAAACAAGATTAGATTAATAAGAAACATGTTTTTAAGAAAAATTGTTACAGTAATAATATTCGGTATAATTAATTTTGTTCATGCTCAATAATTACATATATATAAAGGAGAATTAGCCGCAAACAAAAACGAAAATTTAGTGTAGAAATCCAATTTAAGTCTGGTTAAGTGAAATTGAAAAGACTTTGAATTTACAATTAAGTTTGATTTAGTAAAACTCACTTATGAAACTACAATATTAATTGAAATCGGATCACGAAACTCCCAAAGAGTGCCAAAAGTAAAATTCACAAATGAAACATCACAAATTGCGAGGTTTCATTTGGAAATTATACAGATACTATAAATTATCATACGTACTTTACCATCATTTTTGTGCCCAATAAATAATTCACCGTCTAGTGCACGAAGTTCCTCGTCGAGTACAACGCATATTACCATCCGTAATCAGCTTTCGAATCATAATATCAAATATATTAAAAAAAATGAGATGATTAATGAATATTTATAATCTTTGAATACTAATAATATAATGTCATAAAAACGGTTTTATTTGTGTACAAATATTCTCAAAGGATTCTAGTAAAATTATAAAGGTGTTAGACTCACAATATCATTATTATAGAATTTTGCATACACATCAGATGCCCGTGTCCACTTACTTCTACACTGACTCCTGCACCTGTACGCTTTGTATCTTCTTTTTCACTATGAGAAAAAAAAATGCATCGTGTTACGATTAAATTTGCAAACTTCGTTCTTGCGGTTCTTAATACAATGAGTACTTCTTTATAGATACCCAGTACTGTTAAATGTTCAATTTCCGATTTGTGTGCTATACAGCTGAGACATCCAAATATTATTTTTAGAATGCTGATTGGCGCAGTGACCCTACTTGCTGCGCTGGGGGCGTGGGTTTGATTCCCAAACAAGACAAACTTTTCTTTACTTGATTAAAAATTAATGTTTGCCTGGAGCCTGGGTGTTTCTATCTATTATATGTATATATTTACAAAAAAAAAGTATATATGTATTATATCAAACCTCCGGTCCCCGTAGTATAAGCCTCGTTGCTCAATTTGGAACCAGATGGTGATGTATCTATGTCCAAAGATATTATATATTATTATTATTAGAATATTTGGTTGTCTGATCATATATAGATAAAAAAAAAAACTGCAATTACGGAGAACTTTTAGAAGCGCTCGGGGAACATTTTTTTTAGGTCGGGCAATAAAATGTGTACAATCGTAAGTTATTGAAACAACTTTCAACTAACACCCAAAGACAATTTATTTCAAAGTATTACGTATTGTATTAAATGGCGCCTGGGCGGCCAAACTTTATTCGGAATTTTCCTTCTTTGAACGAGAGTAATACTTTTTCAAACAATCATTTTTTCATAGGAAACAAACAGAATTATTTGGCTATCGGAACGGAAACCCGTTTAAATAAGTGGGTCAAACTGAAAGTCCTTATAAAATCAAAAGCTGAGCAAACTGATAAGCTATTTTTACGTTTATATTTTTCAAAATAGTGTCTGTCGAGATCGATACATCGCTGCATTTAATGTAACCATTGAGAGATACATTTTACCCCCTCGAACTTAGGGGCCGTTTCGACGGCCTTTTCCTATGGAACAGTCGTTTCCTAGGCGTTTGTAAACCACTTTCCTCAAAGCTTTTCTTTTATTTTGGGAAATAAATGAATGTTGCATTCTGAGAGGTCGGGACTGTAAGGCGGGCGAACCAGTATTTCTATTCCTAACATCCCCGAATTGTTAGTAATTTGTCTAGTCGTATGTGGTGAGACATTGCCACCATGAAGGAGAATCATACTGTGAGGTCGTTTTTATCGATTTTTTTCAAAACAAGAAGCAAATAATTGTAGTGTACCAGTCTGCACTGATTGTTTTTTTTTATCTTCAAAACTATTGTTGTATAACGATCTGTCATTCCGAAGAAAGAATCTTTTTTCCAATACTTCAACCTCGTGTTACTTTACTGTTTACTTTACTCTTCGAAAGGAAATACCGACTGAGCAGACTTTCTTTTGGTTTCGGGTTCGTAGCAGTAAATCCAGCTTGGTCACTTCCAACTATATCATATACAGCGTTTCAGTCATGAATGGAAAATCCTTACATCATTTTGCGGCACCAATTATCACGACAGAGTTTTTGAGTTTCAGTCAAATCATTAGGTATCCACCGAGTACGAAGCTTCTTAAACGCTAAATGTTCATGAAAAATTTTTTGCTTTTGACTCATACCGATGACCAAGTTTGTCTGAATCTGCTGGCAGGTTACTCATTTGTCAGTCTATATCATTAGCAGCACAGCTCTGAGGTAGTTTTCGGTCGTCGCCGGAGAAGGACGTCCCCCACGCAGATCGTCAGTCAAATTAGTGCGACCACGTTTGAACTAGTTAAACCAGTTATAAACTGTGGCAAAAGATGGAGCTCTATCACGAAAGGCCAACCGAACTTTGTTATAATTTTCTCGTTGGTTTAAATGGCAACGAAATTCATATAAAATTATTGCACAAAAATTTTTTTACTTTAAATTTATATTTACGTTAGACAAACAATTTCCTTTTTGCCGCTAATTTGTAAAAAAATGGCAAATGAATATGATATATACAAAATTGTTGGCAAATAGTTCAATTATTTTTGATTTAAATGTTTTATTATTTTACAGTTTCTACTTAGAAATTTCGAAATAATTGAAGTGGCTAATTCTAAAATTTTTAAGTGTGATCTACACAAGCTTCTATAAATATGTGTACCCTCTTTCTTTTAAGAAAAAACGAGTAAAAATTATGCCTCTAAACGCAAAAATAAATTATATTTCAATAATTGGATTTTTTTTAGGAATAGGATTATTTATTTTTTATTATGAAGCTAAAACATATTTCAATGGTAAGTGTAATAAAAATTCAGGATTTCCCCATCTTAGAACCTATCACGTACATAATTAAATAGTCCCACGAATTTCGTTGTTAAAAAAACTCATTAACTACATGCTATGGCAGAAAAAACTAATAGTATACATTAACAGTTTTATAAAAATTAAAATATTTTGAGACTATAGAAACGATCGGCAATAATCGTAATCGGCAAGTAAGATAAATTCTGAATGAGACGAATTGTCATGAAACTGATTTACTAATTTTTAAACTAAAAAAACTAACATGTTTCTAAATGAGAAGAACTAGATAAAAGTGTTTCTCGTTTTTGAAATCATTCATTTGTTCGTTACAGCCATTAAAAGGTCACTACTAGACGTAAGTTTCTACAAAAAAATCTGTATCGCACGATCCCAGGTCACCTGAACCGAAATTGCCTAGCGATCTTTTTTTAGGTCGTCAGTTTACCCAGCGAAGGCCGCCTCACGCTGCGAAGTCTGGACCGTGTTCGTTAAACGGCAGTCCTTTTCTTCAGCGGTTATCGATTCTGCGAGCGATGTGGCCTGCTGATTGTCACTTAAATTTGTTCTTTCCTATGTCGATTACTCTGATCATCATGGGTATCTCCTCGTTTCAGATTTCACCTCGCAGAGATACCTCTAGCATGGCGCAAAATTTGTTTTGAAAGCAAAGGTGCCAGATTTGGCCTTCATATGTCATCACTGTTAACAGGCAAATACGTTCGTTTTAGGCAGTAATGAGTGTTCGTTTTGAAGGCCTCCTATAATATCGTTTACTAAAGCATATAGTTTGTCTAAAAATGACGACTTCGTCAACGATTACAGTTGTAGAGCAGAGTTTCAACTAGTTGACGAATTCGTCAAAGATTACAACTGTAGAGTTTCAATTAGATTGGACACGCATGGACATTCGACAAGATTTTCGTCTTATCCATGTTCTTTTTAGACCCACTTCTTGAAATACTCTATCGAGGTCTCTGACCATGACCATGAAATCATTCAGAGATTTCATCGTTATCACTATATCTATAGTAAATCGAAGGTGATTGAATTGAAGGCTCTTGATATTGATACGGTGTTTTTTCAATTTAAAAACTTTAAAACATCTAATCTGGTAGTGAAGAGTTTCGAAATTAGGATATATTAACTTCGAAATTATCCCACGCCTCTCTGAAATTGAACTAATTTAGTGCTTTCATTTCTTGCTATAACTAACGTAATTCTAATGTTATATCAACATTTCAACATCTCTCATGAAATGAAATCGCATTGACTATCGCTATCATTAGCGATAGTTAATGCGATACTGCTGAAGATATTGTAGCACCGCTGTGGTGTTGATGCTTTTTTTGTTTAAGGATATGCATGTGATCGATGGTGCTGAAGTATTTTCAGAAACCAGCTTATTCGGGTTCTTGAAAGAGATCCCACCTGCGAGTTAGATAGTTTATGACAATCTTCGAAAACAACCTCTTGACTTAGGGGTGTAAAAGTTTTATAATACATAAATAAGGAGGTGTTAATATCTTTTTGGACTTCGTATTTGAATTTGCAATGATATATTTACGTTTTAGGCTTACAATATAGAGTATGACCAAATTAAATGTAAATCTATGAGGGATTATAAGTACAATTATAAGTACAATTATAAGTACAAGTGTTTCACTCGCTTTCGAAAACTCAGTGCCAAAGCACTTAATAATCTACATCGGCCCCACAATGTTGGCTCATATTTTGATCGAGATGTATTTTATTTAAAGCATAAATAATTTTTCGGTGAAAAAACGCCAAAGTTATTGAAAAATGATATCTCCTTTTTGAAATACTGTTGTACAAAGGTCGCTTTTTGTATGGAAGACCTGCTACGCCGTACGACGCATATATACAAGTAAATAAAATATATAATATAATATCATGAACACATATGTAATATAACATTTGACTGCTTAATTTGCCCAATCGGTTGTTGCTGCGGTTGTGGCCTACCCTCTGCGCTGGGGGTGTGGGTTCGATTCCCGCAAAAGAGAAACATTTATTTAATAAAAATGTAATGTTTGTCTTGAATCTGGGTGTTTCTATTTATTTGTGTAGTATGTATTTACAATACCCATAGTACAATCTCCAATGCTTAGCTTGGGATGAGATAGTGCTGCATATTAAAAAAAAAAGGTTTTTCACGCTTTGCTAGACATTAATGAAAATTTTCAAGAGATTATTTAACTTAAATTAATTAAAATTTACTAGCAGCTTTCAATTACTACAAGTCTACAAGTAATTTTACAGTTTCTTAGCATAACTATTCTTTTTTTTCAAGACATAATCCACTTGTATGCCTTTAATTTAAATCCGATCATCCGTTCGAGCCTTACTGAATAAGTAAAATCCAGACAAACTTACACATTTGTATACCGTCAATTTGATGTAACATTTCACACGTCCCTGCACCTTACTAGGGTCTTTAATGGGGATCTTAGCCATAGACGGTCCAGACTTGCGATAAATATAAATTCCGGGATTGTTTCACACACAATTTTTTAGTAATTTCTTTTAATATTCTGTCCAATGGTGTGTGTGTGAACAAAGTTTGTGTCAACCATAGAGCAAGGAAAATAGAGGGAAGAGGGAAAGGAGAAAAGGTTAGTGTATTTAACCATTAATTATCAATGCTCCACTATCAAACCTTTTCACTCGTCTCGAAACCCGCTTTTATATATACATTCATTCGAACGCGTTGTTCTACGATCAAATTATGTAAATGTCGCGAGATCGCCTGTCCCGTCACTGCGGACGACCTCGTTAATACAAGTACTCTCATACAACTCGTACAGTTGGCACACTCCTATGACGTCAACGCGTTTTAAAACTATCTTGTTCTGAAAAACGTTGTTAAATAAGATTTTTTCTTTGTATACGAAAACGCGATAAGTTTTTCTGCTTGCGATCGGAGAGGAAAACACTTTTTTCGCGATCCCAATAGACGTTCACAACTTCGAACCGAATTACCATATCGAAGTCTGAAACAGATGCCGTTTTACGACACCGTGCATTCCTGATCCAGCGCGCTTTACGAGTAAGACTGAGACGGTATCGTGTAGGATTTTCCCGAGAATTGTTCAGCCGAAATCTCGTCTGAGGCTTTCATAGGCTGTCGTGTTAGCTTTGCGTCGGCTGCACGCCGTGGGCGGATTCGCGTAAACAAACAGACGGCCGGCGTATCGATCGCCGACGGTGTGCTGCGGCGACCGTTGAAGCCTGAAGTTTATGTAGCACTTTCTATTCAATAGTCCATAGACTTGTTAAATATGAATAGCGGTTATTTAAGATTAAAGTCGCTGATGCTAAATAAGGTTTTTCTTTACACGGGCGAACAATGCGCGGGCGCATTCGAGTATATCTATTATATACCTATATTCTGTTATATATGTACATTGTATAATTAAATTATTATGTAGGCTGCGACAAGCGTAACTTGAAAGCTGTTTCAATTTTATTCGAATCCGTCTGTTTCATTTCAAAAACGATTTGATATATGTTTGTTTCGTATCGTATTGTAAAGTACTTGTCATATTTTGTAAGACTTTCTTGTTGTTTTGAAAGGCGAAGGCGAGACAAAACTAAATCATCAGGCAAGATTGAGATCTTACTAATAATATTTTAAGGTAATTTGTAAAAGAATACATAAAGAAACAAATATTGTTAAAATACCTTCCAAAATTCTGCTCCTATTTCCAGCTCGTTTATTTTTTTGACTACGAAAGATAATTTAGTGCAACTTCGGTGCTCTGTATATTTTTATAGGTACTCTTACAAGTAGTGAAATGACGAAAATTACATAACAAATTTTTAATAACGATCTAAATTAACTGCATGTACTATCATTATACTGATAATCATACAATGATTTTTAATTTTAAAATACGGGGACTCTTATCTTTAGAATACAATCAATGAAAAGAGATAAAACACATAATTTTCAGTCAACAGTGAGGGAAAAAATAAATAGATGTAGAACACATCGTGAAAACGTATTTCGTTCTGAATAAGAAATAACAATAATAAAACCAAATAAAGATGATAGAAACAAAACGAATTACGGACGAAAGTACCAGCAATCAATATTAGATTTAATACATTTAAATAAATAGACAAAACAAGACCATAGACACGTATAAAAATATGCCATAGACCACTACAAATTGAACGTTGACATCGAGGTGTGTGTAAACGCCCTCCGTAGACGTTCAGCACACGCTGCGCTCGTTTTGTTATCGATTTCGACCACCTCGCATTATTAATAGCCGCTGGTCGAGCTGCGGTTTTAATAAAACATGCTAACAGAAATGGCGTCCACCGATCGATGGCGTTTGAGCGGCCGTCGGCGCGGCCAATGACGCAGCTACCCGCAATATTCGGTTGGACGATTTGTCTAAAATATATTGATGCGACCTACTCACAATTCTTTTTAAATGTATTGACACGGTGTACCCACAATATTCAATTGAGCGTTTAGTCTAAAATACATTGATGTGGCTTACCCACAATATTTAGCCGAATTTTAAAATTCTAAAATATATTGCCGCGGCTTGTGAACGATGTTCAGCCGAACGATTCAATTAAAATGTATTGATTATATTTAAGTCGTTTTAAAATTATGCTATAAAAAATATTCTGATGAAAATTTACGTTAATTGTTTGAAGTTATCAAATGAATACAAGAGAAGTAACGTTTCTATAATGTGTGATTTTCATCAATTCTTTTATAAAATTAGCTGTGATATTGTGGAGACTAATATATTTGGTCTTAAAATCTTAAATGTCCTTAAAAAAGTAATTCCACAAAAAACGTAATATAAATATGTAACTTGTGTTTTCTTCATAGTGTATTTATTTTTAAAATCGGATCACAGACTCAGATTTAAACAAATGAACGGGTAAATAAGAATTCACTAGCTACTTATGTGGCATCGAAATATGAAAACAATTTATTGTTGAACTATGTTCGGTTTTATCTGGTCGACAAAGAAGTAATTTATCGATTCAATCGAAATTGCTGGTACGTTATTCTTCTTTATTTTATAAATTCATTAAACGATGACTTGGAGCATTTTGGCAACGATAAAGGAATTAAGATATATCTTAATGGTTTCATAACTACGACTTCACTAAAGCCTTAGTGCAATATAGAAGTGATATAACCCGCGTATGACAGAACGAAGACTGCAGACTGTCCCAGCGCATTATTAAGCTATGCCTTTATTGAGGTCAGACAATATAACAGTGTTATTATTAAAAATTATGCTTTTTCTTGACTACAACGTAGTTAAACAGGGTAAGAACAATTCATAACTTCCCTCTAAAACAGACACTTTTTTTTATTTTAATTTTACATTAGAGAAAAATTGAAAGTAGAGAAAACACTTGAAATCAATGTGTGATTTAGGAACGGAAAGTTATCAGATTCTTAAGTCAAAGAAATTATTTAATATAAAAAGTGAAATATGAACTTAGAAACCTGAAAAGCCATATGCAGAATCCCATAATAACAGTAATTATATACTGTTGGACCCTTTTTTGGAAATCTGATACGAAAAATATGAAAACACAAAACAAACAGATCATGGAATTTCTAAGATTTCTAAAATTACACATACGATGACAACTTTGTGTTAACATTACGATTAACTTTGTTTTAACATTATATCAGTTTCTTGCGGAAAATCAACCATTAAACAGATATAATGAAAAGCTCAAAAAATATCTAAAATATCTTAGCTTTTAAATTTTATAGTGATCTCACATTCATTATATAAACAATATAAAAACGAAACATTTATACTTATTTGTTTTTCATTCGGGTGATTAATATTTATGACTATTAAAGTCAACTTAACATTATATACACCAAATGTATGTACTCTTGGTAAAAATATTGTCTATTTTTATTTTTCTTCGTCCTCATTGCACAAAAATTGATTTATGTAACTTTTATTTTATGAATTACAATCTATTTTATATATATCTTTTATCAAAATTTAGAATATTTTATAAGCCCAACGAAGCCGTAGTGAGCGAAATTAATCGAAATCAGGACCGAGAATCCAGAATCTTAAATGGGTTCATATTAAAAAGCGAGAATAGAATAAGACTCAAGCGCGAGACTATAATCGGAGCCGAAATCAAAAGCAGAGCCTTATTGTAATTAAAAGTAAGACGAGAGTTGAAGCCTAAATAGGGATAAGCACTTGCAGTTGAAACGGGACAAAAACAAAAGCGAAACTGAGATAAGTACCACAAAATACAACTAAAACCTAAATTGACATTTAGAATCAAGAGCGGGATCGGTAGCGAGATTTGAATAAAATCTACACAATGATGGAACAAATTTATTTTACATCTATTTATTCTACATGGATGAACTCGAAAATTATCACCCAGTTTAATACAATGTTGATAAATTCTGAACGTTAAAACAATAAACAACACGGCCTTATATTTCAGGCCTTCGACAGCCTCATTCGATTCGTAATTAAGTTACCGAAAGTTGATAGAGCCGGAAATGGAACTTTCTGTGAATATCGACCTCGGAGAAAAGTAGGTAAATTGAATCCATTTATCTAACACAGTATTTATAGTGCTCTAATTGACTTTATTAATAGCTCAATGCGAATGTAAAGTTCATTAAAAAACAAATATAAAATTTATTTCTAAGTTCACGCTTTTTCGTTTGAGTTAAAATTTTTGAGTTCAAATTTCGATTGTAAGTCGTTAAAGATTTTCGCTATTTTTCTCGCAAACCAGCGTTTAATGTGTATTTCATTTGGCGATATGAAACTTTGACGTCATACTGTCTAATTCGAGGTTAGGAATATTCGTGTTTTAAGTGTGCCTACAGTGATCTATGAAAAATTCCCAAAATTTTTTCTCAAATCAAAATGAAAACGAGTATCGTAATGAACAAAAAATGTTAACTACATTGCCGTGAATTTCAGTTATTAGAACATTAAGCTACTATTATTGCTTTATTTTCATACTACTTTATTGAAGTAAAATAGAATCAATGTTACCGCTACCGTTACAATGATATTGTGGGAAAAACATGAACTTTTTTTATACATAAAAGTTATGGAACAAAAGTAAGTGCGGTCGCACCTCATTGCATTGGTACAGTAATACATATATATATATATATATATATATATATATATATATATATATATATATATATATATTATTTGACAAAATTTGCCAATTTCACACGTAAATGGCTTTGTGTGTTCTATAGTACTTTTTTAGTATTATTGAGGCCTTCATTATATTCGTTCGCATTTAGGAAACTGGAAAAATTCCCGCACTTGGTAATTAGTATTAAGTAATTAACTACTTGTTTGTCATAATTTCTTTTCTCCAGAAGACCTTTACTGGAGACAATTGAAATTTTGAATAAATAATTGTAATTATTTATTACTCATATGGCATGTTCATTGTTTTTAACTTAATATTTATAAGACAAAAATCTAAATATCTTACATTTACATTTTCTTTGGGGATATGAATACTTGTAATAGATTTCACATAAAATAATGTGATATAAAATCAAAACCAATCGTTTTTCTCCTATCATAGGACAATTTAATGAAAAAACTGAATGCGACATTTTCGAAATTCTTAGTTTCTCAACTTAAGAACTCTTAAACTATAAATTACCTTTTGAATCATATAGTATTTATTTTTTTGGTCAACCAATGGTTCTTTTTGCGTTATCATTAAATTTGCTATATTGCTCGAATCAATATGGTAAGGTCTTATTGATGAATTATGCAAATTCATGTTCTAAGAGTTATTATTCATGAAATATGAAAAAGACTTGAATTGATATTGTCACTGATCTATAACGTAAATCCAAGCTTTCTAATCCAATACCTTTTTTATTTGTTTTAGTTTGTTTTAATCGATCTTGCATTAAATATCAATGTACATTTTTTAATCGGACATCAAAAATTTTAATGAGGTATGTTTTTTAAAAATTTATTTTTTTCCATGTATTCTAACAATAAGAAAATTTGTATTTACTTTCTTTATTAAAGTTATAATTATTTTGACGCGTTATGGAAAAATGACAAGAGTGAATTTTTGCAACGCGCGCGCACATTGACATCTAAATCAACACCACGAAGTTGGTTCGTAAATGTCTTTCAAGTTTTGCAGAAAGGGTTACCCACAAAATAAAAGTAAGTAAGCACATCTGCCACGTATGTTCACTTGCGCGTGTTAATTGATAACTATATTCAAGGTAGGTATTCAAATATTGCTAAATCTTCAACACATGTTTCATATTAGAACGAAAAAAAAAACTTATATATGTGTATGTATATATATGAAAAAAACTTATATATATGTATGTGTTTGTACATGTAATTTTTTTAAAATATCTATGGTGGCGAATGGTATTTATTGACAATTTATTGTGAATATTGGCCATGGAAATGGTTTCTGCAGTTATTTATTTATTTTATAAACTTTTTAAAGTACGATTAAAGATTTGAGGTGTATTCTCGGTATTTATTATTTTTATTATTTATTATTCTATTACATAATTATTTGGCAAACAGTTTATTTTAATTATTTTTGGATATATTTTTTGCTTCGGTATACAGAAAATCAGTGAATTCTATACACTTATTTTTAGAGACATAAATTACTGATACTGGTGGCATAAAATTATTGGAGTTATTTTTGTTTTGTAACACCGTAACTATATAACCATAACTTCTTACTTAAGTATTCACATACAGTTTTATTAAGTTCCGATGCATGTAATTATCATTTTTTTCACTTCGTCCATCCAGAGCGTCATATTTTTTTTGCTTGTACTGGATTGTCTCATAATTTATCAGATATGCATGACGAGAACAATTAATTCAATTATTGATCATGCTTAAAAGGTAAAATTTTAAACTTTAAATACTATAATAACACTTCTACGTCTCCGTTCTTCGTAAGTACATAAGTTACAGAGTCCTTCAAAAATTACAAGGCCTGTCACGAATAATACCTACTCGCAAAAGTATTACGCTCAGCGCAACTTATATTCTACTCAAGAAGTTTCCATGAGCAGAATATAAGTTAAGACTCGGAAAATAAAGTTTCCAACAATAAATCGAAATAATTACAGCTTTCGCAAACAAAGCTACCGAGAGAATTCCGGCCAATTCCAAGTTCCACCGGTACTCGTACAGCTGAAGGAAATTAAACGCTGGATCCGAGCGTTAAAATCGTTCCCTTACCGACATAATTGGTGAGCCTCGAGCCTTTTTTTTTATCGGCCCATTTTTCCGATTTGTTATTTCAGTGAAATTGGACTCGTCTCGCCCTCGGCTAGGGCCCAGCGCCCTTCGCGGTCGCTGATAAGTTACGTAGTGCCTTTCCTGGTTCGACGGGCTCTGTTTTAGGGCTGTCAGAATGTACCACGGCGGCTGTGGAAAGAGAGTCTCGTTTTGAATCGTCGTTTTTATTTTACACGTAAAATTCACATGTTCAAAGTGCTTATTTGTTTTTTTTTTGTTTAATGTTCTTCTGAATGACTTATGAAATTGCGTATTCGGCTAATTTTGCACTAATTTGATGAATATGAGATTATCGTCGTTAATCTGTTTTAGAATATTTTTGCGTTAAGTGATTGCTGAAAAATAAATCGACACATATATATTGATAATGGTCATTGACCTTCATCAATATATAAATAACCATCTGAATAGTTAAAACTGTTAGAGTGCTAGTCATGATGTGATAAACTTGTCTGCAGCAGGAAAATGGGCTGCTCGATCGGTGAGACATTACACTTTCACAGAATACAGGCGTGAAGTAATAGCTTTGGCTATTGCGTTTCGTACAGTGAATGAGAGTTCCGCTGGCCATCTCCCTTTCCATCATCTCACTCCCCTTCTTTTCATCAGATATTCTATTTCTACTCAAGAGGCCGACAAACGAACTGGTGGCTCCTTTGGGGTTACGAATGTCCATGGCCGGCGATAACCAAGTGCTTTCTCGTAGCTTGCAAGTTTATTTGCCCCTTGAATATTCTATAAAAAAAACTGAAAAAAATCGCGATACGTGTGATTGAAAGTGGTAAAAATAGATAGATGTGAGTTAAACCATCCTACAAACACTGAAAAACTGCACTACAAACACTAAAAAAGTAAATCTACATTTTATAAACCACGTACATTTCGTTTTAAAAACCAAATTAAATTTACCAGAAAAATATAAAATAATGGAATACTTAGCGTACACAAGTGTGTATCCTAACTATTGCATTATTTTCATTATTATTCAGTGACAATTACATGTCGTGGAACATATTATGCTAATCCATATTCATTATTATTTTGGGAATACTACATTAACAGTAAGAATTATTTAAGGGGATGCTAAGGAATGAAACGGTGACTTACAGTAGGAACGAAAAAATTAACTGTCGGCTTTTTCATATTTTTGCGACGAAGAAAATCTTAAATATTAGGCATTTCAAAAATTCGCAAAAAGCGTTACTAGTTGGGTGACAATAATGACGTATCGCAGATACTGAATCAACTATATTGATACTGTATCTGCGCTTGATAAAATTTATGACGTAGGGAGTCGTACCATCAGAATATTACTTTGAAAACATTTTAGCTATCACTTGTTTTCATATAAGTAATACATTTGCACTTTGTTTCGTGAGTGATACACAGAGCGGCTAAGAAGTATCATCCTATAAAAATGAAAAGGAACCAGGAAAAGAGGCTTGTTCTGCACAATCGTTTTAAATAAATAAATTAAGGAGATTCGAGATGAAATGGAATTCTTTATTTGAATCATATGCTCATAAAAAGGGCATTTACATCAGTTAAAAT
Organism: Eumeta japonica; assembly: GCA_005406025.1. Lineage (NCBI taxonomy): Eukaryota > Metazoa > Arthropoda > Insecta > Lepidoptera > Psychidae > Eumeta > Eumeta japonica. Next base: position 174,613 of record BGZK01000127.1, read on the forward strand.
ATACCAATGCATTCTGTTTTGCACGATATAACACTATCTGCCTTATTCAGAATCCTTATTTAAAACATCGTTCAAAGGTAGTTTAACTAAACACTGTTTACTTCTTAAACAGCTGTTTAGGCATTAAGCAATTCAGAATGTTACTTAGACTGCAGTCTAACTAAAAGAGTGTTTAAGCGTTATAATGGCAACATTCTGATCAAAAAACGTTTTAAAAAACTCGAAAATATTTAGTATCTGGCATCCAAGTAACGAAAAGCATGGTCTTATACAATTACATATATATAAATATATATATATATATATAAAATTTATATTTATTGAAACATTTGTGAATTTTTTTAATTTCAGATAATTTTTCCATTGTGAATGCGCTTTGAATTAATAATACGCAATTTATAGAAATCAATCTTTAACTTGATGACAAAAACACGATAATCAAATGTCACTTTTGCCAATCTACGTCAAATATTCAGTAAAACAATTCTTAGACTACTGTTATACATCCTTTGTCTATGTTTAACTATTGTACGACGGCTAAACGAGGTTTAAACAGTGTTTATAAATTAAACAAGATTTCTGAATAGACTTTTTTGTAAATTCGCGTTAAACCGTTGTCTAAGCACGTTTTAAAGTTAGACTAGCGACTCTGAATAAGACAGTATGATTATGAAATTATTATACCGCATATAGCGTCGTTACAACGGTTACCTCGACTGTATGAACTCTTACGTGGAAGGCGAGCGTCGAAGGACACCGAGATGTATCACCAAGAAAGGCTTGTAAAAACCTAGGAAAATTGATAAACATACAAAAAAGACTGGATAAAAGGAATAGCATTCAAAGAAAAAAAAAATTGATGAAAACATCGATAGCCAAATTATCTCGTGATTGACATTTGACGATTGTCAATAAATGTCAAAGTCATGTATTTGTACATTGAAGAATATTATTAAATTATACTTAGAAATATTCATAAACACTGATGATACTAAAAAAATAAAAGTTGTGTTTTTTCTAAGAATCCTTCTATTTTTATCTGTTCGTTGATAAGGTCTACTTCAATACATTTCATTTCACCACCACCGTCATAGGATATTTGAATATACACCAGATAATGAAAGATCAACAATAACTCGCGTGTGAGTAGCAAGGCCTTTTCTGTCATTATTTTTTGTTATGTAGAAGGAGTTGTGATGCCAAATCTTTGAATCGTTAGAAGTGCTTTTTTATATCGCCGTTTTACGTGTATATTCCCGATTATTTAAGATTCAATAATAATTAAAGAGCATATGAGTTTGTAAATGTTCCACTTGCATTTTATATCATTTATAAAGCTTCTGCACACAGCTGAATTCGGTAATGCAAGACGACGGCAAGGTGATGAATTGGAAATTTTAGTGATAGGGATGTCGATATTTCTCGGAAAATACAAAAGGAATGAAAATAGACTTTTGGTGACCCAATTCCTTATGTTATCGACTTTAATATGCCAGTTTCAACTATACTATTTATTAACTTTTATAACACAGAAAAAGATATCAAAGATAGCTCTTTTAAAACAGAGATTTACATTTCACATGGAAATGGGACCGGTCTAAGCCTCTAAACTTTGTAATAATCATTTAGATTAATCTATACAAATGCTTCGAAACATCAGTTGTATGTTTGAAATTAATCCTACTTTTTGTTTTGAATGTAAAAAAAAAAAAATTTGTCGCATACGCCCTTTCAAAAGAAGCAAACGGCCCGCGTGTTTTAGTGCGCAGAACCGCGGCGTGCGCGCGTTGCGGGGCGCTACGCCACTTCATATTTATAGTACAACATTGTGTCACCTTAAGCGTAGATAGAAAGACGCATATCCCATATTGCCGTTTTCGGGTTTTTCAGAGGTTGTTAAATATTATTGGTAATAATAACTGGCAAATAATGAAATTATTCGCGAAAGTAATAATTATGGTTACAATTATGAATTTTATGTGATATCAGATTTGTTGTTTATTTGCCGCTTTGTTAAATACGTCCCTGTTATGTAGTTATGTCTATTATTAGCGTTTCGCGTGACGAATACTTAGACAGTAAATATTATTCTAAGTTTAAATAAAAGAGTTCAGTAATAACTTCATTAAATACTAATTTTTTTATTACATTTCTAGGCATTACCATACATTTATTTCAATGGTATGATGTTATGTTGGTGTTTACGCTCGTCTAAAGTGATTAGTGCCCTCAAATAGGCATTGCGGTCTCGTCCTGTGTAATTAATTGACCGTTTCACCAAATGTGGTTTCATAAGGTTAATATTTGCAAGCAATCGAGTATAAAATATGTTTGTCTGTACATGTCGCTAAAAAAGACTGTGGCACAAGAACACCGTGACTTATTCTTGAAATTATTTAACAAAACACTAAAAATGTAAAAAATGCTGAAAGATAACGAAAATATGTACATATGTATTTATTCATAACTTACTTATCACTGATTGTATTACTTACCACTGATTTTTTCAAAAACCTTTTTTGATTTGTAACCAAATACATAATAATATTATTTGATTTTAAATAACTTCAAATGAAAATAATCTATTATTTGTCTTGTGCTCTTTATAACAACAAGCAAAATTTTTATGTTAAAAGCGTTCTGTATTAATTTATTTAAGCGAAATCACAGGTAAAGTTGTGTAATAGCTAGACGGTGAATATGAAATACCCCAAAATCTGTTAACGCAGATATTTCGATATGTAAAAGAAGAGTGGATCGAAAACTTAATCTTAAATCGGCCTTCGATACAGACGGCAAAAGTTTAATTATTGAGGTGGCGTATACGACCTTTTGTTTTGCGACACCCGACGAAGATCCGGCGCGATTTCGCGGGTGGGGGGGCGGAGGGGGCGTTCGGCGCGGCGGCCCTGTGAATATTTACCGAACCGTCCGTCGCGACACTGACTTCTTAGCGTTGTTTACGTTATTTACGACTCCGCGGATTTATCTTGTCAATCTAATCCGTATTTGTCTTTTGAGAGCCGTAAGGAAATTTTGTTTGAATAGAAATCTAATTTGTTATCGTACATTTTAAGACTTCTAAGAATTCGGTAAAAATAGGTGCTACAAGCTTTAAGAGAAGATAGATAAAAATGTTGAAAAGACAAGGTTTAAAAATTTTACACTTAAGGTTTAAATTCATTGCATCGAGCGAGTTCACGTTTCCTGAAAATGAAAGGACAACGATGAGCTTCTATTATTTTTGATTACTTTTATGAAAAATTATACACAGATCAAACATTGTATACGTTGTAAAGTAGCGTCTTTAGCAGATTTCATTTGAAATCTCACTCCGGGGAAATAAAAAAAATAGTTTCACTACTGCTGTAATGCTTCTGATTGGGTGACTGATTACTATATTTTCAGTGAAATATAATTTTCTACCTCAAATAGTTCCACAGAAAATCTGCTATTACAAACTGATAAATAAGCTTAAACCAAAGTGATTTCAAAATTACAAATGTGTATTATCTAAATTTTTAGAGTTCTGTAGTAAACATGGAACCTTTATAATTCTCCGTCCGCCCGTCCGTCTGTTTGGCTGTCTGTCTATCTGTTTTTCCGCGGCTTAGTTCAGAGACTTCCGATACTAGAAAACTGTAATTTGTTACGGGTGTATATACTAATTACGTACACTACAAAGCGGTGGAATAAAATTAAGAAAAAAAGTTCAGGATGCCTCCTTTACACATAAAGTTAAAATGATTTTTTTCTTCGTCTATCTCATTATGCGGTACATCGTCGGATAGCTCATTCAAAACCATTGCGGGTCTCTGATAACCATTTTTCAATTTAGGGGATTCGTTTGCGAAATATTAATTTTTATACCATTGATTTTTGTTCGAATCGTGTCTCCTCCATGTCAGAAAAATGGTTATTCTTGGATATAATAAAAAATTCAAGGAAATTAAAAGGAAAAGTATCACAATTAAGAAAGCTCTACCAGTAAACGAATAATAGTCGATCAACTTATAAAATGTGCTTGTGAAATTAAAAAGTAAAATTTCTTACATACTCCATTGAAAATTACCTAGATGACCTGGTTGGTTGTGTAAAATAGGTAATATATATATATAAGTCTATCAACCGTATAAAATTATGGAAATATAAAGTGTCACACCCGTCTTATATGGGCTCGTTTTATACCTTATTAGCCGTTAAACCGTGAACTCAATTAATGGGTTCATAGTATTATACTAAAAACCATCTAAAAGTCACATACGAGGGTTATGCCAAAAGATGCTCTTTACTTAATAATTTGATACTGGCAAGTTACACATCATTGTAAATGTTGGTTATTTAGTGACAAATTTTAAAATGGAACATATTAAATTCAAATATTTATATGTGTAAAATGTTTATTTTTGTGAGAATTTTGTGGTAATTTGTATGCAACAATGGAACTCTGTGAACGTGATTTTTACATTATGATTTATTGTTATTACAAATACAAAAAAAGGTTTAAGTCCCCACAGATATTTTCAACTTTTGGCTGCTTCTTTTGGCGAGACTGCTTGTTCACGAGTAACAGTTTTTAATTTGTTTACCAAGCTTAAAAGAGGACGTCATATTTTGAAAACGAATCGAGGGTTGGTCGGCCATCAACCGCAGCCACTCAAGAAAATATTCAAGTAGTCGAAAAATTGATCTAAGAGATCTAAAGAATTAGTGCATATGTCGAACTTGAGCGAGAATTGAGTATTGAATTAGTAGCGACGCGAATCATTATTCGCGATCACCTTTCTCTCCGTAAGCATTCTTCGAGATGAGCGCCGCACAAGCTTACGGATGAGCACGAAGACCACCGTGGGTAGACTGGTGCCGATTTATGATAGATTAATTCGACGAGGATGAGAAATAAACGTGTACGATATATTTACTGGTGATAAAACATGGCTGTACAACTACGATGGTGTGGTGCTTTGAAAATGGTTAAAGACCAAAAAAAAATGTCGCCGCTTGCAAACCATACGGAAACAAATGGCCGCCAATATTTCTTGTAAGACCGGTCATGTTGCTATTCAGGTGTTATAGGATAAAAAACAACAGTTAATTTGAGTAGTATATAACAGTTTGTGCTCTATCACTTTTATCAGCTCCGTGTGACAAGTAATCGAAGTCGCGAATCAGGCATCTTCTTTGACACCACGTCAGCTCCGCGCTGAATTAGTCTGCCAGAACAATTGCTTTTTCTATTAAAAAAAATGTGTCTATCCTACTTCATCCACCATATTCTCTTGGCTTAGCATCGTGAAATTTTTACTTGTTTTTCAAAATTATAGAAAAATTCAAAGACGAGTTATATGAAAGGCGAGAAGCGTGTACTGCCGGCCTATAATTTCGAAATTTCTGAAGTACCTGAAAAAATGTGGTCTGATATTTTTCCAGTGGTTTAAATGCATAGAAAGGTGTATACGTTCTCATTGTGAATACATTAAAAAGATAGAGATTAATAATAAAGAATAAATATAATTGTTTTTGAGTATCTAGTTTTTGGCATATCCCTCGTATTGTGACAAGTAACTACGGAACCCTACATAACGCGTGGCCCGCACTTATCCGGTTTTACAATATGTATATATATATATTTTGCTCTTCTTTTAGGGGCGCCTAACCTATTCATCTGATTATAATAAAACTTTATACATTTTATACACGTGCTCGGGAGGTTTCTGAAGACTGAAGATGCCATTTTCCCAACCTTTATTCGTGTATTCTACTATTAAATCAAACTACCGAACCGATTAGTAAAATTATTTTTCTTATGAAAAGCTGCACCACTCCCGAGTATTATACACTATATAATTTCTATTGCAACTAGCATTTACTCTCGGCCACGTCTAAATCTAAATTCTGATCTATTTTTGGAACCGGAACAAAAAAATTGACCAGAATAAAGAGCAAATGGAGACCAAATGAAAACAATCATTGTGATCGATGGAACTGGGTTCAAAATCGAGTTTGGGGTCGGGTTTAGACTTAGGAGCGCGATTGGAATCGAAATCATTAATCAGTACCGGAATCTGAATCGAAAACAGGAACGGGGTTCAAAGTAAATGTCGCATGGAGAGATATAAAATATGCGACAATTCATTAAATTTCTATGCGAGCGAAGCTGCGGCCTATTAGAAAGTTAAAAGTTTACATTTAAGAATTGCCATTTTCTGCTCTGTCTCCAAAGGTATAACTATAACTTCGAAGAAATTGATATCTCTCAGTCGAACGACTTTTAACCCACATATACAATATTCCATGGGCCGATTGGAAGATAACGAGGCGATAATAATATGAGTACTATAAAAAACCAACCTTGATTTGTACATTCAAACATATTTATTAAAGTTTATATAAGTCGATTATTATACTGGATCCTTGTAATAATTGAAAATCTATTTCAACTATAGCCAGAATAAACTACAATGACACTAAACTTAGTTTATTGTGCATAAGCCGAAACGGACTAAAACTTTTTCGTTTTACGCACGCAGAGCTTCGAACTAATCTCGACATCAAGTTCTGATTAAAGTTCTGCGATCCCTCTGATACCCATTCCTGACTACTTTGCGCACGCCTCACATACAAATCGCATTTAAGAAGGTCAACTTTTACCCGCCAGAGTTCAGCTTAAGTAACATCGATTCCATCACCTTGACGAATTTTGTTTATCTGTTCCAATATTCTCTGTTATAGAGATACGTGTACCTGCTTTTAATTCTTTGGTTTTTGTTTGCGACGGAAACGTTCCTGCGCACCCCGACGTACACACGGCGTGATATTATATATTTTTTTGGTTTTAAGTAAAAAAAAAGATAATAATAATATGCTCAATGACCAAATTAACATTTATAAATCACCATTGTAGGATGTTTGCCTGTAACTATTTGGGTAATGGTTGGTGATGGTTAGCCTGTGACAAATGACAGGCATACCTATTGATGGTGATCTGTGGCTGTTGGTAAGAATGCTTTTGTCACCCTTGATTGTGTCCGCATTTGTCGGTTGCTTTTACGCTAGTGGATGTGACTGTCTGCATTTTCCTGAGGATGTGCTTGATTGGCATGAAATGTATATAGAAAAAAACATTATAACAATTAACGGACTAAGATAATTATAAGATTAACACTAGCTTAGATGTTCGATATCTGTCAATCCTGTCAAATTAATATTCAATTCTTTGGATAGAGATTCGTAGTGGAGGGGCAAATTTGAGGGTCAGCGGTGGGTTGCATACTGCATGTTAATGCATGTTGCAGGCAAGCGTCTATTATGAACTTCCGTGTATCAACAGCTAACACAATAGAATTATTCAGAGGTATTATTTCGACGACGCAAGTTGGCGAGGCGCTGCTCCTGCGAATAGTCAACCGATCAGCAAAAACAAAAACGGGCCATTATGCGATCCATGCGCGTGCACCCGGTTCGTCACAGTTTTTCATATGTTTAGAATAGTTCAGAATGGTTTATTTCATTGTTCGTAATAGTCAATTTATTATTTCAGTTCAAAGTTTTGATCTGTATTCTTTGTTACATTTAAAAAATAAACAACAATGTTAAAGCACACAAGGTTGCTTCTTCCTGTATTGTTAACTTATCTCTATGAAAATTGAAAATTTTCGTATGTTGAGACGATTACTGTTATAGTTCCATTTTGAAAAATCAAATTTCAATCAGATCTTGACATTTTGCTGTCATAGGAATCTATCTTGACCATTATGCGTGTGATGCTATTTCATGTCATGTCATAATTATTTCTGTATGTGTGTGTTAGACCTACCAAAAATTTCATCTAATTTCGCCATAAAGGAAATAGATTAGATGAAAATTCTATTCCTACTTGAGGGATGTCAAAAATAAAATTTTCAGAAAATGTTTCTTTGAAACGATTTTGACATTTCCATACCGATCGATGGCAAAATCTAATGAGCTTTCTTTTCTCAAACAATTGCATCGATTGCCACAAAGTGCATAAACAAATCGCACAAAAATTGGTTGATTTGTTTAATGTATCATATCGTCTTATTATGTAGATTATTGAGATAAATTTCTTGAAAAGCAGTATTTCTATTACGTTTTTTATAGTGATCTAACGATAAATTTTAAAATCCTACGAGCTCTTTTTCTAAAAGAAGTAACGTTGGTGATTGCAAAATTATTTGTAATAGATTTTGAATTTCAAATCCATCACCAAGCAGTCAAGAATTACCAATGAATCAGTCTGAATTTTTAAAGCAAATGGACAGTGCTTAATAAAAAAAACGCCTTACAAGTGCGAATAAGACTCGCTCTCTCAGCGTTTCGTATAAACTTAAATTTGTTTTTTTTCCTATTGCAAATGTTAGTTTCAAAGGAAAAAAAATATTGTTATAACCACAAATCAAAGATTTTTACATTTTTCCTTTAGTTTTGCTGTGGGACTGCTTCTTCCTAAATTTCGTGATTTTAGGTTAGTAATATATATTGTACACATTTTGAATTGCTTGGGCGTGTCAAAATATAAGGCATAAACGGCCAAAATTTTTCATATGCATTGACTTAGAAGATCTAAGAGACGGCAGATCTAAATATTTAGTATTCATTTCAATACGATACCTCCACGCATTCCTGAGAAAAAGGGAGTTGACAGACAAACAAACAGAGAGACAGACCGTCATGTGGACGGATAGACGGACAACGGAGTGACTATAAGAGTTCCTTATCCTTTTGAGGTGTGAAACCTTAAAAAAAGCAGTTCAAAACATGCAAATAAGATAAACACAATTGTTATTTATATATTTTATTTGAATTAAATTATTATTAAATAACGTAGGTTTTAAGAAGACATAGATGAACAAAAACACTTATACTCATACTTATATCTATCTATATGCATACGTACATACGTTGCTAAAATCATAATACACTTTTTCTCCTAGCAATAGTTTAACAAAATACGAAATCGATTCGAAAACAAAATTCGCTGGTGTTGTTGGTACGTTACGTTTGCTTTTACTCGCGGTATTATATGGAGAGTACAATAAAATTCTAATTCTGATGTTTCAGTTTATTGGCACGTGACCTAATATAATTTCAAAATGAAATACCTACGTAGTAATTTCTGCGAAAAATTCTACCACGAAATGGGTCAAGCACACATTCGACTTTATTGTTATTGTCGCCATCTGCCCGTTTTGTTATATCGTAAAAAATTAGATGGAAAATGTCACCCGCTATGTTCAAAATTCCAAGTTTAATAAAATTGAATTTGTTTTTTTACCGTGTATTTCATTAAAAAATGTTTAAGCCCTTGGGATAACGTACGGGTTTCCCAAGGGATTAAGTAGATTTGCATGAAAGCAGTCGCCAATTGTGATATGGTAATGAATTTTGTTTGTAGTAATTGTCAAAATTAATTCATATAAAACTTGTTAATGCATGTGACTTATAACAGGTTTTTTTGAGCAAGCCTACTTGAGACTGAAGTACGTTCAATAAAACCGCTGTTCATCCCGTTTCCTCATTTATAATTTGAATCTCGAATTAGCTGTCAAACCAGAAATATTTAAATTCAAAGTGGTCAGTTTTAAGAAATAACAACTTTGTATCTAAGCTCCTCACATCTTTGACAATAATTATTATATTAATCACTAGCTGTCGCCACGGCCTCGCTCGGGTGGACATAGGATGAATTTCTTCATTTTTTATATCAAACGATTCATTTTTCAATCTTGATCCCGATCCTGCTCTACCTTTTTAAATTTTAACATTATTTATTGTTTTAAGAGTTCCATATCCCCAAACGAAAAAAACGGAACCCTTATAGAATCACTCGTGTGTCTGTCTTTCCTGTCACAGCCAATTGACTCTGAATCTACTAGACCAATTTAGTTAAAGTGTTGATACACATATATGTGGGTCTCAAATATATATAATTATGTAACATAAAAGTAAATAGGGTTAAGGTACTGAAGAAAAATAGATGAAAATTTATCATATTCTCCTCATCTCTGAAACTATTGCGGTTGAAATTTAAAAAAAATATAGAGAAAATAGTTCATTGCTTATGGATTATAGGAAAACATAAGAAGTTTGTTTTGTTTTAGTTTGTTTCAATATCTAGCATGAACTGATTCTCACTAAGTGCGTGAGTGGATACTTAGTACGAATCAGTTATTATTTTTTATTTTTGTTCTATAATTAAAGTAATAATATATGTAAGTGTAAAAACTTATTGTGATCATAGTGCGAATTTAAGAAAAACAATAAATAAAAATGTATCTACTGTTAGTAGGGCTCTGCTAACAGTCCAGAAATAAATAAATGTAAATTTATGTTTTAAATATTTAACAAAAATATATTGTGTTATCGTATGGATCTCTCGGTGCCCGAACCCGACACGTTCTTGGCCGTTTTTTTACTTTAGTCTCCAAATCTGTAGGACGCCAATTAAAAAAGTTCGACTGTAATCGGCTAAAAAATTACATTCATTCATAATTTTTATGTTACTTATAGATAGGCTTTAAACTATCATTCCATTTGCTAAATTAAAGTATTTAGAATGACTCTAAAATTTTTGTTGCGTTTCAAAACAACATCCGCAACAACTTCAACGAATTCTAACAACTTACATAAATCAGTTCTTTAAGGATCTCTTTAATGTCGTCTGGGACTGCAATCACCGCTTCAAAATCTAATTATGTTTGTCTGTTTTTAACTTTCAAAAATAATAAGAAATTATAACGGCGCAGTTTGGAGTGAATAAGAGATGCGTTATCAACTTTGAATTTGGGACAGGCACTCAAAAACTCCACTACGAAATGACGCGAAAAGGCCATCTCTTAAATTAAAAATTAAAAACAACCTAAAAAATTAAAGCATTCCCGTAGGAGTGCTTTAATTTTCTAAACATCAGCAAACGATTGTTACCAGACCGATCTGCATTAACTGCTCTTTGGTCATCATCGAAATCGGAATACAACGTATGATATCTTGAAATATAAGGAACGACTCTCTTTTTACCATGTTTCAATTTTTCATTTAAAAATTTCATCGTCAAACGACAAAAATGACTTAACTTCTCAATTTTCATGTACACGCACAATCGGTTTTTGGAGTCCAATTAATGCCTTAATGTAAGTTCGTTGGTATCGAGTGCTCAATAGTGCCTTTCCTTAGTATACGATCAATTTGATCTGCACAAGATTTTTTAATACATTGTCTGAGTCATTACCTTTACATGCTCATTGCTTAATAGTCACAATGTCATACACACTTAGACATTGATCCCATACTGTTGTCTTATTATTTAACTATATCATTTTATACGCAATATTTTATTGTTGGTCATTGGCCCTATTTACTAAAATGCATTAATTAACAATGAATCGTTAACAAGTACCGCATTCATCTCGCATAAAGATTTCAAGTATTCATATATAATATATATATATATATATATATATATATATATATTTTTTTTTTTCCACATTAACGTCTCGTAATATTTTACAAACATAGTTTTCGAGTGCCGCTGTCGCTGCGGGCCTTCCAAGAAATTCGTCCTGCGAGCTAGCATGACAGCGTAGAGAGAACTATCCTTCGCAAGCAACGTAATGAAGAAACAGTTATATGGAAAGACCTTCATCTAGGATGTCATGCTAGGCCTGCCGAAGATGAATACATCCACACTAGAATTCATCGGAATTCATTCATAAGATATAAGGTTTCATTGCCAAATACTGCTTAAAGTTTCTAGTATTCCTTGTAACTGATTAAATAATTGTACTAACAAATCTTGAAAGTAAATTTTGACCTATTTTTAATAGTGGTAACGATTTGAAACTCGGTAATTATATTTGATCGGAACATTAATATAATAACTTGTTAGCGTTGTATTGATCTGATTACATCGTTAGATTTAATGACAAATTAATGAATCCAATTCCAGATAACTTGGACAAAAATTGGCTAAAAATCAAACATAGTCTTCAAATAATATCGACCATCGACTATGACATTCTATTGTTAACTTTCTTTTTAATATTGAAAAAAACGTTTAATTTATATCATATACTACCGTGCGTATTACGATAGTTTCACTGTATTTGTGTCTATTAAGGGAAAATATATTGTCATATCAAAGGAAAATATTACTATTGAATTTGAGCGTTACCTAAACGAATAATAGCAAGGTTTAAATGACGAACAAGAAAAAATGTAAAAGTTAAAGATCTCGAAGCCTACAGCCGAGTCTAACCAAATTACAAGACAAAAATTTTAATGCGCGATCGCGAACGGGAGCAGGCGTAAATTATATAGTGGAGAATTCATCAGGGATCACTTGTTGACTCTTTTATTAAAACGTAACCACGCTGTTTGAATAAGAAATAACGAGGCAGAGTCCGCAATAAATACAGTTCGTCCGCTGTGTTTTCGACGGATTCTGTGCTAAGAAAGATTATACATTTATTTATCTTCATTTCTGACCTAAATTCAACGTTTTCAACGACACGCTACGATCATTCAATTTTATGATATCGACACATCTAGAACAAAATACTGGCGTAGTTCGAAATATGCAACTAGAAACTTGACTTTAGAGATAAGTTTATACATCCCACCGTATACTGACCAATAAATAATTTAATTTGACTTTCTTAATACATTATTCGTATAATGATTTTACTTCCATTTTAAAATCCATATAAATTTAGAAAAATCTGTAATAATATAATAAACATCCTTTAAATGTTTTTTTTAGTCTTTTTGTTCATTTCATAAAGTGTATTTAATTGTAATTGGCAAACATTTTTTATGTGTTAACTAGTTAAATTGTTCGCATGTCATTGGAGCTGTATCAACTTATGTAACTAAAAACATCACGTTAAAATATACATATATCAAATTTCGTCTACAAACACAAGCTCAAATATTCGTATTAGATTGTATAGTACTTTCATTGTTATTACTTTGTTATTTTCGCTGGCCGGGCTTTCTGTGTAGGAAAATATCACAAACAACTCTATATTCTTTCAGCTCCCTTCCTTACAAGGATAGCGTTATAAATATAGCCTTTGTACAAGGACTGTTTGTAACCTAGATGTTTGAAGGACACCCTCTGCGGCAAAACTGCGCTAATGTGTGTAAGATATCGAGCGAAAACTTTATTTATATCGTCGGTTATAGTTGATGTTACATGTTATATAAGATTGAACATTAGTATTTCAGTTGAAATGGAGATCAAATTCAAATCAACTCAAAGATATCTTTATTTCGTAGGTAATGAAATTACATTTGAAATACGTCATTAATAAATTCTTTTCGACATTACCGCCCATTCCAAATGCTGATTCATCTAAGAATGAAGTAGAATGTCAAAAACTTAAAGCTTTTGTTTTCGCTTAAACTCATCAATGAGTTTTGATAGGTAGCGTAATTTTGAATGCAAATGGCATTTTGAAGGATGTGATGATCAGATAAAGTCGATCGGTGTCGATATTAATAAGGAAAGATAGGAGTTAATTAATACTCATAAAATAGAATAACTATCTTTTTTTTTCAAAGTTGGAGAATAATAAATGTAAAAAAAGTCTAACAGGCTTTATAAAATCAGTTTTGAGAGCTACAATTAATTTAATTTCTTAATCGTACAATAAACTCTAATTCCCATACACGTTTCGCCGTTGAATAGGGGGCGTTACATGAATTTTTTAGTAAACTTATTCACATATGTCCGCAGTATATGATGGCACTGCATTTCATGCCATGCTGTTTACAATTCATCCAACTAGGAGCGGTGGACGTCAAGCGATCAACACTTTGCTTTCAAACCAGAAAGTACCAGGTTCTGATATTGATACGGCATTGGCGCCTGATAGCTGGCAGTGTCTGACTCATATTAAATCGGTATAGAGAGCGTGGAGTCTATGAGCTTCTCAAACGGAAATAACAAAAAAAAAAGATTATAAGAGGTATATCCCGATGGCGAAGCGGTAAAATCTTGACATGTTATTCTCAACTGATCTCTATATCTAATAAACTGTTCTGCTGGTAGAACTAAATGATAATCGATTGGAAAAAAAATATTAGACTCCAACTCATGACAAAATAGTGCTATTTTGTAGTTATTTAATTGATAGTAATAATTGGGCGTCCATAAAATATGATTAAGTTCTTTAAATGAAAAAGAAAAGATCTGAAACAGTATCTTGCGTGGTCTTCTTTTTTGTATTTCCAAATAGGTGGCAAATGAACACATTTGTTGTGACTTTTAATGACAGTGTGACTTCATTGAATAAAAGTGTTTTTTTTTCTTTTTATAAGTTTTTTTTTCTTTTGATAAAGTATAGGGAAAACCCTTAAAATTGGCAACAAAGTCAATTTAAAGAAAAAATTGAGTAAAAGAGAAAGTAGTTCATTCAATATTTTTTTGAAGATACGTACGTAAAGGGTTCCAACAGGATTCTATTGGATTTTATTACAAAGCATACTCCGTCGTAAAGTCTATCCGTCTTATTCAGAGTCGCTAGTCTAACTTTAAAACGTACTTAGACAACAGTTTAACGCGAGTTCACAAAAAAGTCTATTCAGAAATCTTGTTTAATTTATAAACACTGTTTAAACCTCGTCTAAACTCGTTTATGCCAAAGGTTGTTTAACAGTGGTCTAAGGATTGTTTTACTGAATATTTGACGTAGATTGGCAAAAGTGACATTTGATTATCGTATCTTTGTCATCAAGTTGATTTCTATAAATTGCGAATTATTAATTCGAAGCGCATTCATAATGGAAGAATTGTCTGAAATTAAAGTATTTCACAAATGTTTCAAAAAATATAAATTATATATTATATATATATACCCAAGCTTCGTTCAAAGTTTACTATGATGTATGATCGCGGGCCACCTTTAACCATTTGCAACGAAACTTTACGTCACTAGTGACCTTGTGGGGACCTCGCCAGGCTGCGACATCCGGTTCATGGTTGTCGCCCGAGAACTTAAATGCTATAGACTAGCCCAGCGGTCGTTGGTTCTATATAAGAGTGAACTGTCCCCGTTACTCCGGTTCTTCTGAGGATTTCCTCGTTTCAGATTTATATAGCGGAGAAAGCCCTTTCTGACACGTCAGCAGATTTGTATATATATATATATATATATGTAATTATATAAATACATACTTTTCATTACTTGGATGCCGGATAGAAAATATTTTTAAAACATTTTTTGATCAGAATGTTGCCATTATAACGCTTAAACACTGTTTTAAGAACCCTGACACACGAGTCAGATTCGTAATGGTTACTTGTTTTGTTAAAAAAATAGAAACGGAACATCGAACAGCAAAAGCCATTACACAAATAAAAAGGGCAACTTTAAAATCGTTTGAAATATTATATATTTGCTCTGAGTTTCGTACCTTTATTTTTAAATATAAAATCAATATGTATCGTATTTGGACATGATTTCTTTAATATAACTCACGCTTACAGTGATTTATTTTTTTCTTCAGAGCTGCATATGATGAGACTCTAAATACCGGCTTCAACTGTGCCTCTATGAGGCACTGATTTAAAATTCCTTTGATTCGCGGCCAAGCCCTTGAATGAGAGCTTTTCTTTGCGCCGTATGCCAGCGTCAAGTAGGCCAGCCAAGCTTGTGTAATTTAAGTCTAGCAACGTAGGGCCGTACGTTACAGAAGTAGGACGCACGCAGTTTTATATTTATTTCTACGATACTAAAATAATTGGGTTATTACGGAAATATTATTTTTTTATATAATCTCTTATTTTTTAAACAAAACACTATTATTTAAGTTTTGAGAAAATAAAAGATTATTTTGAGAGGGGTGTATACATATTCTTCTATGTAATGTGCTATTTTTTAATTGTTTCATAAAGTATTCGCTTTTACTAGCTACTTTCCATCCGCGTATTTCAATCTTAAATCTTATTTGGAACCTTAAGCGGTGTCGAAATTGAAAGTTGGATAAGAATCAGAATCGAGAGCCAGGACCGGGATTGAAATTGGGAATGGAACCGTGGTCAAAACAGAATTTGGGACCGGAATTAGAATCAAAAGCATGATTTGGATCGAAATCAGAATTAGTACCGAGACCAGAATTGAAAGCGGGAACTATAATGGAATTCACAGCAAGATGGTTCAATAAAAAAAATGAAGGAACACATTCTATGTCCATGCGGATGAAGCCGCGAACGGAAAATTGTATTCTAATAAAACATGAAGAAGTTAGAGACTTCCCTTTACATTGTCTGATGCAAGAATTTTATCTACAAAGATGGAATATTATAATGTCTGTAATTAATTTAATAACATTGAAAATAGTAAGAAAAATTGTTTAATACGTACTAAGAATATCAAAATTAGGATTAAGATAACCGGTTTTTCCGCTCGAGCAGTAATAATTTTAATAAAGAATGAGTGCAGCTCCTAAAGGGTCGAGGGCGTTTAATTTACGTCTAATAAAAGTCCAGAATTCAAACGAAGCAACTTTCGAGTTGGCATAATTTGTAGCTTTTGTTTCAAATATTCGTCCCGAGCAGGTTATGAAGCTAAATTATTTCACTTAATTAAACTTCTTGTTGTTTACAATGATAAGCTTCTTGTCATGTATCGGGTGATTAGTTATTTTCCGTGTGCCGTTGTATTTTTCCGATTATGCTAAAATTGATTTGTTGTATTTTACCGAGTATCAAAATATAAATCATTCTACATTTATCTTATAAATAATGAATGTTATTGGTTGCTAATATGTTTAGTAATCATGAGTAATATAGTTGCGAAAGGCACGCGCAAGGTAAATAAATTAAAAAAAAGAATTAATTTCCCTAAGAAAAATATATACGAGAATACTTGAGAATAGTACTCTATAATGTAAACAATTCTGCACCACACGCTCGGCCTACCTCTCTGCCTCTATTGCAAACGCATGTTAATATTTGAAATGCATTTATTTTTGGCGTAAAATGTTCAAGAGTGCAATAAATCTTGTTTGTTTGTGTCGGGCGTATCATGTTTACATTTAGTTTGTTGTAGATACTTCATTGGTTTGTTTACACTTAAAGAAGTTTCGGGAAGACTAGTCGGTATGTATGTATGTATGTATGTAGGGTTACTGGGGGACTGATAAGAAATTATAAATATGTGATAAAGTCAGTCATTTGGCACATTTTTATCCTCATATGGTATTAAAAAAAATGTTATCATTTTCGAGATATCGAACACTATTCATTTTTAATAATTTGTGTTTTGTTTCAATAAAACTACCATAAAATTATTACAGGTATTTAATCATCCATTTGTTATATATTCCTATCCTATTTATGCTGTATGTATGTTTTATCAAACTAATAATAATAAAGCAATCTAATCGTGGTGGCTTAAATTTTATATGGTGAATAAATTTGTAGTAATATTTTTGGAATTTATTGATTTAAAGTTTGAAATTTATTTTATAAATTCGCATGACATGTACATTAATTCCATTTGTTTTAAAAACGTTTTCATTTCACCCTCTTTTAATTAATACCATTCAAACCTCATACACAGGCTTTTAGTATACTAACGACCTATAGTGAACTCGGGCGAACGTTGATTGGCCTTTATTTATTAGCGGACAATTTGAATGGACAAACTTAATTAGAATTTTTTGGAAAGCATTTTGCCCGACATATTGGAAGAAGTTCCTTTAGATGTTACAAGAGTAATTATTTTTCAAAACCTATAGATGTTCTGCTCATCATTGCATTACAGTTCGCCAGTTTTTAACAAGACTTTTCCAGATTTTTGAATAGGCATATACGGATATATGTTAATGGCCAACTAGATCCCCGAACTTGGCACCACCCGATTATCATGTTTGCGGATAAGCTAAGGAGCTCGTATAAAAGGAGAAAATTTAAAACCGTATTCACTTAATAAACATAATAGATGAAGCTTTTATGAAAACGAAAGAAGAAATGATTTTTGGTAATGTAATCATAGAAATGAAAAAAATGCTCGATTATGCAAATGTTGGTAGACGTTTTAAATATATTGTAGACAAATAAATACATTTTTATTAAAGCTTTTTTTTTGTTTTATATTCAGTCTCGAAATTTGTAAATAAAATTATATTAATTCAAAGTATCACTAATAACTTTTTGTAATGAAATTGATATTTACTTTTATTGGTATTAATTAAAAGAGAGTGAAATTGAAGTTTTAAAACAAATTAAATAAATTTATGTGTTATGGGTGTTAAAAAAACAAATTTGACATCCTTGAATTTCAAAAATAATCGTATAAATTTATTTACCATATAAATCTTAAACTATCACAACTAGATTGCTTTATTATCATGAGTTTAATAAGGCATAAATTCAGAATTCCCGAAAATATAAATAAAGGACAAATAAATACTTGTACTAATTTTTTACGCGAGTTTTATTGAAGCAAGATCACAAATATCATTAATGTTCGACATCTTGAAATTAATTGTATTTTGTTTAATATACCATGTGATGTTAAATAAGTGACAAATGACCTTCGCTGTTACATATTTATAACTTTCTATCGGTCCACCGTGACCTTGAGTGTATGTATAGGGAATTCAAGTGAAAGCAGTCAGTTTTATTTCTGTGATCAATGAATTCACAAATCAAGTACCTACAGGTATTCGAGCGATTTATTGTAATTTGTAACCCTTGTTTAGGAATATACACGTGCTAACCTGCGAGTTTTCTTTTTATCTAATCTCAATCCTCGAATACCAGATAGAGTCGTTACCTAGCATATCATAGTTAATTATGTCCTCCATTTATCTATGAGATCTGTAGACTATTGCTTGCGTCATTTGTTTAAAAAGAAAAAAAAAAAAGACAAATGTAGTGCCTAGTCCGGAAGTGAAATTAAGGATTTATTCCATGACCTCCTTTTGATTATTTTTGACAAAAAGCCACTTAAAATATTAATTATGACTTTCGAACTTACTTGTAAAAGTATATGACTTTTAACTGACTTCAAAAAAGGAGGAGGTTCTCAATTCGATTGTATTTTTTTATGTTTGTTATCTCAGAACTTTCGACTGAGTGACCCGATTTTGATATTTTTTTTTAATTTTAAAGCTGGTGCTTCCCGTGTGGTCCCATTTTAATTTAGTTCAGTCCTAACCATGGCATCCATGAGAAAATCGTATGAACCTTAAATTTTCATTAAGTATGTGCGCAACAAATGGAAGAATAACTCAATATCACGCCAACCGATTTCGATAATGCTTTTTTTATTGGAAAGGATGTACTTCGAAGGTAGTTTCATGAGAGTTTCGTTAGGTTCTGATTTTGGGATCCATCACAAAGTAACGAAACTCTTCAATCTTTTATAGGCTATCTGGATATTTATGTAAGTCAATTAGCGTAATGTCGTTATGGTCAAGTAATTATCGTAGTCAAATATGATAATGAATGGAACTCTCCTTAACGGCTTACAGTAAGGGTGCGAATTATGAGCAGAACGTTTAGTAGGTCTACCCATATTCAGACAAATTAGTTAGTTTATTTCAGATTCACTAAAAATCAAAAAATAAACAAAAATTTTAACAAAAAAAAACTATTCCAAAACAAATTAATATGCACTAAAAAGTAAAAAAATAATTACGTAATTAATAAAAAGAAATAATTCTTCTACAACTTAATAATCAACTTACTTTTTATGTGTTTACCACACAAGAAAATAGGTAGGTAGGTACCTACCCACTTCAAATTTAACTCAACACGTACCTATGAATAACAAACAATGATCAAAATATTTTTTAGAGTTGTCCTAAGTAAAATGAAATGAAAAATATTAAAATACTTAAAAGTCAATCAAATTATTACGATCATACGATATAATTACAATTATTGTCATTTTTGGAGTCGGTATCTCTTGCTAGATATATTATAATGTTTTTCTCTTAAAAAAAATTAAAGTAAGAATTAAATTAATTAAAGTGGAATAATAAGATGCTGTTCTATTATATTCACATGGTGTTTGTAAACTAACAGATTAAACATCACTCAGTACCTCGAGGGATTTACCTTTTGAAAAGGTGAGCAACAAGGGACGTTCCACCATTCTTTTATGATAGCATTTCGAATCGGTCAACTCGTTTGAGTGATTTATTACTTAATTAACATGAAACTAGCATTCTACTGCTATATAAAACGTCCGGCGGCCATTTTGAAATCACGGTAATTCCAAAAGTATACGAGAGGTTAGTGTATATTGACAATGGATTTCACTGTTTAGAGTTGTTGACATTGGCTAGTCAAGAATCAAATTATTGTTCTAATAAGAAAAAAGGGGTCTTAAGAAATTTCTATGTAAAAATTTTATTTACATTGATATATATACTTAGATAGTGACCTAAGGTACAACGAATTGATAAAAAGTGCTAATTATAACAGGCATAAAGGTCAATATGTAGAAATTCGTTTTATAACCAATCCACTTTCTTGAATAAAAAACGCTTTTTTACTTTTTAGATAATATTATTATTTATTTTATCAATTGGAACCAGGATTAATACTCATCTAGGTATAATAAAATTAAAAGGTGTGAAGCACAGAGTAGGCTATTTCCGATTTTTTTATTGTAAAAACTACACCAATGGTTATTTTTGTAATTTGAAACATTTTATTATACTCTCTAGAAACATATCTAATACTAACTATATCCGCCGTTGTATATGCTTACGAATTATTTCTAAAATATATTTTTAGAAATAATTTTAATTGAGCTGAGATTTCTTGAAATAAAGTCTGTTTAGTGCTCCAAGTTACCCTTAAATTACGTGTGGAAACCTCACGAAAATTTGGGTAGTAGTTTTGGAGATGAACGTGTACAAATGTACATATAAGATTTCGAAAAATAACCCTACTCTATTGTGTAACACTCCGTACATCACCTGCAATCAATTCTTGGCAGGTGTTTTTACTACATAGACACGACGATTTCACAGTTTTCATATATGTATATATATGTATATGAAAACTGTGAAAACGTCGTGTCTATATATATATATAATAGGGTATTTGACACTTTTTTGAAAAGTATGTCAAAATATTTAAAACATAGCCATTTTACACTAGATTTTTTATTTTATCAAAATACGTTCGTTAAGTAGTCCTAAAACACCTTTCAAATTTTAATCACTTTAAATTCCCGCGGAAACGCTGGTCGCCATATTATTTCGGTATGACGTCACTATCGAGTAAACAAACAAAACGTCAAATCTAAGGTTAGATTAATTAACTTAAATTCGCGTTTTTTGCCATATCTTGCGCTATTAAACGACATGAATCGTTATCATTACTGTTTAGTGACGAATTGTAAAAGTTCTAGTGTTAAAACCCCTGGAAAATTGTTTATCAAAGTGCCAAATGACATCGAAATGAGAACTGTTTGGTTAGAACTCGCAAGACAAGATCCGAAATCATTTTCTACGAAAAGCGATCTGTACTTATGTGAGGATCACTTTAATGTAAGTGTAAATACTTCTATCTATATATTTACAAATATAAATCTAACACCATCTCTATCATAATCACAACCTAACAATAATGTATCACACGTTAGTCGTACTTTGTTTTATTTAGTCGATAGTGACGTCACACTTCACATAATCATGGCGGATAGCGTTTTTGGTCACGTGATATACAGATTAAAAAAGTATTAATTCAAACTTAAAATAATAAATGGAAATCGTGATTTCTTGATCGGAAATCAATATATTCCTGTTTTCCATTCAATAAGTTATCATAATTACATACTTTCACATTTTTTTGTTTATGATGGCAACAACCGTATTATATATATATTAGCTGTCACCCGGCCGCTTCGCTGTGCGTAAGTTTAAATTCAGCAACGATGGTTTATTTTATGATTGCAATATGTCTACAGATCCACTTGCGCAGACATATTATGAATTCCTTCTCCTTTATATCGGTCTATCTCGATGTCAATTCTGATGCCGATCTCGATTTTAATGTTGATGTCAATTCTGTCTAGTCCGGTTCCGGTTCCGGTTCCGCTTTTAATTTCAATACTGATTCCCACGCCCACCTTGGAACTCTGGCGGGTGTAGATATTAATGATAATAAACTGCTCATATTTACAATTTAATATGTATTATATAGCAGAGTCACTGATATACAGCCTTCGGTAATAATTGTCGTCTAAAAATAAATAATATCCACGATCAATTAAACACACGCGCCAAATGAAAATCAATGAATACCAAACCGAGCATGATAATGCCGTAACGAGGTCGTTGGCGTTTCGTGTAATCCATTCGCTGCCCAGTCACTTGGGGCTAAGTAGAAGATGATGTTAGGGGAGACCTTATGTAACCTATCGCGTTCTTGTGTTAAGTACGTAGATATTTGATTAGAACCCATACAGTTGCTATTCGTAACACCATTCACCGCTGTGAAAACACGTACTATCTATCGAACCACGTTTCGTGTTATTTTTCTATAACACAAACGTGTAATAGAGAAGTACAAAGTAGGTACACATAGAAAAGAAATAGGAAACAATATAAAGCTTATATATGTATATGTAAGTACAGTAGAGATTTGGTAATGTTTCGTAAAGAACTGTCACGATTTCATTATGTTCATATGTACGTCTATCTGTCTGTTTGTGTGTTCGCCCTCCCATTGTATGACCCTTTTATTAATTAGATTGAAACATAAATATAATTTGATGATTTAAAAACAGTATCACTTGAAAACACATATAGTCTAGTCATCCCGTAACGGACGCCGCTTTCAGGCGCCATTCGTTTTTTGTCGCAGGTATGGGACAGAGGATTTATTCATTGCCTCAAGTCCGGGTGTCTTCTCGTCGGAGATGAGACCCCGCTGGATCAATGTAGGTGGTGGCCCCTCATGATCGCACCTCTCCTTGATCCTAACCAAATTTTGACTTGAGGAGTTCTTTCGAGAGTTGTCGGCCGCTCGGCAACCTCTCGAAACTGCACCGAATGCACCAAACCGCCTAAAATTTAACGAAGCCATATAATTAGATATAAATTAATAAACTTAGAGCTTATTTAGAAATTCCGAATTTTCCGAATAAGTTATAAATTAATGCACCGGTTAAAATCGGGTTCACATTTGAAAAATGTTTACTTACTTTTAACTTTGTCCTTGGACATGTACATGTATCATCGAACTTTTTGGGCAAGTGAGTAGTGAGGTGTTTCGATGTTGACTTACGCGGTCTACTATTTTCCACATTTATTTTAATTACATTCAACGCACGATCATCTCTGTCATTGTTTTCTATCAGAAAATTACACCAGTTCTATTACGGTCGCAGCGGAAAAACGCGAATAGAGATAGAGAAAGAAAAGGAACTGGATGTGGACCAGTTTTTTTTTTTTTGCTAATTCGCCAGCATTCGTCGCTGCGATGTCGAGTACGTCATGGAGGACCCGAACAATCCAGCAGCGATGTAGTGACGGCGACGCGATGAATACAGATGAGCTAAGGGAAATTTATAGGTAAGCACCCTTCGTTTTACTGGCCTACGAGTCCGCCGCAATCTATGCTGTTGATAGCTCTAATATAGAATTAGACGGAATATTGCCGTTCGTTGATCTGTTTTATTTAAAACATCTGGCAGAAATAAAAACGCGAATAATATCTTCAATTTGATTATTTAACTATTTTAAACCAATTAATAAATACGTATAATTAAAGATGTAGCCTATTTTTTTTTTATTGTTTATTTCATCTAGTAGTGATTTAAGTATGAATATTTATGCGTCAGGATGTTGTACTATAATATCGCTAAAATGTAGTTTCCAACAATTTTTCTCCAACAATTTAAAATTCGAAGACTTGTAGCTCCCTTTACGCTGGACCAGTGCGAGCTAATAACTATTGTCACCAATACGATGACAATGTTCAGGGACGATGGCTTCTTCGAGGAATACAGCGAATAGTGTGACTTTAGTTAAAACCTAATTGGTCAATTCGCCCGTGATCAGGATTCGAAAGTATTTTATGGTTCAAATGCAGTCCTCTTTTCTGTGAATATGTGTAAGGCTTGTGGCAGGTTCGTGAAAATCACCGTCTTGTAAGTTTTCTGGTCATCGTTGGTAAGTTATATGCAACAGTTCTAATAGAAAGGGAAAAAATAAACCTGAAAATAAATTTAGGCGTGCACAAGCATGATTTCGAATAAGAATGGAATGTACAAACCAATCACAACGAAACTTCACAGAGAAATTTTCGGCCAAAGATCAAAAGATTTTTAGTGATTTCTTAGACCTGTAAAGAGCTTGTGATAGAATAGAGAGAAATGCTCTATGAAAGACCTTATTCTTGGTGTGGGTATAGCGATCTGATAATAATGCTGCAATTTATATACAAAGGCTCACTATCAACATCAGAATAAATCCGCCATGCACTGACAGGTTTAACAACTGTAGAAGTATTATATAGGGATGTGCAATATCACCGTAGATGCTTAATGTATCCATGTATACTTATTTGAATGATTTGAGAGACTATCGACAATAAATAGGGAAGTAATCCGTGAAATACCATCTATACACTCATGACTAAGGCATCTTTGTGTTGAAGGTATACGAGTTATAGGAGATGATGAACAAAATGAAAAATTCTATTAAGAAAAGAAATACAAAGGTTATTGTCAACAAAACGAAGGTCATGGTGTTTGAAAAAAGTGAAACCATGACCGAATGCAATATGAATGAAAATTGAGAAAGTTTGAATAAGTGAAAAAAATTTGTTTATTTAAAAATAACAGAAATTGAAAGGATAATAAATGCATAATAATGTACAAGGCCTTGTATTTCATGTCCATAGTAAAACTCTTGTACCTAAACATAAGTACAATAGCAAAAGTTGGGGTAGTAGAAGAAACATGAAGACATAATAATTATAATTGTAGAGATCCTGTCCTTGCATAATATGTGTGGAGTGATCTGGTGCTAAATATAAAAATGATGATGTGAGATAATTATTCGCTTTGAAAAAGAATGTAGTGAGTAAGCTAAAAAGAGATAGTTGAAGGTGCTAGAGTAAGAATGAATGAAAGTACACCGATGAAAGAAAATTATAGAGGGAATACGTATGATATATAAATTAGAAAGATACGCTTTAAAAATAGTATGCGGACCAAATTGGTAGCGCATTGAAGAAGAGCCATTTTACCCGAAACTGACGAGTAAATATTCAACGATTCATGGATGTTAGTGAAGCAGGAAAAAGTGAAGCAATTATGCACAAATCAGTTTCCAATAAAAACTGGTTCTTCGAATACTATGTGAAACTCAAAATATCTATTTATACTTTTTAAGTGAATGAAGACCGTAAATTAAATATTGTATGCGTATTATTTTTTCTATTAAAATATAAGTTTAAAGTAATTGTATTCAGAAACTTTTTCATAAAAAATTAATTAGTTTTGTTCGCTTATTTTTATTTTTCTTAGAAAATCTAATAGTTTTGAATTAAAAGTTCTTCCATCATAACTATGAATACTTGAAAAAAAAAGGCCTACTTTTAAAACACGCTATGTTACCGACAATGAAGCAAAGTAAAATATAACTAAAAAGTAAAGAGAAAAAAAACAAGGCACCCCCAAGAGAACAGAAATGAACTTAGCGTTTTAAAAAGTATTATATTTATTTACTAATCTTTTCTTTTATGTAACTGAAAATTTAAATAATTTTAAAATAATGCTGAAATTTTAAAATAATGCTAAAGAAATGTTCTTGTATAGAATTACGTTAAAACCACATTCGTTTTTGAAGTAAAATTGTTATTACTGATTCACCCTAAGAAAAATGGGCACGAAACTCAAGGTTTGCTCTTTTTTGTTCAAAGATACAGAGTAGATAAGTTAATAAGACTAGTACAACATTTAGAAATTGCATGAAACTACTTGATAGTCGAGCAGTTCAATCCCAAGAGTTTTTTTAGGGTTCCGACCCAAAATGGCAAAAACTTTCATAGTTTTGTCATGTCCGTCAGTCCGTCCGTATGTCACAGGCAAAAACTACAAATTGTATATTGATGAAATTTATAGTTTAGGTGTCTTGTATAAGCAGCTACTTAGTTGAGTAGTTAAATAACAAAATGAAAATCTCAATACATGCAACAGATGCTGAAAAAAAATTTTTTCCGCAAACATCAACGTATGGCACATATAATGACAATTCTTTAAAAAGAACTAGGATTTCTATACGATTTTTTTGAATAAGTGAATATTTTCGGAAAGAATCGTTCTGAAAGAAGCATAAATTGTGTCTCCGCCTTTATTTTTTATACCTTATTTCCAAAAAAAATGTGAAAAACATTACAAAGGTAACACTTAAAAAATACTTTCAACGAAATTTATTTTGAACATGATCGGATAAACTGTTTTAAATTTAGGACAAGAAAAGAACGTAATTGCCGTGAAAATATATTCTTTTCCTGGTGTATTTTAGTTTACCCTAGATTAACAGCAATAGTCGACACACCTACTTGTTTCTCTAGTTATAGACGACTAAAGTGCTTATAACTATTCTGCGCGGGAAACATGGAAAAAAGTGTAACAACGTAGTTTTTTTTTATCTGTAGTGCATTTCTTTGCAGTAACTGCTTCGGAACCCAACATTAAGCATGGTCTAACATGCTCTTGGCTGGTTTTTTTTTAAATATAATTGAATACGGCATAATAGCCCTAACCATATAACCTTTATCAATGAAAGTTTTAAATTCGCAAAATTGACATTTTTTAATTTCATCTGGGTCCTTATTATTAAAACGCATACTTGCCCCTTTTGCTGAGTAAGATTTTATGAGCAGTTAGGTCATTCTTATGTCTGGGGATAATATTATATATGTCGCTCATTTTTTAGAACGATTTTATATTTCTCTTGACATGTACTAGGTTTTTGCATATGTAATGAGACGGTTTAGTTAAAATATTAATTCCTTTAGTTTTTCTTTGGGAGATGCTTTCGGTTATAAGTTACAAATGTCACAAAAAGCCCGCTTCTGCAGCACTAAGATTGCATTTGTATTAGCTGCATAACCCCATAATAAAATTTTATTATGACTTCATAAGACTATAAAAAGAAGTAAATTAAAGTAATCTTTTGATTCTTTTATTCATAGGCTGCCGAATTCTTAGTTCTGCATATGCTGCAGAACTAAGCTTCTTCGCGAATTTTTTGTGTGATAATTTCATTGTAACTGAGCATCTAAGGTGAAACCAAGAAATGGTGTCGTGTCCACAATATTCACTATTTCATTGTCGACTACTACGTTTGCGTCGACCAGTTTAGTATTGGATAACGAGAATTTAATAAGTTTTGTTTTCTTATCATTAAAAAGAAAACTATTAATACTAAATCAGTCGACTATATCAGAGACGGTATTATTTACTTCGTTAAATGCTGGTTGCTATCTATTAATCTTAAAAATTAGTAAAGTATCATCAACAAATAGTGCAATCGCATGCTCATCCTTAACAAGATGTGATAAATCATTGATATAAACTCGATACATAAATGCTCCGAAAACTGAACTCTACAGCACATTCAAATTTTCTGCAGATCCCGACGTAATATATTGCTTTCGAGGTGTAAACTCGTAAAAAAAATTAGTTGTCTGTAAAGTTGGTTTACGAGCGATAATTTTATGTCATAACGTCATAAGAAAACATTGATGAAAAATTGCATACTTTTATGAATTGAATTGAACTGTTATCACTTGTCGTAATTGTTGTTGTAATAAACAATGGAAACCGCATTAACTTTTCACTTCATTTTATAAACAGTTAACAAAACACTTCACGTGTAGGTTGTGTGCGGCCGTTGTCTCTCTTCTACTCGGACGCATCGGCCCATGGAGTGGAAGAAAGATCGCTCGTTCCACGCTCTCGCTCGCACGCTCGGCCCAGGCGGGACGCGACAATGAGTCATGCTTTTTCGCGTGTGCAGCCGGTGTTCATCGATTTATAAAACGTTTTCACGTCAAAAAGATGATAAAATTCAGAACATTTTCATCGCATTGGTGATAACTTCCGCGACCAACAGCTTAACGTGATCTTTAAGAGTCTGAACGATGTTTTGCTTGGACTGAAGTAAAAAAGTTGGTCAGTTTATCTGTCGTATAGTTTAAAAGTCTTTCCTTTCCAATTCAGAAGCAACGATTTGATTCATCATCACTCAAAATCGCAATGAAGTTATTTAATTTTATTCCGTTTTTGAGTAAGTTCTGGTATAAATTTGTAGAGCCGAATAAATATGATTTAAATTAGAAACATTATGATGTTTTATATTTATAAAGTTTCAAATTTAGTGCTATCCTAAAATTAGAGTTTTGCACAAAACATAATTTAAACGATAGATTTTGTCTAAAATAAAAAAAGGTGTTGCAGATGAGTATGAGATTTAATTTGTGTTTTGCGAATAACAGATTTTTATAAAATTTAAACTTTTGTAACAAAATATAGTTTTCTTTCACCCATAAAATTCTTTACCAAGGGTTGAATCTTCCTGTTATCATTCTGCTTATAAAAATACAATAAAAAACGCAAATATTTCGCTAGAGACGCGGGGCCGACTAATCAAGAAACCGAGCAAAACGCGACTGGCCTATTATAAAAATTTATTGCAAGCGCAAAAAGTACGAAAACCCTACAGCCGCAGAGTCGTTTCGCTCGTAAATATTCATGTACGTCAAAATATAACCTCAACATTTTGAAAGTTTTAATAACATTTATTACGCTTTTTTTTACTGAATCTATCCACACTTGCATCATAAATACAAAATTATCTATATTTGTACAGCGCTATATTTTGCGATAAAATTGTAAAGATTATTATTTGTCTATAACAGAAAACTTCTAAACTTACCTTTTGAATTGTTTTCGGTTTGAAGTACTCTATATAATGTTAAATTCTCAGAATGTAATACGTGTAATAATCGACGATCGATCGACTTATAATTAAAATACGTTACTAAATAAAATATTTATTTCTTTACAAAATGTAGCACAATGTATTTTTATTGGATTATGGCCTCAATAGAAGATTCCGAAAAACCTTGTAACAACCCACGGGGCACACTATTAATCAACTGCGTTATGAAAAACTTTCATTGGACCGAATTTTATAGGAGACTAACAGTCGGATTATACATTTTTGGTAAACTTAATAAAAATCTTGGATAAGCGTATTGCAAATTCGCTGGTGTATTGTTTTTTTTTTTTTAATTGAAAACAATTATTACAAGTAGTTATACTCCCCTGAAAATTACTATAGAATTGCTCGAATGAAAGAAACAATTTTCGTAAATCATCTACCTACTTTTTGGAATGTATACTTTGTAAATTTGAAGATTATTGTAATTTTTAATAAATATGGTATTTCATATTAAGTGATGAGAAAAAAAAACCTTCACTCTTTGTACTCTTGCTGTTCACCTTTATACATTTTCTGTTTTTTATTAATAAATGGTTTTGAACGGTCTCAAGTAGCCAATATCGATCTAATAATTCACGTATAAAACGGAATTTGTCAAATATTATGTGTATTTTATTGATACCAAACCCTTCTAATATATACATATGTGCCGAATTCCATCACTTAATAAACTGTTTACGTTTGGACAAGTTAACGTCCGGCGAAGTTTTACGGTCGTCCCTGTGTACTTAGCTAACGAAGTGCTGTCGGGCGTAGTTAACGATTGCGTGCGCCTATGGAAAAATATAATTGGTTCGGTTCGTTAAAATTTCTAGTTTCAATTTGCTAGCTATGATTTTTGAAAGTATTTAAAAAGATTTTATGTGCATATTTGTATCACTGCCGAAACGTATTTTTATTTTTTTTTAATCAATTAATTAAAATATACGCAAAAGGTCGAACTACAGATCGCTTAATTAAACTGCCTTTTTTTTCTTTATCTAAAGTAAGTGGCGTTTCTCTGTATCTCATTTAGGTAATCCTCAATATTTTAGGTAATTAGACTACCAGGAATGTAAACAAACAGCCATGTCTTACAAACGCAAGTACCTGACGATTTTCTCTGTTGAAAAACAAAGAATTTGCGAAGTAATCGAGCCGCTTGAATAATAAAAGCGACGTGGATTATTCTACTCTAGAGGCGATTTCTGGGTGGAGCACTGTGAAATTTTTTTGATTTACGACATCGTTGTACAATTTTAATTAGAAAAATGGAAAACGTCTCTCTACCCGTTCACTGTTGTGAATTTTGTTTACAAAACGGGGGATGGAGAAAATTAATGATAGTAAATAAAATATTGAATTATTGTTATAATCGTAATTGTTGTATGGTCTACTACTAGATACAGGCTTTTTTTTTCAAGAGAACCTATTTATTATACTGTGTCTTAATAGCCATGTTGGAGAGGAGAATTGGCAATACTTTCGTGCTTGTAATGGTCATAATCAATAAGTTGTGCATTTATAACTTGTATAGTATTTCTATTTATTTTCGCATATTAACTTCCAGTAAAAAACTTTTGTATTTATTTAATTTAATCAAAAATAAACACCACGTAAGATTTCTTCAAACTTATGTTTGAGTATGTACTCTTTAGAGAACTGACGGTGTTTTGACATAGAAAAACAAGAAAAACTATATTATAAAATAATTTAATCCATCCGAACTTTTAACTTGGATTTATTGCAATATTTCGAAGTAAATCCAGTCGGCTTGCGACGTAGCTCAGAACGGCGTTAGTGCGTTACTAGAACTTATAAAATACATATTTTATAATTTGACTGCATATAAAATTAAAACACATTGCGAAATTTTGATACTTTAAGCGCCTGCGTGATATGAAACGTCTATTAAAGAAATATATATTTCGCATTCAGTCATAATGACATTTGCAATATTTATTTTGTTATCGACTAACAAGCAGGTGAAGGCAACAAAAATATTTGTGGAACTCAACAATATTGAACCCTATTTACCTTAATTCATTTTTATTGCAGTCCGGTGAGACCGACCCTTAACACGAGACGCAGGTACGGCATGTAATCGTACCCTTAGATTAAACGAGGCGCACATCCGAGGCGTACTTTCATTTTAGACACAAAGCACAAAGTTCATAATTTAGTGGCTGGAATTCTGCAGAATTGCATTTAAGGTATTGTGAATACTTCGCACGGTATACTGACTCCGGAATGATACGGGCATTCGGGTGTGTTGTCCATATGAGTTTATTAAATCTAATAAAACATATTATTATATTACGTATTTTCCTCAATTTATTTTTAAAAAGAGCTAAATTTTTTAATTAAAAATATGTATTCTTAATAAATTGTCAGTGCATCATATGTTCTATGTAATAAACGTATTTAATGCATTCATACTTCCAAAAGTTATAGATATGGGAATGATGAACTAATTTTTTCAGATGAATATGAAATAATATTTTTATTGAATATTGATAGTCATTTAAATTTGATATTTGTTTCAAAAAAACGTTTTTGAAACATATATAAAATCCATTATTTTGTGTGCTGATTGAACGTTACGCATAAACTATTGAACGGATTTTGATACATGTTTCATTATGATGAAGCCACAAATTTTAAAAAATGCAGCGTGCCACACCAAAACTGAGGACTGGAATCGGATATTTAGTATTTTCCCATTGCAGACGTTTACGTACACTTCGAAGAGTTTATGTCAAATCTATCCACACAAAATGCAATAGTGGATATAAATTAGAGAGATATAAAGAAACGAGTGAATAATTATTCTTTGCGTATAAAACTTTCATGTTCGCAATAATAGCAATTGAATTACCAGGGACAGACACGTACCTACAGTTGAACGTGACGCGAGTGGCCGGTGCACGAGGTACAGTGACGCGCGGCGGCTGCCTTCGCGTCTTAAATTAAATTGCATCGTCTTCCCGAAGCGGACGCCGATAGGAAAGTGCGCACGAACGGAAAGCGATTAAGATTGGAACAGAAGAAAAATACATACGTGTGTATTTTTGGGATTTCTATAACTTTCTTGACTTACCGTAAAAACATTTTTTTTTTGTAAGCTGACAGTCAAATGTCTTTACTTCAAAGTTAATACGACTTTCGAAAAATACCGTCTATACCGTAAGAACTCTATCACTTTTAGGTGTAGAAAAAAAATTGGTTGTTTGGAAAGTCAGTTTACGGAGGACAATTTTATGTGATAATGTCATAAGAAAAAATTGATGAAAAATTGCATTCTTTTATGAATTGAATTAATCATTATCACTGAATCATCATTATTTTCTAAAATACAAAGAAGGAGTTAATTGAAAATGACAATGTTTTCGATAAATTAACATTTATTCGCACTCGTCCACTCAAATATTTTTCTATTTAAATTATACAGTAAAGAAATAGATACGTTACAAGCCGAAGGCCGATCGTGCCTCTGTATTGTTCCCAGCTCTCGCTCACACGCTCGGCTCAGGCGGAACGCGACAATGAGTCATTAATTTTCGAACGTGCAGCCGGCGTTCATCAATTTATAAGACGTTATCACGTCAATAATCGGCTAACATTACATTTATGCCAAATCGTACCGAAAACCGGCCAGTAATTTTCACTTGATCTCAGAATAAGGACATAGACAAAAAGTAATTTCACAAATTTCTTTTTCATCTTCTTCATCGCCAAAAGTATTCAAATCTTAACATGACCAAGAAAAAGATGTGCATACATTTTCGTTGCAGTTTTTACATATCGACATAAGAAATCTATAAGTTAAAGTGGCGGATGGCAGACTATACGCTCGTAGAACCGATAAGCGCTGCTGACGAAAGGTTTCCGATTGAAGACCTGGGTGAGCTACTATTGGTTTCAGATGGCTCAAGATCGTACGTCATGAGAATTAATAGGACGAAATCATGTCCAGCAGTGGGCATCTAATAGCCGATCCGACACAACAAATCTTAGCTTTATACTGATAAGCCTTGAAATTTTCATTAATGGAGTTTTGACAATCTTTAATGAAATTTGGGCGATAATTGTTTTATGTTATTATAGTATTATACTAATACTATAGTTATTATAGTATTATACTAATATGTATTATGTTAATATAGAAATCAATTGCCGTTTGTTAGTCTCGTTAAAACTCAAAAGGTACGTATAAAAGAAAATAACCCTCTTCTATCTGTCTGTCTATCTGTTTGTCTGGGGTAAATATGGAACAAAAAATTGAATAATTTATCGGTATTGAATCAAAGATGGACGGGGATCAAATCAAGCCATATTTGCACATATTTTTCATATTAACATAGAGTGCCTGTTTCGAGTGCCTTATGGTTCCGTGTGTGTTCTGTAAGATTAATGAACACCCCTACTATTTGACCAATTTCAATGAAATTTGTAAAAAAGATAGCTTAATCCGAGAAAAAGGATATATATAGCCTACATTATATTTATAGTTTCATGGATACGAGTTCAATGAAAATTATTAAAAAATAATTATAATTCGACCGATTTCAGTTGGTAGTTTGGGGATTTCAAGGAATTATTAAGAACCGTTATTGTTCACGTTATTTGAAAACGAAACGAAACTGGAACAAATCAGAAGCGAGAGTGTAACCAGAGGCGCAGTACAAGCACCACGAGAATGAACGAGGTTGTCGCGACGCCATAGCTACAAATATGAATAAAAAGAATAAGAAGTATATCTGATCTCTGTGTGTATGTTATATTTCTATGATTAGATCACTGAACAATTTATTGAAATTTTTCCAGAGAGATACCATGCATCCTGGTGATGGGTATCTATTACATTTTAATGCAGAAAATCATATAAGAAGACACAGTTGTTTAAAAAAATAATAAAGAAAATAACACTGATGCAATAATTAAATGCGAGCAGTTTGGTCCATGCGGACGAAGCTGCGTATTTGTTCTAAGTCCATTCTAAAAATACTTTCACATATAAGAAGATAACACCATCCCAGAGTAATGTAGTTTAAGCATAGTTTATTTTGATATTAATATTTCTCCCAAATCGAAAGAGTGACATGTGGTAGAATCAGAATAGACAACGGATCTAGTATTAGAATCGAGAACGGGACTATGATCAGAATCGATAACGAAACCGCGATACGAGATTCGACATAGGTAAAAATGCGGACGTATACTATACGAGCACGTTATCTAACACAAAAGGTAGAACAAACTCTACCGGGCCAAGTAGTAAATAATAATTTAATGTGAACTTTAAATATCCGAGACGTAAAAGGCAGACAACAAACCTATTTTGTGTTCCAATGTACCGGAATAGAGTGCAAAAGAAGTCCCTTTGAACGTGAAAGATTCAATTTACCAAAAAGGCCTGCGGTTTGAATGGAGTCTTTTTCCAACTCAAACGTAAACATCTCCATCCTGCTGCCCTGTAATGGTAAAATAAATTTCAGCGCTCTCGTTACTTCGTTTCATTTGCAAGTCCAAAACTTTGGACCCCAATAAATACAGAATTAATGTTGGATCCTGCTTGTCCGAGTAATCTCTATCTATTGTTACTTCGTGCGATCCATTCCAAAGTTTTGTTCATCGGTGAGAACTAATAATTTTGAAAGGATTAGGTACTTACAAATTTTAGAACGTCGCTTGAAATTACGATTATTGTAAAGAAGTTTGGGAGTATTTTCCTAATAAAATAATTTTCTTATTTTCAAAATGTTACAAATAAATTATGAAGGTAAAACTACGTGCATAAATTGTGACTTAAAACTAACTAAATCTAAAATGAGCATACACTTTCATATATTTACTAGCTTTTGCCCGCAGCTCCGGCCGCGTGGACTACGATATTTAGACCCTTTTAAAAGCGTTCGTGGCGTTTATTCATATTTTTCTCACACGATCATTTTAAATGACCTCTCTTTTATTTAGAGAGTAAACTGTATATCTGGTTCTACACAACCAACAATTTCATAACAATCAGTTAAACGATACGGAAGTCGGTACATTGCAGCGCCACCTGGTGGTGAGTTACGTCAATGGGGATAGCATAATCATTTTCTCCGTAAAAAAATATATATACATAATGATTTTCATGATAATCAGTTGAAGGAAGGAAAAGTCGATACAGCGGAGCTCCGCCTGGTGGCGAGATACGTCAATTAGCATAGCACAAAAACCTTCTCCGTGAAAAAATACACATACATACCAATTTTCATAATGATCGGTCAAATAGTTTTTGAGTCTATCGATTTCATAATATACACATCCTTCTTTATATATATAGATATAATTAAACTGGCGATAATATCACTACGCATTCATTTAAATTATTAATTTTAATTTACATTAATTTCATGTTTTTGAATAAAATACTTTTTTATAAATTCTCTAATCTAATTGACTCTGCGGTATCCGACATGGATTTTTGGTATAATGAGTTGTTAGGTTTATGGAATAGATCCATAAATTAAGTTTTTAGACAAAAGAAAAAAATTAAAACTATTACCCACTTAATTTTTGAAAATTGGGATGTAAACAATATTTCCCCAATTTTTTAAATATTCTC
The DNA here is from genome assembly GCA_005406025.1 of Eumeta japonica. Lineage (NCBI taxonomy): Eukaryota > Metazoa > Arthropoda > Insecta > Lepidoptera > Psychidae > Eumeta > Eumeta japonica. The sequence continues at coordinate 210,218 of BGZK01000127.1, forward strand.
AATATTTTTTACGGGATATTGAAAACTGTAATAGGGTGTTCGACAACATTGGGATGATAAAACCTGAATATATTTAAAAAATATGGAATAAACCAAGAGATTCAAATTTTAGTTAACTATATTATTTTAAATCTCTTTGGTATCGTATACTAGAAGTGTACATGTCAAAGATATTAAACTTTTGTTAATACGATTGTAAACCTAAGAGACATCGGGCGCAAAACTTTATATGGCTACAAGAGCAGAAGGGGTGAATAAAGATTTTAAATACAACTGTCAAATTTCTTTTAAAAGATACTTAAAAAATTCACGAATCATATTACGGTAATATCTTTACGTACACCTCCAGGTGCTTTTTTTTAAACACTTAAATATCGTTTTTATTTCAAAATATATCATTACATATAATAATGTTAAATGTACTGATATATCTATAACAATGAGTAATATAATGATTACCTGTTTAGTTTCCTAAGCCGTCTATCGACGCATTTTAAGATCAACATTAAATTGAAACAATTGTTTTTTACTTCTTAAGAGATCGTTTTATATGTCGAGGTTTTTTTAAACAAGCCAAGACTCTTGGAGGACGAGAGCTAGGAAGAAAGTGTACTTTTAGTTTACACTTAGTCCATTCAGACATGCGTATAGTGCCGAGTAGTACAATCTCAGAAACTGTTGTTGGTATTTCCATACGGTTTTTACGATTAGACTGTCTAGATAGTTTGAAGCCTATAATATGTGAACATTTTGAAAAAAATAAGCTGCCAGTACATTTGTAACTTAAGTCAGAGAAATCGTCCCTTTTGGAAGCTTCCGTGATGTGTGCATTGACGCATCAATAGTTAATATTATACGAAAATAAAGTAAGCTCTAGTTTCTCTTGAAAAGTTCTAAAAAAAGTTGGCATCAGCCTACGGTTTATCAGCCAACAGTCTATCTTGTAAATTTGCGTCATAATAAACATTTTTATGATTTTTAATACCTAATACAACACCTTTTGTTTAGAAATGACTGCGGAACTAAAAAATAATTATGAGGGTTTTCGCCATTTGTCTCGGAACCCTAAAAAAAGTAACATAAGGAATAGATAACTGTCAATGCGTTAATACCGTGATAAACGAGGAATGAAAGCTTATTCTATAATTGTGATACATGCGTCTGATTATAACTCCCTACCGTAAAAGAAAATTTGTATATTTTTTAATAAATTCGCGTCTAATATTAACTTTTTAACCTTGTTATTGTCACATCAGGTTAGCTTATAATCCACTAATGGGGCACGCCCTATCACTATCCTTTTATTCTAGGTCGATCGACTGAGACCCTTAATTGGCCGCTTACACAATGTCGGTGGGGGGCTGCAAACGATTATCGCTATTAATATAATATAATGATAAAGCTACAAACCAACAGCTTAATATGCTCTTCCAGGCACAGAGGAAGTGATTTTTAATCTAAGTCACTCACCGGTTAATTCGACCATTGTCATGGTCAGAATTCGAATCGACTTCTTCTAGTCAGAAACAATGCTCTTAGATGTTAGACTATTAATGATTTAACGGTGTAGATATTTATAAATACCGAACGCTCAAGTACATCAATCGAGCACCATTCCTGATATTATTTTCTTGCCACCGTGCTGCGCTTTCCAGCACCCTAGGCCGGTGCGGACGGTAAATCAGACTTGCCAGGAAAGTCAGTGACCTTAGACGCTTATCTGATGCCGTGTCATCGAAGCCCAAGGACTTAGCTCCAAGGTTTAGCGCGATCGATTGCACAGAAGCACGACATCGGCCGACCTTTTGGGGTTATCGCACCGTCTACTAAAATGACTTACTTCGTTTGTTTACAATATTTACCTATTTACCTATATTGTTTTCAAAATGAAATACAAAATTAACATAATCTATACATATAATAAAACTGTAGAGGTCGAATGTCTATACATAAAAAAAAATGCTAAAAACCGAGTCAGGGGGATGTTAAAAGTGAAGTAAAATATATCTAGATTTTTTTTTCAATTTTTTTGTTTCTCTGTCTGTTTGTCTGTTCGTACGGGCTAATCTCCGAAACTATTGGACCGAATTAAATGAAATTTTGCATGGTGGTACCTTAGATGTAAGGTACCACCATCCCCGGTCAACATTTTAGATACTTTTAATCACGAAAATAATTTTCCGTGATTAAAATAATAAGAGTTCCCGTGGGATAATTAAAAACTATAGTAACTTATACAGCTTAATACACAACCTACTTTGATTGATCTATTATCAATCAATGCCAAGTCATCATTTAGATATTGATTCATGTTGATTGATATTGTTTGATATTGGTTGATGTCGATTGACGTCGATTGGTGTCGATTGGTGTCGATTGGTGTTGATTGATGTCAATTGATATTGATTGATGTCGATTAATGTCTATTAATGTCGATTGATATTGATTAATGTTGATTGATGTTGATTGATATTGATTTATGTTGATTAATATTGCTTGATATTGATTAAAAGTCTGTAGTTTGTTCATATTCAATAAATGTCGTCAAAAAGTCGTTGGAATATCGGTCGGCGTACCAATGACGCCCGTAGGAATCGTCAATATCGACTCAATGATCAAACTGAGGAACACTGTGAACTATATCTAATCACGATTAGATATAACTCCGGAACAACAACAACAGTCAAGTTCTCTACGCTCAGTTTGAGCTTACACAAAAAAAAATTAGAGCGTCGACTAAATAGGCAACCTATAAGGATAGTTCAATATGAACGTTTGACGTTCAGGTACGATTCAACAATAAATTATGCTGCTGATGTATCGGTCGACTTCGAAACAATGAACATCTCATGTCAATATTGTGGCGCATTAAGTTTTCACCATGAACCACCAGGATTATGTTCTTTAAATGGAAAAATTAAACTACCAGAATTGCTACTGTCACCAAAACCACTAGAATCACTGCTGTCTGGCCAAGGAACTCTCAATCTAAACATTTTTTTAAAAATATTCAAAGGTGTAATAATTATTTTCAAATTACATTATTTGGAGCGAATATAATTCGAGAACATGGTTTTAATCCGACTTTCAGGGTAAATTATTTTTGGAAAAACACGTATCATATAGACAAACATTAATTACAAAATTAAAAGAAAAATTGTAGTTATTTTCAATGACGCCCAGCGAAGCGAGCCAGGATGCTAGATACGTGTAATAAACCTGTAACCGACCGATATATGTACTTGGGAAATGTTTATGAAAAACTAATGTAGAAGGTCTTTATAAGTCCAATAGAAACATTTTTCATATTTCACATAGAGCCTAAGAAACATTTTTAACGTTTCTGTCTGTCTAATTGTATGTTTATTAGTTCCGGAATAACAAAATAAAATGTCATGTACTCTTATTTACTTCTAAAGTAGATTATAATCTCTTATTTACTCTTATTAGACTTTTAAAGATTGAGACGAGCGTCGTCATCAGTCTATATAAAAGATCAGGGAATTCATTCTACGTTCACGCAGGCGGAGCTGCGGGCGAAAGCTAGTGTTTAAATAATAAGGATAAGTTCGAGCTATCGATTAATCGTCAATTCAAGTAATGGGTTTACTTATGATTTTCAAAGGTATTGATGGAACAAACTTACGAGACTCTCCTTCAGAGTGTAATAACATCTACCAATATTTTAAAAGCGAAACGAAAGAAACAGGCATCACTTGAAAAATGCCTGTTCCTTCTTCTGATGTCAGTTAAAAAAAATGAAATTCATAGTTCTTTTAGGGTTGCGAATTATATGTTTAAGTTTAAAAAGCAATTAAGGCCGACTGTACGCCGTACCATTGGCGATAATAAAAAAATCATCACATCACCGGCATTTTTTTAAAGCTGCTTTTATAGTGAATTAATATTTTTGTAGTAAGATATGTGTAGTAAGATTTTAATATGAATTTATTTCATAGTGTAAAATTTGATATTCTACACTAGGAAATAAACAGATAAACAGCAAGAGTTGTGGTGCTAGATTTCACAACTGGTTTTCACAACAAGCGGTGATATTGTGAAAGAAAAATAGACCTTAAAATACAAGCACAGTTAGGTCCGTTTTGTGTGAGACGAAAAACGGAGAAACACGCCATGAAAACTCTACTTGAGTGGCTTAGCTGAAACATACCTCTGGACTATGGTCAATTCTTCGAAGTTATCGAAGATTTCATAACATATTTTTAAGGATTCAAATTTTCAAATAAAGCGCCGCTTTACATTCTACCTTACTTTACGTAACGGTCTATGAAACTATAAACAATTTCAATTTAAATTATGCCCAATTTCCTTATTCACATCATGGCCTTATTTCTATCCTAAACTTTATAAAGGTTTTGTGAGTGTAGGAAAAAAATTCTCTTTATAGAATATTATTTTATTTATCACCATAGAATATTTATCATCAACTTTGAGTATTGTAAGAAGCTAATGGCGTTGAAACAACCTAATAGATACTAAAATCAATCCTCCAAATGTACCTAATAATATTGTTACTGACCTCAATTTATATTCAACGGATTAATAAACATTTAGTAAATTTAAATAAGATTATATAATTTGATGATATATAATTTACGTACTCAAAACAAACATTTTAAATTCAAATAAGATTCTATCATATATTCATATCCCAATGTAAATAGTATAAACAGTTGGAAAAATGGAATATTTATAGTATCTAAAATGTGTCACATTATCAGAATCAATATCTATACTATGAAGATGGAAGATATCATAATATAAAAATTTATATGTATAAATTCATACTTAATTTTCAGTTTCAAATGTTTCTACTGAGGACTGTCTTTAGAATTGCCATCCATAATTACATAATTAAAAGAATAAAGAATATTTTGTCTTCAGTGTAACTATATGATAGGTGATAATTTATTTTGATTTTTATTCTCGGCGGTTAGATAATGGCTGTTAGTCATTAATATTAATAATAATTAGTATTAATATTAATAACTAGCAACAATAACTATTTGAGTAATAAAGGAAACAATCGAATTATTTATTTCAATATTGCAACATACCATTAGTTCAATGATTTTGTTAAGTTAAAAATTGTTTAGGCAGCTCAATATTTTGTATTCCTTTCGTGTACATTACTTATTTCATAATCGATGGCATTAATGTTACATGAAAAATTCTTCGACTTCGAGAGAACAATGGCGTTCACCGGATGTGCTATTAAAAAGTGAAATTGAAGATTTGAACTTTGAATTAAAGGTTTGTAGAGAATTATTGGAAATCGACGTTCTTAACTCCACCCCAGTAGTATATATCGTATACGTGTTTTTTTTTTGTGTCAATCTTCATTAGTGGTAAAGTACTTCAGGAATATAATAATAGCTATTATAGACTTCTTTTTATAAGTCAGTTTGTGAATTTTTTATTACATATTTCAGAACAATAATTTTAGAGTACTTAAAAGATTTTCTCTTTTAAACAATATCAAGAAAAAGAAAATTTATATTATTGCGAATTTTTATTATATTAGGGGCCATCCATAAACTACGTCACATAAATTATAAGGTTTTAGACCCCCCCCCCGTCCTTATCACAGGTGGTCACACGTAAATGAAAACAGTAGTTTTTACAATTTTTTTTTATTCAAAATACTTTAAATATTGGATAAAACAAAAGACATAAACCTGTTTTCGTTTTCATATTTCGGATTTGACGTCATAAAGCTTTTGACCTGCTCCTTGTCGCGCATTGTCACATTTCGTTGACACCCCCCTCCCTGCCCCCAACATGTGACGTAATTTATGGATGGCCCCTTAAATAAATAAAACAAAGCTACTTTAATATATCATAATCGAAAAATTCTGCCAGTCAACACGAACTCAATTTAAATTTAATTATAATTATGTTTACGACAATTTAAAACACGAAATCGGTAAACGCGATAAATTAATGGAGTTGTTAACCCGTAAAACGGTACGCTCACTCAATTAACTTATCGAATTTAACGTCAAAACGCGGCCGTGTCGATGGCGGCTTAATGATGTTATTAATTGCTGGTGTACAATACTTAGGAGCGTCGTAAATTATGAGCATAAACAGGAACTACGATAGTAAATTTCCTGTGCCTGAAGTATTTTTTTGAAAATGTGAGTTTTCGTTTGTCTATTCTTATCTATTGTTAATGGTCGTGTGTAAGTTTTGCCTGGTATTGTGGAAGCTTCTTTATTTGTTATAGAGTTTTGTGTCGGATATCAATGTTATATGGAATCTACTTGACACCTCAAGCCTTAAATCGCTATTCACATAAGAGCCCCATTTGTACATTTGTACGTAATCATTTAATGTAATGCGCGCTTCGTAGTTCTTTTGGACGAAAAATAAAATATCGTTCATTTTTATTTTTCTCTATTAATTCGTCACTAGAGATTACAGCGCAATATGAAATTTCCAATCGATACACACATTTTGGCTAATTTTCCACCATTCAATTTCTCTTGTCACGTACTCTTGATATTGCATAATTTAACTGTTTTTAAATGTTCACAGTTTACTATCTCTTATTACTACCACAAAAAGCCTTCTTTCCCTTAAGGATAGAATTTTCAAATAAGCTGATTTTTTATGTCTAGGAGCATTTAAATAGTTTCAAATAAACTTAACGTTTTGTTTTGACTTCAATCAATAATAAAACACCTGTTTAATTAATTATATTGAACAGTTTACATCAAGTTTTAGGTTAATCTGTCCAGTTTTATATATTCTTATATAATTTTTTTCATTCTTTTGTTTTCTAGAGTATTGAATTTCGAAGAATAATGAAATTTGGGTCGTTTTAATTGTATCAAAAAAGCACAAATTTCAAACTGCATACAAAATATGTTACTTTTTTTGAGCTATCATACAAACTTTACCACTTCCTTTCCTATCGAAAAAAAACCTTCTATAAATAATACTAGCATAATAAAAATAACAGGTCTTCCAGATTTTACATTTCTAATTTAAGTAAATTTAAATAAAGTTTTAGTAACTAGCTCTTATTATTTGATTTTTCTTTTCATATAAAGCTTAATTAATTCATTACAGAAATAGGTTGGTAAATTTTAAACGTTTTATTTCCAGCGGTTCGCTCTGGGGGCTAATGAATCAAACAATCGGTCAGGATATATAATTATGTACGTACACGATTTATAAACGGCCTGCTCAAGACAAGTGTGTTTAAGAAGCAATCGGGCGTAACAAAATTTCGAGCATGCAAAAAATTATAATGGCAATAAAATCACATCGGCGACGATAGACATTTACGATATATTTTATAGTTCGCGTTCATGTTTAGCATCGAGATGCGAATATCCAGACACGGCGCTCATAAAACCGATAACCGCTGAAAAAGAAAGGCTCTCGAGTTTCTTCAGCGGCTCGGCATCGACACCCCGACAGGAGGAAGGAGGAAGTGGGGAGCCGAATGATTGACTTGAATAACTTTACGGAACTCGATCGCATGCAGATGGCACAGAATCGTTCGCTGCAGAAATATGAGAGAAGCTGCAACAGCTTGATCGCTTTAAATCTGAAACACGAGATCGTGAATATGTTACAGATATCGCGAGCATTGCTAACGTTAGCCACTGCTTGTCTTAATTACTGGCACAATATTCAGTCTGCTTAAATTTAAAAATATAACTCCACTTCGTTTTTGATCGTAATAAGGAAATTAATATAAAAGCGGAAAAACAAGGGAACCCTTTTCATTTCATATTTCCAAAAGCGAAGTCGGAAATTATATTTTGAAACGAGCTCTTTGGCTCCCGCTCCGCTAAAACAAATATGTATTTTAGGCTCTGTAATGTTTCGTAAAATTGCATTAAGATTTATATTGCTACTAGAGTAGCGATAATGAAATTAATTTCCTGAATAAAAAATGAAACATTTATTTTGGGCTTGATGCACTATGTAGGGTTTGTTAAATTACTATATCGTTCACTTTTTCATTGACTTTAAAAACAAAATTTTAAGATAACGTGTAAAAATAAGATTAGTAAGCGTAAATAATTATAGATATAAAAATAGTGGAATGACTTAACGTAAGGTAAATGTATATTAAAATATGAGGCAAATTTATATATATATATATACATATATATATATTACATGTTTAAAATATGCTATTAGATAGGACTTGGTACTCCTCTTTGAGACGCTTCTTAACAAGTTTATTTACTTTCTTCGAAAATCAATATTTGAGGGTAGCTGTTACTTTTTTTTTAATACTTTAATATGCTGTAACTATATATTGAATAGACACAAACATTTCATTACAGCGCTGGTTGATAACTAATTATCCATTCTCATTAATTCTTGTAGTGTTTATTCGTGTTATTTAATTTTTAAAATTCAATTTATATGTTTTCCTTGTCACTATATGCATTTCACTTACAGATTCAAGACTATTTACTTTTCGCGATAACGATGACTTTTAAAATATAATTACGCAAAAACATTTATCTTATTCTCATAGATTTTATCGAAAACTTAGAACAATTATTTCACTGCATTTTTCTAAAATGTACGTTTTTTATCAATCAAACATGACTCAAGGTTTCATTGCGGACGAGTAAGCGAGCTGTACTTAATACGGAGCAGATATGGATCCAATAAAAGTGACCAAATGAAAAACCGTCATCACTTTTGAACATTGCACCGTGTTCGAGTCTGGGCTCGAGTAACAATATATTCCGTCGCTGATGCATTTCCCGCGCGTTATTAACTTCTGCTTGTACGTCACTCTCTCTGCCAGTTGCGGCTGTGCGGAAGCCATTTTCTCACGATGTATCTCCGGGCCCCCTCTCACTTATCGCGCAAACGATGTATTACGTTACGATAGAAATAAAAATAAGCTGACTTTATGTGGAGTTATATTTATACATGTCAACAATATTTCGTCGTATTCTCGTGACACATTTTACTGCGGCATACATTACGACAACGATTCCCGGGAATTTTTATGGCATACTGCCTATGCCATTGGTCTAGTATGTGAATATTCTAAGATCTATTCAAAATCAGTTTTCTTTGTTAGTGCTTGGAGCTGAAATCACTGAGCAGACGTCGAAAGTAATTGCTTTGATAAATCTTTTGGGAAAAGTTGATACTTTATTGCCTTAATTTCAACCATAGAACGTAAAGTTTAGGGGCAATTTCGCCTTGCACTGTTAAATTTAATAATCCATCACGTATATTAATCGGCTGACGCCTCGCGCTCGGCTCATATTAAAATATGAGTTGACGGCCGATTAATGAAATTGACGGTCTGAAATAAGTTACTGGAATCTCTCCTTATAGCAACAAAATACTGGCGACTTCGACCGCCTTAAATTAAAACTTGAGTTTCATATTTCGACTACAATTCCGATTTCGATTCTCGACCTTCATCCCAAGAAATACCATAAAAGGTTATGCTTAAAGCGATATCCCTGTATATTAAATAAGGGCTACAAGTAATTTTATTAGCATTAAAAATAATTTTATAAATAATTTTGAAAATCTTCTTTATAATAACTTACATAAATAAAAACTTTATATAAGTATATAGGATGTAGAAGATTTTAATTCAGTAATAGAATTAAATTTCATTCAATGTACTTATAAGTTCATAACTCAATTAGAGAAATAATATTTTTTACATAGATTCGTAAATGTAAGAAACATAGCCGGAGACAGGGAAAATTAAGCTTTAATGGTATCTGCAATAGGATAACTTGCAGTACATTAATCAATAGTTGCTCATGAAATTGAAAATACAAATTTAATCTAATATAGTTTACTAAGAATCTGAATACCGTTCTGACTCTATATATTGATTATGGATATCTTTTTGTTATGCATATACAAATAATAACGGAGAAATACTTAGAAAAAGGTTAGGATCATATGGAATGATCCACTATTTTGCTGACTCGATTAACGCAGTGGCTCTAAGGGTCAAGGCTTTATATATCTTGAAGTCTACGTTGTCTGCATAGTTCGATATTACCTTAAAGCCATTTTACGTAAATAACTTCTAATTATCTTAAAATCCCATCCTAATGTCGTCGGTCAAATTGAAATTTTTAGGAACGGAGGTACATACATCATATTTTTGTAAAATTCTTCATTTAATTGTCACTTGTTCTAGAAAACTTGAGGTTGTTGAGGCAAATTTAATAATACCTTATTTATAGAAATGCACAGAGTTGTTTTCAGACGAGTAAAAAAACACTTAACGCTCTAGTGATATTTGACGGATACAACAAATGCCCATTTGATACGATCCTTAACTATTTTTTTGCTTCGTTAGGAAAATCTCTTCAGTTTCGGAAGCTTACTTCTTTTACCTACTCGGAACTAATGTCGAATTAAGTAATTACCGTCGTGCGTGAATCTCTACAACACAGGAATAGTTTCCGACACATCGCTGTCTCTTGTTAGTGACCCACTAATTCTGTTTTTGTGTTTTTCTAGAGCGCTTTCAGCTGGTCCTTTCATCGCGCAGCTTCTTTCGCCAATTGACTTTCACTCATTTTCTTGCAGACGGCCGGACCATCTAAGAGCCCCTTTTTCACTTCATTCACAGCGCCTTCTTTCAAACCGTTTTCTCATATGCTGTATTTAGCTTTGGAGGACACTCCACATCTACTAGTAGCAGTGAATTATCCGATAAGTTGGTTCTGTTTTCATATTTCCGTTGCCGATTTTTCCCGCATGTAACAGAGTAGTAGCTGAAACTTCTTATGGGATAGTAAATGTACTTCCATAGAAAATGTTTTTACTGTTAATAACAGTACCCGGACCCACGTTGTACCTAATTTATTAACATGACCTTCACTTTGGTTATCGTTTACTTGATTATTCCTTTAGAAGCCATTTGACGAGTAACACAAGCATTTCAAGCCCATAAAAATATGCTTTGAAATAGTTAAGATGACTTAGTCAATAAATACTGTCGCTATGCATCCCTGTCTAACGCTCCAGGGAATATATAACCAACCAGTGTACATCTCATTTGGAAACTCGGAACTTCTATCTTCCCGAAATATTCCAAGATTTGAAAAATTGCATTCTGCGTGAAAGGAATACATTTTTTTATTTGAACGAAGTTCCTTAACGCAGTTCACGGTAGGAGTTGACTGGTAGAAATCGTAATATAACGAAAAACTGTTACACCCCCTCCTTGCAACTAAAATCAATACTTATACATAAGAAAGCGACGTGTATTAACGATTTAAAAAATCATGTAATTGTGCAGATTGATGAACTTGACAGTCTTTAATAAAAAAAAAAACAGACGACGCGGTTTAGCGCTTTCATAACGCTGTCATAGGTATGTTCATTTCTTAAATATTATTTTTCATTTTATTTACTCCGAAGCTTTAATTTATTTCATTGTGCCTGTTAATTATTTTTCTTTTTGTATCATTTAAAATTTACTGTTTTATATCCAATTAAAAAAAAATGAACATTTTTCCTAAAATATTAAAAGAAACTTTAATTTTTTTAAATAATTTTTATTATTTTTTTAATATTTAATAATTCTCAATCGTTTTTAAATTACTTCATTGTGCCTGTTGTTGAATACGTAATACATAACGAGAGGAACTTCGTGCCAACCAGATGTCCCACGACAGATCTATTTTGTTACGTATCCCATACACCGACAATACCTTTCAGTGATCGTTCGTTTCCTCTTCATAATAATTCTACTTCAAACCTACATACAGACCAACTTAACGACGAAGGCATAAAAATTTTTAGACATTTTGGACAACTTTGAAATATTTTGCAACATAAAAGTCGACCTATACATTCCATCAACTTTTAAAATCCTCTTCAGAAACTCATTAAAATGCCAACTTTCGCATTAGTCTTACTTACAACCCTATCAATTATAGTTTTGTATAAATTTAGCAAACTACTGTAAAGAGACTAAACTCATAGTGCATTAATTTTCTCATTCCTTCCATAACTTTTTTCTCTTTGTATAAGAACGCAATAGCTTTTAGTGCTGAAATAATTTTGGCCTAATTATTTCAGCACTTATTAAAAAGTCGGTTAGTCCGGACTTGGTACTATATCTTAATTTCGCTTCAGTAGTTGTGATGCCATTTTGAAAGTTTCAGAGTTACCACGATTCATGTGTGGTTTAATTTCCGTCATTAATCAAATATAGAGTTGCGGTCGAGATTATTGCCTATCACCGCTTTCATCATCATTGATTTCAAAATAATTCTTCTCAAACTTTTTCATCTAGATTTCTCCGTTCAATACTCGCACACCGTGATATTTAATCACGCTCGTACACCGTGTCCCGGAATTTCTCCAGGAGGCGATGAGCCGTCTCAAAAATGGACATTTCACTTTGCAATAATCTCCCTTTTTATCACATAATTCAGCTACTTTGTTTCTAATTTGCATTAAAGAAGGGCAAATTGACGTCGTTCGAGGGGGCTCAATGACAAAAAGCTTCCCGTGGAGGCCGGCCCGCCCCTAATTGCGTTACGCTATCAACGAGGCCGCGCTGGACCGAGAACGCTTTCACGAAAACTACGACCTTAAAATGGCCACATAATACCCAGCCTAATGGACGCTTATATCCTATTCCTTACACTCGAATAGCTTTCTCGTTTATTGCGTGCATAGTAAGAGTGTCCTTTCAGTGTTCTTTGACTTAACTCTAAATGCATAGCTACAGTGTGGTATATTGCACTAATGATATTGATTCATATGTATTATTTGTGTGCATTTTAAATAAGGCATTTATTTGTAACTAGTTGCGCCCCGAGGTTTCACCCGCGTGGTGATGGAAAATTGTAATAATAATGATAGAAAGCGTTTTATTTTTTTGTCCATTTTTCAATGTTTTTATATTATTATGCTATTTGGGACGGAGACAAATACAACAAATTAAAAATGAAAATCGATCCAGCTATTCTCCAGTTATAAATGTTCGAACAATTATATTGTGAAATGTATGTAAATTGGAACTAAGTATTTTTTATGACAATCTTACAAATATGTATTATAGGTATTATAAACGCTATAGTTTGTAATTATAGATAGATACGAAAGTATATGATGGTTTCGTGCAAATTTTGCGGCACGGGCCTGCGAAAGGTTAAAAAGGTAACGTAAAAAAAATTTTTTTTTAATAAAATGTATCCTATGTTACTTTTAATACCTTCAAGAGTATATGTACAAAGTTTCATGATAACCGGTTGAGTACTTTTGGCGTGAAAGCGTAACAAACAAACTCACATTCACATTTATAATATTAGTATGATGATATTGTTTAATAAACCCTTTGCTTCGATCATTTTGTACAAATATTTCCTTGCATAATGTACTCTACGAATGTATAATTTGTTATTTTTCTTAAAAAAATTGTTTGGAATTAATGCCTTTGCTTTATTACGATTAAAATCTAGATTGATTTGGCCTTATTTACATAATGCACACAGAATACATTCGGAATTTCAAGCAAGTAAGTAAGCAATTTGGCTTATCACTGAATTCAACTAAAACTACTCAATTTATATGTGATTTCAATGTAAGCGTATTATCTACCTATGAAGATTATTAGTTTATATTTGACGATCCATCGCACTAAAATAAATCGAAATTACTTACAAAATATATCACTATTATAGTATTACAGGACATAAAATAATTCTGTGGAAAAATTCAAAATTTGTAATTTTTGCAAGCACATGTGTATGTTGAGGATTTATTTATATTCTTTAAACAAAGCGAATGCCGCTGCCAAAAGTTAGTTTAATAGTTTGATAATCAATTTTTTTTTCTAATTTTTTAATTTTAGTATTCTTTACATTTATTGCTATAAGACTCAAAAAATCATTCTTATCTCAATCTAATTAGGCACTCCTAAAAAAGTTACTAAAAAAAATATATCCATGTTTTAAATAATATATATTGTCTTTAAGCTTGCATAAATATAAAATAATTAAATTAATTCTATTTTTGGAATAATAATTTCTTTGTTATTCTCCGAAATAAATTATACAGTATGCTACACATTATAGAATGATTGACACGAGACCTTATTATGCACACGCTAATATCTTTAACACCACCTACGTATATGCGACCGGAAATTAAACAACCACGTTATTACTTTCCTAATAATAGCTCGTAACACGCGACAATACCAGAAATTCATATCTAGGTCAAATACGCATATAACATGAGATGCCTGATAGCCCACATTTGTGACTAACGACCGTCTGACTTTAAGATTCACACGCGCCTCCTGAATAAATTATAAAACGCCTTAAAGGGCATTAGCGATTGCTAGAGCCTACCTGCTATGTCTAAGCTCCGAGTCGCGCTTAAGGGCTTTAATATTAATGCGACACGCTTCTTAATTTTGAATTACTTAATATAATCCGTCGCTTGAATAATAATGACCGGCACTAGGATACTAAACGTTATCTTTAAGCGTTTAATAATTAATAATTAGTTTTATTAATAAATAAGACGCACCAATCTGACTCTAGCCGAGTATATGGGACATGGGTCTATGTATTAAACCTCGTTCTTTTTCTATCTATTTATTGTTTTCATATTGAACTTCATATCACACTGTACTTTGACTAGAATGAGAATTGGATTGAACAAAAATAAATTGATATAATACATTGAACAATGTGTAAAACTAGAAGATATAATAAAACTAGAAGTAATATAAACAAAAGTTAAAATTATTATTATGTATTTTGTTGTATATCCTAGAAACTTTGTTTCATTGAAATTAAATGAATCTTAAACGTCTTCATTAATTTACATTTCCACGTATCGTTTTTATTTTAAGCCTCCAAATGAAAATTCCATTTTTTTTTCTAAGAGTTCTGCCATAGTCATAGATACGCAAGTTATAAGTTTCTGTATAGTATACAAATTTCTAAACTTGTGCATTTTTTAAAACAACAACGTGAGCAGGCGGTTCAATCAGATTTCCAGCGAATACGCCTTCAGATGTTCCTATATTTTTTCGCCAGATGGCATACCATTCCAATATCTGGGAAAGATCCAGCTGGTACATCTATATATTCTTCGTAAGATATTGTTGGATCAGTCCTCTTCCAATATTTCTCCAAGGCCCGTATCATAATGTAGCGTACTTTATTTTGTACAGTCGTCGTAGATAAATATTTCAGGCTTTTTTTTTGTACAAATCATAGAAATCGAAAAACTTCATTAGTTCATCGTATTCAAATACAATTATCTATTTTCGTGGTATAGAAAAAACATATTTGAATGATTACGATTTAATTGGCAACTAAAATGTAATTGAATGAATTAAAAACCTGGACATTACAATAAATAAATTATTGGATACCGGCTGCTAATAATTTAGCTTGAAACGTGTAGTAAATTAAAAATTAGATTTTAAAACTAATGAAACTATAGAGTAAGCGGTGAATTATAACAACAAATGATTTTTCTAACTATTTCGTAACTTTATCTATAATATTTTGTCTGTTTACGAAGTACATATAAGACAAGTTGTTTAATCCCCCCAAAGTTCTTGATTTCCAAAAATAATATATTTTAGCATTTGAAAACTTTTTATGGAAAAAAAATTAGAAGACTACTAGACAATTAGATCACTCAGAGAGTTTCAAAAGTGTCCACTATTTGGCTGGACACCAATGTTTTTATTTATAATTATACTTTTTTAATAAAAATATTCTTTAAATAAAAATAAGTACTTAAGTCTTTATTCAAATCTAGAATTTCAGCATTCAAGCATCAATAATTTATAGTGTTCATTTTAAGAGGGCTAAAATGTGTTCATATTTTTATTTATCGATCTCTAAAAATTATTAATAGTAATTTAGTATGTCGATACAATATTAGAAATATTTGTGTTATACAATAAGCCACAAGCCTTTTCGCATAACGTCGATCTTACTTGATTGAGATTTTGAAAGTTATATTTTTTTTTTGTTGTAATCCTTCAGTTTTATTTGGGGGTTGTTCAAAATTCAACATTTTTTGGAGTCGAATGTACATTCGATGAATGTTTCATCATGGTTCGTACTCGCCGAGATTTCATGCGGAGTTATCCAATTATTTTTGTGGAGGGCGTGTAGCGTGCGCGTGATCACGGCGCTAATGGGGCAAAAGCCTATCTTGCAATCCTACCACATCATATATTAGTTTTGCTTTGCATCGTCATCCTTAATAAATCTGTTTTATGTTGGAAAATTTCTAGTTACATTATTTTAGAACCAGCCGTATTGTATTTCCATTTGTAAAACAATAAAATTTGATCTGTTCCGATTTGAATAGTCGTTAATCCATATCGAAATATTTGCAATGTTTCAATTAAAAAAAATACTATCAAAATAAGAGTTTATTTTCAATCATTTATTTCATTTGATTTCAAAAACTGATTTATGTTTTGTACAATATAAAAAAAATCGTTACATAAATTTCATTGGGCTGTCTTTTTGTGGTATGAATTGGACGAGAAGTATACAAAAATGGATCCCTAGCAATGCGCGTTCTGATTTTTTCCGTCTATGAGGCTGCACATCCATTTATACGTATGTCACAGACCTACAATTCACAAAGGAATAAGATATTTTTATTTGATTCTGCCACAGATTGTATGTTGTGATGACATAAATCCTTGTAAATATTATAAATTTTAACAATTCATCTAAAATAAATAAAGAACAAAAACCACGATTTTTTTTCCTTTATTAAAATGATAAAAATTAACAGTTTATCAATACATTAATCTGCTTAATTGACGTTTCACACTCGTTGAGGCAATAGCGGAAAGTGGTCTTTTTTATAAGAATTTGAATGCCCAATTTTTCATACTAAAATTATATTTATGTAAATTACATATTTTTTCTCTAATTCGGAATCCTTGATCATCGTATTCAAGTGATATTTGACCGATATCGTGTATATACTTCATTGTGTATACGAAACCTTAAACATGCACAATGAAAAGCGAAAACCTTATGAGGTCACTCTTGAGCATGTTTGTCTGTTCCTATACGAAAAAAATGTACGTTTTGGTACAAAGACATATGCAGGTAACCTCATCACTACAGTATAGTGCAAACAAATAAAATCTCATTTCTAGGGTAAGTTTTGAAGGTTTAATTAAAAAATTAAAAAAAAAACTTTGATTAAGTGTATCATTCAATGATCGGGTAAATTATGGGAAATAATAAAACGTGTTACACTCTCTAATTTTCTCTCCTGCTGTCCAATGTAACATGCTTTTATTCTAGTAATATAATGAGATTGTCAAGTAAAAGGAAAAATAGGTCGATGGTTAAAATGTGGAATAGGGTTTGTTTCCCATCGAGATAAGTATATTTTTAAACTTTTAGTTCTGTTTTAGTAATATAAAAGCCTGTTTTTTATTTATTTTTCGCTTTTTAGTAAAATAATTAGTTTAGTAATTATTATTATATTTTTGTTTATAAGACTTTAGAAAGTAATTAAACTTTATTTATACATCTTATGTTATATTAAATATAGTTATAATAATATAATATTCTTGAATTTGATTTAAAACAGCTACCTTCTTTTATTATAACCCAGAATTATAAAGTAAGCTTGTATAAAGTCTGCGGATTCGCTCGCCTCTTTTTAGCGGAAGCCTACCTTAGGTCTATTAACCATGTCATGATTGTGTTTAAAGCAAGCTATCACAATTAAATGCATATAAGAAATTTCATGTCTATACTGTTTGCCATTGAGGAGTTCTGTCGTCAAGAGCCAACCCTAGGTACAATAGCCATGGCATGGTGGTTTCAAGAATGGGCTATCACAATTGCACCCATATAGAGAATCTGGTGTCTGTTCTGTTCACCGTTGAGTAGTTCCCTCACTTGGACTCAAAAGTGAGTTAGTAACCATGTTATAGTGGAGGTTGGAACAGGCTATCAATCAGATAGGTTGGTGATATCAGATTGCTATATTGTCACCGATCTTATATAAGTATGTCCGTTTCAACTCAATTGGACATCAGTAAGTGATTTAAAATTCACATGCACGAATTAATTAAAGACACCGAGACAGGTGCAATTAACTAAAAGTTTTTCAAAACGCTCACTATAATAAATATCAGCTCTTGAGGAAGATCTCTACTACAGAAGTATCATATATATATATGTATAAGGGGTATTTGATTATTAAGTGTAATATTATAAAATAATTGCGTCATAACAGTTCATTTTGAACATCCATTTAATTTAATCTTTTTAAATTTCTTATATGCAATTTTCATTATAACTCTCAATCTTATTCTGGTATATTGATAAAATTATAATTTTTAGCGCAGAGTTTTCCCCATGAATCACGAACCGAATGTCGTCAGGTAAACTGTTAAAGTATATTTAACTTTAGCTTTGCTATTGTTTATGTCACGGGCGTCGTCTTTCTGTTCATAAACTTAAAGTAATCAAAAAACTAGTAGCGCCAATTTCGCAAACAAAATTTTCTCACGTTACCACGAAAATTCAAAGGAGCGAATCAGAATCAATAATCTTGTTTAAATATATAGTTTATATATCTTGATTATAAATATGTGTGTGAGTATATGTGCGTGTGTAAAAGCTATATGGTTATACGTAAAAGATAGGTCCAAATAAAACTCTCTGCGACACGATCGTCACGAGGAAATCTTCGACGCGAACTGCATAATATTTTATTGCTACATATTTTTAAACCTACGGTTATGAAATATCCGTAAAATAAAACTCTTTGACTATCGGCTTTATGTTCCCGCGGAGCAGCGCAACGAGATTACTCTGCGTAATACCATACTTGTTCCGTATTTTCGTAACGTAATAAAAAAGCTTTTACATGGAATAAGCTAAATTCGTTGTAAAAAGAGTTTTTTTTTAAGGCCGACGGAAGGTTTTTCGTAGGTATCGTGACTTGTAAGTTGCTATTTTGTAAAGTTTAAGTTTTGTTTGTCAATTTTGTAGTTTGGTAACAGACAATACTCTAACATAATAAAGAAAATTTTAATTAAATGGTCATATTTCTTGAGGTAACATAAGAACAATTTTCTATATAAAATTAATTTTTGGTAAGAATCATGTGTTCATATTATTAAAAATGTATTTTTACATACTTTGTACCTTATTACATTATATATAGAACTTATTTCTAAACTGAAGTCAAGTTTTTATTGTTACATAAATTATATTTTTAAGAAAAATCCCAATCCGCCACTTTTACGTTGTTGAACGCTTTGTTTATATATACAAAAGACTATTTTCAATTAAAATCAAAAGATAGGCCAACCTAAAAGGAAATCTTTCTAAACCATATGAAGCCCGTACATAAGAAACAAGAACGACTTTATATCCTATTAATAGTATACATTAATATTTTGTATCACTTAATGCAAAGAAATTGAATAGATCTAGAGATAGAGATTATTGTTTTGGTGAGAGTGTTAAGATAAAATAGTACTTAGTAATCATTAACTAACTTGAAAATATATTATGAATAATGAGACTGTATCATTAATACCTGCCGAATATGATTTGACACTATAGCCACTTGAATACAAATGGGCATCGTCTTTTCTTTTCTTCAATTTACACAGAGAACATCAGCCGAGCTTACAGTAATAAAAAAAATGAAGTGAAACTAAGGAGCGTACAAAAAAAAAAAACAGTGAGCTTTTTATGAAAGCAAATCCGTGCCCGCGAACGTCATAAGCCCAGAATAATTTTTGCTAATTAAACCTGGGTGGCTCGCCGAGCGGCGGGAGACTCTTTGTTATTTCCACGTAGTTGTAGTTGTCTCTATTAGTTTAATTAATAAAAAAAAAAAACCGGCCAAGCGTGAGTATAACGCTATATCTAAGTTTTTTTATTATTTAAACACTTTCTGTTGTTTAGTGTATATTGTCATTGACAACAGTATCGAAAAGGTCAGACACGATTCACTATTAATAATTACGAGAAAAGCAACCCTTTGCCGTTTAATTTTACCTTTAGCACCATGTAGTGATAAGCATATGAATTTAAAGCCTAGTATTGTTTTAATTGCATATTATGGGAGTAACATATCACAATGTTTATAGGTACTTTTACCTGGTGTAAATGGGAAAATTGTTTGTTTTATTGACTTTCATCGTTTCTAAAAATTTTAAGATTCGTAGTTAAAAATAGTAAAGTCATATTTAAAAAAATGTATTTTAGACTTTTCATGAGATCTGAAAATATATAAATTGCTTTTTTTATAAAGCATATATGAAACTGAACTTGTTAGATTTTTTTCAGATTTGGAGATGATGATCTTCGAATATAAAGGGGCGAACTGTCAAATTAAAATGTTTTAAATATAAATCAAAGAACGAGTAATGTTAATGTGAAACAAATTTTTCAAAAGAATGTTCTCTTTGAGTTCTAACATATGATACTTCACACAACCTATAAATCAAATCAAATCAAAAAGATCTTTAATTCGAAGGTAATGAAATGACACTTGAAATACGTCATTAATAAATTCTTTTCGACATCACCGCCCATTTCAAATGCTGATTCACCGAGAGAAGAATGGGCAAGAAACTTTAGGCTTGCTCTTTTTACTCATCAAAGGATAATTCATAATTTAGTTGACATTTAAAAATAATATGAAATAACCTGATAGCCGAGCAGCTCAATCCCAGGGGCCTTTTTCATTAAGATATTCCGGCACGGTAAGATAGCCCTAGCCATATAACTTTCTTTTAACGAAACGTTTAAACTCAGTAAATGGCAAATTTTGAATTTCAGTTGGGATCTTATTATATATAAAAGCGCACACAAATCCCCTTAAATGATTTATTAACTTTACTTAGACGGGTCTTATGAGCAGCAAGATCGTTCTTATGTCTAGTGTTAATGTTATGGATGTCGCTCATTTTTTGGAACGATTTTATATTTCTCTTACCATATACCAGGTTTTCGTATATGTATTGTGATGCTAAAGTTAGAATATTAATTTCCTTAAATTTTTCTTTGAGAGATGTCATTGGTCTCAAATCATAAACAGCACGAATAGCTCGCTTCTGCAGCATAAAAACTGTGTTAATATCGGCTGCGTGACCCCATAACGAAATTCCATAGGTCATAAGAGTCTGAAAAAAACTAAACTAAACTATGTATATGTATATCCATTAGGGTGCTTCTTATTTTTCGATTTTTGAAAAATTACTGCGTCAGCCCGTCATTCGCTTCTATCATCTACAAAACGAACTCACATTTTTTATTTAATTTTTAGATTGAATTTTAGGGGTCGCTACCTACTGTCAAAGTTTGAAAAAATCGTAAAATTATAGTTTGCAGCTCATTGTGTGCATATCAGTTATAAACATTGTTTACAATAATAAAACATGGAAAGCAACTCTTTGTCATTGTCCAATACAAGGACACTCGTACCCACCCTCTACCCTCCCGCATTCCAGTCACAACTGGATTAGGCAGGCAGTGACATATATGCTGTGACAGAGTGCACGTTCCGTTGTGTTTTGACCCGTACCGCGTTTTGTTATATCATGGCGTCCACGTCTAGTTCACTTTTGTTGACTAGAAACAAAACAAATGTTTGGTTAGTTGGACAAACGTCTGACCACTTAATTCAAAGCAAATTACCAACAACAAAAGAAGTGTTGTGTTTATTCTTTCACTATAAAATCGTAAAGAAGCAAACAAATCGCAATTCGGCCAATTCTGCTGCTAGTGACGTCATATCATTGTGGGAACGAGCAGGAATTCCAACTAAGTTAAAGAAAGATGTTATAAAGAAGATAGAAAACAAGTTTAATGAGTGGCAAAAGTTGAAAAAAAATAAGGAAAATAAAGTTAAACGTTCTGAAGGTCTACGGAATAAAGAAAAGGAGTGGCAAGATAATTTGGAATACCTGTTTGACATAGCTCACGCTGATGCTCTAAATAAGATTACCATCGAAGAAGATAAACTATTTTGATTGCGCAAAGAAAAAGAGAACGCCCTGGCACTATAGGTGGAGTGGACAAAGAATATTCGAAAAAATTGCGAGAAAAGAGGAGAAAACGCTCGCTTTCAACGTAGTTTATCGAGAAAAAGTTACTCTGAATCCTGCGAGAAAAATTGATACTGTCTTCTTCGCCCAGCAGTAGTGATTATGAGTGTAAAAGTTCGACGTCAGAAATTTCAGTAAAGGCGGGACCTTCAACGGCAAATTTAGAAGTCCCACCTAAAAGAAAACGCGGCAGAAAGAACATCTTTGATGAACGCTTATCTGCAAGCCTCGATTTTGCTAAACTTAGTGACAGAAAAGCAACTGTTGTTTTGACATCTACGCTAAAAAGTGCAGGTACCGATCCATCAAAGTACAATATAAATTCGTCTTCAGTTCGTCGCCAACGTATGAAGCAAAGGAAAAGGGTAGCGGAATCCCTAAAAAAAGAATTTCAGCCAAATACGCCTCTTACTGTTCATTGGGACGGCAAACTGATCGAAGACATAACAGGACACAAAACAGTGGATCGCCTTCCTATTTTAGTGTCAGGACAAGGTGTAGATCAACTTTTGGCTGTCCCAAAACTCAGTCATGGAACTGAGGAGCGTGTGCTTCAGCTGTTTATGACACTATTGTTTCTTGGAACTTGGGCGACAAAATCAAATGTTTTTTCGACACCACTGCGGTCAATACAGGTTTAAGAGCAGGTGCTTGCATTTTATTAGAACAGAAGATAGAAAAGATGCTCTATGGTTGGCCTGTCGTCACCATATAATGGAAATAGTGCTAGAAGCAGTTGTAGTTCAAGCACTAGGCCCTTCAAGTGGACCAGAAATACTTATCTTCAAACGATTTAGATCTGCTTGGCCTAGCATTGACCAGCGTAAGTTCAGTATAGTTTCTTCAGATCCCGACGCTTTAAGATACGTACAAAATATAGCAGACAGTACAATTTCATTTGCAAAAAAGCAGTTAAATGATTATCAACCACGTGACGATTACAAGGAACTTTTGACACTGACAATAATATTTTGGGAGGTGTTCCTAATAAAGGGATATCATTTAGAGCTCCAGCAGGTCTTCATCGCGCTCGGTGGATGGCAAAAGCAATTTATTGCCTTAAACTTTTTATGTTCCGAGACCAGTTTAAAATGACAAAGAGAGAACTCAAAGCCATTACTGAAGTTTGTGTTTTTGTAGTTATGATTTATATAAGATGCTGGTACCAAGCTCCCTTGGCAACTTCAGCGCCAAGGAATGACTTATGGCTATTAAATAATCTCAAGAAATTCGAAAATATAAATAAAGCCATATCCAAAAAGCTTTTAACGAAATTTCTGGGCATTTATGGTATCTTTCTGAAGAACTTGTTGCGTTTGCTTTTTTCGATGACGAAATTTCGATTGAATGCAAACAAAAAATGGTAATTGCCCTGAGTGAAGAAGGTTCAGAATATAGCCCAAAGCGAATCACCTTGGATATTAGTCACATCGAAGAAAAAAGTATTGAGAATTTCGTAAACAGCAACACCTTAAGATTTTTTACAATCCTGGGAATTCCGTCTACATTTCTACAAAAAGAACCTCGTCTTTGGGAAGAAGATGAAGACTACAAGGCTTCTAGAGAAATAGTGCGTTCTATGAGAGTGGTGAACGATATTGCGGAACGCGGTGTCGCATTGATTGAGGAATTTAATAAAATAATTACTTCAGACGAAGAACAAAACAATTCCTTCTTTGGTTGTAAAAATTCAGGCAAATGTATCCTGATACGAAAAAATCTACATTATTAGCATAAGCTGTTTTTGTTATACTAACAGTTACATAATTTGTATAAGCTTGTTTTTTATTACGTCATTAAAGAATTTCCTATAATACTATTTTTTTTATTTTCATTCGCTGGTAGCGACCTCTAAATATTACTTTAAAAATTAAATAAAAATTACACATTAGTTTTATGCATCATAGAACAGAATAAAAGGGTGACACACATCAAAATGAAAAAAAAAAATTTTTTTACCTCTTAAGAAGCACCCTAATATCCATCTATATTCGATTTAATTCTGTGATTTCGCTATAATTTAGTTACTGATCGTTTTTGATTAATTAAAATCGGATTATACGTGTATACTTGTATAATATAGCTCTCCAGTTTTATAGTCTATACGTCTAACAATTTCTGTAATAAACTCCGCAACAGCTTAACGGACACATCTGATAAGTGAACTTATAAGGATCCCATTATTTCCAATAATGGACGACCCCTTAAAAAGCAAACTATAAGACTCTTTAGTTTTAAATTGTAGTGCATTACTGGGCTACTAATGTATGTATGTTTGTATTCAATGAGCTTGTTTTTGACCGACAGCCATATGAAAGCTTTTACTTGTCAAACCTACCGACGCTTCAGAAAATGACTATTGTCGAGAAAATAAGTGCAGAAAGTGTAATTATTAATTCATAAACGACAATATCGTTTAGTTCTTTGATATAATTCTAAATATAATATATATATATATATATATATATATATATATATATATATATATATACATACATATATATATATATATATATATATATATATATATATATATATATATATATATATATAAATAATATATGGATATGATATATAAAATTCTATTATAAGAATGTAAATTATTGTTTGTTTGTTTGTCAATCTATACTACTATATAAATCTTTACTATTTATCTGTACATATATTTTTTATAAAATTTTGAGATATATGTTCGTTTTATGGATAACTGACCTCAATTCTATATTTTTAAAATTCATGTTTTGTATGTCGTTTTAGAGCTCAAGAACTGTTTAATCGATCATGATGAAAATTTGTAAATTGTAAGAATATATGATCGCGCAAATGATAATCTACTGTGTGTCTGTCTCTTTGTCGGTCTTTATGTTCTATTATAACTTAAGAGTGGTGTGATAGATTTGAGGAGGGAAGTTGTGCATAATATACAATAACGAGTTTGTATTTTGTTAGTTCTGTTTGTATGGATAAATCAATCAACCAACTTTTATGAAGCTATTGTATTCGCGAACGTAAAGGCTGTTGAAAAACAAAACTAGCAATTATCCTCGATTTCGTCTGCATATTTGTACCGTTGAACTGATATTAAAAATTCTTCATTTATAAGAAGCTCTCTGAGTAAAATAGACTATTAACATTTTGCTTTGGTTTCATGTAAATATTTGTGCTATTACAAATTCTAAAAATCTTTTCATTCGTAGAAACCATCTCTATCCCTGAGTAATATATCACACATTTTATTTTCATCTAGCATTTGCCTCGGCTTCGTCCAAATCAGAAACATAACCGCAATTAAAATCGAAATCGAAAGCGGGATGTGGAGCCGAACCAAAAGACGAGATTGGAAGACATCGAAATCGTGAATGAGACCAACAGCGAAATCGAGTGCGAGGTCGAAATTAAAATTAAGAGAGTGACCGAAACCAGAATAAAAAGCAGTACCGAGATCGGAACTAAGAATGGATCCGCAATCAGAATCGAGAACTGGATAGTGACAGAGGTCATGTTTAAGATCGCAACCAGTCGACATAAAAGGTAAAGGATTTCATTCTATCTCTACGCAGGCGACACCTGATGTAGGTACACGTATGACGAATGATGCACATCAAAAGACCTTGTCAACAAAATGCTAACGAACCATTTCTCTTTTTATGTTCATTAACAAATCAAAATCTATTTCAACAGTGAAAGTAACACAATGTATTCGTCTTCTATATTCCCATTAGAAAATGCGACCTTCGATAGATGTATGTAAGTAATGTAGTCCGTAACGCAATACCTTCAAGACAGAGCGATAGCGATACTCTATCGAGAGATGAAGTGGTTCTCGAGTCGATATACGGCCGACAAGCTTTCGCCCTACACAAGCTTAATGACCGCTTCCAACGAATATACAATGTACAAGTCAAGTGAACGAGGTTTATTTCATGGCTGCAGTTCTGCAGTTATATTATGTTTTTCCAAAAAAAAATGGTATTGCATTAACAAAATAAACGTCGACTTTAAAAAATAATGTTTGCCTGCCGTGGAGATAAAAAAACAAGCATTTACAGAGAATAACGACTGACCCTCTCCCAAACCAAATCAGGACGCTATAGACGGAATATCCACACGTTCATATCTAAGTAATTCTGTCGACTTTGATTACGCTATCAATATCGCAGATTCACGTCGTCGACACTATATCAAGTTCATTTACTGACACACACGCAGTGCACTAACTGAAGTGTTTTGCTTCGCCCATTATTTTCGTAATACCCTGTCCGCCTATTTTTTGCGACCACGCCGTCTGTTTCGATGACTGTTATACTTTTATCCAAAACAAATAATTGAAAACGAACGAAATGAACATGAAATAAGCAAGTATGCGAATATTCAATAAGAATATTTTATACGAAAACGTGGTAGCTGATATTGGGAATTTCTTTTAGATATTACAATAAGGTCCTGTTGCAATATCGCCGCAATTTCACTATGTAGTCGATCGGGCTGTACAGTAAGCATACGAATACATTGTCGTTCGAATCAATGATGAGAACCACGTGTAGAGTCGGCAAACAAACGCGCCCGTCGCCCGCCCAAATCTCCAAGGAAGTATTGTGATGTTGGAGACTGTCGTGAATTCATCCGGCACATTTTGTTACAGTACTGCATTAACATCCTGCATTGTCTCATTCGGATTATTAAATAGATCTGTGTTTGTAGCATTAATTTTTTTAATTTTTTAGAGTCGCATATTGGAACATAAAAATGACGTGTTTTAAGAGAAAGTCAAATGATTGTAGCATATTTGCTATAGATAGATAGCTCTGAAAAATTTTTATCTATCTGAAAGTAAATTATTAAAATCTTCGATATGAAATGTTATTATTACCTTCTTTCGATATATCTACTGAACAATTTTCAATGACAGGTACTGCTACTATATAAGAGAAACGCGTACAACGGTACGCAAATATCTTAATAACCGGAAACACTTCAAGGAATTACCTGCCAAAATATTAACTAAGCGATTCGGAACAATGGCTAGAATCACGATACCAGAATAAGCCGATAGACGCTGCTCGCATACCGAGATAAAATCATGTATATTGCGTATGGGTTTGCATATTGATACGCTTTGTTACTCGGATATTCAAATATGCGGAAACCTTGACACATAGGCGCCAGATACGCGAACAACCCAGTATCGTGGTATCAGGATAATGGAAATTTATGGTATCTGGATATTGCGAGACGGTCGCGCGCACCGCCACCGTGATCTAAATCGCTATGAGAATTTTTATATAATATGGCCATATTATAGCATGAATGGAATTAATACGTGAGGTATGGAGCTTGTATAATAAGGGGATTGAAATATCAAATTGTATTTCTGCAGCTATATTAAGTTATTTATTGCTAAATACATTATATTTTTTCTAAGAAGAGACTCAAATGAATTAATATTATTTAGAGTGATATAGTGACCCTTGTGTTATGATTTTTATCCAACTGTGCGACGCATAGGCAGGTAATGTGTTTATCAGCCTATATACGTATGTATTTGTTTGTTCCCTTTGTGGCGCTCTAAAGACCGAATGGATGGAGCAATTTTGACTACTCTGACGTCGATCGATTTTTCTTGTGATCGTTACTGAAGAAATTTTTAAAATCATTATTATAAAACCAGAATGACGGTTATAAAATAGAAAAGGGCGGAAAAAGCTGATAAAAATTGATAACGCATAACACATATCACTGAGTAGGTCTTTCAAAAGCGAGATGATAATTCCTAAACCATTTCACAGGTTATACTCTATTTAAGAATTACACAACTTGAATTTATAATTTGTTAATATTAATTGATATCAATACAGTGATAAAAGAAATAACGATTATTACATCAAGATAGGACGTTGACGCAACTAATGACGAGAAAGTAATTTTAGTTTATTGTTACAACAGAACTATAAAGTAGTAAATAAAAAATTGATTAAGAAAATGTAAAGAACCCGACTGCGTAAGAGTGAACTAAAAAAATGGAAATACTGTGATGTAAAACGTCACCCAATTAAATATGACAAATATTTGCAGTTGGAAGCACACAAGCATACATGTAGCAAAAGTCGCAACAAGTAAAGAAAAACTGGCCAAGAGCATGTCGCACCATCTTCATTATAGGGTTCCATAGGCATTATTACAAAGAAATACACTACAGATGAAAAAAGTACGTTGTTGCACTCGTTTATTGTTTCCCGTACAGAATAGTTATAAGCACTTTAGCCGCCTATAATTGGAAAAATGAGTAGGTATGTCGACTATTGCTATGAAACTAGTGTAAAATAAAGTGCATCAGCAAAAGAGTGCATCTTTATGGCACTTACGTCCTTTTGTTGACAAGCACAGTTTGTCGACAATAACTCAAAAATAGCATATCGGATCATGTTTAAACTAATTTTCTTAGAAAGTACTTATTAGCGTTACTTTCACTCATTTTTTCATATTTTTTTATACTTACAGTTTAGAAGATACAGGAGGGGAGAAAATTTCTGTCAATTTCGGAGCTATTATTTCCGAAATTATTCACATAATCAGAAAAATTCCTTTGAAACCGTAAAATGTTTTTAAAAGAACTGTCGAAGTATTTCCACTCTTTGATGTTTTCTGAAAAAAATTTTTTTCAGCTTCTGTCACATGTATGAAATGCAAGAAAGATTTTTTTTATTTAACCACCAAACTAAGTAGCAGTTTATACAAAATAAAACATCTGTGGCATACGGACGGAAATAACGAAATTATAAGGGTTCCGTTTTTGCCATTTTGGCTCGGTACCCTAAAAATGACTGATGCCTTGGACTGCAAATATTTGTCATATTTAATTGGATGATGGTTTACATCATCTTGTTTCCATCTTTTTAGTTCACTTTTACGCAGAGAAATTTTTAATATTTTCTTTATTGATACAGTCCATAAACCGTGATGTTTACGATAATACAATTTAATAAATACGTTCGTATTATATACTTTTTAAGGCAATTGTAGAAAATATGATTATAGCTCTCTTAATTTTATTTCAATTAAAATTTCTTTTTTTTATTTTTACAAAATGGGGGTTTTAATAAAGGCTATTACTTTGGAATGTTATCCATACAGATTTTCGAAATTAATTCGAAGAGAAAGTAAATTAGGTTAAACATTGCATAATTTCATAAAAAAATAGTATAATAAAAATTTAAACTCAAAACTATATTCATTTTTAATTTAATACTTTACATCTGATGTGAACAACTATTATTAACTTTGTTACCTGTAATTTACAATGTTGAAATAGTTCATTACAGTGTAATTAATTTACAATGTATTTAACTTAGGTTCACTTCTTCTATTGAAACCTTTTATCCCTTGGAAAGTAAATTTGAATATTTAAAAGCTTTCAAGCTCGGCAACCTTATACCTTGTCACCGGAGTTGACGGCGCAAGAGGAGAATTTAGAATTTTTTAATTCCAAAGAAATTTCTTATTACGTCGTTCAGAGAAACAATCCATGTCTTTTCTGTTTACCATTAAATAATTGATGTTGTACTTTATGAATTGTCAGACATATTCTAAATGAAAGAAACGTATACATAAAAATTCTAAAATATTGTATTGTTGTAAAACTTTTATTTAGTATAAAACTATAGAACTTTCAATAACATTAGTCATATCATGGAAAATGTAATATTTGCTATCGTTTACATTATATTTAAATAATAGAATCAGTCAACTTATTTTTATGTTACTGTATTGTCATTTATATCTAATCACATATATTAGAAGTCAAAGTCGTATATTATAAAAAACATCGTCTCTCACTCAAGAATATGTTAATATTTGAAAACTTGTTATTACATGAATTTATACAAGTTTTTACGACTACTAATGTAGTGTAGAGTGTAGATAGACAAGCCCGAATTGTATTCTCAATCGTTCATTGTTATTATGAGCACGGGACATAACATTTATTGTTATTGGCCCATCGATCGACGGCCGCTAATGGGCTTTGAAAGTGCGGACGTGAAAAAGGAGACAAGGGTTTATTGGAGAAATTACGAGTACATCTCCTCTATGTAATTTATACACATTACATGCAAACTGTACATGTAAAAATGAAGGAATAATTCGACTAATTTTGTAAGATTGGCTGTTTAATTTACATTGATATACATTCCACTTATGTTAGGGTAGGTTCTACGTCTACGTTTTCAGTTTTCGACGGTTTTGTAATCTGTGGTCGTTTAAGTAACGCACGTTTTGTTCTGGTCCATTTATAGATATATGTCTGGTACGAGTCATACAATGAAACCTCTTCTCTCTCAATACCAGAAGTTACATAAATGCTCGCTTTAGCTGATAAGCGCCCGGAAATAAATTTTTCGAACATTCCGAAAATCCCGACACACGATGGCATTAGCTCCTTACCTCCGTAGACCTCAATACTAGTTTGGGCACTCCGTATGAAATAACTGGAGATGACCTTTCATTATTACCGCGTTTCGTCGTTCATTACAACAACTCAATAACGGTAGTAACTTTCGTAGAAATACACATCGAACGCGTATGTTTTCTGCACTAAAAGTGAGGTATTTCCTACAGCAATAATATAATAACAGCAATGCTACAATAACATGCGTATATGAACAGTCAACTATAGCAACCTAATTGATTATATATTAAAAGCATTCTGAAATTATTTAGATTACACCTATGAAAAAAAATTTTAAAATTGATTCAGACATATCTGAAAAAATCGCAGACGAACGTACACACATAAATGCATATATATGGGCCGAATATAGAAATTTATTTTTTGATGTAAGTTAATTAAGTCAGTTAAAGGCTGATTAATGAATATAAGGTCGGGGAAAAATTTGTTCTATATTAATATAATTAAATGCAAATAAAGTAAGATGAGAAATTATAAGTTAATTATAATTATATTATAAGTTAATTTTTAAATATTTTTTTTTACATTTAATTATAATATGTATATATATATATATATACAATTATACATATGCCATTTTGCTCAACAACTTGTTAACATTTTGTAGGTAGTGACATAATTCCATTGCTGTAGAAATTTTGAGAATTCTAATCAAAAACAGAAACAGGTGAAAATTTGAGGGTGCAAGGTCAGGGATATATGGTGGATGCATTAACACTTCCCAACAAAACTCTCTCAATATTTTCTGAGTGATCAAAAAATTGTGTGGTCTGACGTTATTATGGTGAAAAACCACATCTTTTCTATGGAGTATTTCGGGCCATTTTTTTTACCTCTTGATCGAGTCTTGTCAACTGTTGGTAGTAGAGATCCAAATTGATGGTTTTGTCTGGCTACAAGAACTCATAATGGATAATGCTCTTCCAATTCCACCATACACAAAACATCAATTTATTGCGAGTAAGTAAGGGTTTCTACCTTTGGAGCTTGCTTGCCTTTCGACCATGATCTTTTTCGCACGTTCTTATTAGACTTAATCCATTTTTTAACATTAGTGATCGATCTTGTCAAGAAGGGTTCGATTTCATTACCTTTCAATGGAGAATTGCAAATGAGAACACAATTGATTAAATTTACTTCAGTGAACTCGCATGGGATTCAAGTTTTTTGTGTATTCAGCTTTTTAAATGGATGAAAACTGTTTTATGGTCAGTCTCAAAATTGGATTGACCAAAATCCCTTAATGGCATCAACTTTATCCGTAGAAGGTCGACCAGAGCGAACGTTAAAACACTTAAACCAGTTTTGTGTAACTCTTATCGAAACTACATTAGGTACATAAACGTCACAATTTTTTTACATTGATTGTGTCCCATTTTTTCCTTTTTATAATAAAACTTCAAAATGTATCGAGTTTCTACGTTGATTCACTCATTTCGGTGAACAGAAAAACAATAGAAAAATATCGAACACCGTTTTTAAATTTTTTTTTTACAAAATGTCAGCTATTTAATGGTATCAAAACTAGGCTGATATAAACAGCACAATCAAAGTGATATTACTGCTACTTCTTACTTATAAAATACGAAAGAATTTTTCCTCGACCTAATATTATTTTTTACATGACGACATACTTACGAATTAATAATAGTAGTATAATAAATAACTTGTATTTATGTACTTTTGTGTATTTATGTACTGTTTTTTAAAAAAAGTTTAAATTAGTAAGAAGTTTACTAAAACACGTAATCACTTGTGAAATGTAATATTTTTAATCCCGGGTGTTCTAGTTTCCAAAATAGATTTGATTTATATAACCTTTGTAAGAGGGTTCTGTCAATTTTTTGAATAGCGGCAATCTTAAATAGCACTCATTCTGAGGCTACTGCGTGCGTGACTAAAAAGCGATTTGCTACGTAAGGCTTTTTCAGATATTTAGGTGTTTATTTTATGAGGTTTGGATTGTATTATACGACCAAATGACATGTATTTTCTTTTGTAGCAGCAATTATTTCTTAATGCTTTCACTATTGAGGACATCATACGATAAGCTAATGAGTTAATGTCAGCATGCTACCAATTGTTATTTCTGATTTTGACGTTGACGTTTAATATATAAAAGTAGATAATCATTATCAATATCGGCTTAATCTCATTTATTTCTGAAATTTTTTTAATAAATCTAAGTATTTTTTTTTTCGTTTTTTTTTAAAAGTTACAAAATGACGCCATTTAGAGGTCGAGTGAGTGTTAATAGAAATTAATATACTTTGATGAAATGAACTCCATCTTCTAACTTTGAGAACTTAAAATAAGAACATAATATGTTATATACAGTAATTTACGTTACATAAAGTAATATAGAAAATCAAAATAGTGTACCAGATCCCTTATGTTTTACTTTACGCATTTACCTAATTACATTACTTCGTACGAAATAGTACAAGAGAAAATTGTGTTGTGTTTGTTTAGTTACATAGTTTAAATTATGCTTATAGTTTAGTTTAGCTTGGATTGAGTTCAGACGAATACCACAGCTTGGAATTTTTCTCGGAAATAAAATCCACAACGAGGAAATTCGCGAAAAAAACTTTATAGCTCACAAAATTAGCAATTTAAAGTAACAATCGACACGTCGAAGTCGACAAGCCACATCGCTCGTAAAACCAAAAACGATCGAGCAAGAAAGGTGGACGTGTAGTGGCCAGAAATGATGGATTGAGAAAGTTCGCAGTTTGCGGTTCTTATGGCGGGCCTAGCATGAAGTTCTAGATAAAGAGTCTTTAAGATTATTCTTCTCATTCACTACGTTGCGTGAAAAAGAAATTCTTCTCTAGGGCGTCGTGCTGGGCCCGCAGGTGCCCAGGTTAGTCCGTAGTAGAAATCTAGAAACCGAGCTTACGTTCAATAATAAGCACCCAAAAGCTGAAAAGATAATAGTAATAATAAAAATATTTAAAAACACGTTATTTAATTTATTGTAATATATTTTTAACGTATATATCTACATTTCGAAGGATTTTAGTTGTCAGTTAATATTTTCTAATCTCGGTTTGTTGACGTCAATACTGGTTATTTCTTACAGAACTCTACTGGGAATAATTTCATGTCGTTTATCTTTGTTTCTCGACTTATTCATTCGGTTTTTCCTTATTACTTTTATTATATCATCAATTATCTCTTTTTGCAGCACCTTACATTCAGTTTTTCTCTTATTTTCTAACATTTTCTTGTTAGAATTATTTATCTTTTGTCATTTAGGCGCGCGGCTTGATCTGTCCAATCCAACTTTTACCCGAACCCGTATATAAAACGTCTGTTATTTTTAGCTTTATTTCTTAACTCTGTGTACTGTACTTTATGTAACTTGTAAACATTTTTTTCGACGTACCTTTGTACAGTCAAATTAATACTTTTGTGTACTTTTTATGCCTAAATTTTATTATTGTTTTATATAAAATTTTATCATTAATTAGTTTCGTGTTGTGACTTCAGTCAGAAAACAAGATTTTATTTTGACTCGTTCTATTGTTTTTTTACGTCTGATGAAACTTAATTTGATATTTATCTCATGAAAAACTCATCATACGGCAATAAAAGACATAAGCCTCAGTACTGAAATAAAACCTAGTTAATAAAGTTCGTTTGTCGGTGTGAAGAGTTTCTATCCAAAATTAATATGTGTAGGCAGGAGGTAATAATGTAAAATTTTATACAGTTCTTTGAATTTTGTAATTCAAAATTTACAATTCGACCACATACGTTCTAAAAAATATCGTTTTTTTTTACATATTTTAAAAGCATTTCTCCATTTTCCTTTGAGAATTGATAACTAATAAATAATGTGCCTTACTTTAACATTGTTTCGACTTCACGATTTTTTTCAAATAGTGAGTAAATACAAACAGGAACGGAAACCGTGTCTTGGTAAGTCACAGTTGTGATATTATTTGAAATTTGCTCTATCAAATAAAAACCTTTTAAATAAAAACTAGACTCTTATTCATAAAAATACTTTATTTATCACGTCTAATTTATTGCAATTGCGCAAACTTATTTTCAACAGCAACACATATTTATACATAGATGGTGATTAACCAATTAACTTCCAAAAGAATTTAGTTTTTTGATCGAAAAATTTGGTAATATTCTGTACAAAAAGGCTTAGAGGTATTCTCATATATAACTATACAATTACTTGTATATGAAAATAGCTCTACCTATAAATATATTTAAGGATGTTAATTTTTAACATCGAGTGTCAAAATGAAGAAAGGGTACATGTTAGGTAGGTAAAGATAAGATGAATCTTTTATATCATCGGTCAGTGCATTGAATGGAAATGAAAAAATAATGACATATATCGGAAATCTTATCAAATTTTTATCCAGTCACATATCCCGTAGCATTTTGCGGTAATAATGTAATAATGAATAACGTTTTTATGAAGATGAGATACAAAATTTTTTAAAATTTAAAGTAATAATAATATAATGAACGATATTGTAACTTGGTTAAAATGTCCAATAAAAAGGTCATTTATGTTATTTAACATATACACTTTTTAATATTTATAGTCAATTTACTAATGTTTTAAGCATACATTTTAGGTTTAAGCATACATTTATATGGATTCGTATTCCCAAAAACAATGAATTAAACGTATAAATATTTATTTCCCTAATACTCGCTCTTACGAAACTGCTGATTTTATATGTTCCTGTCAAAGCAGAATTTCTTTGGTCAACTAGATCGCCCAACGAAAACGGGCTGGCACGACCTGTGAGAAACCACACTTTCACAGAATAGAGACGTGAAGTGACCGTGTTTGCTGTCGCCTTTCGTCCAATAAGTGAAAGGTCCCGTTGCCCAACCCTTCAGTATCACCCCATTCTCTCCTACATAATCATACTTCTGACTCCATCGGCCCACTCCTCTCTCCTTCAAATATTCTATTTCTACCCAAGAGGTCGGCAACTTACTGGTAATACCTCTGGCGTTGCGAATGCTCATGGGCGGCGGTGACCACTTACTCCCTGGCGGCGCCCATGCTCATTTGCCCCTTAAAAACGTTATAAAAAATAACAGGAAAATCACATTAGAAATACTATAACACAAATGAAATAACCATAAATCTGTGCTGAGTTTAGACTAGCTACGGCAATTTTTCATCTACATACAATCCTTTATTTTTGGATAAACATAAAAGCTAAACTATAATTTTGAAACAGCATTCTGTTACCTAAATAAAATGTATTAAAAATACATAGTGTTTAGGTTTAGAATGACAACAAATATTTTTTTTTGGTTAAATAATTTTTACGTACATCTTATTTCTACCAGTGGTCTAATTTCCTATTGTTATACTTATTTAAATATTGTATGACAAGCGTTCTTGCTACGCTTCTTACCTTCTACTAATAGTTTCGTTACAGCACTTAGTGGTTTTCCTTGTCGACATTCATTAGGGCCATGCAGCATTAACCTGTTAATCGATTACGCACCCGTCCTCGTTATTTCGAGTGGTCCCTTTTCAGAGGCCACACAGAAGGTAGACGTACCTATTAAATAAACAAATTAAGCGTAATGTAAACATGCAGTATTGTAATGTAACTTATGAACGTAATGGAATATTTAATGATTTTTTTAATTTGATTTATTTTTTTTTATGGTGAAAGAGTTTCAAGTATCCTATTGTACGAGAGGTTAATACGCGGAAATTCATATTAGACCCTTACCTGTAATGCATTACAACATGTAGCAACCCCACCGCTCACCCTCAAATGCGAGAAATATCATGAGAGGGCGTATTTGTTATGTAGAAATGATTGAATTTTCCTGAGGATTTGCTGATTTGGCATAAAATTAAATTCTAAATATTTGGCTGATTAAGTTAAACAAAATATTACTACTTGCTTAGGTGTTCGATATTTGTCTTGTAAGAAAAAGACAAATAATGTACTATAAGTTATTCATTTCGTTGTTATTTATTTAAACGATTTTGATTAATCGATTTTCATTGCACATTTTTATAATGTGTAATGTGGTTTAAATATAATTAAGATATATTTTAATATCTATTAAAAAATTGTTATCTCATTTTTCTTTCTGAATATAATTACGTCTTCTAAGACAATAAAAAAAAACTACTATTTTTATGAATAACAAAATAGCAATTGGATTATCTTTCTTTCTATTTAATTACTATGAATAAACCACTTTATTGAATACATGCTTAACTGATAAGAAGCTAATGAATTAATATCTTAAACGCTCGTGAAGAAAGATCACCGTGTTTAATAATGTAATTGAACTTCTTGTTTTGAGAAAAATATGAAGATAGCCGTATTTAGGGGTTTTGTTTACCAAAATATAAATTGTAATCACTGATATATTATTGAATATCCTTTTCGGTCAATCTGTGTCGAAAAAAGAGAAACACAAAATTTTAAATTTCATATTCTTAATGTTTTTGCTTTATTTTTCGTGAACGCGGTACAGCTTCATTTCACGGAGACTTGTCAAAAATAGATACAAAATTTCGAACAACGAAAAAGTAAAATAACAAAATTTTAGACAAGGGTATATGGAAGTATACATACTTCCTTTTTTGAGCATACTTTGTTGTATTTTAGAAATGTTAAGGATCGCGATGCGATTGATCTTCAGCGGCTGGCAGTGTAGCGAAATATTGTTAGGTTTTCTGACGAATAACTAAAGGCTCGATACATAAGTAGCATGCTGTATACGCTTAATCGGCATCCATGCATCCAGAAATCAGGATTTCGTCCATGTAACAAGAAAATATGAATTTTAGACTGAACACCGACATGCGTCTCAAGTTGTGTCGAGGATAGCAAGTTTAACAATACACTTCTCTGAAAAATTTCAAACATATCCGTTCCGAAGAAGCATCTTTTATAGAGTATAATATAAAAACGAGTTGATTCATTAGTTATAGCATCACCCTGAGAAAAATTCAGTTTCCAAAAATGGTTTTATCCGTGCTTTTCTTATCATAAAAAGAATGGCTGCAATCATTTTAATGATAAAAAAAATATTTTAAATTTGTCATAATGAACGGACAAAAAGGATTGAATGACATTGAAAATGTTTTAATTTCTTTATTGTTCATATTTTTTTTTCAAATTTTTTCTTTAAGGTCCATACTTCGTTTCGAGTTGTAAATGCAACAAATTGTGAAATAATTAAAATAATACTATATATAGTAATTCGTTCAAAAACTGTCACTAAATTGTCAATTTGAAAGGAGAATTTAAGTTATATGGCAAACAAT
The DNA here is from genome assembly GCA_005406025.1 of Eumeta japonica. Classification (NCBI taxonomy): domain Eukaryota; kingdom Metazoa; phylum Arthropoda; class Insecta; order Lepidoptera; family Psychidae; genus Eumeta; species Eumeta japonica. Next base: position 248,081 of record BGZK01000127.1, read on the forward strand.
TTTAAGGCGTAACAATACATGCAGAAGGAAAATCGTTCTTTTAAGTTCGATTATTCTCTAACAAACGGTGCGTTTTTCACAATACAGCGGAGGGATATCGAACCTTTTACGATCCAAAGAAAAGATACATCCAGTCTCCCGATCCATTATTACACTACTAACATACGTAGGCAAAGATAACAAGCGGTAAGTACATATCAGCAAATCAATCTTCGTCCGCGTCAACATTTCCCGACTTCATTCGATTAATCAAAGTCGTCTCGCCCGTTCGGCATGTTCGATCTCGCGTACGCTGAATTTCGTTTTTATGCGTTCGTTTGCACACAAAAAGTTTCCTGCGAAACAAGTATTATCTTACGAATCAGACATAAGGCTTTTGGTGCTTTATTGGAATTTCAGTTTAGTATGTTCGTTGCCATAGTAACATGATTGTGAAATGTCTATGAGGTAATAGAAAAGGGACGATAAGAAAAAGATAATATAAGATAAACCAACGATTTTTAAATCTTTTGTCTGTCTGTTCGCGTACATCTCTGAAATTACTGAACGTATTTTATTCCGGCTTTCACTGGTAGATTGGAGCTTGGCTGGGAGCAAAACATACCTTAATTTTATTTCATTTAAATCGTATGTCAGAAAAAAAGTTATTTTCAGGGGCGGTAGTGGAGATAAAAATTATTTCAGAAAGCAATACGACTCCTGAGTAATAAAACGTATATTTCATTTCCTTACTAACATTTGTGCTGGCTTCGTACAATATGGAACCGTGAGCGGTATCGGAATCGAAAACAGTACTAGAGCAGAATTTAAAGCGGGAACGATATTGGGTTTGACAGCAAGGTCTTTTCATATAATAGATGATAGAATAGATTCTTTGTTCACGTGAGCGAAGCCGTAAGCGGAATGCTACTAAACGCCAAAACCGTATATGCCTATGAACACCCTCTGTTTCATTGGTCAGAAATTAACCGAAATAGATCGGGCTTATGCGTTTATTGTACACCCAGCGCCGGCAATGAGTGATGACAGTATAGATGCAAACGTGTCAGTATTTTTATTAATATAGCTTTTCTAAATGTGCGCACTTATGAAATGGTACATATGAAAGTTTCCATTCAAGATAAATATTATACATGTCATTATCCTAGTTTACATACCCATTTCAATATCATCACTCTGTGGTCGTTGCATTTTTTCCCTACAAATTATGAAATGTCACGAGCGCGACCATCTAACTACGACAGACGGACGACTATGAACGAAAAATTAATGTAATAATAGCGTACCACTACGGCTTGTCTGTGCATTGCAATAGGTCAAATGTGAATATATTTGTGACTACAAATCACAAAACTGTCATTTAGTTGACGCTAGCAGGTTTTGTGGAGACACTTGGCGCTAGTTTTCTGTCTGATTATTTTAACCTGAAAAAAAATCATTACCTTTTTTTGTTTATAAATTAAAATAAGAAAGAAGGTGATGGAAAGACAAAATTACATGTATTTCACGTTTCACCGCAACCCGTTTCTGGAAGCGGTCCGGGATTAATTCTAATAACATAAACCCGGCTTAAATTCCGCGCCTGAATGCGGTCGTTGGAAGACGCTCTTCGTGTAGTTTGTAATTTCGTCGTCATATATATTCCGATATCGTCGTTACGATATCGGATGTGTCGTTCGCCCTCTCGGCAGCGAGCTTGAAGCGTCTAAGCGAATTTAGATTTTTTTTGAGTGCTTTCATAGCTAAATTTCTGCAAGATTAAAAGTAAAGAAGAACTGGTTGTTAATTAAAAAAGTAAAAGTAAAATACCAAAAATGAGAAAGAGTGGTGCCTCGATGGCTAAAGGCGTGTCCTAAGCCTATAGTGCTGGGCCAGCAGGGAAACATGGAGGTTTATGCCATTCGATCTGAAATAAAAAGATGGTAGGAGAGCGTCCCCATTGCTAAAAAATACCCTATCTTGTGTTTAGTTAAAAAGTAATATAGCAACCCCGATTCGTCTCTTTTTTTGTATTTAACTTAAAACGATATGCCCATTACACTGTCGGCGGCCTAATGTACGACGCTCACTGAACTTTCGTAGCACGTTTGTACTATTAGAGCTTTGGACTCAAAACACAATATATAAGACTTAGGAAGAAAACAAAGTAACTGGCATGTCTTCGCCAGCGGGAATCAGAGGTTTTAATCAAAATTTTCAGATTTATCACTTTGAAAATAATGAGGTATCCTACTTTTTTATCAGTCGTAGTACACACGCCCAACAAATCATTTATTTCTATAAAATATAGAAATAATTCAAAATGTGAATTTAAATATAACTTTTTACGTCTTGTTCTTAAATGTTACTAGAATCCAATAAAAAAAAATATTTAAGTTTTATTACGACGTTTTTAAACGATTCATATTCAAATTTAGGCTCAAATTTATAACCAGTATTTTAATCGATCTATGTGTATGTAGAGCTCAAACGCGCCGTGATACTGGTAACAAAAATTGCGTGTTTAACACAAAAACGTTTTTTTTTCTTTATATCTCTAAGGGAATTCCCACATCTGTCTCGAGGCCCGGGTTACCATAATTGGATGTCGAAGTTGTGTGATAAATGTACGTAGAGAGAAATATTCTGATAGTGTTTTCCATAAATATAGCGGACCGCAGCTCCAACTGGTGATTTACACGTTTTTTGCAATAGGCATTGAACACAAGGAAAACGCCCACGGGATAACTGAGCTTTTGTTAAAATTGGTGGTCAATAAAACTTGTTTGCATTGCTACAAAGTGTCATAACTTCAAATTGTAGCATTATGAAATAACGGCGAACTATCGTATTTATTGAGATTTTAAGTATGGAGCTAACTTTTCCCTGATGTTCTCATCTAATTGAAATTTTTAAGGAGTTATGTGTAATACAATAATATCAATACATTGTATATCCAACGCCATACAGCGACATATCACCTCTATGACATTTATTAGTCTATGGAATCGAAATATTATTTCTTACTTTTTTTTCAACTAATTACTTGTGAAGTTTTTTTGCTTTGCTACGTAATAATAATCTAATTGCGCAATTATATAATTAATAGTGCAAATGCGCCCACGGCTCAAAAAACTACTTGTCCGAAGTGTACGATTTTTTTCACATATGGAAATACGTTATCTGGACAGTTTTTGGTATCCATCTGGTTATCGTAGACAACTCAAAGTAGTATAATAATTTTGACAACTCAGCGCGGATTCTCTACACAACGGTCGAGATATATGGTGTGCTAAGGTTACTATAACTCTATTGATGAACGCATAAATGGTATGTCGTATAAACTATAATAATCTTAATGCTATAAGAACTGTATAACGTCTTACCTATACTAAATATTGAAATATATCGGAACTTCTATATATATTCAATATTGGGAATATAATTTTGATTTTATTCTCAATATTGTGATCAGAAATAGAATTGAAATTGGTAATGATAATAGAATCAAACCCAACGTTTTTATAAAGATCAAATCAACGTTGTTTATCTACGCGGGCGAAACGGGACGAATCCAATGTTTTCTTATACCTTAAGTTTTTTTACATAGATTCACTATAATTTGGCACTCGTGGTTGAGCATAGTAATTAAATAATTTTTAGAGACCTAGGATGTTTTAAAGTGCTTTAGGGAGGAAAACCCTTATTTAAGCACCATAAGATGTAAGTACTTACAATGGATTTAATTTTAAACGTATTTCTTACCAAAATGACATTAATGATGGCCGATCCTCAACAACTATTACTGCTTAAGAAAATGTAACTATGTCCGGCAGTTAATTGACGAAAACTGACTTATCAGCTATGAAAATATTCATTCGGAGTGATATAGGGGTTGGTACGTGCCACATTAAAAAAGTAATATGAAAGCATTTAAAATTTAAAACACTTTCTTCACGCTGGACTCCTAAACTGACCTCTGAAACAAAGACAAGCTGTAGTACTTGATTGGTAAAATTAATGTTTCAAAAGAAAAACAATCATGGAAGTCACATGCTGTAGGTATGATGGCTGCTACTGATGTGTCCGGAATATCAAAAAGAAACAAATATCTATCACTGAATATGGCCTTATTGCTTTCTAAATGTTTGCCACGACGATCTATGCACTTTTGCATACACTGAATCCCATTTTTATAGCAATTTTTCCATTCTGATTGAGGTATCTCCAAAACGTGCATTTTGAAAACATGGACAAATATTGACCACGTAATGTATTCTTCACGCTTTGGATTAAAAAGAAATCCTTGGATGGTAAGTCGGGACTGTACGGTGGATGACCCGTCAATTCGGTCTTTCGAACTTTAAAAAGCTGGGTTGTTTCGGCCGACGTGTAACAGCTAGCATTGTTTTCAATGTCAATTGTCTTGATGAAGAATGATTCTGCGTTGTCCGTTGTTCTTTTTTATTTCTTCAAAGACTTCTGACAGACAAATAGTCGTGTACCGCTCCGAATTAACCGTTTTATGATTTTCTAGTGCCACTGTAACCACGTGTCTATTTATACAAAAAAAATTGGAAACCATTTGCTTCAAACTGCCTTTGGCACGAATCACTTTTGTTAGGTTCGGCTCATCTTAGAACACCCACAGCGTTGACTGTTTTTTAGTTTCGGAGTCGTATGCATAGTTCGAAGATTCATCTCCTTTTTAAATATTACAAACAACTTTTGAAGCACCATGAGTGTATTTATGCACTATTTTTTTGCACCAATTGAAACGAGGCTGTTTTTGAACAATGTTCAAGTTATGCAGAATCCAACACGAACAAAATTTAAATACAGCCAAATTTTCGTGTAATATGTTATGTATACTCGTCGTACTTATGCCCATTGATACCTTTATCTCACAATGTGTAAAATGATGATCTTGAATTATTAGTTGCCGCACGGCATCAATATTTTTTGGTGCAACGACCGATTTAGGTCAACCTTCTTTAAATTCGTCCGTGAGCATAGACCGCCCACGGTTACACTCACTAAACCATTGATATACAGTGGCTTTTGATTATGTTTCATCCCCAAAAGTCAAAGTGAGTTGATCAATGCCCTTTTTTTGAGTTAGCTCACGTCGAAAATTGTAATAGATCATCGGACGAAAATTTTCACGAGTTAAATCCACAATGATAAATACATGCAATTTTCAAAATGACGCCACAATAGTAAAACAATTGACAGTTACATGAAGCAAACTGTATTGTACAGCCAAGGAGTTCCATTTTTAAGTGTTGTAATTACTTTTTAAATAATGTTCTGTATGTAGCCAGCTCCGGATACATAAATAGCAAGCCTCGTAATGTGACAGAAGGCGAAACATGCAAACAACTGTTAACAGGATATTCGAAATAACCAACTGACAAGACTGAAAAGAACGAGAAAAGTGAATTAAAAGATATGTGCGTATTTTTCACTCCCATTTGGGTCCAGATTACACCATCCAACTTAATATACCATAGACAACCGTTGTTGAATGGACATTACCGTTTGTTCGTACAGTGTTCACGTAATAGTCCTAATTAACTACAACAAGGAAATTCTTAAGAAAAGAGCGTATTCGTACCTAAAAATCCGGCACCGAATTATAATGGCTCCTCTACAGCTGTGATTGTCCATGGGCCGGCGGTGGCGATGTACTTTCTAGTGGTCCGCATCCTCGTTTGTCCCTCATTATAGGTATAAAAAAAATGATGACCGTGAAGTCGTATCCTTTTGTGAGACGACAATGCTTCTCCGCACACCGCGAACAAATGACATTTTTCGTCTTTAAAAAAGTTGGAGTCCTATACCTATCTTACCTTACCTTTCCTATATATAATCTGGATCTTCTACTACGTATTTTTATATTTTTTCTCTAATACTACAGATTTCATTAAAGTTTCAATATTTATTAAGTCAGAAAAAAATGGTTATAACTTCACATTCATCTGAAAATATGCTCCAGGAAACGGTGGTCTTTACATTTAGAAAAATGTTTCATAAGAGAATCTTTCAAAGTGCTGTTGATTAGATTTTCAGAAGGTATGGTAAAAAAAAGTGTGTCAGCTCCAGCGCACGAATGGAGTTTACTGCTTTAAGATGATATCGTACATATAGATTAGTATAATGGTAAATGAAAGCATCTATTATATTATTCAAAGCATATTACACAATTCATTTATTTATGTTAATAGTAAAACAATTAATTCGTCATTTAAGAAAATATTGAAAATAATTATGTTATACAATATTTTTTTAGTAAGATTGATTTTCTCTATCATTGACGTTATCTTGCGTAATGTTTATCACAGGAACAATAGCGGTATCATTAAACACTGAAACAATTGGTTTATGGTAACTAAAATATGATACATGAATGTCGGAAGATATATGTGTGATAAATCGTGAAAACATCGCATCAATAGTTGTACCATATCTAGTTGTCCCTAGTGTTCTGTCAGAAATTAAATCTAAGTTCAGTTCATCTTTCAGAAATTGCACTAAACGGAAACCATCTTCTTTATTAAAATCAATATTAAAATCTCCACCAAGTATAAGTAGAAGTTCATGGTAACGTTTCTTCAATAGTTTTGAACCCCCTTCTGTATACACTAACAATGATTCGTGGAGAAAATCTATTATATTTGTCACATTCTGATTGATGGAAATGTAAACAGTAACCATGACGATTTATTTATTTCGGTAACCATGACGATAGCGTAACTTCATTTATCTAACACTTGATTTTACTCCCATAAAATTCCATACCCCGGGCCTAAATATGAAATTGATTCTTAAGGAGTAGACTCCAAAAATTAAAGGATAAATGCACTACAATACAACTTAGAAAATTTGTAAACCGTAAAATATACTTCTGAGAGAAGCATTTACTTAAGAACCTTTACTTAATGCAAACTCAGACCTACAAAACATATAGTGGTGTAAATTCATTTTTTCATCCTCAAGTTTATGTATGGAATGTTTTTTTTGGGGGATCGTCTTACAAAATAATTGTATGGTACATCGCATATGACACTTGTCTGTAAAATTCTATCAGGTCCAGGTATAAAGGTGTAACTTACGGAAGGACAGATGAACACAAAAAGAGTGCAAGTGTTTCGGTTTATTGTCTTTTGCAAGGGAACACTATAAAGTAAGCCAAAACTGAACTCGCTTGAAACTGCTCAGCTCATGACTTCTAAAAAGAAAAATGAAAAGAAAACTATAATATCAAAAGAAAAGTTCGTAAGGACCAAATAAGCGGAACGATTCGTCTACGTAGCCACAAAGATTTGCATTTCGACAGTCTTTGCCCTATAACTTTTGAACAACCACTGCTACCCTTTGGGACGTTGAACGCGTATAAATTGATATACAAATGCGTGAACTTTGTGGATTGGCTTAGCAAGGCCGAAGGAGGATACATTTATGCAAAATTTTGTCCTTGAATTTGACACGGTGAGTCCAAAGGTCAAATGATCATTATTATATTTTTTTGTAACTGTATATGCATAAATTGTATTGTTTGATCGACTGTTATAGATTTATAGATATGAAACAGTGATTTGTTAATGCTTGTATTTTTCGGGTATAAAAAAAATTGGGAAGCATGTTCATATGTCTGTCTATTAGTTTCAAAAATAGCAAGGCTTATGTGTTCGAAAAAAAAATCGTATAGGAGCAGATCACCCAGTGTCTTAGTAAATAAAATCCGAAAAAGTTTATGTTCATTTAAATATAGACTTTTAATTATAAATATATTATGTATATATATGAATGGAGTTAGATATTTATAACAGAATAATCTAAAAATGTATAAGAGAGTCATGTGTACGTAATTAAATAATTTACAAAATTTTCTGATTGATAATATTATAAACAATTAGTGCGTAATTTCTTTACATTATAAATTAACCTGTAGAAACATAAAAACGAAGCCCGCCTTTAAACTCCTACTCCAAATCTCCTCTGCCAACTAGTTCTTTTTTTTTGATCACTTAATTATTATTATTGGTAATATTCAAACTGATCTGTCACAAAAAATTAGAAGTTGCTTTTTACGAAGTACCACTTGTTCAATGCTGACTTTAGTTAAGAACTATATACAAAAACTTAACGATAACTCTGCCAAGTTATATTCGTCTGGTAAAATCTCCTGGAAAAGACAGCCGATTCCAGACTTATTCGATTCCCTAAGTATCCCACCACTTTATAAATATGTCGATGACTTCATGGAGGTATTGACATGTGGTACTTAGTACTCTAAGAGATTGACTGTCTTCTCCGACATATTAAATCCCTTTTCTACACATTATTCATACTACATTATAATAAAAAAAATACCAAAGTAAACCTATTAACCATAACACACGTTATCATGAAAAATTTTGAAGTGTCACATAAATTCCCAATTGTTTCCAATTTACTATCTCCTTGTCCTTAGACGCTGGAGGTGGCGTCGGCTGACTACACGCTCGCTCAACTATACGTGTCCAGGATATATTGTGTAATAGCGAACTCGTTGATGAATTTTGTCAAAATATGTTAGTAACTAGTTCATTTCTACAGTTAGTGACATCTGTATATAATACGACGATACAGAGTGTGACTAGTACAATACAATATCGACTAATCTATAGCAGGGAAGCGAATTTTCCCCTTGAAAATTATCGATTAGTAAATATTAGTCAAAGTTACGATATGCTTAGATGCTTAGAAACATGATTTTTAAAATAATAAAATTGGTAGGTTTTTTTAGAAATGTTGGGATTTAGGAGTAGACAATTAAAACACAATATATGAAACTCACAGGATTGCTGATGATAACACTCGTTGAGAGCTTGAGGATATTTTTATTTTCAATTTAACTTTGCTTTACACATTTTTTTTTATCTAACAAAAAACAGTATTCTAATATAAGTTCTGTAACGGTGCTGTATTGAAGTCCGCCCTTGAGCTCTTTTTCCTCATTCTCTATCAATATTCATATCTGAAACAAAGAATATATAATATCTGGAACAAATAAATATAGTCGTCTATATGTTTTATTCTAAAAAACATATCTTTTTGTAATAATCAAATAAATCTGTCATTCAATTATTCACGAATTATTTTACTGTATCTGAAATTCACTATTTTGTAATCATAAGCTATTTAATCTTCATCAAAAAAACAAATTTATGATTAAAACTAAATTCGATATAGGTAAAAATGTGCTTTAGAAAAAGCAAATTCCGCCATTGCTGTAAAAGCTTATGAGTCAAAAAGTAATATCTGCAATCTATCAGCATTATTAATAAGAGTTACGCAAAAACTACACGAAATATAACATCACCATAGAGTATTTTATCCGTGATCATTACCTTCATTTTCTAATTTTTTCATTAACTTAAAATTAATGGAAGACCAGAGAATATTATTAGCTCGTTGACCTTGTAAAAACAACGTATAGATGTTTTAGTTTCATTACTAAATTAAATTTTCCTTATTTCTTTTCAAACTTTTATTTTTGAAGAAAACGATTTAAACTTCCGTTTAAAAGCTCCATAATTGGCTCCTAACCCCTAACTTAACTATAAGAAAAAGCGTACACTACAACTTGAATATATTTTATATCATAAAAATATAAATAATGAGGTAATCATTAAAAATTGGATCGATAAAAGCAATGTATTCAAATTCATCGAATTTTGCCAGATTCCTCGGTCAGTGCGTGTGGACTTATATTTAAAATATGTACTCGATTTCATTTTTAAATCGTCTCTGAACGCTGTCACCGAATAGAGTAACAAATGCCTTGTTATTTTTTACATGAGACTACGACCTGCCCACTAAGGTTTGTTTTACGGCTCAAAAGCAATCTCCTCGGAACCCGCAAAGCCGCTCTTAATCCGGATTTTAAGGATAAACATTTCCTATATCGAAGAAGGGCCTTCACGTTTCGAATGTACGATATCATTCCATAAATAATCTACAAATCCTTTTGTATACGAATATTATAATGAAATATCTTGGATGTTTCCTTACCATCCGATATTTTGTTATTTAAGTGTAAGTTATAAACGAAGAAAAGGCGAAGTTAAAGCAAAAGGCCGTAACAGAGCTATGACCTAAGGAATACTTTAAAAAAAGGGATTTTTTTCAGAATATCATTATAAGAGTCTTACTCTTAGATTACATGCCGCTAAATATAAAATCAACATAATATGTGAGCTAAAAATAAAAAAAAAACACGAGGATTGTATTGAAATTGATTACAAAACACTTTTCTTCGTCTCTGGGAAAAAAAATTAAAATTCCATTTGAGTTGAGGAAATGGAAACAAAAACGGAATATTCGACCGTTTGAAAGAAAGACATGAATAAACAAAAAATAACAATAAAACATACTACGTATGTATGTACGTCTTCGAATAATTCAACTCATATTTGCATGAATAATCGTTTAGTAACTTTCTCGAGAAATTGTGTTTTTCAACGATGTTGATTTAGAATAAACCGTTTTAAAAACTGAACTAAATGATTATTCAAGTATAAGTAGCGAAATAGAACAAATAATCATACGTTTCAAGACAAATCAATGGAAAATAGCTGTACTACCTAACAAGCAACAAGTTGCTGGCAGCTTTTGAGCTTTTGACACTTAATGCCGCGTCTCGGCATTGTTCAGCTACGGAGCTGTTACAGTCGAGAGCTCTTCATATAAGAGGACCTGGAATATATGGTTTTTACCATTTTCCTTCTCTTAGAATGTGTAGTTTTGCAGTTTTATGTAGTTTGCTCCATTCCGACTTGTCGAGCCTTGTCGAACCTTATCGAATTGGATTTTTTTCGAGTTGGGTTTTTAATTATCCCACTGCTAAGGCGTACTTTCGTCACAATAAATTTATTTCAGTTTCGTTAACGATCGTTGTTGTCAACGCGATCACAACTTATTTGCCTACTTTGTTGGAATATAATTTAACATTTTTTTGAAAGATGATTTCGCGAAAATAATCTAAATATGACTTCACTTGACTTGCTGCATTTTTTTTTTCATTCATAATATTTACACAATTTATAAATATCATCGATTCCCATTAGCATAAAATTTTGTCAAAACCTTTTTCTATCAAATAAAATAACACTCGTACAAAAAATCTTATATGACAAACTGATTTTTTTTTTTAATTTAACCCTATTTATATTTTTACTATAGATGGACACTAAATTTAGACAGTTTATTTACTTATTTTCACCATAATTGTGTCATAATTCGTTTGCAGGTAACAATCGATATAGTTCAATTAAAACTCCGCAGTTTGTTTCTTTCTCCTTAGTTCTTCATTCAAAATTATATTCTTACCAATGTTGTGGTTTACATGATTTTTTAGTGGTTGTTGAAAAATCTTAAAGTGTAATATTCTCCGGTCCCTTGTTTCGCAAATAATATAAAAGCATGTCCCCAAAATATTTGAAGGCTACTGAATATTGTCAATTAATATTAATATATGAATTTACTAGCTTCCAATCGCATCTCCGCTTGCGTTTGACAAAGAATGAATTCTTCGTTCGTTAGTCCGATCACACCGTCAACTATCTTGATGATATCGATCCTGGCCCGGTCTTGGTTCTTATCCTGGTCTGCTCTTGATTTGGATTCCAATCGAGATATAAATACTGGTTCAGCCTTAGATTCAATAATGAAATTATGCCGACAGTCACATCCACCAGTCGGCAATTTCCTGAGGATGTGCCTGGTTAGCATGAAACGTACGTAGAATTGACAGTTTAACAGTTAGCGGAATAAGATAATTATAAAAATAAATAACACTTGCTTAGGTGTTCGATATCTGTCAATCCTCTGGAATCACTATTCAATCATTTGAATAGAGATTTGTAGTAGAGAGGCAGATTCTAGGGTCAGCGGTGGGTTGCATGCTGCATGTTAAAGCATGTTGCAGGCAAGCGTCCACGCTCTTAATCCAGATTCTTACTTTGCTTGAGATTTAGATCCAAAACCGATGTTTAATTTAACCTTCCCTTAAACATTGCTATTACAAATAACCGATTGACAAAAATAAATAATTTGTTCTACATTCGGCCAAGCGACGCAGCGAGAAAAGCTAGTTATCTCAATGAATTATAGCTTTTGTCTTATTCTGATGTATAAGCTACAATACTGTAAAGTTTCATCAATATCTGTCAAATAGTTTTTTCATCAAAGCGTAACAAAGATTCATTGATCCACACATCCTCATAATCTTACACGTTTATAGTATAAGTAATACCCGTTTATAGTATAAGGACAAAAATATATTTGCTTTGTTCAAGAAGCTACGTTACAATAGTACATAAATCGAGCGACGGGGTTCGAACATAAGCAACACAGCTGTAGACGAATTCATACTAGAGCTAGAGACGCGAGGAATAATTAACGATCTCGAGTTCGGCCATCGCGAACGCCGCGGCATCTGTTCGACGCTAAGTTACCTAAGTTACTGTACGACGATACCGAGTTTCACGGTCGATGGGCTGCGGGGCCGCATACGCGACTCCCCGGATTCCACTAACGACGATCAGTCAAAATTTGTTGGGGATGGGCGGAGCGGTGCCTCAGCTATGAAATGTCGGAAGTTGTGGTAACTCCCACGGTCACGCGATGCTACTTTGTGATTGCGTTCCAACGAACCGCCTTATTAAACCGATAGGAAAGCCTGAACGTATGTACCGTGAGTTATCGGTTGTTCAATGCGGATCTAAATGCTATAATGATGATCTCCTTCGTCTAGGGGGGTAATGAGCTTGCGTCGGACACGAGCAACTAAGTTCGATTCTCGGGCATCGTGGTTTCTGGAAGTAAAATAATCATCTATATCTTACTACAAGGTCCACTTTGTGATGCATTAAAGGATCCTCGATGACTACTTTACTTTTAAGGACAGAATTTTGGTCTTCTGTAAACTCATTGAATATAGTCATATGATAGATAGAATTTTCATTTTTTTTAATGTTGTCTTGTATGTAACAAAAGACGACGTTGGAATGACACTTAAACTTTTGTGAGAAATATGTATTAAAAATATTTTTTCACTGGTTATTTTAACTAGTCTAAATAGGAATATACAAAATTGAAATACGTGTTACGTAATTTTATATAAGAGTTGTATGAAAAAATTGTAAATTCACTCTTACCATGAATATAAGTCACTCAAAATGGGAATTATTCCAACAAATCCAAAAACCTGATAAACAGAAAATTTGATGCACATTATATATTTGTATGTACGCAATACATTTATATTCTTTTTTTTTGTATTCTCGCAAATAATCTAATTCAAAGATCATTTCTAAAATTGTTGTATTAAAGTTATCTTGGGTCTGCTCACAAAGTGGACTTTATATAATCCAAGTCGCATATTTTACAATGACGTCATACCTGCCCTAACCACGACATTCTCAAGGTTGGAGCGCAAAACGAATAGCGAAAAGAATGTCCAGGGAAAAATCGTCCTTTTTTGCTTCCAACGGTCCGCCGGAGCGACCTCTACGCGTCGCAACAGAAAATATAAAACTTGTATTCTCATACCGGGAATGGACATGTCCGTATTATGAGTTAGGCGGGAACCGGAACTATCCCATATTCGGTCGCGACAGAACGAGTGACAGCTCATAAAATGCTCGACTAAATCGGAATTGTACTAACGAATTTATTGCCCGTGATCTTCTACATAAACACATATGATTTCTTTTTTCAGACATCGAGCGATGACCTTGTTTTTATTTCGCAGTTTGACTCTTTCATGGTTTCGGTTAGATTACATCATTTGTATTAGTTTCATTTAAAGGTTGACGTATGTTCCTTAACAGAGTTACTGGACATGGATATTTGCTTATTTTTTTAGAAAATTATAAATAGTGACGTAATTTTTTTATTGTTACAATACTAATTCGCTATTTCCATTTCTGTTTTTATATGATAATACTCAATGATGTTTAAAATAATTTTGTTTCTGCATTGACCTACAATTATCTCATATATTTGGTACTTTTAAAATCATCTTTTAAGATTGTCTTTGTTTTGTAAGTTAAACGGTATAAAACACTGAAAAACGACAATAAACGGCCGTCTCTAACAAGCCTTGTATTCCTTTAAATCTAAAACGTAAACTTTATATCTACATTAATGTGTATTGGTTTGGCAAACACATTTGTTATTCAGGTTTTACCATCTCAATCTAGTGACACATCACTTTACAATCTTTTCATTTTATACTCTATTACGTTTCAAATTTTAGATTCCAGACGTATTCTTCCCTATTTCATACTTAAATATAGTAAGTCCTTCAATTCATAAAATATTAGCTGTGTAAACCATATAATCGCCTCTTTTTACTATTAAGTAAAATAACATGCGTTATAGAGACTAATGTCTCTATAACGCATGTGATTCGTCATTACTCACGAAACGTGCCGCGCAATGTCATAATTTCAAAACCATAATTGTACTGTCATTATCCACGACACTCACCACCATACACACTGTCCGCTCGATTAGATCGTCCGTCGTACCACGATCGATTCGGATCAGGATTGCGTACAAAAGTTTCAATTTATTTAAATCGAATCTCATATCATCTGGAGGTATAAACAAATAAATATATATGTAAAGTAAAAATTAATGCAGAATTAGAAGTTTTACAAATGAATGGTCTGTGTCAGAATGAAACAATACGCAAAATAATCTAATTCTTCGGTCCAGTTCGAGCGAACGAACGCACAAACAGATTTTTAACATTAGAGCTTTTTCCTAATTTTCAATGTGGAACGTCAAAACTAGGCCGACTCGATTAACTTGCCGCAGCAAAAAGGTTATTAATAATGAGCTTTTAATTACGGTGTTAGAGCAGAGGGTCTCGCCGATAAATAAATCGTTAGTCGAGCACGCAAAACGCACGCACCACGCCGAAATATCGATTTCGAGATTCGCATGCAGCTCGCGTCCGCGGTTAACTCTACGTGTGTCTATCTTACCTGCACGTGCGTGTGAGCAGACGTTTTTCATTCGTACACCTATGCCGAAGGCGACTCAACCTTTTGAATGTTTAACTTGAACACGGACCGCTTGCGGAGAGCATCCAGGGCACACGTCAATCACTCCCTCAACTTTGCTTTGGTTTGAATGACGTTGAACTTGGACCGTATAAAAAATGCCTATCGGTTAATGCGAGGCGAACGGTTTTACAACGAATCTTCAATGAGTATCAACAGGCTTTTTAATAATTTTGTTTGAAAGCATTTCTATACGGCTTGAGACAAGGACTTTGAAAAAAAACATTTGAAATTTTCATTAATTTGGTGTGAATAAGCATCTCATAAAAAATATTTATGCACCCTTTCCGTTCAAAAAATTTTTGATTAAATATAGTGAATTAAACTATATACGGTAATATACTATTTTATAGGTTGTTATTTGCAGAAATTCATTATTAATAGCTTGTCTGCGACATGCAGTAACATGCAGCATATAACCCACCGCTAAACCTCGAATCTGTTATTCCACTACGAATTCTCATCCAACGAATTGGATATTAATTCGAGAGCCTTTATAGATGTCATATACTTAACCAAGTTTTCTATTTATCTTAATCGCCAATTAGTTAGTTACAATTTTTATATACGTTTCATACCAATTAAGCATATCTACAGCCAGTTAAGATAAATAGAAAATTAATATTTGCTTTGGTGATCGGTTCCATAGAAATGACGATAGGATTTCTCAATCCAGGGCTGTATTTTGCATGCATTGTAATCACTTTATTACTAATCAAATGGATCATATGTTTGTTAAAAATATGTACCAAATTGAAACGACAATGTCTAAAAATGATCAATTCTTACAAAAATTACTAGTCACTCCGCTTTTGTTATTTATAATGTCAACAGACACTGTTTCTGTTGGATGAAAATGAACTTAGTATTCTGATATCGAATTGACAGTGAACTTACTCTACGTTCACTTCATTTGGTTGCTTCGTGGTTGTATTGATCGAGCCGCGCAGGCGGGGCACTGTGGATAAACAGACGTTCTGTAATTAATAATTCCTATTTTCCTAGTTATACATGTGACCCGTTTCTGTTGTCGGTTCGTTATATACTATTAAGCTATAATTAAAAATTTTAAATGCGAAGAAAACACGTTCATTACACTATAACCTTGTGTTTCCACGCCCGAACCAATTATTAAATCTACTGCTTTCGAGCTAGGACTCTCTAGTGTGAAATTATGCACCAAGTGCAATACGTGCTCTCACTGCAATATGCTAGAGACACAAACAGTATAGTTGCATTTAGGAGAAGTTTATAACAAGTTCACTTAACATGTTTGATGGACATATCTCATCTCCAAGCCTTAGGAGTCAGAAATTCTAGTTATCTATCTAAACTCGATCCTTTAGTGTAACAGAAGAGATGACACTTATTCTACGTCATAATTTGTTTAAATATTTGTTGTGTTTTGAAATTTCGAAATCACCTTGTCAAGGTGTTGAATTTGATACCAGTTACAATTGAACGGGAGGATTATTATTAGATGTATACCTTTACTACGTGTAATAAAAGCCATAATTAATGGATTAAAAAAGAGCGCATTATTCATTAATTATAATATATATTACGCGCAGACAACACAAACAAATTCGCAGATGTTTCATAATGATTTGAATTCTGCGAAGAAGCAAATCGTTGCACATAAATATATAAATACATTATTATATACATCACTCTAATCATAACCTTCCTCCTGAGCCGTATTCAGGTAAAAAGAAAGATCCATTTTATCGTCAATAAAATATATTGATTGTGTAAAAATTCTGAACAATTCGAATTGTTTGCCTTAGCTATGCCTTGGTGCTGAATAAATTATTACAGGCTGGTCAGATGGTACGTATTTCCCAACAGTGCTATCACCTCACCTATAAAGGGATTTTGTTGCTCAAATTTGATGAAGAAGAAATTGTCGCTTTTAGTTTCGTTTAGAAAATTATTCAAGTGTTTCTTGTGTTAGAGATACTAGAAAACCAAAAACGATTCAAAATCTCACCTTATTTGTTTACTGTAAGGAATAAAATAAAAATTTTAAATTCGCTTATTTGGATGTATTCAACTTTTCTTCATCGTCAGTGACCTTTGTGATGTTAAGTGATGACCTAAATTCACCATAGCAACGGTTTCCCGCCTTCATCAACGTCACCGGTGGCACTCTAACTCCATTTCCGTCAGATTTTCCACTATGTATAATATCTACAAGGCCATCTTCACTGGAAACCGTGAAAAGTGTGTTATATTTTAAAGGAAAGTATATCACGCATTGAATAATCATTAGTTTATGCATGTGTGTGTGTAGTTTTTTCAATTTCTTTACTCTGGCATTAACAATAATTATTACCATACTATTTAAATTAAATATTTTAATTAAAATAGACCTTTTTTAAATTAAACACAAGACGAAATATGAAAATTAAATTTCTAAATAATGATGACAATTAAACGTGCCCAAAGTAGTATCATTGATTGTTGAATCGGATGGAATATAAAATCAAAGGAAAAATACAGAATTCAAACTTATCGTAATATTACTTCAAAAATATGTACCTGTGTTAAATATAAAACGAAAACTCTGCACAACATTATTTTTACACTAACTGCAAAAATAAAATACAAAACTGTTGTCATTGAGAAAATATGTTAGCATCATATCTAGGTATAGAGTTATAAGATGTTATTCAATTGCCTTTTTTTTTATTTTAGAAAGTTTTTGTAAGAAAAATCATAAAATGGATAAAACAACGATACGACCTTGATTGTTATGGCTTAAGTCGATTGGATGAAAAATTTATAATTCAATACAAAAATTATAGTTTTATTAATGATAGAGAAAAAAATATTTACCAGCTCACGCACACCAAATAGCATGAGTTAGATCTGTATTTGAAGAACATTTGTCGCTCCATATGAATGTCATAGGTGACGTACTCAATCAAATTTGGATCAAAACAGAAATCTTTATTCTCGGACGTTTGGTACGGTATGTAACTATGTACCTACGTACCTGAATGTATCGTCTGTACACGAAAATGATCAATTTTAATTATCGAACTGAATAAATCCGCAAAGAATTTGTTAGTCTTGTTTCTTTGACAATCGCAAAACCTGACAAACGGCTTGTCATTCGTCAAATCAATCTGGCAGGTTGTAATCACCCTATTGTCGAGGCATACCCACCTACAACCTGTTTATATCCAAACCGGTCGGGGCCGTGGGGCTTGAACTTTGTGCCAACCCACCTTAACCCAGTACGGCTTGGAGGCGGTCAACGGCTGCTGTCACAAATATGGTGTCTGGAACCGACCTTGTGACGTGTTCTTCGATGTACGGAGCGAGTGGTCTAGATTGACCGAAATTAAAGTGTTATTATTTTACACTATTCAAATGTGATATTTAGACTGGAATCAGTCGTAGCAATTATGGGAAGATATTTCGCAAAACAATACTCAGCTATTACAATGGCGTTCCAAGTCGGGCACGGAACGCGTCCGCCCCGTTGCATAAATAAATATGCCTCACATCGCATTAAGTTTTCATCAATAAACGCCAACATCTCCTACTAACCAGGGAGAATACATGATCCAGGGAAAATTTGCTACTATCAAATAAAATTGAGCTACAATTGCATCTATTAATTGGACTTGTAAATTTTACTATTATTATTTGTAATAATATTTTTTTATTGTGATTTACATTAAATGGAATATTAATGGCATCCATGCATTACCGGTTTTGTTTACAATGTATGTTTCTTTCTACATCAACGAATGGCTCATATTTCGACAGTTTTTTTTTTAAGAAAACACTATAAGGTTTCTAAGCAATTTTTCTTATTACATAAATAATTTCGGAAATAATCGCTCCGAAAATTGCAGAAATTGTGTTTCCTCCTTCTGTTTTCTAAACCGCAAAAAAAAAAAAATTTAATTGTACAAAATACAAATAAAACAAGACAATAAATATTCCACTAAAGCCACAATACGTATACACAAACAGACAAAATAGACAAATATTACACAATGAATAGATTCCACTAACTAATCCCTACCCGGTTAATGAAAATACAACTATGCAAATTATTTAACAACACATAAAATACAATGAAACACAAAAGCATCTTAACCTAAGTCAGTTTTTATAAATCAAAATAATACCTTTATTTACACACTAATATTAGGAGCGCGGTTGTTTGTACACAACTATTCTGTGCGGGAAACATGGATGAATTGTAACAACGTACTTTTTTCATCTGTAGTCCATTTCTTTGTAATAATGGCTTTGGAACTCTATAACGAGCATGGTCCGACATACCCTGGGTCAGTTTTTTTATTGTTGTTGTGATAAGGATAGACGAAAACAAATTATTTCGACGAAAACTCAAATATTTATCATAGAAAGTCGTTTATGAATACAAATTTTTGTATTTAAGACATGTAGTGAAAAGTTCGTTTTTAGGTTACATTACCATGAAGGTCGTTAAATTCTGTCAAAGGGACGTCAGAAACTTTGATTAAATCGCAAATATTCAGACAGCATACGTAGCAACGGCGTCAAAGATAAGACATCAGGCAGTGCAATATACGCTGATCAAAAGTATAGGTGTCGATTGAGTAGAGTTCATATTTTAAGTAATATATTACAAATACAAAAAAAAAATATTAGAATGAAAAAATAATTGTATGTTACACTTTAGAAGAATTGGGTCCAATAGTTTAAAGATTCGATAACGATTTTTAATAGTCACAATTATGGGTTATCCGTTAAGCATTAATATACGTGAATAAAATAAATAAATAGAGTTAATTAAAACCACGATCGACCCATAAACGTTTTTCCTGTCCTACCGGTGTCGGAACAACGAAGAACATAATCCCAGCGGCGGCGGCGTAGGCACGTACCGACTGTTCGAGTACAAATCTCCGCGGCCGACTTTATCCGAGTAAGCCGTGAAGTTGACTGCGGCATAAAACGCGGATAACCCTGTGTGTTACAGCCCTCTCGATAAGGCGAAAGGGAGGTTTTTTTTTTCCGGTGCAAAGTTACTCGTAACTGCAGTCCTATTTTATTTATTCATCCTTTGGTGTCTTTTATATTTTGTGCGTTTCTCCTCTAACTTTTACGCGACTAGTGGTAGTACGAAGCATTTGAGAGTGCTTCAAGTTAGAAATATTTTTTTTCATCTCTTGTCAGCAACCATTTCTATCGCTGTACTTTTGTTAGACAAGAAAATGACAAAATTTGAATGTACCTTTGTACAGGTAATTTAATGAAGATTAATATTGTCAGCTTTAAAAAATATTTGGTGTAATAGAAATAAAAAATGGAAAACATCAAAATAGTTTTGAAAACTTTTCCCGTCAATCGACTCTGTAAAACATAAAAACACCATAACTTTAAAAAAAAATCAAGTATTTTCTATTTTCTATTTGATTTTAGGATCATAGCAAAATACTTTGCCATTTAAAATGGCTGTGTGAATCAGTGCCGTTAAATCGTGATTAATAAAAAAATATAATTATATTGACCAAAAGGAACTGTCACAAACCTTTTAGTATCTGTTTCAAAGAGATTGGTTTGTAATAGTTGCTTTAATAAATTCTAGATGGCATTTTCCAAATTTATTCTGATACTACTAATTTGAAGCATTTGTTGAAAGTGCTTTATTATCGAATTGTTTTTATTTCTTATTAAATATAATGAAAAAAATTATAAAGTGTGCACTTTTGTATTTTCTGAATTATTTTAGAATTTTATTGAGAGGTACACTTTGTTTATGATATAAAAAAAGGAATTTCTGTTTAATCTAATAAAAGTTTTCTCTATATAAATAAACAGAAAGATCAAACTTTTATGGACACAAAAAAATATACAACCTTTTTGATTTAATATTGTCGTACAATTTGTTTATTACGCGCTTTTAACGTGTGTTTTACATATTTATAGAAAAATTTTTTTTTCGTTTTATCTTATACAAATAATTCATCATATTATTTCAGATTACATGATCGGAATACCAGCGACGAAGCTTAGCTGATTTAGAAGGTAATATCTTATTATTCTAAATATATTGGTTTTTGTGTACAATATATGTTGGGTAGAATGAAGTTTTATATATTCATATTTAACATTTTACCTAATATAATTTATAACTTAAAGAAAATGAAGGTTTTCTTGTTTTCTTCTTCCCGCAGCGCTACAACCTTTTGTGGTTTTTGGCCTACTTAACGATTTTCTTTCATTTTGTTCTGTCCTTAGCTTCCTGTCTCCAAGATATTTTCCACTCCATGTTTGTTAGGTTTTTCTTAATACAATCCTTCTACCGATTCCTGGGTCTTTCTCTGGGTCTTTTCCGTTGCAGAGTCTAGTTGAAGATTGTTTTGACAGCGTTCTGTCCAAGCGATCTGTCCATCTAAGCCTTTGTGACTTATAAATCTCGACGATTATGTCTATTTGTATCAATGTTTTCAGTTCGTGATTCATTGTTAGTCTATACGAGTTGTCGTCTACTTGCCCCTTGATCCAAAGATTTAGAACACCAACAACCTCTGCTGCCAAAAAACAGTGACTCGTTTTGAACAACCGATGGAGTGATTTCTCTCCCGCATGCCTAACAGTTCTTGAGCCCAACTATTTTCGAGTCGTGCGCTTTTGTTTCTGTGCTATTTTATTGCACACATCACCAGCTCCTTTGTATAACTTTCTACTTGCGTCTATGCCATTTTGAAAATATTGCAGTCTGACTTTGTTCCTGCTTCGAATTCTTCTGTTCCTGCGTATTCTTCGTCAGACCATTATTTTTTTCGCGCTTTCCTTCTCTCTTCTAGCACGTTTTTAGCAGCTTTAACCACTCCCTGGTATAAATCCATAAGGATTTAACATTTCTTTTTGATTTTCTCTTCTAAAACATTTTATATAATGTCCACACCACTTCAGCTAAATACGTATTTCGTCATTTTAGAGTTTGCTGGTGTCCCATTTTATTTTTTTTTTCTTTTCTCCGATTTGAACTATAGCGATTTTTTGTTTTATTGATGCTATAAAAAAGAAATTGTCCAATTCACAGTCAGCCTTTCTCTAAATTCAATATTTATGTGTACATGAATAATATTTTAACATGATTTAAAAATAACTTACACCTTTTTTTAGTCACATACTAAAATAATGATGTAAATAATTTTATGAGATTGAGTAAAAATATTCATTATTAAAATCACGCCAGGGATGCTTTAGACGGAAAACCATGACATCACATCTGTGTGATCTCTTGGTTTTTCGTAAATGCTATTTCGTAATACCCGTATTTCAATTAGTTTTTTACTTAAATCCCTTCCATCACTGGCGACGCCAATATACACTTCATCAGATTAATTACATTTTCACATAATTTTGTATAATAACGCAAAGAAGAAAACGACTTTCAAAAGAGATTTTTCACTAGCAGTCTGTAAATTGTATAGGAATTTCCAGAAATTATAATATCCAATAATTTACTTATAGTCCAAAATTAAAGCGTCCCAGGCATACTTTAAGTTTTTAAATCTGAAAAACTGATTAATAAACATCTCGATCGCATCACTTGAAGTTATACACGTTATCTTCCTGTATCCAAACGTTATCTTATGGCTGAAATATACTTGGGTTTTTCAAACAAGCAAAAAATTACTGCATATATAATTTGCTATCACTATTACA
This sequence comes from Eumeta japonica, assembly GCA_005406025.1. Taxonomy (NCBI): domain Eukaryota; kingdom Metazoa; phylum Arthropoda; class Insecta; order Lepidoptera; family Psychidae; genus Eumeta; species Eumeta japonica. Next base: position 270,868 of record BGZK01000127.1, read on the forward strand.
TACTTGCCTCTGCGTTCGCACCTACAGCTGACCTTCATTTATGCCAGGCAGGGGGATAAAAGCTTCGAAAGTATCCGACTACTTAGCAAGCTTTCAAATATTTTCCCAAGTAACATATAAGTATAAAATTCATATTTTAAACATTAATTTATGTACAATTACAACCCGTTAAACCTAAGGCTATCTGGCGAGCGGTTTTCAACACACAAAATGTTTGGCAATTGATGATAAGAGTTATAATAGTATCCCATATACAATATCAAAAAAATCAGGTTTTACAATTTGAAGATATTGCGCAACGATTTTATACACCTGTTAATTACCAAAGCTCGCGTAGGCGAATGTTGATAGTAGTCACTTATTCGCACCTTCTACAGTGTATATTAATAAAAATATTTACATATTGTGCATACAATTTAGCATCTTCGTGTGGGTTTAACATGTCGACTTAAACAAGAGCGCCTCTATAAGACTATCCCTTTTATTCATCACGTTCCGCGAGATAGGTATTATTATAGACAGACTCTTGTCTAGGGCGTCGTGCTAGGCGTAGGGCCCGCTGGGACGCTTGGGATTTCACTTTATTATATTTTCAAGGGCGTAAGTTTTACATTCCTTTTTTATATATCAGCTTCCACTTCGGAAAAACGAAAGTTTGTTAAGGGAGCAGCTTAATGTAAGAAAAGTTCTTAAGTCACTCAACATTCTTAAGATACTTTGCCTCTAGACGAAATGGGCTCGGCTGGGACATTAAGTGGTGTCGTCCTGAACTTTTGCTTGTTGCTATGCCAAAGTTAGCGATACTCCAACTTCTTGAGATTACATTAGGTAATAAATAATATTTACGAGGCATATGTAATGTTACACAAACAAAATGTAAGTAATTATTGTGTTATGCGGTAATTAAGCTGTGTTTAACACATATAACAATAAAATAATTTATTGTTACATTTTAAATGTTTGTTTATAATGATATCAATTTTGTTAACAAATTTATTGTTGTAATTGAGCTTGTATATGTTTGTATATGTATGGATTTTAAAATTTTTAACAGCATTTTTTCCATTATATTTATTTCACTCGCAGATGCTTACCATTTGTCTTTATTTTATGAGTAAAATATATACATAAATATAATATCGCCTTAACTAAGAATATGCAGCTTTCAAGCATTGAAACAAATACTTATTAAGAAAATTCAGGTTGTCTAGTTACATTAACATCCAACAAATAATTTAATCGAACGATTACAGAAAATCAATGTATTTATTTATTCTAAAATGGTAAATACGTTAGTGTTTTGCTTACCGTTCCATCTTTACCAGTATAGTTCAAAGATTAGACAACGGTTAAAAATAGTCATTTATATAATCCGCTAGCTATGCAAGACCGAAAACTCTTACTTTATTAATCGCTGTTGTCGTTGCTGTATCAAATTTTTATCGTGGGAAAATATGACGAAGCAATCTTCGTCATATTTTCCCATAAAGTAATGATTTCAAAATGAGAAGCTTTTACTTGTTGCAATTGTAAAGCTGAACACCTCTCACACTGCATTATAACAATTTGCAAATAATATTTGCACGTACTTTATAAAATAATTACGGAAAACATAAATTCATAACAAGGTTTTGAATTTCAATCTATTTTTATTCGTTTGTTTTTGTCATTGTCATCGAAAACAAAAGCTACATCCAGTGGCATTAACGTATTGTACAAGTTTAGCTTATATTTAATACACATATATTAACAATAATTTAAAATTTATATTGTTGCTGTCATCTACAATATTGAACCGAAAATGACATTTACTGTACCTCAGTCTCTGTTTCGCAGTAACTCAATCATCAATCATTGGTTGTGTTTGGGCTCCAAAATACATACAAGACTTCACTCTCGTTAAGAACATTATCCTGTATCATGTAAGAGGAATAAACTAATCTAGCTGCCTATTTTATTTTCACATAAAGCTAAACAACGAAGTACGCTATACGGGATGTGCACACGCAGTGTAATTGTATGCAACGTATGAGTTAAATTAATCATGTTTAGCGAACGCTATGAAACGCAATCACTCACATCAATAGACCTACGGCTGAGTTACAGCGCAACGAATGCCGTGCGCAAAGTCAAATTTAATTCTGATTGCATCACGTTAAGTGCCTTTACTTGTGATGATTGATGATGATGCTTTCAGATGAGGGTCTTGACATTGAAAATCTTTTTCCATGGTTTGAATAGGGGCCCCTTTTGTAACGAAAAGGCGAATCCGCTCTGATGAAATGAGTTCTAGGCCTACGTAAAAGGTTGTTGTGTTAAAAGATGAATATGTGCAAGGATTACAAAATGACGAAAAAAAGAATTTAAAAAAATTATAGTTTTCCAAAAAAATCGCAAATGCCTTTGAATATGGGTATTTTTAGAGAGTTTTTAAAAGGATTGTTTAAGCTATTTAACTATTTTTTTAAGATTTTTGGTTTTTTCTATCAAAGATTGACTAAATATCTGCAGTACTTTAATATTTTTTTAAGTAATAAAAATTTTGAAATTATGGGTTTTTCTAAAATCGACCGTTTCACAATTTACGAATTGCGTTAAATGTTCAGTGTATAACTAAAAACGTCATTTTTAAAACGCAAATTTTTTTTGGGATCTTTCAAAAACATTCTTAACTGTAAGGTTAGGAGTAATTTACGATGGACTTTTATTTTTATTCCTTCTATTATTGACTTCATTTTCAATGAACCCGAAAGTTATGTAAAGCACGATACCCGTGAACTTTTCTTCTAAACATTAGTAATAAAATACGTAAGCTATCTCAATTTGTTTTAAGTGGTTAGTAACCAATAGCACGCGACCACTGACCGAATTGAAAAAGTTTTACTTGAAAATTAATTCGGATCGCTATTCACGTAGAAAATCTAAGAGAAGCGAAAATTAGTAGGAAGGCGTCGAACAGATAAGAAAATGTTATAACCACGACGGTACGACGATCAGCTGTAGAAAATAGGCGGATCAGTGTTTGGAAGTACTATCACAATGGAAAAAGATTTGGTGTTCCGATAGCTAATTCGCCTACTCGATTCGACGAATACAGTTTAATAAAATTCTTGAGGATATACAAAATTTACTATTGCACAAATTTAAATTGTCTTTTAATAAAAGAGTACATCGTGAAAAGAGTACTATACTATAGTTGAATATTTAGAGAATAAATATTCATGTACATATATAACTTGAATACCTACAGATTTTTTTCTTATAGTAATAATAATAAAAATAGTTGATTGTGATTTTGTACTAATATATTTTCATTTGAAAAGTTTGTTGTTCGTTCATCCTAAGGGATTACGAATGAGTAGTAATTAAAAAAATGACAAAAACTTTTGAAATCGTTTTACAAAATGTTATCACCATACATATTATTATATATATATATATATATATATATATATATAATAAAACTTATGTAAACAAGCGGTTCAAGCAAAGCGGATTATCACACGATTCAAGTAACCAAAATACAGTCATACGTGTTTAGCGTTTCTGCTTCCAGAATGAAAATTGTACGTAATCAGAAATTCAATAGCACGACTTCAACGAATGCAGGATGTGGCGACCGCCGGGCGGAAGTCCGCCGGCCCGAACGGGGGCCACGTACGGAACACGCACGGCTAATTGCTCATCCTTTAAAGAATTCCCCTTTAAAGAATAATTTCCGTCGCCACACATTTGCCGCAAGTCGTGGAATAATGTCACTCGTATGTCGTGAAAGAGTTTAATGCAACATTACCGCTTGCGCTCCTGCAGCGGCTCTGTCTGTCTTTCCGCCGCCGGATGCTTAGAACGCTTTTTTTTTGTCTTTTGTTTATTTTATGTCGTTCACGCGCAAACAATAAAACTGGTGATTTTTTTAACTAAAAACAATTTATAATTATTATTATGTGTTACCAAAGAAAATACATACAAACTAAACATTTACAATCTATAATCGAATACACTTAAATATTTCGATATAATATAGTATAAATGGAATTATAAAATTGTACAAAACCTTCATCGCACAAGTGTAACGTACTACTGTCCGCTTTATAAATGCTATTATATTATTACACTGAATTTTCTTAATTAGCATAAAAATATAAACTACTGTAATAGCATGTCATATTTAATATATAACTAGACTTAGAGTGCGTTTTTGATTTTTGATAAAATGGTTGATTTTGATTCACATCTCTGAGTCACTTGTGTCACTTATTTCAAATCGTATGCCGGTATCAACTTTATTGCTTAATTTTACGAGTGTACATAAAATCTGGAAGAGATTTCGGACATCCTGCAAGGATGAATTTTGGTGGTAAACAGGCAGGTTTTGCTATACATCACAGAACTGTGTCTCGTGAGTTACACAAGAACATTGATTCATGAAAACACCACTTTAAAGACTTACTTTTTTATTGTTATTTGGGACATAGTTACACACGGGCACAGACGCAGGCGTAACTTAAAAGTTGCATTTTGAGGATGCGTTTATATTGGCAAACTTAAAAACTTCGTATTGCTAATTCGGAAATTAAGGTGTTTTATTTAAAATTAATTTAGTCTATTAAAATATTACGTCGACACTAGTTTTATTTTTTTTATTTATAGAAAGAAATTACAAATATGTGACATTTCAATAAAAAAATTTAATTACTTCGGCGGTAAATTTTTATTTTCTAATAATTTAATTTGATTCTGACAATAATTACAAAGTAAGTCCACACTGTAAAAAATATTATTATAATCGTTTATTGATATAATATTTACATAAATAAGCACCTTAAAGTCAAAATACATTTTTATATTTATTTTCGATACTCATCAATGGTAGCACTTTTATATCTTTACATTATAAATTTTATATTCTTTCACTATCAGGGTTAGGCATACTCATAGGGTTTCAACTTGACTCTGATATTAAACCTACAGCATTCGCTTCTTTGTATGTCTGTTATGCAGTTAGTCAGTTGCCTTTTGACTCGCAATAGACAGCTAGACTTAAATTTTCTACATTATTTATTAAGGCAGATAGCTTGATTAAACCTAACACGTTCTAACCAAACCTAAAAATCTGTAAAACGATTGACGCTGAAGTCCATCTCTAATATTATATTTATCGATATGTATTTAAGCTCCTTAACTTGTAAATATTGTATGTAAGTTCTTGAGATTAAAAATTTGAAAGACGGTTGAGCCTGTGAGCCATCTCTGAAACTTCTTACTACTTTCGAGCTCAAAGCGTTAAAAAATGAGGTAGTAATAAATTATTGAGTCCATCACGCTCAAAAGATCGATTTTAGTGCTTTTTCAAGTTCTCTGAGCTCAAAAATGTAGCTCTAATGCGTTTTAAGCTCTAGTGCAAAAATCTATATAGAACGAAAACACTTTTATTTTTAATTTTTCAACTATATATCTTTCAAATGCAGTATTCGATTTTATTCGATTTTAATCTGCTTTATTGCACAGTTTTTAATACAGAAAAGATGACCAAGTACCGATCATTAACAATTTCTTGAAATTATTTTGAAAAAAGCCTTTTTTGCAAAAATAGACCTTGTTTTTTTAAGGAGAATAGCTGCTTCGATTTTGTAATTTATCAGTAGTGTAAATTAAGAAATATTCTAAGATTACACTTTCTTGAAAAATTGTTCTTCAACAATATTTCTTGAACAAATCAACCAATTTACATTCAATCAGTAATGATGGATGTTGTTTCTCAAGGGGAACAAATGGACAGATTATGGAATTAATCGATAGAGTAGTTTACAAAATATTGTAAAAACATACTTTTTAAAAAAATTGTCTCTAAAAATATATTTTTAAACGGTGAAGCTATTTTTGGGCAGTTTAATGTTGTTGATGCAACTATTTGGGGAAAGACCTGATTAGATTTTGGTATTGATCAGTAAGGTAGTCTACAAGTTATTTGAAAAACATTTTGCTGAAAATTTTATTTTTAAGATTCTTCAAAATCTTAGCGGAATCAGTTCAAATTTTCAGAAAATCTAAGTTAAGTGGACCCCTTTCGAACTTCGTAAACTGCGTTTCGATCGATTAATCCGTTCAAAAGTTATGAGAGGTTTAAATACAAACACACACGCACACAATCATACTGATATTGAGATCACTCAAAAAATGATCGAGTTAGGTGCCTAAGACCCTAAATCGTCAAGACCTGGTGAAAACTCGATTTTCGATTTCAGTCCGATTTTCGAAAATCGGACTGAAAACAGTAACTTTCTAATTTTATGAAAATTTTTCACTTTTCATAGCGAAAGTTAACAAATAACATTAACAAGAATAAAAAGTAGAAAGTTGAAAAAAGTCACCATACAGGATATGTTTTTTATATTTCTTTCTTTTGTTTTTATTCCATTGTAAAAATGATAATACGACAATCGTCAGACGCTGTTGTAATTATACTGAAAACCCTAAAGTTAAACAATAAACCCCAAAAATTGGATAAGTATTAATTGGACTCGCGCTGAGAAACTTGAACTGAATGGAAAAAATATCACGATCTTTCAGTGAATCCATAACAAAAATACCTCGAACACTCGATACGTGAATGTGGTTCGCACTTGACCATTTTTTTCCCCAACTATATACGTGTTATTTTTATATTTTCAAATAAATTACTATACAACAAATCACATTACTGATTGAACAGCTGCCAAGAAGACGTAAATGCACGAGTTATACGTCGGACATTTTCCCCCTCTATCAGTAAAGCGACGCTTTTTCGTCTGAAGAGGAGAAACCCTCTATTTATTTTTCGTCGCATCTTCGGTTACTCGCTTCTTGTCCTCGGTAATGAGCATCCCGAGTCACTTCGTGTTTCGGTAATATTATATACAGACAGAATAAATTGAGGCTCATTCGTTTATGTCGCTACGACGTGTCTCTGCCCCTTTTTCGTTCTCTCGCCTCGATCCGAAGATGCAGTAACGGACACAGCCTTCGCGAACAACTCTGCGCCTAAACTTTCGAAGACATACAGATGAGATGTCATGTGAGCCGACTTTATAAAGATGCTGTTCTTCGTTATGACATATTTTAAGTTAAGATTTTTCACCGTTTATTGTTGTATTTATGTTTACAAGAAGATAATTTTTTATTTTTCAAAAATATAATTACTGCATGTACAATTTTTAGGGATGTTTGGGCACTGTTTTTGTAATTAATTCTAATATGACCGCTTCGCTGTTAATTGTTTTTTTTTATAAAATTAATTTTTGTCTTAGCTTCCCTTAAAAAATCGAAAAGCATTTTCATTGATATAAAAATTATATCTAGGTTGGATATAATTCTAAAATTCACGGACAGCACACAAATGTTGGAGTTGTTGTCGGAGGAAATAAAATAATATGAATAAAAATTTTGCCTTATTTTCCTTAAGCAAACATTTGTTCGAATAAAAAAGATAATTCAATCATAAACAACTGTGTAATGAACCTAACTCATAGTAATACAGTATTCCCTTAAATAATACTCCATTTCGATAGAGTGTCTGGACATCAAGTGAATGTCGTGAGTATCTGAACATCCATAGGATATACTAACCATTGATATTTATGCAAAACTACCCAGAGTCATCGAGAAACGTATCGTTAAAGTGTAGCTTCTAAAACATTAAAAACTGTCCCCTTCAAGTGGAACTCATTTATGAACCTTACGCTATTAAGATACAACGCTTCGCAGCAATCAGCATTGTGAATGTGTTATGTTGCCTACCTGTACATTCAGATATTGCAAGTATTTTATCTATGAATGCAAAAGTATGGCACGACATTCCACGTGTCAATATCAGTTGAATTCGAAATATTTTGCATAATTGCCATATTATGTTACATATTCAAAAAGCTATTAGGTATTAGATAAATGGATTTTATGGAGGAAAGTAAATTAATTTAAAAAAATCCTCTGTTTTAGGTTATGGTTTAAGATCTATTTAATACATATCTTCTCAATACATAAATGCACGAGGCCTTTTACGAGTGCCATTCTAATTGATATATGAAAATAAATTAGAGTTATGTATTCTTTTAAGTATTTTAAAAATGTTTTCCAAGCTGTTTCGGCTGCAGAATAGCAAAAATTTAAGAAGATGCTGGAAATCAAAATGTATTCTAATTGTATGAAATTAAAACTTTCTAATGAAACACATCAATGTCAATAGAAGAATAAGTTTAAATTTCACGCTATTAAAATTGAATTTTTTTTTTATAAAATTAGGGAGTAGCTGTTTTCACCTGTATGTGTACGCGCTCGTGCGTGCTGCGTGCAAGCATGAGTGAGTGCGTGTCTGTCCTAGGAATCCATTTCGACTATTTTCGGGGTGATTTTTGTTTGTTTGTATGTACGTGCCTGCGTGCTTACGTAGGTGTGTGTGTGTGTGTGTGTGCGTTGCGATATTTGAAAAAAAATCTCTAACTTAGACTTCCTGAAACGTTTAATTGATTCAACCGGTTAGATTATAAATCTCAAAAATAATATTTTCAGAAAATCATCAGTCGGACGTCGTCGGACCCGCAATCATCGGATCTGGTCCAAGCTCTCGATTCTATTCCCCATACTGTTTTCAATTCCAATGCCGCTACCAATATAAATCTCAAAGTATAGTAATGATTTCAAATTTAATGTGGTGAGAATAAGTAAACGATATTTTTGTCAATCCGTCTTATGCTAATCGAGAGGCGGAGGTTTAGAGAAATTAGAATTTGTGTTTGTGTATAGTTTTGTATGAAAAATCTAAATAAATAATAAAAAAAATTCTAGCAAAAAATTTGCACTTGTCAACTACGCTACCTATTAGAATAGAAACCAAGTTTCATGTTGGACCAAATTACATAAAGTGTGCAACATTTCATTGAATTCGGTTGAGTGGTTTTGGAGCTTAACGTAAACGAACATCGTGACATGAAATTTATATATATAGCCGTAATCCGTCAGCTTCGTTGATCGTAAAGTAATATACAGCAATAATTGTTTTTTTTTTTCATGATTCACATATGCCCGTGGTGTTACTCGCGTGTGAATTAAATGAATCCCTTTATGAATATTGGCCGTTCTCGCTTTCAATTCTACTCCCGATCACGGTCATGATATCAATGTCAATTCTGGGTCCATTGCTTTGCTTGCATTGCTTGTTAGTAGTAACAGATTTACATTTTTACTGGTATTTATATATTTTTTGCACAAAAGGTAATCTTGTTATGCAATATAACATTATCTTATTAATTAATATTATATGCTATTTGAGAACATAATCCACTTCTATTCCTTTGATTAGAATCCGTCCAGCTGGTACCGTATGACAAACATCCATTCCAACATATATATCAAACGATATAGTTTATGCAAATTTAGCCAAATTTATTTACTATAGATTCTGTCATGTCATCGGAGGTGGCACTGCCTAAGAAAAATGTATGAGAAAACTAATTTATTTCATATTTAATTTTCGTAAATTTTTCATATTTTTAATTAGTTATTCTGCTATTCGGAGCGGAGACAAATCCAACAAAGCGAATATCATAAAAATCTGTGCAGCCATTCTTAAATAATAAATGATGTAACTAACACGGCTTTGTTTTATATACATATATAGATTACAATCTATAAATATATAACTTTTAAAATTTGTTGGTAGAGCAATAAATAACTATTAATTGCTTTATAGGAAAATTCTAAAATTTTACCAGTTTTTTTTTAAACAACGTCGATCAACGTAAACTGCATTAAAATTGGTCGGTTCGTTCGTGAGATATCGTCGACGTATTTAATTAAAAAAAAAAGAATTTTTCAAAATACTTTTAAAATTTTTGTTGCGTTAATGTTTTCTTTTTGCTTAAAAAAACTGCGTCAAATGCCGCAAAGCAGATCAAAATTGAAATACACGTTCGATAGATGTCGTAGCTTAAAAATAAAAATAGTGTTTTATCTAAATAAATATAAATTTTTGAACTTGAAGACTTGAAAACTATTAAAATTATTTTTTGAACTCGGAAAGATTGAAAAATACAATAATCGATATTTGGAGCTCAATCTCAACAATTCCTTCCTAGGAACATTATTGAAAACTTTGAGTTTAAAAGTAACAAAAACTTCAGGAAAGGCCTATAAAATCAATTGTTTTTTGGATCTTTGAGCTCGAAAAGCTCAAAGATAAATATTTGAGTCTTGAGACTCAAACTATTTTTGAACTTAGGGAGTTCAAAAACACATCAATAATTAAAATAGCAAGTCTTTTAGGGATGACCTGCAGTGCCAACTGTTTTACATTTTTTTAAATAGTTATCTTATTTGGTTAAACGTAAAAAATCACGCAATTAATGTGATATTATATGTCTATATAAATAGGTATATGGCAAAACTAGCGATAGGTATATACCACTGTTTCTGGCAATATTAATCTAAAGGAAATTGGAAGCTAAAAGAACGCGCTAATATACTCTTATGCAAATAAGCAACGTTAGTGCCTTAACAAAGGTTTTTTTCCAAAGATGAATAAATTATGATAGAACGTCGAAACAAACTGACGATCAAAAGACTATTTTTTTTTTTGCTGCAAATTGCATATTTTTTGAATATTTTTTGATTGAATATTATTTTATGTAAAAATGAAATATTCTTCGATATTACTTTGTCGTATTAACTTTTAATATTTACTTTGTAATATTTTAGTCATAAATTAATCTTGATTTTGATAATTTAGAAACATATTTTATTTATCTAATTAAAAAAAAAATCTCAATATTATGTGTACTAGCGTAAGCTGTTTGATTTTGTTCGGATAGCGTAGGAAGCGTATCTTCTCGGATGAAAAACTTTCGGGCACACGACCGAAAGACCGGGTTATGTCGGATTTTTACCCACTAAAAGCACTCCCGTAGGATGACAGTGATAAAGCTGCTAGCATTGCGGCTTATAAGCTTTATCGGACGTTAAACTAAACACATTTTCTTTGCGGACTTCATGTTGCACGTACTTACGATATTGTGAAGCGCGTATGATTTTTAATCGAGCATACGGGCTCAGTGTGGAAAGTGAATAAATTGGATAAGAGCCACGCCGCAGCCGGCGTGACCAGGGATGGACAAAGGATATTACTTGTGACTGCGGGGACAACCCTGTGGCGACTGTGAAACTCATCATTTTTCGGGTACTCGAGGGCATCACAGACGATAGCTGTAGGGCCAGTTAGTCGTTTTTCGTGAGCGCGTGAGCATCCCGGGCATTAGGTGTCAGCCTAGATGGGGCTGGAAGCGTCTCTGAAATTTGGCGTAGGCTGATCTTGTCGTGTAGTTTTCAAGCCACAGGTTCGTTTACGGTCGCGATTATTGAACATGAGTCAATAGAATTAGTAAAAGGATGTGGAAATGAAGTACTCCAATGCAAGGATCTAGCGGTTGGATCTGAATACGTTATATCCACAATCACAAATATAACTGTATTTATGCGAGACGTGAAATCAAACTTGCCACGAAGACCACGGTCTCCTTGGTCTCCACTTGTATACCAAATGGCATCGTAACTCACCACTTGGTGTCAAAGTCGTTTTTCTTTCAGCTTTTAATTTTCCCATTGCTGAGACACACACTCTTACGATGTTTTTTTTTTTTATATAAACGGATTGAAAATCTTCTTCTTTATAATTCTGCCGCACTGGCCCAGTGTGGATTGGGGACTACTAACGATCATTGTTAACATTGCGATAGTACGAAGCAAGTGGTTTAATTTTAAATTATCGACTCGTTCATCAATTCGTTCATACTCAGGATCAAACCCGGTGTCTTCTGGTTCCAAGGCTCTTAATCTCTGAGTCACCATCTCATAGGTATATGTTAGTAGCATCGATATTATCAGCTTGGACAGTTGACCAGCATGACACATGGTTAACGTGCACTATTTCAAACTCACTATAATCAGCTGCTGATTATTATCATAAGTGACATATTAAAATCACAAAAAAGGTAAAACATGAAATAAAAATATGTGTAAAAGTAGAGCTAAGGAAAGCTGCTCGAGTATCAAATTAAAATGATTGATTATTGTAATAATAGAACGAACGAAAACTGGGGCGTGTTACGGCTTATCGCACAAGGCTCGTCCAGGTATAGCACTTCGCTGACAACGTAAACATGAAAAGGGTCATTGTAAAGGGTGGTCGAACAAATATTTAGAGAACTGCCCAGGAATAAGCTGACTTGTTAAACTTTACGCTCGTGTAAAATAATAAGTTTTATAGATCAGAAATGTGAAATCGTGTACTTTAAGTAAAGATTTATATAACAGTGCATATTTAGTATTTCGTAACAGGCACCTTCGTAACCCTAGACAGACTTGTAGTAACCGAGTAAGTTATCTCGATGGATTAAATGATTTCCCCCGGCCGTGATTAATCACCTACAACCAAGGACAGGTGGCGCTTGTGACGATAATTTATTATTGTGTTGTTTGATGTCACAAGTATATACCTAAACTCTATTTGGTAAGTTGTAATTGACGCTATTATACAATTCTTTTCCATATGAAAGTCTTCTAACAACAATGGCGTCGTAGTTAGCGTATTTATGTAGCATGAAACCGGCTCTTCATCCAACTTCAAAGAAAAAGATGAGATTCTATATTCGTCGCGTATGTATTTTTTAAGCATGTTCAGCGATTTTACGGAAAAGACTTAACCTAGTTGTTTTTCTATGATGTGGAACATATCGTTGAAGAAAATCGGGAGAAACATGTTTAAAAGGCTTTTCAATACACTTCGTGATATTTTTCAAGAACGTAACAGTCAAATTAGTTCATTTACATAGCATTTATACATCAGTAATTTCTTAGTTACATAGTAATTCAACATACAGGACCGTTCGCTAATCAATGTATTCTCACTTAGAACTCAACGGAATTGGAGAGTAATCTGAAAATTTAAAGATTTTAGAACAGATTTTTCTAATTTGATCGCCTATCGAAATTTTGAGTCCAAGGATGATTGTAATCCAACTATAAAAAATTTAAGATTGGAACTGGTTTTACACTTTGTTTATACAAAAGTAAAGAAGACGTGTGACAAATTATATTAGAATTGATTTAACCCACGAACAAAAACTGGGGAATTATAAAGGTTAATTAGTGAAATGATTAAAAAATATTAAACAAATTGTTTTGAAGATAAAAAAAAATCGCTTTCAAAAACTTATTAAAATTTGTTTGTAGAGTTGGTACCACCCAGATCAACTCAAATAAAAAAAAATTTGGTTGCCTGTAAAGTCGGTATACGGGCGAAAGTTTTACGTGACAACGACTTTGAATGGTAAAATCATTTTAATGTGAATATTCATTCGTATAGTAGGAAGAAGGATGAAATAATAGTAACAATTTAAAACATTTATTTATACAAAGAATTATATTTAAAACATTAATTTATACAAAGAATCTCGCACTGAATTTCATATTAACAAAATTTTATTTTTACCTTTACACATACATACGTATTTATATACAAATATACATACAATAACTTGCAATACATTTGCAAGCTATGCACTAATTCTCTAGTGCGCGCGGCAGACCGATCATAGTTGAGTGGGAGAGAGACGCAGGCATTCGGCGGGCCTCTCTCTCGTTCGGTGACTCATCGTTACGTTACCGAGCGTTACACTTTTTCAAAGTGACTCCCAGCCGCAACCTAATTTAAGACGTTGTCACGTCAAAAATATAATTTATAAACATAAAGGTATAACGCAAAGCATTGAGTGAAAAGAATATTAAATGATGGCGGCGAAGACGCGACTACGTTCGACAGGAGGGGCATGGGGGGGCGACATGCGGAGGGGGCACCGACTCCAAAAAACTACTGATTCATACGCTTTAGAATGCCTTTGATAAATTAGATTGTTGATAGATTTTTAGTATTTACAAATATTAAGTACGCATTATTGTTGCACTGGAAAAAAGTCACGAAATGATGCTATACGAAACACATAGATTATTTTTAAATTATGTATATATGTATGAAAATATCTTTAAATAAAGATCATAAATAATATAATATTGATTGACACGTCGCTTCTACTGGTAATATACTCGAGGGAGTGCAGAAGTAACTTTTTAATAAATCAATTTTGCTGAAGAAACGATAACAGTCGTACGATGAAAACGGTTTTTGAATGTAACTTTAATGATTCATTCTCAACTAATATTGCGCGAAACGCAACATTAGTTGCTTGGTCGTTCTCTGCATTGCTGCCGCTCTGTTCGATTTCCCGCATAACAAACGATTTTGAAATAAATACTTCAACAAATATTTCAGAATGGATATGACAGCAGTAATTCCAAGAATGTATATTACTGTGACTTGCCTACCCAAGAAAAATTTGTAAGTGAAGAGAGTAGGTAAACTTATTATAGATGTTAGAATCAAATTTATCGTACACCTGTTGATTCTTAAGCAATTTTGATCTATAAATTGAGTAACTTCATTCTACCTCGTACATCGATCATTAGGAGCAACCTGTATAAGAATATCTAATATTTATAAATACATCGGAAAATTTCATGTCATCGGTAACACGTCTGTTCAAAATGGACAGTACGTATTTTCATAACGTTACGTTTCACTCTGCCAGTTTCACTGTACGCCTTGAGTAACCGGCGGCCCACAAATTTTCATTTTCAATAGCGAATTTAGTTTGAAAGTACATATAATATCGTTGTATTAATTACTTAAGATAATCGCAAAAAATACGAATTTAATATTTATAGACTCTGTCGTTCCTTTTGTGCATATACGTTACTTTATTATTTACATTAAAAATCTTTATAATTTAGGTACACGTATACTCCATCTATATAAATATTTATACGAAATTTCGAAATTTAATAACGTAAACAGTGATACATCAGAGGAGCCGGCTATGTAGCAGCGAGTTTGCCCGAGCGCCGGGCGGGCTGATGTGTGCAGCCAAAGGATATGGCTCGTAGAGTGATCCGCTGTGGGCGAACATGCTATAACTCTATTAGATACGGAGTTTTATTTATGCTACGCGAATGGTGTATTAAATTATTAAGTGAAATGGTGGACCGATTACGAAAATATAATGTTGTTAAAATATATAAAACCAGTCAACAAACAAGGTAATAATTAGTTGAGAATAAAAAATGCTAATGCACCCAAAACTTTAGTTCTGATATAAAAGAGAATTACAAGAATGTTATACGAAAATATCGCTGATCAGATGTGGCCATTAGACTAAATAGTTAAAATTCATACTTGAATGTTAAATTTATGTGCATCACTTACACAGGTATTGTTATTTTTTTCACCTAACTTTTTGATATAAAAAATATTTGTTAGTAAAATCGTTTCTTCTCGAGAGCCGTAGAAGTGTTTTACAGTTCAAACCAAAGAGGTTTTATTGATATCACATAATAATTAAAAATCAGAAAATTATACACATTGTTATGAAACCGATATTAAAATAATATAGATGATCTAAGTCTGTAATATCTATTATGTGAATAATATTTATAAGTATTAGACTAGATTACTTAACACCTTAGGTAAATAGCTTTCGGTCACGAAAAGAAACGTAGAAAACTTGGCACTAGTTTCATTTATTTAACTATTCAAAGTAGACTAATTTTATATCGTAATTAATAAAATAAGATATCTCAATTCATAATCATAATACAAGGTAAAATCTGTCTTCCAGATGTGCACGCATAAACAATATATGTCCATTTGACATACCATTTACATACCTCGTTTGCTTCACAGATTTCGTATGAGTCTTTATTAATTTACTTTGCCGGTTCTACCATCACATTCGCTCTACAGATTTTTTCGTCAATCTACTTTCATCCGTCCTTTCCAGATGGCCAACCCACCTCAAAGTATTCTTTTCTACTCTAGTCAATACCTTTTTTCTTAAACTATCCTCTCACATCTTCGTTAAATATATCTAAATCTGTTTCAAAAACTTGCCATACACGTTTCGCAGGAATAAATATCTTAATATTGTTCTCTATGTATTTTTAGTTTTCATTATTTCAATAATTTATTCACGCGTTATGAAATTTCAGTTCTGCCCGATAAATGTGATTAACGCTATGCCTATAAATATTCAAACGATCTGTAATCTGCAAGAAGGGGGGCGTAGTTCGTTTGCTATTCATATCACGCAACGATATTAGCGCGCCGATGGCACCCTCACGGCCGCCGAATATAGCCAACATTTGCATCCGCGTCGGTTCCAATTAGTTACGGCCTTTTAAAGGCAAATTTATGGACTCGAAAAAGATGACAACTTGAGTTCTGATCAAAAATTGTTGGACGGACGAAAATTTACTTAATTATTGTTTTTTAAATACTTTGATGAAAAACATCTTTTGAACGAATCGACCTATTGGAACGAGACTTACGATATTGGATGCAGCTTATTGAGCACAAAAAATAATTTTGTTTTTAAAATAGCTGTATTTAAAAAAAAATTAGGATTTAATGAAATTAGATTTCAATAAAATTTAAACATACTAGTCTCGAAGTAAAACTTGTCTAGATCTAGAATTCTTGAAAATTTGTAATTATTTCAGTGCGCAAGATTTAAGAAATATGAAATAGTTTTTTCCTTTACAAACAGCCACTTTTTTAGAATCTACAAACTATTGCATCTATCAATTTCTGTTCACTTCCTTGAGAAATTCCGTGAACGAAAAAGATGTTTTCTTGAATAACTGGCAGTGACGTCTCGACAAGTAAGAGCGTCACATTCGTACCCTGAAAGTAGCGGGTTCAACCTGGATCAAGGCAGAATGGACCAATGAGTCTTTTTTTATTTTAAATTAAATACGAGCCAATTGCTTCGTACTTTGGAGAGCACGTAAAGCCTGGCGTCATCATAGTGCTAGTGACGACAGTCACCCGTATCCTGTAACTCACACTGGGCTAGAGTGGTGGAGTGGCCCTTTATCTTCTTAATCTTAATCTGAAACAAAAGATTTGTGGGAGGGTATGACTCCATAGTGGGGTCATTACGGTCTGACACAACAACTGAAAATATATGCATAATTCCGTTGATTGTAAGAATCTAATTGAAATAAGTTATTTCCTATTATACATTCCTTATTTATTTTAATAGTCTGTTTGTCAAACAAGTAAGTCAATTGGGATGTTGAATCGTGTTTGAATTTTTTGGGTTTCCTGTTCCTGTTTTACACAAATTTCTGTAATACATAAAATAGTACGGTATTAAATTAATATTTCATGAAAACTTAATACCTACCTTGTATTTGAAAATTGCTTAAAATAAATTCGTATGTAAGTGATTTTTAGAACTGGCTGCTTAGAAACTTTAAAATAAAAAAAAACCTGTTTAAATTTAAAAAATGGAACTTTTTGCCAACCTTATTATGTATATCGCACTAATCTGTCATTTGTTTTTACAAATTAGCGACGATAAGGAAATCGTCAACATGAATTTACACGCGAGACAATTTTCGTGCAATGATTTTATATGACTTTCGTTGTCACTTAAGCCAACAAGAAAGTCATAATGGACTTCGGTTGGTACTCCATGATGACGCTTTATATTATGCCACTGTATGTAACTGATTTAACGAGTTCAAGCGTTGTCACACTAATCTGACTAACGATTTGTCGAAGATTTATTCTTTTTATGGCAATGACCGAAGACATCATCAGTGCTGTGCGACTCATAATAGAGACTGACAAAAGAGTGAATTATTAACATATTTAGAGTAGCTTATAATAATATGACAGAAGCTCAAAAACTCCGTCGTGCTTATAGGTGGCGATGCAAAGACTTGTATACTGTATACGACACAGTTGCAGGTGACTAAAGTTGTATTTACTGCTACGACCCCGAAGCCAAAAGACAGTTTGCTCGGTGGATCTTTCAGAAGTTGGTCTACTCGGTGGATGTTTCAGAAGTTGGTCTACTCGGTGGATGTTTCATTTCGAGAAGTTGCTCACTAAACTAAAACGAGGTCACGTCGGAAAAAAGATGGTAACCCTCTTATTTCGGATAACAGGCCTTTATGCAATAATCATTTTAAAAGATATAAAAACATTTAATGCCGACTGGTACGCTAACAATAATTTATCTCTTATTTTGTTGAAAATTCGGGAAAAACCATCATGCAGGAGGATTCTCATTCATCATGACAACGCCTCCCCACAACCGCCCGACAAACAACTAACTATTTGAAGACGTTAAAGTACAGAAATACTGGCTCACCTGCCTTACAGCTCTGACCTCGCAACATACGATTTTTATTTATTTTCTACGTAATACCCTATGCGATACTACGTGATGTGAGCTTCCAAGTTAGACTTTAATACCACATAAAGTTAAACAAATAAAACAAAAAAATATGAACTCCGGTTACCCAGTTAGTCTTCAGAACCACATTTGCATAATCTCCTTCTTCCAAAGTAGCAACATAAACAAAAATGGCTGCTTCGCTCTATCTCCGTACACTTTCTCGAGACGTGTAAGGCAAATATTTTTCTTATAAACAAAGCGAAATAAGCTCTGCGGCCCTCGAGAATTGCTTTATTGGCGGATGTTACAGAACAGAAAATATGTTTAGGTATACAAAAAAATACATTAGTTGGTTCCCAAAATACAAATCTTTGTACCGTTTGCAATAACTAAAATAGATTTTATTGTCGATGTGCCCGTAGAATTGAGAAAATGTTATAAAAGTAACAAATTGAAAAAAAAAACAAACGTAAGAAAGTGAGTAATTGAGTTTTGTACGCAAATAAAGTTTAAAGTGATACGTAAAGTGTTGATGTTCGTTCATTAATTATTTATGAATCGACTTAAATTCGCTTTGCATATTTCTCACATGTAAAGCTACATTAAAATACTTATATGTGTGCCTGTGTTTCAAAGTTTTACGTGAAAAATGCCTAATTATTTAAGCAAAGAGTGAATGCTGGTTTTTATGACATTTAGTGAAATTATAACCAGCCTTAATACCTTATTTGAATTCATTTGGAAATAACACGTTTTCTTATTATGCGAGGTACATATATTCTTTTAAATATACAAAATACAACGAAAAATGTGACCAATGCGCTTTCTTTTTATTAATTTTGATTTTCTATGGATTTTAACCGATTTTAATATAGAGTATAATAATAACTAACAAAAACTGAAGTAAAATGTGTGCTAGTGTAAAATTAAATTTCTTTGAAGTCACTAAAATATATATATATATATATATATATATATATATATATGTGTGTATATATATTATTAGTCATTCAAGATATATATGAAATATATATATGTGTTTAAATTGGAAAAATTATTAAGTAAAATGATATCTTCAGAATTAGTATTCGGTGAAGCACTATGAAGTACTCAAAGACTTATAAACGTGTGAGCATAAGTCAGTGTCTATGAGGACTAACTTCATTTTATTATGTTTTCGCTGTGAAGCTAGCCCGTACCTATGAAAGTTTCATTTTCAAATTATCTAATTAAGACTTAAATTTACCATATAAAACGAAGGAACAAATATTTATATACATTTTAACGGTATATTTATTACGACAATTAAATTCACATTTACATTTTTGAAATCTTATATAAGTTGCCTTTAGAAATGTTAAATATTTACGATTGAAACTTGTCATACTAATTAAGTAAAGTCAAATAAGGAAATAAAATTTATCTATCTTAATAATTTATTTACAATGAAAAACATGAAAGGCATTATTTTTATTTTGAAGAAGTTCGTATTGCGTTTTCTCTTTTAGAATTTCATTCGCGTGAATGAACACGCTTCAAAACGTAGCGCGTGTGAGCCGAGGCCTCGGGGTTTCACGTGTCACCTCCCTTTACCTACAGCCGTGCCCACCCTATGTTTAGCCAAAGCAAACACGGTGGTGAGGTGATGTGTTGTTATTAAAAACGACAGTGATGCATTTTAATAAACGCTTTTAAATTACTCTAAACAATAACTGTTAGATATAATTATTAAATGTTTTAGGAAAATCTAACTAAATCATTGAAATGAAAATATACCACGAAAATCACTTAAATACATTATTGCCTGTATAGCTACATTTATGGTTATTGTTCGTCATTTATCTTTAGCAAAAAAGAGTTGGTCGTGTTTGACTGACGTTCAGGAGGTCAATTTTATTTATTTAATTATTTTTTTAGTCCTTTAAAACATAACTTTTGATTATGTCTAGCAGATTTTACTAAAATTTCTCATTTTCTTTAAAACGTTTGCGAAACATTATGTATAGGTTTTTAACCCAAGATCGACTAAGAATAAAATAATATCACTACTTCACTGAATCATTCTGGGTATTCCGACTTCACTATTCATCGCATTTCAATAATCCAATTCTCACACAACCTGATATTTTTAACGCATGCGCTTGACTCATAGCTCATCAAGATCGTCCGTGTTCGTTACGTGTAGACAAATCCAATACGTAGGTTCATTTTCTCGCCCACTTCGCCCAATTGCCACATTCACATAAGCTGAAACTATCAGCTATCTTGCCTCTATGGAATATTGTTATTTGCGTTACTATCTGCAGTGAAATTTCTTTTGTATCTAATGATATTTAATTCCCAGACGTAATTATGAAGCAAATAGCTATCATTACGAAATTGCATGACGAGTCTTTTAAATTCACTTGTCTTATTATATAGCAAATCAGAACGGAATTACTTCTAATCAAAAAAAATTGGTCTAAACCGAAAAATATTTACCATAGCTACGTCTGAAAATATTCTATATCATGCATGTCATATGAATCATATGAGTTGAACAAGTAAAAACTTGTACAACTCATATGACGCCCCTCAACTATAGTCTCTAAGTTAGCCAAAGGTTGTTTTTGTGTTTTTCGGATATTGATGATCCCATTGTTGAAGCTTATGCGACAGCTATGTTTTTATTTCCGATAGAATTGGCCCTTAAGCATTCCACGTCGGGCCAATGCCTTGACTACGTCCGGAGCCCACGGCTTCACATGCTCTTCAAAGCAGCTTCTAGCTGATGAGCTTTCCCCGCTTGCCAATATATTATGCATATTTTTATTTTAAAATATTTTTGAATTATCTGATGAATATCCTTCTACATTTAAGCGTCAACATGCTGGTTTTTGCATGCTGAGGAGTTAATTATTATTGCTTTTGCATCATTCATTATATTATATAAAAACTCAAAAAAAATTCTTTATTTTGCTCAATTGCTAATATTATCTTGGAATACTGAAGGCTAAAACCACCCCTTCTAGATGTAAAAATTTACTAAAATTACCTATCGATATGCTTTAATTTGGTAATCTATAAAAACTACGTGAAATTCACGTTTCATCTGAAAGATAAATTTCTAAATAAATTAGAGTTACGGTACATCTAAAATATATATTGCATACTACTGAATAAGACTGCGATATATTTAAGAAACATATCATATACATTTTTCATTGCAAAATCTATTTATTGGTGTTAAAAATACAGCAACAAACTATTACATTATTTTATTACACCGTCGTTTATCACGATGAGAAATATTTTTTTTATCCCGTTAGCGATTTGAAATGGAAGGCGATAGTGGCACTTAAACTACAATATTGATAATTTCATATTATATATCTGCATTGAACGAGATTTGATGATCAATTTCATTTACTTATTTATGGTAATAGGCCAATTGCCAAATCGCGTTAAAAGCCAGTTGTGACGTTTTCGTTCTCCAATGGATCTGACCTTTTTCATTCAACATTGAACAAGAATTTAAGGGTCACTCTAAAATATGATCCCCGCCGTCCATGAATGTCCATGACATCGCAGAAGTAACCATTGCGTTGCCATTTAAATTTACAGGTTTTACTAGAGTTAATTTCAAAGCTGTTGGCTGAAGGTTATAAGAATGTCATTCGAAATACTAATATAATACGTAATACGAAAGACGCGGGTGCTGCGTCATAGTTCTTTGAGTAGATGAATTTATATTAGTGACAATTTTCGTAATTTGGAGAAAACGTGGTTTGATTCCTGTTTTAGAGTTATTTAGGACATTAGGTATTTGGAAGTTGAATTTTTTAGGAATTATTTGAGTAAATCGTGTTCTCGATATTTTGATTAATTTGATTGAATTTTATTAACTTTACCGTATTTGACGAAGTTAATTGAGAAATGAAGTTGATGAAATATTCTCAAAAAGCTATTTTCCGAACATAAACGTTTTTGATATTAGGTATTTAAAGCCAACACATCATGCATAAAATTTCATAACATTCAAAGTAAATAACATTTTCTTGAGAAACATCTTATGACTCAACCTTAATGAAACATTTTTTCTGAAATTATATAAGATGATCTCTTTTTTTTTAAATTTTCGTTCAACAATAATTTTTGATCAATGTAACAGATTTGAATGGTGTTTTCGGTATTATACGCAGTTTATCGGACAATAGAGCAAATTCGTATTTGGAATTGATTGGTTTATTAGTTCAAAGTTAAAAATATGTTTTTTCTAATCTCGTTCTTGAGATTACTCGACACCTACTACTTGCCGATTAAAGTGCTATCATTTAAAAATTATAATTTCTTAAATTGAGTACATCGCTAACCCGATTTGATCGATTCGATCAAAATCGGTTGGTAGTTTGAAAATAATAGAAGGGCTCCAAAAACAAACACACATCCTGGTACGCACGAATTCACGTAAACATCGTCAAAATATATTCTTATGTACAAGCTCGATGTTTGAAGCAAATTTAATTTTATAGATCACGGTGAGGCGTATATTAATAACGTATAATTACGTCAAGAATTTTTTCGAAAATATTTATTTTTCAAACACAATATTAAAAAAAAAACCAAAAGCCCCTGGTCGTCTGTTAGTTCCTGCAATAATATTTACAACAGCATACGGTGTAATCTTTGCTGTTAAATGCGAATATTGTCAAATCCGTATATTAAATGGGCGGACCGTGCACCTTGTCATTTACAACCTTTCCGTTTCTTCATATTTTGTAATTCATATCATTTTTATATTGGCTATTTTTATTTATATTAAAAATTAAAATCTATTCGTTTCTATTTGGGCCAAAACAGTTTGAGGAAAAGAGAATTTTTTTAATGCAAAAACATCAACAAATTCAAGGGAGTCAAGGCACGTAAGACGTTTTCCCATATTGTTGAATTATGTTGAAACTTTGAAAGCTCATTTTTATTCTTCGCCACTGAATTTATTCCGCTGCCGTGTGCGGCGGCTCTCGTCGGAGTCCTTCTGGAAGTTTTAATTACGGCTATGCTAATCCCCAGTGTAGTCATTTTTAGTACACGCCTAAAATTTTTTTTGTCGATCCCCTACAGAATAATTTCATTGTACAAGTTTTATTTATATATCATAAATAGTGTTTGCAAAGCATGTTTATAATAAATTTTAATACCTCTTTGACATAAATGCCCTTTGTAACGCATAGTGATTTCAGAATTGGTTTCTTATCTATTTCTGGTTTTATTTTTGTTTTGGTTTCTTACAAAAAATAAAAATAAATTAATTTGAATGAATGATAAGAACACTTATGTGATGGTAATGACGAATGTAAACTTAAAACCACAATGCAACCAGAAATAATGAACGGTATAATCAAGTGCATAGAGAAAATAATCAAAAAAAATAATTGCAAATTCAAATCATTCATAATATCATGTAATTAATGTCTATATTCACGTACATTGAGAAGGATTTTAATATATTTCAGTTTTTGGAATAAGACCAATTATTATACAGCGAAAATGAAGCCATTTTTTACTCAGAATGTAGCAAACGTCCATAATTTCTTATTTAAATGCAAGAGAGTGGCCTAATGTAGAACACTTTGAAATATACTATTTCAATGAATTAAGAGGGACATGAATTTTTTGCTGTACACCGCGTATCTTTACATATAACTTAATAATAACATGTAAAATATATAGATAATATTTGAATCAGAATATTATCTATATTCTGAATCAAATGTCGCCGCGCTCAAAGCCTGCGATAAAAGTTATGCAATAGCTTAATAAGAAAAAATTATACATTTCTAATTTAGGAAAATTCTAAATATTTAAAAATGTGTCGAACTTGACAGAAACAGTTAAGCATGTTGTAAAATACAGATAGGTGTTTTTATACACAATTGTAAAATGATGTTATGACACATCACTACTTTAAAATAAATAAATACACAATAATACTTTCAATAAATGTGAACAATCTCGTATGCATAATTTACGCATGAAAATTACGAATGACATTCTTATAACCTTCAGCCAACAGCTTTGAAATTAACTCTAGTAAAACCTATATATCTGCATAAATATACAATAACAGTAACCTTGTATTTGTATTGAAACTACAAATGGTAATGTAAGTTTGCCGTCGATGTGAATATAAATTTTCATGAGTCACAGAGATAATGCATTATTAAGAGAAGAGTTTGCAAAAATAGCCAGAAGCGTTAAAAAATACTCATTTAATTTTACTTTTTTTACATGGTTTTTAACATTACAAACGGCTGTAATATCATGCTACCATATGAACCAATTATTTGTAAATTATTTACAGCATCTGTTTAAACCCTTAGAACAACTTAGGGCTGAATAGGATTTCACGGAAATTATACTTTAATTACATTTTCAACACAATGGCACACATTTCGTTGAAAATGTCATTAGTAATTTGGGCGGGCTAATATTCAGCACTAACTTAGTGCTGGCACTAAGTTGTTATTAAGATCCTCAATGGTTCGTGATCACTTTGATTGTTTATTAAAACCGCAATACCGTTAAGTAATATGTTTACTTTTATCACTTACAAGTCGATAGAAAAAGCCCTTAAAAGGCCCGCATGCATACAATTATTCAGTCCCTACCGCAAATAGAGTGATTAATATCAGGTAAAATACAAAAGTTACATTATCAGTAAAGTTGTACAAAGGAACACGCAATACACCTTTGACATACATACGACCTACGTAAGCGCTTTTCTACGATATTATAAAAAGGCTAATTAGCACGACAAAGGTTGAAACATATGCAGTCTTATACGTAACACTAAACGTGTGCCATAACAAACTTTTATCCTCCATAGTTCGAATGAAGTTTTTTAAAATGCCAACAATGGAACAGCGAAGGCCGCTATACGACAATGGCCTAATTAATATGCTTTTAAACAGTTCTTAAAACGATAGCTGTACAAGTACGTTGTCACCAATTACTATAACCTAAATAGATACAGAATAGGTCACACTTTCATAAACATATTGCAGAACTTTTAGTCTATGTTTAAACTTTGAGGTGCAGTTTGAACCATCGTAAAAATAACAAACGCATAAACTTCACATTCACATTAGAAACGAATCATTTTGTACTATTTGAACCGTAACGGATCTATACAAACGTACCGGTCTCACTTAAGTTAAATTAATTTCAACTCTATCGCATTAGCAGATTTAATTCGATTATTAAGTACAGCAAAATTAAAGTTCAATTATGTGAGCTTCGGTGGGGCGTTTTGTTTTTGCAATCCATTCGGTCCGTCGTCGACGAGCTTTTGCCCTCTCGTTAACGTCAACAGACACCTACCAACATTTATCTGCAGCCCGAGTCCTTTTTTCTACGGCGTCCCTTCTGCGAGCTTAATTAAGTCAACGATTTCGTCCTCCTCCTCCTCCCCCACCACCATTTGGCTCGTGTGCACGCGTAAAACAATTTGCGTTTTAAATTCTCCCGCGAATTTTATTTTTCGGTTTATTTTCGCAACGTGTATTATCTTGTTGTGTTTACGTTTCGTGGAAGGAGATTATATACCTACGCTCATGGAGCTTAAGTAATTTTAAAATAAATATGAACAAAATTGTTTTTGTTTTCAGGAGTTCATTGTTTGGTGACTTAATTTCAAAGAAGAAAAACAATCAAAAGCTTTTCGCGCTCAATATGAAATTCAATACTTAATATTAATTAGTTATGAAACCTCCAATCAGATTAAAATGTAAAACTTCACAGTCTCATATCGTTTCGTGACATATTTCTCATTGTTCTAGAATGACCTATGAAAATTAAATTAGATAAAAATTCAATTTCGTATACTAAACAATCTCACTGGAAATATTAACGTTTTTATCTTGTTCTTTTGTACGTTTTTAATAAATTTTAAGATAATGCAATAGTTTTCTTCAAATACATTTGGTTTTTTTTTTGTATTTTTGTTTGTAATCATTCTAAAAGGTTTAAGAAATCATTAATAAGTGTCAAACGTGGCATATTAAAGAAGGGCCAAATTTTAAGCACCCGAAACCGAGGAGCTCGTATAAAATGATTGATCGACATCAGTGAAAAAAGAGAAGCAAGGATGTGTGCGAAGACATACCATGTGGAGATCTGTGGTTACTGCCTACTCGTCTAGTAAGCAGGTGTGAAATTATATGTGCACAAAAAAGTTTAATTCAAGATCAAAATTTCATATGAAACTTACAATAATGTTATTTAGTCAATCTATATAAATGAAAATCATTCGCCACATATACATGTCGAAGAGCATTACTCCAGAACGGTGTGACCGATATGGTTGATCTCCATTTGTTGTGTTTGTAGTTGTCAGGACAAAGTTTATATGAAAGAAAATGATTCTGTATCTGTCTGTGTGTTTTATCCGCACTATCTTCGGAACGCCTAAATATAACACTATGCGACTTTCACTGGAAGGTAGAAGAGCTTACAGGGCCACTTTTAGGGTAGTCATTATCGCGATATTTTTAGGGTTTCAGCATGAAAAAAGCCCTTAAAAATAAATTAATAAACTAGATAATTTATTGGAATTTAATCAAAAGGGGAACCGAAATTGAGATTGGGAGTAAAATCGAAATCGGGTTGGATTGAGACGAAATCAAGGACGAGGAGCGGCAACGGAATCATGAGCGCCATCAGAATTGAAAGTGGAATGGATCATAGCCCCATTCTCGATTCTGCTAATCGAGAACGGGGCAATGATCAGAATCCAAAGCGAGACCGAAACCGAAATTGAGAACGGGACTAGGGTCGAAAACGAGTGTGAGATCAAAACTGTGATTGAGAGCAAAAGAAAAAGAAAATTACGTTCATGCTGGTGCAGCTGTGCGCATTATTCGGTTCTTTGGATAGAGATTCGTAGTGGAGGGGCAGATTCGAGGGTCAGCGGTGGGTTGCATGCTGCATGTTGCAGGCAAGCGTCTACTATGGATTTCCGCGAATTAACACCTAACGCAATAGAATATCTGAAAAAATTATTTCTATGTCCATGCTGACGGAGCTGCAGACATTAACTATTTAAGTAAGCCACCCACAAGAAAGGGCAGAACAACGTCTGCCGAACGTGTGTGAATATGAAAATGCTACTATGTAGACTGCTGATTTATTTTTGGCTCCTCACAAAAATATTTATGAAAACAATCAGTTTTAAAGTTTATTTCATAAATTTCGAGAATAATGATTCCATATATTCAAACTCAACACTTCACACGTGGCGACATTTCGTTTTTTGGATAGTTGCAAGTCTTGACAACAATAAAATAAAATATAATTTTAAGACATTTTAAGATAACTTAAAGGTCACCATTTGATAATATACCTTTTCTCAGTGGAGCCTTAGTGGAGCTTTGAGCACGGTATTATTTATCACCGTTAGATCTCAAAGTTTTGATAGAAGAAAAAGGCTGATAGAAAACGAAGAGCGATGCAAAAACTTAAATTTAAATCTGTGGCTGTTCATGTTACTACTAAAAAATTCAAATACAGCCATCTATGTATATTGAAGGTATTTTTCAAAAAGTTCCTTGTTTAGATCTGCTACGTTTTTTAAACAACCGGCTCTATTTTCTACTTCGGGTCGTGATCAAGTCTTGTTTACGAGTATAAAGCAATGTAAATATATACGACAAAATAATCGATTGGCCAGGCAAAAGCACACGACAGCAATAACAGACAACACAAAAACAAATCGCGGACCGAACCGAGGCAGTGTGAACGACGCGCGATACTAGCCTTCGGTGCGTCACGCTGAAATACAAGTCAGTCGGCGAACTCCGTTGACTCGAGTTCGGCACGAAGTGTCGTTTCATTTAGTCCTATCGCATGTTTACTTATTTCGCGCTGAGTCACTCGTTTATACACGAATTACATATTGTGGTCGTTTGGTATTAACATAAGAACGTGTTGTACGATGACGCCGTAAGATCCTCGAGGAAGTTCATAAAAACGATGCAAAATACGATAAAAAAATTAAAGAAATATAATTAATTTCGTTTAAAAAATACATATATATATATATATATAATATAAACGATTTGTTTTTTTTCGAACATCAATTAAAGACTACTGAACATATCGGTATGGAACTTTGGCTGTACGAGGCAGAATTATTTTGTACATCCGGCCATTCTGTTATAAACATAAACAATCATACTCTTTGCCTGAACACTCAATCTTAGTCTAGTTCACGACCTTGGCTTGTCTTCGAATCCCAGTGTTTTAGCTGCAGTCGCGGCTTTTCCAGGAATTGCCGCCGTAAAAGCTTTGTGTAAAACGCGGCGTCGGGCGGGTACCACGGCGCGATGGCGCGCCGCCCGCGGGCCGGGCGCGCGTCCTTCACGACATGAAACCACTATTATGTTTTTACCGCCCTAGGGTCTTCACGAAACAGCTTTGCAATTAGCATTAGAATGTAATTCAACTGATATAAACATTACGACTCATAATATTTACACTAATTTCATTCGCAAGTTTACACAATCGCCTGCTGTATTTGATTGTATTTGTTTTATTTTGAATTTCGCCTTACAAAACTATCAAAAATTCCTTAAGCTCACTTAACGACTAAAGAGATTTGGGTATTGTCGGACACGGCCCAGTTTTCAACGACATACCTTTATATATCCATGTACATGTGCGTGTGTGTGTAACCTTTGAATATCTTTGAAAAAAATACAATGATTGAAATCGTGTTTACAGCATTCGAAAGCGTTTCACTGAGGTTTTCGTATACTTTTGCATGCTTCTCGTAACATAATATATAATATACATTTATTTGAATGACCTAATTTTATCATAAATGTATATGAGACACGGTACGCGAACCCTCAGTCCGCGAACATGATTCGCACTCCTTAAAGTATTTAAGTCTAGTCAAAAATATGAGTTCTAATAAAAAAAAATCTATATTTCATTTTGATCCATTCTTTTATTAATTAAAATTAAGTTAAGACAATAAACAGAATGATAAGAAAAACCACGAAAACGTGTGCGTCTGATCATGACAGTGACATTTTGTAGGCAGTATCGTTAAATATATAGAAGTTTTAGTCGAGATTGCAAAATATGCCCTTGTGAGTAATGGTAATTTGAATAGATGCTACACGTCATATGAGTACATTGATCGTTAATTATTCACAAACTACTAACACAAATATATAATTCTTCTCTTACTTTAATCGGTATGTATATTATATTAAATCATAATAGAAGTTTAACTGGCAAGATGTTAGGACCAATGATGAAGACAACAAATGCAACAACAGCAGCGCAAAGAATGAACTTCTGTTTCTAAACTTATTCCTAACAATGAATAACTTGTCTGCCGTATGCAGGTAGCTTAAGCCGAACGAGACGAATGCTACGCGAGAGATTTTAAGCTCTGTTACAGATCGACGCTTTTTTTTTCGTTTTCTCACGTAGTGGAGACGTCGAGTAATCCCTAGGGAGACGCATACGGCGGGCCCGAGCTCCGCTTAAATCCTCGATAACGTTGACCGATGTCGTCAATTATCCGGGGTCTCGACGACTTCATCGACCGCGACCGGCCGACGCGGGCGCGCCTCCGTCGCGTGACCGCCCCGGGGGCGATCCATATGCGATCTCCTCCTCGAAGGAGGTCACGGGAGGCCGTCGATCCGGGTCGGAGGAACGACGCCGGTGGTGCGAGGAACGTTCACTCGGCGCGACTCCTTTAGGTGCTATGTAACGACGAGTGGACGCGCTCCTTGAACGCGTCGTCCGGCCGACCTCGGCAGGGCGGCCGGAGAGTCGGGCGGATCTGATGGAATATTCCGAGATCTACGGACTATATTATACGCATTTTGTGCAGGGAAGGCGCGGGATGCGGCGGCGAGCGAGCTGAGCGCGAGTGCCGCATGCCGACACGATCCCGCCGGCGGCCGAAAGGTGCGAGACCCTTAGCAATAAGCGTTAGTTAAAAAAAAATCGTTCTGTAGTAAACGTGGAATTATAACCCTTAGAATAATAAATTAGATACGTTAGTAATGTTTAAATGGCGTTGTACGCATAATTACATTTTTACCTACAAATTTGTTCTGCGATTCTCAATTCTCGTACATACAACGAGACTAAAAAAATATTGTGTTACCGATAAAAAAAATCACTTTCCGAGATATTTACATAGATAATAAATAACAGATATTAATCATTTTATGTATTATTCTGTGATTGTCCATAACTAAATATTCAAACCTATGAGTGAGTCTAGGAAAATTAACTGTTTATTTCATACTTAAAATAAATTATGATATTAAAATGATGAGCCTTTGTTAAATCACATTCCAAAGTTCATACATGAATATTTTAGTATACTAAATTTGTATTAAGCATAAAGTATACATTCTGTGACTTTTCATACACTGCACATCTACTATACTGTTATATTGCTTCATAAGGTTACTAGTATTGCGTACCTATGGACTGATACAATAATATTAGGTACCAGTTGACAATAATCTGTTTTAATGACATTTTTTCTGATGTAAAATCATATGTTGATTTCTTAATTACCTACTGACCAACTTTTGGTAACAAGAAAAATATTATTTCACCTATTAGATCGTTATTACCAAACAGATATTACAGTTTGTAACGCATTATTCTTATATACATTTCAATTTATCTGTCATATTTTCAACGTATTTACAAAACTAAAACTAAACGATTAAATTCAAATTACGATGTGTCTCGTCAGCAATATTCCACATTAAATTTAAATTCAAATAGAATTAAGGAATTAATAAATGAAAAAAGTTTTAATAATGATAATAATATAAACTCATGCCTATTTCTCAGAAGGGTAGGCAGAGACTATAGATTTCTACATGGTACGATCTTTTCATACCTCTCTTGCCTCACTGACATCCATCAATCTTTTCATGCGAGCTCGTCGGTTGCGGGTGCTAAAAATTTGGCCCTTTCTGAATATGCCACCAATATGGTCTGCGCAGGATTTTCTAGGGCGACCCTTGCCGATCCTTCCATCACACACATTCGTTCTATACATTTGTTTTGTCAGTCTACTTTCATGCATCCCTTCCAAATAAGTAAAAGAATCAATAAAAAAAACCTTCCATAATGCGAGTAATTTTCGTTGTGCATTCCACGAATGCCGAGAAATCAAAATCTGCCCGTAACACGTTTCATCATGAATATTCCAGCGATAAATGAGCAACGTGATTCTCCAACTGGACATGACTTGAAATGATTCTCGTTATTTTTAGAGCAGCAATAAAACCGGCGCATAATTAAAGTGGACTGATTGAGGACCACGCAATCTATTCCTGGAGCGTAAGCAAATTGAGACGAACGACTTTAATAAACTGGCAACAGACCGGAATACGAGAATTTTGATTGGCTGCATATTAAATTCGGTTGCAAAATGTACAGAAGTCGTCGAAAAAACGGTTTCTTTTCCCGAATTTTCCCTTTACACAATTTTTTGCTGTACAATTTCTATATATATACACAATACCTGTCATTTTCAATTCTCGTTCGGGTGTTGATCTCGGTGCGATTGCCTCCACCTACGCCTGTATACGTACTCCGTGGAACAGTTGTATTTAGGTTAAAACAATATTAACTTTTTTTTAGCACAGCCCGTAATTGACTACGAGAAGAGAATCTTCAAAAAAGGAACATAATTATTTTTAAAAAGCCTGCAATGCACTAGCGACACCCCTGACATGGAGGGTGTCCGTGGGCGGCGGTGACCATCTATTTTCAAATGATCTGTTTGCTTGTTCGCGCCTTATAAATGAAAAACAACCTTTCGAATTAAATTTTTATAGTCGGGTTTCTTACGCCTTAATTTACATCGGATTGAGTTTAGTTTTCACCTGTACTATGAATCACATCATTAACAAATGAACTATAATTTTTAAAAGCGTCTAATTAAGTTCTGTTCATTGATTCTAAGGAGATAACAGTCTTTTTTGTTTAGCAGTACAATGTACAAATCCAATATTTACCAATTAACTAGATATGTAGATTCATAAAAAGCTCAACTTTATTTTAAATAAAGAAGTAACTTCGAAAGTTTGTTGCTATTATATGCTTTAATCGGTTTTCGCAATCAAACATAATCATTATTGTAACCAAGAAATAAAAACGCTAACTCTAAAAGTAAAAGATGAAAGCGCTAACTGTAATATTGAAATGTATGGACAATCTGTTAAATGGTACCGTTACCACTTAGGAATTGCGTTTTTCCTTTACCGCAACCAGCCGTTAGGGTTGAATGTCAATGACGCGTGGTTACATTTTTAAGTGTAGCAATGTCTGCTCCGACACTGAATTGATTTACAGCGACTTGCAGAAAAAGAAAATAAGCGCAAGCCGTAAACATTAACTGTTAGATTTGACGGATTGTCCATAGATTATCTCTGATATCTCACGTTTAACTTACTAACAAGCGTTTTCATCTCTTGATGCAACTCACCGAGAGTTATCATCAAATCCTATATTTTGGTTGGTGATTTCGTTAAAATTAACCGAGTTCATTGTGGATGATGAATTAGACTTTAATATATACAATACGCGATAAGGTCAATTCCTATTATTACTTTTTTTCCAGATCGCTTGGCTTGAAACTAATGATTAAACATCAGCGGATGTTTAATCAATAGTAGAATATCTCATGAAATCCTTAAGTTTTTGTCAAGGTTCATACATTAGGATATGAAAATACAAAACTAAAACGTAACTATTTTAGGGTTTTTAAGGTTCCGTACCCAAAGGTGCCAACAGATTCTTTTTACCCCTTAGTGAACCGTGGAAGGACAACTGAGGAAGGCTTAGTTGTCCGTCCATTCGTCTGTCACAGGATTACGTCTTTTGTAACTGGTAGACACTTGAAATTATCACATAATAAAATAAAGTTGAAGGTAGTTCCCACATAAGAAATGTGTTTTTAGCATTTTTTTTTTGCTAAACTATTTTTAATAGAAATGTAGTGTTAAATATTGTACGGTGGTACGGAACCCTTCGTGCACAAGTGCGACTCGCATTTGGCAGTTTTTTTTACTATCGGTAATTTGATACACAATCCAAACTGACCTAATAAAAGTATATAATGAAAAACTGATCCGCCAATTTGTCAGGCACTTTTGGTATGCGAAAAGTTCTTCTGACAATCCTTACTTTACGAATAAGCAATCGTGATGTAAGTAAGAAGCCATCGTGATAGCATAAAGACTTATTTTACCTAACAGGAGACAAACACTATCGATCTTCGACGAAAGCCGCCGCCGCGCCGGCCCGTGCACGGCCATTGCCCGCGTACACGCCTGTCACAAAGAGCATGTGACAGCTTTAAAAATAAAGCAGCTTACGATTTATTTACTACCAGCATTATTCATATTCCTTACTTCTTGTCAATTTATTTGTAAATGCTATTCACTTATAGATAAACGTACACTCGACTCCTTTTACGATTTTTAATGTCCTAAATTTTGAAAATATCAATATTAATATCGGAGCACTGATATTTCTCGGTTAAGCGAGATTACTTTTAAAATTATGGATCGACAATGAAAACAGTTCCGAAAGGTTTTTGCATATAACAACATCCGGGTATCCTTGAAGCGGGTATGGAAGCATTATCTGGGAAAGTTCTCGTATACCTTCAGTTTTTATCGCAGTTTTCCAAATTCGATCACGGTCTGTGCATTACTTCGCGCAGGACAATCAAGTTATTTTTTCAAATCCTAGCTAGTATAAAAGGGTAAAGCGTAAATAAACTCATATTTCGTTATTATTCACTCTTTTGTGCTAGTAAGTATTTCCTTGTAAAATATAAAAATATAATAAAGTGTTAATATACGTACAGATTTTTATCGATATATTTCAGTCTGAATACCACATGCTAGTCAAAGTAGGCCATTAAAGAATAAGAATTCACAAAATTTATGTCTTTTTACTTATTTCCTACGTATTATTTATTATAGAATAATGTTTTATGGCAAAATATTATTACAATTCGTAACTTTTCTTGGACAATAAAAAAAAATGATAAAACGAAAATGAAATTTACGAAATGGGACTTACGTGACGTTTTTCAAGTGTTACATAATGTTCTATGAAATAAAGATATTATGAATTTGAATTATGGGTGAAATTGGAAATTCTTTAACAAGATCATATTAAACTGTAATATCCCCAAGGAATCTGTTTTGGAAACTTTACATGTGCGAAGTTTCCAGTAGGGTTCACTGGTCTCATCACCAATAGTAATTTCATCATCGTAGCGAGTAATAATTCATTTTCCCAATCTCAACACAAATTTGAGAAATCTTAGGTTTCGTTACATAATGTAAATATTGTTATATGATGTTTTAAAAATAGTGAGATGATTTTAATTAAAGCAATAAATATAGCGTTAGCGTAAATGTAATGAAGGCATAATATTTATACAAAAATAAAATATTTCCAAGTCACTCGAGCATTTAAAAATATATTTATATATACTGTAGAAAATGTTAATGATACTGTCCAATGAATTGATTTAAATAAAATGTTTTAGACACCAGCAAATAGAAATAGAATAGGACTTCACTTGGATACGAAAAATATCTATGCTTAGCAGAAATAATGTTTAGGAGACTCCGCTCGGTGCCAACTAGTTAAGGAAACTTCCTCTCATTTAAGTTGTTTCTTATAAATTCTATACATTACCTTAAACATTAATATTTACTTAAAATTAAAAAAAGCTGACCACCTAAGAAAATAATGTAGCTCACATTTTTTTAATCCTACTCAATTCAAACAGCCTTTGCCCTATACTGTGCTAAAGTTTTCCTCATGAATGTGTGGTATTATTCAAAAAA
This sequence comes from Eumeta japonica, assembly GCA_005406025.1. Classification (NCBI taxonomy): domain Eukaryota; kingdom Metazoa; phylum Arthropoda; class Insecta; order Lepidoptera; family Psychidae; genus Eumeta; species Eumeta japonica. The sequence continues at coordinate 306,101 of BGZK01000127.1, forward strand.
ACACGAGTCATAAACAAGAGAGGTAGCGATGCTAAAGTTTCATCTTTAAGGCTGTTAACTACGATCTGGTTCTTTGTCTCAATTTATGGGTATTTTATATCGTTCTGGCAAACTTTCGCCGCCAGAGTCAGAAAGTTCCTTGTCGGAACATTACCTCCATAACTTCCTTATTCTGGCTACATAAATGGCTATCACGAATATATTTGTTGAATAGCATTCCTTGAGGGGAAATAAATCAATATTGAGACCACTTTTCTAATTATTTGCCTGAGCTGACACGGTTTATATGCGTGACACAGTATCAGTTCTGACGTCATACGCCAAAAGTGGGTCATGTCTTCAACCGCTATGAAGTTGTGAAAAATAGTGGATGTCATTGGGCAGCCTTGCTACGCGATAATTAAATATTTACATTCCATATCTATTGATTGATCCTTACAGTTTTATTATTTAAATGCGTTGCGATCACGTTGAAACTGGGCCAGTTTTTGACCGTTGTAAACAATTCAGACAGTCATATCGGGAAGCCGAGGATTACCAAAAACTTAGTAACAAAGCCCTTAGACAATACCTAGAAATTACTATGGACTAAATAATATTGGGCTTATAACTCACGGGAGCGGCGAATGAATGTCTAACATACAGATCCAGGGTTTATATAAATTGTTATTGGAGACTAATTTGTTTGGGTTAGATTTGACTGAAGAGCTCATTAGTATTGATATAATAATTTCCAAGGGCACAATCGGTTTTGTTTAGGTGGTAAACGGGTAATACTTATTCACATAGTAGATTTAATAAATTTTATTTCTGAGCAACACCAAAGAAAACCAATTTCAGTCTCGTATATGCAACACAAAATAAAATATTGATTTGAATGCTATGTTGTATCCCAGTTTAGGTTGAACTTGTATAAGAAATTATATGAATTTTAAGTCTTCGATGCCACATTGCTTTTATTTAACTAAACTTCTGTTGGCGATCTATGCTTCCATTATTATATTGACGCCTTAACTATTTATTACTATTATAAATCTTATATTCTATATTCGACTTACAACTTATATCTAAGTGCAACTAAAAACAATATTAAACAAAACATAAAATCACATCAATAAAACAAAAATTACCGTAGATAGAGTAACCCTCCTAATTAAATTTTCCAAAACTACTAATTTTATAGAACCTTATCACTACGTGTCCCTAAGTGAATCCGGTCTATTTTCTGATGTGAAAATTGGGAACTCTGATTCTAACATAAGTAATCCAGGCAAAACTGCGGTTAATCTCAATAGTTTCGGTTTCCAAAGGGTTGTGCAACCGCACCTATCAAAATTTCTACTAATTAATTTACTTCATAAACCAAAACAGTCAATATAACATAGGCCTTCTGAAATTCAGAATTGATAGAGGGACAAATAGTTCAATAATAAATAATCATCGAATAGATTATTTTAAAAATCACTATGAAATATGTCATAATCATTGAGACATATACAAGTATTCATATAGGATTATTAAGGGGTTAACGAGCGTGCGGGGCGTTAGGGAGTAGATGGTCACCGCCGCTCATAGACATCCGCAACCTCAAAAGAGTCATTAGTGCGTTGCCGACCTTTCAGAAAAAAGTACGCTTTTTTTCCGGAAGACTTTATTTTTCAACTGTCCTCCAGGATGACACGTACAGCTAACTTTGCGGATATGGAGTTACTACTTGCGTAGTGAAAGTAGTAACTCCATATCCGATTCAGACTACTTCAGCTTCCATTTCTCATGAGTTTTCTCCAAAACATTTATCTCCGATTTGAAACGCGACGGATACAGGGGATATTACGACCATGATACCTGCTATCTTGAATGCCAATCTTTAATTTTAGGCTCTTAAACTAAAATAATTGATTAGCTAAAAATATTTAATCATGAACTAAAATTTATTTTAACGAGTAACTTTATAGGCCAAATCATTCATAATCAAACAGTTATTTGACACATCTATCTAACTAAAGGAATCATCTTACAAAAAAAATGTTATTATTAAATGAGGTTCAACATTTACACACGATAATAACCTACTTAAATGAAAATAGAAAAATATTCGTCGTTAATAACCGTCAAATTATTTAAGTATTAGTTCATTATAAATAAAAGCCTCAACCTATTAATATACATTTATTATTACAAGTTGTTTGTAAAGAAAATGCTGTTTATAATTTACATATCTACTATATGATGCAAAAAAAAAAAATTGTCGTTCTGTATGAAATAACTCGTAGTACATACGGGATAATTTTCTTCCCGCCAGTGTGTTTGTACCTCTTTTTATGTACAATTGTTTCTTAGTGCATTTCTTTGAAATAAACCAGGCCAATTACGTGCCGTGCCACGCACAGTGTAGAGTGCAGTTGCCCGTCACAATATATGGACTTATAAAAGGCTTTTTCTTCGATACTATGTAGTTCGATAGTATGAACACATTAATTGAATTCACGATGTGTCTACTGAAAGCGTCTAAAAACGGGCCCACGTAGGGCGGGTGTTAAAGATGTAATGATTTTACATTTCCATAATCTTAAATGGTTCATAAGCTTGTATATACAAAATCAGCAATTTTATCTACGGAATTTTCAATGGAACTTGTGCAAATTGTTGTTTTTTAATTCTCCGAGTATATTTTTTAAATTGTCGACTATTACTCAATAGCTTCTTAAGTCTGCTTAGCTGTGATAGTTTTGCTTTTAACTTCGCTAAATATACGACCGTCGTGAATTTTTTCATATATCTATGAATAACCATTTAACTGGAATAGGGACGGGGGGACGTTTAACTCTAACAAAAATTTGCATTTTGAAATCTTATTATTCTACAAACATATCCCTAAATCTAAAAATGGTTTTCGCAGGCGCAAGATATTTTTGAATGAAATACCCAACAATATTTCACACCATGGGATAAACGAGACAAAATATTTAATCCCACTTTACGTGAAGTGGAAATAGGTACCCTATTTTTTTTATTTTGTCGAAATGATTAAAATGTTGTGTACTCACACCAAATTACAGCTTTCTAGTACTTAAACTCTATGAGCTAAACCACGGACAGACAGACAGATTCACCTGTCCTTGTCGCCTATGAAACCCTAAAAATACTTTGGACGATATAATTATCGTCTGTTAATTTCGACAATTTCGATAGAAAAGTTATTTATTTAACTTTAAACAAAACCGTTTTTTCAAATCATCTTTCCATCATAAGTCTCATAGAAATGAAGCTTTGCCCTCACACCGCTAAATTTCGGCTGCACATCGATAGACAAATGTCTCGTATGGGCAGAAAATAAGCCTTGTATGCTTGTATGCTTATAATTTCAAAATATTCACCCCCTGAAATACGCCAACGTGATCCGTTACACATAAGCTCCGGAGAAAAAGCTTATGAATGTTTCATGTGCCCCTTGAATATGTAAGTTAAAAATGTCTTCGTATTTACGTACGGTCAAAATACACTAGAATGAATTATTTATGTTTGACAATATTTTATGGCCGACATGTCCCTTTTTCGGTCATAGAATGGCCTATAAATGTTGTATTGACGACCTCCACAGACAGAGAGGCTATATAAGAGTTTTGGCTTGGATTTTCAGTCGATCACAAAAAACCTCTCAACGTGTCTGCCAGGTTATAGCTGGCATTATTCATATTTATTACACATATCTATTATATATATTTAATTTCTATGTAATGAAATCCCTTTTATTATAGAAAATGCCTTTTCTACCTTAATATCTGTAATCTGTAATAAACAGAAGTTTTCACAATTTTCTCTACATTTCAGTTTGTACAATTATAATTTTCATTAATAGTAAATTTGAGCTTGCTGCACTGATTAGGCTTCGCCTGTGTGGACATAAAGAACTTTGTACACCTTGAATCCAAACGGTCTCGCACCCAAATCCACTCTCATTTCTGAACTCGATTACTTTATAACTACATAAAATTAATTTATAATTCAAACTTTGTTACTAGTAACACTGGTCAACAGTGGTTTTGTTGCCCTTGATATAAGATTAGTTTCGGGTATATTTATAGTCACAATTCATGAAGCTACCAACGATTTTGGTAGATTTGCTCTGGTTTTTTTAAAATCATTATTTTCATTTTCCGCTGCAAAAATCAGAAAACATAAAAAATAACAGATTTACTTTTTGTCATGTCAATGTTCATTTTTTTTTGGAAAATTAATGTAAATTGAAGAAAATGGAAAGAAAAATGTTGAAAACCCATGTTATATTTCAGTAAATTGCCGTTTATAAAGATTTATTCTATAATTTTTGAGGGAACAAACTCTTTTTAAAGACCAGCGGTAGTCTGCCGTCATGTGACGATCCCATCTACCTTAAAACCTTTCTTTCATTACTTTTAGATCCTGGTGGAAGTTCTCTTCTCTTTTCCTCATTATAACCCCTTAAATCATCAGGAAATTTATTCAGGTGAAGGCGGAGATCGAGTAACTTTATATTCACGTTTGCTCCTAGAAACTTGAAAATTGACACCATGTTTTGCACAATTTCTTTGTAACTTGATACTTTATGATGATCTAGGAAATTTGATACTACCAATGCAAGACCCTTTCATGCTTCACTTTCCGGAAAACAATCATAACTTTGATAAAATTTGCATTTTAATCAGTTGCCGAATTTAAGGACGATAAAAAAATTCGCCTTTTGTCTTTTCCAAACTGAGCTTAGAAAACTTTTTACAAATGTATTTAAAACAATGTCCATCCTTGTCTAACGCTTTGACAAATTGTTTTAACATAATTAACTTGATATGTAATGGTGGAAGTGTGATTTTGTCTCTGATAAGTAACGACTTCTTTATTGCGTCGGCTTTACCGACAGTTAAAGATTTTCTTGAAGGCCACACATTTTGTTCCTAATGAAGTTGCTTTGCTTTATTATCCTACAGACAAATGAAGCAGGGGTATTTTGTGTATCCACTTTGTTGGCCAAATAAAAAAACAAACATTTTCAAATCTACACAAACCGGCCGTTGATTCTTAGAATAAGGATTTTTTTCTAAAACCAATTTAATATTTTCATATTCTTCTTAGATCTTTGTTGAGTGAGCGATTGGTATTGATGCAAATTGATTTCCATTATGCAGTAGAGCACATCTTAAACTTCTTTTGCTGCTATCAATGAATAGTCGCCGGTCAGTAGATTTGTATTCTTTTAAGCCCATAGTCTAGAAGTAGCTTAGCGATATCATTATAGGAGACAAGTTCTTCAATTTTCCCGAAAAAATGATAACATCCCACTTTCTCTCGTCTTTCAGTCTTTCAACACCGATCCTTGTTTCGATAAATTTAGGTCACGCATTAAATGGCATAGCTAATTTTGCGGAAAAAAAACTTTCTAGGTTGTACCATTATTTTGTGAATTTGGCAACGTCATTGTTTCTGAAGACGTACCGATTACTTTTGAAACATAAATAGGCCGAAGGAGATTTTCATTGTGCAAAACAGGACATTTTGTAGACTATAAGTCACGCTATCTCCAGGTTAGACTTAGATGAAATTAAAAGCGAAAGTTTTTTTGCCGCTTTAATTGTTATTTAATTTAATAATACAAACAAAAAAAAATCCAACTTCTTTGACGGAATACGGACAAAGACAAACGGTTTCTAAATCATTGCCGAATTGTGAACAAACAATAGAAATCAAAAAATAGACGACATTAGCGACACAAAAGTCCAACTTTAAGGTCTCCCTTGCAACCTTTTAGATATGGAACTCTAAAAATGTAAAAAAAAAACCGGATTCCGTCCCAAAATTATTTATATTATTGTCTATATTGATATACTGACCAATTTATGTACAACAAAGTACCTACAAATGGACGCTCGCACATTAATGACGAAATATTCTAAACTTTATGCACTTCCGAGATTTCGTAAATGAATCGATGATGAAATCACACACGTTTAGGTCGTTCACCCTCAGCTTAATGAAAGACTTTTACGAGCAATAACTGCTATCGGTCGCTACTCCTATTCCGCTTTATGAACACTCAGCGATGTGATAATGGTAGCCGGTACGTATTGGTTATCGTCTCGTGGGCTAGCATCGATTTCGTACTACGATAATCTATAAATTTCCTATGGTCATCTGTAAAATGTAGACAGGTTTTATTTAAATTTCATATATTTTTTTTAAACAATATATTGTTTATTAACGTCAGTAATTTCACATCCGATCACTATAAAGCATATATGCTTTAGCCGGAAAGAGCTCGTTTTCCATTAACAGTTTGTGCGTTAATGGCCATTCTTGAATAGACGTCCTATAATCATTGTCGCTTGATATATGTAAAAATTTTGTGGGTATCGTTTTTTATTCACAGACTATATACGACGAAATATATACGTATACTCTTTTCTAATAACACACCGAGAGCCTCTTCCACCATTTTCTTTTCAACTGACATTTTAAAAATCACTTCAAAAACAATATTTCGAGCTAGAACCCGTTAAAAGGAAGGTTTGGAAAGTAAAGTTAGTTTTGAAACTGACTATTAATTAAAAGTGAGTTTAAAAATAGGTCTTAAATAAGGCCCTCGTATTATTCTTAACGTAATAACAGTGTTATGGATTGTACCGGAACTAGTTGCACATTAATTCACTTGCAAATTTCAATATATTATAATTTGTCTTAGACGATGATGTAAAATGATTTAAAGTTTATCTGTTTGCAGATGTCCTCATATGGGTTGGTCATGCGCGGTGGCGCGCGCCCTGGCCCTGTTGTCGCTGCTCGGCGGCGCTGGCGCCGTCACTTCCGACATGTGAGTCAATATAACTATGACATTTATGCTTATACGATCTTAATTGCACTTTTAGAAGTGACAAGCTATGTAAATTGAAAAATAGTCAATAAAGCGATGTCGTCAGTGTCCAAGTGAACCGTTAAACTAAACTGTAATTATTTTCGCAAGTCCATATTTTTTTACAATAAACATATGTTTTTAGGTTCGAACGTATTTTTACGCCACAGCAATCGTAAATTTTAGATTTTCAATGTTATTCCGAAATAAATATTGAATGCTATATAATATTTCTATAAAATATTATTGGAAACGATTACACGTTTGTAAAAATGAATCATCGCACTTTTTTTGTGTAAATTTTTAGACTTCACAATTTGAGTTGTACGTCAAAAGCATGCTAATCACTAAAATTGTTATCAACATATATAAGCCTTTGAGTATATATTTATGTCTATACCTATACATTTTCTAGTACCTTGCCTTGTTTATAGTTTTGATACACCTTTGATTCACATTTCCCATATCATCATAATAATTATTAAATTATTTGTCATATTAAGAAGTGAACTGTGTCGCATTTATGCAAAAATTACGCTTTTATATGTAGTTTCAAAGGGCAAATCATAGTTCGCCGGAGCGGACGTAACACGCCGCGCGCGTTGAGCCGTGTCTGAGTGCTGTTGTCTTTATGCGGTATGCGGTACGGCATATTATTTGTAGATAATTAATTCGTTTTTTGATATTATGCCATTATTAAAAATGAAGGCAATGCTAACGAATCAGATCGCGCCATTGGATCATAAGATCAAGACTACCTTAAAATTTTAATGATTTGTATAATTTTTCTACGCTATAATTATTGACATATTTCAGTCTCTATATTGCTTTTATTTCTAGATTTATTCTAGATTTTTGATAATATCAATCTTCTGATTTCGTTAATTCGATACTACAATACAATAGTATATTGTGACAATTACATCGCTTTTGACGCAAATATCTTCCCTCGAATGCTTCTTCGAAACGTCTCTTCGAACGCGAAGTACGAGTTTGTTAATCAAAGTTAAACAATCGCGGAGGAGCCAGCGCCGCCCGTCTTACACGAGACGCCTACCAAGTGACGCCGCACTTCACAAGTCGCCCCGCTTTCGGGGCCGCGCTGAATGCGCGCCGCCACTTTAACTTTCCAGTTTCATAACTCGCCCATTCAATGGCCGTTGATTGAATCGTTTAGGGGTGTTTTGTCTCCGGAAACTCGCCCGGCCGAAAGCTAACATCCATCCTTCGGGACGCGGAGTCTCGACGCGCACGCGTAAACAGCGACATCGTTTGTGTCGGGACACGACCCTACGACGCCTAACTCGACTCGCATTAGCATATCCAGACTATGCCGAGCCCTCGGTAGTTGTATGAAGGCAAACTGCTAATCGAAAATCAATACGGGCTTGCCGCCCTACACGCGAGATTTGTTATTATACGCGACTGGCATAAATCTTGTTTAAAAATGAATCGTTTCAAGGGCTTCTAGCGTTCCTTGTGCGAAAGACAAAAAAGGACTTTTTCATTTTTATACATTTTAATTTTTGAACAAATTAAAAATGGTATATATCGTATGATGTGATTTAAATATACGAATAAGAATTTAATAGTAATTATTAGATTATTAAATATTTCTTAAGAGGTAATATAAATTCCTTAAACTTAATTTTAATTTTCTTATAGTGTAAACCGATAGTTCTTTATTATCAATTATTTCACATATTTAGGTTTTAACCATTTTAGAGATTGGAAGAAAATAGTAGGTTATGTAATATATTACGTTGCAATATGCTGATACTTATTCGCTTATTGATGGATTATCATTATAGATTATATCAAATTTGTACTTTTATTTTCTATTATTAAAATCTGGTTGATTCTCTTTCTTTTGGATTTCAGCTTCGCAGAGGGCAAGTCGGACAAAGAGATATTGGACAACTTGCTGAAGATTTCCCGCTATGACAAAAGACTTCTACCTCCAGTAGAGGGTACGTATCGACATCGGCAGGAAGACGCACGGCTCGCTACCGCCGAGCGGCGCACGCGTCGGTGACGTGTCGGCCGGTGGCCGTGATGTGTTACATAACTCGTTGCAGATCCCGATTTCTGTTGTGGTCTGACCTCGCCTAACACCACCGTGGCATTGAATAAGTCCGGGCTGTCGGCGCTGCAGCCGCGCACCCACAACAGGGGTGCGTTTGTGTTTAGTGTTTATGAAAAGAGAATACGGGTGACCACAACAGCGTAGTTTCGTTGCTCGTCTCTCACTGAATAATATTTGTATCGCACCTCTTTATGTTGATTAGTTGAACGTCATAGACGAATATAAGTGTGCTTTTCATCTGAAACTCCTAGTAGCACCTCAAAAGTTTCGACGGCCACACCCTTTCGGATTATTACAAAATCTATCAAATTTAATATTAAATTGAAGGTAATCGACACATTGTTTAGTTTTTATTATTAGCTTTATACAGTTTTTTTGTATAATAGTTATTTCTCTTTTCAAAAACATCAAACACAGTCAAACGCGTTGCCAAATTATTTATGGACAGTATTCAAATTGTTAACGTTCTTACCATTTTCAATCCGAAGACGCAGTACCTTATTAATTTTAATTGTATTCACGGTAAAGTTATTTTTTAATTTATTAAATATTATTGTTTTTCTGATTTATTTTTGTTAATGTTTATAAACATACTAACGACAAAAGGTCGTGTATACTCATACTAACCTAGTCGACATTTATCTGTCTTCTTAATATGAAATTTATTAAAGGAATGCAATTCCCTGGCTGAATGTTTTTGTATTGTACTGTATAAAAACATGATTGTTGTTGTTTGCACTGATTATATTCTGCACATAGGTTGTGTTATGTTGTTACGCATGCGTGTGAGTAATTCATCTATACTACTAAACTTCAATTAGTTGATAATTACGTCGTATGTAAATGAAACAGTTATTTTATTAAAAAAGTGGCAAAATAATTATTTCAGGTACTCTCACAGTCAACGTTAGTGTGCTGCTATTAAGTTTGGCATCACCGGACGAGTCTAGTCTTGTAAGTTAGATTGACATCTTTTGCTTGATCTATGTTACAATCAAAGAGGTTTAAATAATAGTGGCATACAGCAAATATTGGCATATAGCATTAATTTCTATATAAAACCTTCGATATAGCGGATCGCTAGCTTTTATCTAGTTACCCTTAGAAGGTAACTAGTTGGAGTTTACGATTTTGTCTGATTTGTCCTCTTTGGTACAATACTAATATTAAAATCTCATGCATTGTAATCCTCATAATCTATAAATAAAATAAATACATTAAAAATTGACTTGGGGCAAACAATAACAAGGTTGTGTAGTTACAGACTTGTTATATTATTTTATTTATAAAATTTAAATGATAATAACAATTAGCATGAATGTGAAACCTTAAGTATAAAGTGAGTTGAATTCAAACCATATCAAGCATTTAAACTGTAATAAAAGACGTAACGTTATTATTGAGTTTAGTTCTTTATTTTGGACTCTGTTTGTATTTCATCGGAAACTGTTATGAACAGAGTTTCTAATTGAAATAACTAAATTCCATTAATGTATTGTTTAAAACATTCATTATTATTTTTAGGAAAAAATTTGTGGATATTGTTTACTTCTATAACTACGAGTTGTACTCGTACACAAAACATAAACTGCGTTTATTTCTGATTTATAGCTTTTATTCATATATAAAACACAATTTACTTTCAGAGTAAATACATAGTTATATTCTACATATATAATAACTCCATTTTAACAACATAACTTAATGTACATAAGAGACGTTAAATGACGTAATATTCATTTCACAAAGTCCTATCAAAACACTTAGTTATAAATGTTTTACAGAATTGTATTTTTAAATTGCAACTGTTTGAGTAAAAAAATTTTTTCAAAAAAATGTCTTTTTTTTATAAAAGAGAATGTAGGTTAAAGCTTTTAAAAACACATGTTCAAAAGCATATGCAATAGCTGCTTTGCGCTAACTTTCCTTTGTTGATTTGTTTTCAAATTCGGCAGCTGATTAGACACATTAGAGTTTTAAATTTAAATACGTTAATTAAAATATATAATTCTCAATATTTTTTTGTAGAGTGTAGGTTAAATGAAATATATTACTGCTTATTTACGTTTGACACGTACGGTTAGATTAAGTTAGGTTATTTAATTATTGATGGATTTTAACACTTATTGGGTGATCTCTCGAGAACAAGTTCTGTCAATTAGTAACTCGCTGTTAGTCAGGACACTGGTCCGCCGAGACGCACTGTGCATGTTAACTTAATTAAATACTCTATATTTATATACATTGTGCCTTGCGCCAAAGCGAGTGATCCATTTGCGTTTTGATGCAAATTGAAGCTAAGTTCAAGTACGTAGTCTGTTCGCTTTGAAAGCCTTAACAAAATACGTCAAATCTATTTGTATCCGATTGCAAATGTATATATTCATATTCTTCTAACAAATAGACGCATTTTATTTTTTTTTATACAAATTTTGCAAAAGGAACTATAGTAATTGTATTAGTAGTTTTTAATAAACAACACTGAATAAGTCTCACGCAAGTTTCACACGGATTTAACCCTTACCCTAGAAATTACCCTAAGAAAAGTTACCCTTGAACATATTTATGTTTAAGAATAATTTGTCGAAAAATACCGATTCAATTACTATAATGCTGTATATATTATTTTTTAAATCTTTTCAAGGAAATCATTTCATTTTCCAGAAATACGAAGTGGAGTTTCTTCTTCAACAACAGTGGTTCGACCCTCGATTGCGCTACTCCAACCAGTCCCATTACGATTACCTCAACGCAATCCATCATCACGAAGACATCTGGTTGCCGGATACGTACTTCATAATGCACGGAGATTTCAAGGTCAAAAATTAGTATATTATTACGACGTGTAGTCTTAATAGCTATTTGTGACTGAACAAATGCCTAGACCATAATCAACGACTAAACATTAGCAACAGCATAATTTATATATGTTCTGGGTTATTTTACAAAATTACCGATATCAAAACCTTAACTATATTATTTTATTAAAAAAATTCGATTAATTTATGTCCAACACACGCTTAGATACTTTTTAAAAATTACGCGTTAATTAAACCACAAATGATCTTATTATTGTTTATATGTAAAGAAAAATTAAAAGTAATCTCTTCGATGGGTGTTTAAGATTTTCATATTCATTGAAACGGCAATAAAAACGAAAAGGTGATAAAAGATTAACAATTAGCCTGCCTGTGGTGTAATAACAGGCATATTGTGTCAAAGGTAATTCTGATTTTCAGAGTTGATTTTTATTTAATTCCTGTGTAAAACAACAAAAGTTAAGGAGGCGGTAGGTTTGTCTAAGTCCAACGATATTAGCGATAGACTACGCGCTACCCTTCAGGATCACACGCATTTTGGTATCTTGCCAAGGCTATCGAAGGTGATTTTTGTCCACTCCTGCGGAAGAAAGTTGGATTGCTGGGCTATACCTACTGCAAAAGAGAAAGTCGATTTACTGGGCTTTTTGCGTCAAATTTGACACTGGATGGTGACGACACAGAACCACAGTCCATTATTCTATATGGAAATTTAATGACGAATATTCGCTTTACACAAAAATCTGCACGTAGAGCACTTATTTTTCTTGGCTTTCATAAGTCGAGTGATACTGATGGTATACCTCTCATCGCGCTTAAAGTATGCGCTCCTGATTCGGCACCAATCACAACTCGTCTGTTTCATCGCTAATATTCATTCGCAATAGTCAAGGATTCCTGGAAGACCGATATAGTGTATGTACTCTGTCGCTAAAAAAGAGACGTGCTTGGCACAGATTGCGCGGCGGACTGCAGTGAAGCATCTGCATTTGACTGCCTGATTGGCGCAGTGGTAGTGACCCTACTTGTTGCGCTGGGGTCGTGGGTTCGATTTCCGCACAAGACAAACATTTATTTATTTGATTAAAAATTAATGTTTGTCTTGAGTCTGGGTGTTTCTGTGTATTATATTTACAAAAAAAAAGTGTGTATGTAGTATATCAACTGTCTGGTACCCATAGTACAAGCCTCGTTACTTAGTTTGGGACCAGACGGTACTGTGTATATATGTCCAAAGATATTATATTATATATATTATAAGCATCAAGAGAAAAAGAGGACTCCTCGGCAATGAAGACTGTGTTGTGGCGTCACAAGCCCTATTAAGGATGAGTTGTTATTAGGAACAAGGAACAGATATATTGAAACAACTTGTAAGAAGTATGAAGAGTCGCGAGATTAGATTTATCGGTGTCTCGCAGCGCTTCTGCGATTCGGCTCATATGACCAAGATGTCAGAGGGACCATGGGAGGTGGTGGGTTTGTCCCTAAGAAAGGCGAACGCTCAGATGCGTTCAATTACAGGCCTATTGCAATTAGCTTTATGTTCTCTAAAATAATGAAATATATTTTGACGCGTCACCTTCTAGGTTATTTAGAAAAACATCAGTCGATTATTGACTGTAGGTATGGTTTTCGAAGTGGCCACTCAACTGGTGATCTTTTCACTTTATTGATACATCGTTGGATGGAGACAATTGATAGCAAGGGGAAGTCTTAAGTGATTAGTTTGGATGTAGCGAAAGCCTGCGATAAAGTCTGGTATAAGGCGCTTCTCTTAAAGCTTTTTTCTTAAGGTCTTCCCAAGAAATTATGTCAGTTGATCGACAATGTACTTAGCATTAAGTATATGCTTAGATCACACACTCGTGAATGCTAGTGTCCCTCGAGGTTTTATACTCCCCCTACGCTGTTCATCGTCCATATTAATGATTTACTGAAAATCAATAATTTTGTTCCTACACGGATGACTGCACGGAAAAAATGAAATTACAAAGCAGTTTAGCTGACTTTTTTTTTACTAAACTTTATGTGATTCATCTAACCTTTAGTCGTTTTAGCCAAATTTGTTCAGTAGGAGGTACTAAAATTGTTTAGCAAATGAATTTTCAGTTACTATTAGATAAATATTTAGCTATAATTTTCTAAACAATCTAGCTAAACTAAATATCATTAAACCGCTTATATAGACTAGCTAAACTATTTACTAATTTAGGCAGTAAAACCTGTAACGACTTTAGTTTTTGTTGCAGAGCTTTGGCTATTATTCCGTTTGGTTGCTTATTACTAAATAATAATGTAACAAAAACTTCAAAATAGAAATAGCTAACTTGAATGTTTCCGCAAAACTTAAATTTCCCTTTAAATTATGGCGCTTTTTTATATTATTTCTTAGTAATTCCTGTGTGCATAATAGACTATAATTTTCCACTATCATAATACTATATAGACAAACTATAAGTGTATTTTATAAGTTTTTTACTAAACTGTAGAGCTGCTCTTCCACATTGTTTAGTAAAACTTAAGCAACTAATTAGCCAATCCTGCTAAACTAATTTGTAAAACATTAATAGTTTAATAAAACAAAAAAGTGCATTTCATATACCAACTACTAAACAGTTTAGGAAAAAATAAAAAAAAAAACTACTATTTAGTTATTCCATCCGAATTTAATTGTTTTATCTAAATAAATGAGTTTAGCTACTGTAGCTAGAAGTTCAGCAGTCACCACAGCAACCAAACTGTTTTGTAGAATTTTTCTTAAAATTTAGTAATTAATAGACAAATAGTTTTTTCCATATGAACTGTACGTGCATTATACCTTAGTTACACTAATATTTCCCGGTACTATGTTAATGAATACCGAAACCAAATTATGTCCGAAATCTAGACAGCTTTAGAGAAAATTTTATAATAGAATAAACTTAACCTTATTAAATTTAACCCCCAAAACTAGTAGGGAGTTTACTAATAAAAAATCCCCTTTGGTCTCTTTACCTTTCTTCCGAAGTACTCTCCCTTTAGTGCCACACCAAATGTCGGTATCCTTAGTGACAACATGCCGATCAGCGTTCAGTTATGAGATCATCTGGAGGGCATGCTCTATCGGATATATTATGGAGAGTTCTCTGAAGAGCTATTCAATCTCATCCTTGTCGATGATTTCTGCCCTCGTTCTTCTCGTCGGAAATGTCATCAACACAATCTCGATGGCTGGCGTTCTACTACCGTACGGTTCATGCACAATTTTCTGCCACGTATAACGGGGTTCTAGAATAAAATACTATAAGCGATATTCCCAACGAACGTTGACAAAATGCGTATTCCTATTTAAAGGACCGGCAACGTACTAGTGATTTGCAGTAGGTCGCAGGTGTCCATGGATGGCGGTGGCCAATTACTTTCCGATAGGCCACATGCTCCTTGGCCCCTTATAAATTCTATAAAAAAACCGGCAATATACCGTTTCAAAAATTAACAGCCCTATTCTTCAAAAACTACGCAAATACAGTAAACGCCACCAGTATTTGGTCGGCAAATATCGTTTGACAAACATTCTCAAAACATATCTTAAAAATATTTATAAAACAATGATTACTTAAATATATATTGTCAAAAATTTCATAAATTAAGCTTAAATAATAATATTACAATCAATTGGCCAAACCAACACTAACATGCCCGTCTTAATCTCGCCGAGCTGCGAGTAACTTCTTTTTCTTTACACTTGTGCAACCGTTCCTTTCTCTTTTATCCATTATTAGATATTAAATTATTCTTGTTATATCGGTGAGCAAAGTAAGAATAATAAAACAATATTATAGATAAAATTATTGCAATCGTAAAGTAAGAACAATACAGGCATTAATCTTACTTTACGATTTCTTTAATGGAAATGATTAAACTATTCCAGCGTCTTGTCTTCTTTGCTGTATTTCTCATCGTTAATTTACTAATCCGTTAATTTACGTAATCCGTCCACAAAATAAATAACTCACTTTTTGTATTTTTTTATTTTAATTTGAGTTTTTATGACAAAATCTGTGGCGAGATATTTGACAGCTTTGAGATTTAGGCTGCCTTTTATTAAGTTTCAAATGAGTTCGAGTTTTCAGTTGGAGAACTAAAGTCTTTTTATATTTTGCAGCATGAAGTATTGCTTTCTCGGCGAAATACGCTTCTTAGTATCATATGATTTAAACGGATTAGTTGTATTATGCAGTACATTCAAAGCGAGTGAGTCGTTACATCATGCATTTCAAGGTCATATTACACCTATTTGAAGGCTGCCAGTTAGTACGTTCCAAACAAGTTGAAGACCTCAATCGTAGTACTAAAATCTTTTCTTGTGTGCCGAATTCGTTGATGTTTACTGGATCCAATTATCGCTTCAAAGTAAAATCTGAATTAAACGCATTATTCGCATTACGATTAAAACGGGCTAGAAAATACATTATAATGTTCAATATCATATAATTCTTATTCTAAAGAGTTACACGATGCCTGCTAGCAAGTTCAAATCTATGTCAAGACAGCTTGACAGCCTAAGGCTATCCTTCGATAGTGTTATGCAATAGGCTTTCAGTGACTTCACTTACCATTACATACCAACGAAACCCTTGGAAGTTCCAGTGAATGCACGGCCAGCTTCCACTTATACACCTGCCCATACAAACTTCTTAAGAATATTCAAGACTGCTCTATTTCCGCTTAATATGAATATTCTAGGGTAAACCGTTTAATATATACAATAATAATATTCAATAATAAATAAATTTCCAAACTTAGACTTTAAAAAATGGCGGAAAGTCGAAATTCTGTGTTCAGTATGATTAATTACCTTCCAATATAGCTTGCTCTTTAAGCGGGCTATGCTACAATTTATTTGGGTAACTAAATGCTTACTGCTAATTAGACATTTGCATTAAAATATGGAAGTTCGTCACAATAGGAATTCTGCTTATGACCATAATATCATATCCCAATCAAATAAAAGATGAAAAAAAAAATAGTAGGCGGCACATTATTTTAACCTTTTATTTTCCGACACAGAACATAAAAAGACGAATATCTTTATGTTCTGTTTTCGGACGATTCTAGTTCATCGAGATATTAATGTGTTCTTTACTGTCTGATTTGTCTCTATTATTAGGATTATGGAACTTTGTATGGAACTTTGAAAATATCAATAAACCTATTGCTTAGACTTAATTTTCAAATTGAAGTGCTAGAATAACAAAAAAATGTTTTTTTCGTATAACCTTAAACTAATCAAGCGAATAAAGACGTAAAGTACTCGCTTTGGCTGTTGAATTGCGTCCAGTGAGTAAGAGTTCCGGTGATTCACTTTTCCTTCACTAATCTACTCCCCCTCTATCAACCCGCTCCTCCTCCATCATATATCCTATTCTTATCCGATAAGCGAGCAACGCATTTATGACTTCTTTGGGATTGCAAGTGACTACAGACGGCGATGACCACCTATTTTAGCGGCCCACTTGCTCATTTGCCCTTCGAAAATATTATTAAAAAATTTATCTTCGAGCTTACAGAAATTTTAAATTTTCGAAAAATTTAGAGAGATGTTGTTTCCGCCACGAATTCCAAAAATTAAGTTGTCATCAGATGTCGACTTGTCTAGGTCTAAAATTTTAGAAAGCCATTTGCTTACGTGCATACTTGCCGAACTAAGTTTTTCTGTCAAACTAAATTGTTTGTTGACGATTATCATCAAAAATGGCACCAAAAAATTTAAAGAATAATTTTTAAAATATATCTTTCACTCGTTTCTATGTGCTATAAAACTACTCTAAATAATATATTTCTCTTATAAAACGAATTAACTCTAGTGCAGGTGGCCGAGTGAATACGGCGAATTAACAAATGAGTTTTTGAATTAATTAAAATGGAAAACCCAAAACAAAAAAATCCTCGACTGTTCATTGGACGGTAAATCAGTGATTCAAAATATGTATTTGATTTATTGATTCTATTTAAATGAAATAATAATAATTTTGCTAGTGGTGTTGCACTTAAAGAGTTAATTAACTTGTTTTTTTATAAGAAAAACGGGACAAATAAAACAAAAAAAACACTTGACTTTGTTCCTGTACACAGGGCCAATGAGTAGAATATTTTGTATTGATTTCTGTATTCGTTTAGAAGAAAACACAGACAAACGATTCCGATGAATATTATTTTAATTATGAATATGAGGCTTTACACGTTATTTTATTTAAATCACGTTAACGTTTGTTTGGATATAATGCAGAATTTTATCGAAATTTTTGTAAGGCTGCTTTTTTAAATACTATAAAATCATTTAGTGCTATTTACTCGCCTTGAGAAATTACAAAATTTTCATAATATTTTGATAATCGAAAAGGATTGTTGCACTCAATAGCACGTCCGTCAAAAAAAAATGGTAGGTCTTTTATTATTTGACAATTTTAAAATAATAGTTAAAAGCTTTTATGTATTTATTTATTTTTTCATATTTAAATCGTAAAATTTTTCACAAATCACATATGTTTTAAGGATTCGATATGGATAATGTGCATCCTCAAAAGAAAAACCGTGTTCGCTGTTAACTTCAAATTAATAAAAATACTGAAGTGTTCTAACCCGTTTCAGGATCCGATAATCCCGATGCATTTCGCCTTGCGCATTTACCGCAACGGCACTATAAATTATTTGATGCGGCGCCACCTGATCCTGTCCTGCCAGGGCAGACTCAACATTTTCCCGTTCGACGACCCACTGTGTTCATTCGCCTTAGAAAGTAGTATGTATGGAATATCATTTCAAACCATAAATATGCAGTATGTTGCATAACAAGCAAAATTTAAACGTTCAACACTAACCTTCTAAACATTTATGGAATACGTTTAGATTTTACCAAGAACCTTATTTCAGTTGATTACCAATTCGAGATAAGCATTGCTAAATAAATTTTCATTATAAATCGCTTTCAATAGTGTGGAGTAATATTTAAAAATTTACGTGAAATAATATTTATTTCATAATTTGTTTATTACAAGTAGTTGTTGCTTATATTTCCAGTATCATATGAACAATCGGCCATCACATATGTTTGGAAGAATGACGAAGACACTCTCAGGAAATCGCCATCGCTCACGACTCTCAACGCTTACCTCATCCAGAATCAAACCATACCTTGCCCCATTAAGGCTAGTTGGAGAGGTAATAATGGCATTTTGTTTTGGTAGGAAACATGTTGTTAATTCGTGAAACAATAACAAATCCTAATGAATTTAATAATATTATTATTTCAGTTTATGTATTAATGAAATCGTGATTGCTTTTTACTGTTGGCACATCCCACATAATTTGCACAACATTATTTTAGATAAAATACTGATTTTTTCATTGTCAGTCAGATATTGACATTCTAATTAACTCTTTTCAGCTTGGTCTTGATTTTAAACATGTGTAGTATTTTTTCGTTGATTTTTTAGTTTTCGTTTTTCGTTGAAATTTTTTTTTTGAAAATACATTATACGTTTTAGTTGTGATCACATTAGTTTTATTATTGTTTACTGAATTGTTGATGCATGTATAATGTCTTTAAAGTAGTATGTAAGATTCACGTCAGAGTTTACGGTATCTAGTACAACGTACGCTTTAAGAATATTAGAACAAGTTCAAACAACGTATTTACCTAAACTGAATTCATGATATTTACCAGTAAACATTTCCGATCAAAGAATATGTCAACATCTTTGCAAGCAGCTGAGGGTCATTCGCTTTACGAAGAAGACGAAGAGCTCACATGTAATCTTTGCCAGAGACGATTTGAGGAGCAAGGTATAAATAAACAAGTAAATGCTTCGCCAAAGTAATAACCGTCTCGGCCTACTTTGTCATATTTGCTTATGTGTGAGTAAATGCGTTGTTGTGGTTACTTGGTGCGAAAGTTACAAGGCCATGGTATCCACA
This sequence comes from Eumeta japonica, assembly GCA_005406025.1. Taxonomy (NCBI): domain Eukaryota; kingdom Metazoa; phylum Arthropoda; class Insecta; order Lepidoptera; family Psychidae; genus Eumeta; species Eumeta japonica. The sequence goes on from BGZK01000127.1 coordinate 325,845, forward strand.
CACTCCGTACTCGTCGTCTTGAACTCACGACGACAACCAAAAGTCCTTATTGCATTCATAATTAGATTACTCTACGCTTAATACTGGTAAGTCCGAAACTTTTCTATCACTTAGACAAAATTAGTTATTTCATGTGTCTCTATCGAAACATAATTCACCAGTTTAACTTTTTTGGTGCTTTGTATGCATTATAAGACGCATTTCTCATACTGAGTAGCATTGTCGACATTGTAGTGACCTAGCAAATCGTACATTTAAATCCAATCCACACTCCAATATCCTCATCGCCTATTTATAGCGATAAGACAAGCTGAATAGAGTTATTTAGAATTATGACCTTATTTAACTAATAGATTTTTTTTTTAAACTGCTATCGTCAGTAACACTCGCGTCACGCGCGTGATGTGTAGTGTCACATTGCTAAATTCGCAGGTAACTACAGCTGTCTCAAAGTGGATCTTATCTTCACAAGAGACCGCGCTTTCTACTTTACCACCGTTTTTATCCCGGGGATAATATTGGTGACCTCTTCCTTCATCACATTCTGGTTGGAATGGAACGCAGTACCAGCACGGTCCATGATAGGTAAAATGCTGGTCACTGCTTGAACGGATGTTGTATTAGACTTGCATCCACAGACGTTATGCCGCTGTGCCTGGGGCTGTTAATACGTACACGCTACTTTATTTTATGCAATATCTATCATCGGCGACAACATTTATCCTGATATTTCCATTCGAATGTGTCCCTATTCAGAAATAAATATTGTCGCCGGACGATTTGGCTGTTAATGTATGTACGTTTTATTTTTTGGCTCTGCTTCACCTTTCTAGGTAATTACAGCTGCCTCAAAGTGGATCTCATCTTCACGAGGGATCGATCTTTTTACTTCACAACAGTTTTTATTCCGGGAATAATTCTGGTGACATCATCTTTTATAACTTTTTGGTTGGAATGGAATGCAGTACCTGCTAGAGTAATGATAGGTTAGTTAGATATGTATAATGTATATATACTTCATTTCACAAACCATTCGAATTATGAGAGTAAGTAAAATAAGTACACTTTAATATATATTTTTTAATAATAGATATTTATTAAAGATATCAAAATCATTTAGTTTTTGCAAAAAATTATTATGCTTCAATTTCACACAATTTTATCTGTATAGAGTAGCTTACGTTGCATCTCTATTTTTTTTTTCAAACTATTCTGAGGCATTTGCGCATGCTTTTCGAATATAATTGTATATAAATATTGTTCGTAGATTTTGAAATTAATGTTTCAAATTTTTCTGTAACAAGGTAAATAAATATTATATGTATGCAATCGCTTTATACGATAATTAATTACGCCGTGATTAATGACAAGATTAAAAATTGTTTATTCTATTTACATACAGGCGTAACAACGATGTTGAACTTCTTCACAACGTCTAACGGATTCAGATCCACGCTTCCGGTTGTGTCCAACTTGACCGCAATGAATGTGTGGGACGGAGTCTGCATGTGTTTCATTTACGCATCGCTTTTGGAATTCGTGTGCGTTAATTATGTTGGAAGAAAGAGACCATTGCACAACGTGGTGTATCGGCCGGGAGAGAATCCTGTCACACAGGTAGTTATAAATTTTATTTCTCTCTAAGCTTGGAAAGAAACTATAGCACTAGAAAATTTTCAACGATCTCAACTTCGTCGAAGCTTTGTTCATGTTTGTATTTCCTTTTCTCTATGAATTGTTTTTAGGTTGTGATATTGATATAAATTTCCGTAATTCAATTCCTGATTTAACCTAATTAGACATAAAGATTAGTAATAACGTTTTGTTTAGTATAGCATACATAGTATAACATAGTCTATAAAAAACGATATTTTTTTATGTACTTCAGATCAAATCTATTAAACGATATGTAAATGAACGACACGCCGTCCGTTTTTTTGCGTAATAAAATATAATATTCGTATAAATCTCTATCATTACTTTATGTAAAGGTAGTCTGCTTCATAAAATAAAAATAATTAATTTAGTATAAAAAACAAATCAAGCACGTTGTCATCAGTGCCACCTAATTGCGCGTGCGCTATAGTAACAAAGTATAAATAAGCTATGTACATCCTGTCGATGACCAAGTAAAATTCGACCTAGTTAATAAGATTTACTTTAATACCAACCGGTATCGTACCTACACTGAGTACACACTAACATCATATCCACATCCTCACTGGCGCTGAATGAATTCATCATGGGTAGCGAAATTTTTCGTAAGCGAAGTGCGCAGACGGTCCTTACATCAGTCGCGGTCGCACTTAACGTTGAATGTACGGATTGCGAGCAATAATTTAGAAAAAAAAAGCGTTGGTTATAGCGCTGTCCCTTCTCTTTGACATTAAACTGGCAACGGTGCATTAAGGAATAAATTATACAGGTCGGTCCATTAATAACTAACAAAAGTTATTAATTTTTTTGATAACATTATTATTTTTGTTATGCTTACTGCAATTAAAATACAATAATCTGTAACAGGAAAGAGTAAAGGCGTTCTGTTCATTTACATTGTTTACATTTCCTTTTTAACACAAAGATTTATGTTGTACACGTATAGATATACCAAACGGATTGCCAATAATGTTTCATTTTTAATGTGAACCCTATCATGACCAATCTGCACTGTATTTTTAACTTTACTCTTTGCAATGTTTTCATTTTCATGAAAATACATTGCATGATCTTATTTTAATTTTATTTAATGCATTCTTATTTCTTCCATATGAACAAGTACATAAACAATTTGGCAATATGTCAATTTTTAAATTACCCGTCTCCAATATACGCATGGTGCACTCTTCAACACAATTATTTGCATGCCCTGTGGCTCTTGTTACTTGTATACATGTATTGTTTTTTCACGTTTTTATTCATCGACCGTCATAATTTCATCATTTGCAATCGTAAAACCTCTAGCATTTATAAATGTTGAGACTATTTTGTGTGGCCATTTTCATTATTGCAGCTTATCAAGTTCACTACATTTTATATGAGCATTTTATTCATAATGTTATATGTAAAGTCAGGTCAACACTGTAAATGCAACTTCTATCGTTTTGAATTTCATTTGTATTTTGAAATTGTTGCGATATATTTTCATTTTTAGATTTAGAAAACATTGCAAAGATGAACAGTCTTAATTTAATCACGGCGTGACAAAAATATCTAGTTCCATGTTCACACAACTCGTCATACTGTATCATATATGGCCATAACAAGCTAGTCTGAATGTTCACGATTGCACATCTGTAGAACATCAGTCACGAGTGAACAAAGTGTGTGTGGTGTGTTCACAGCGACTGCCCGCAGTTCTCAGCAGAATTGGCATTATACTGGCCAGCCCGTTGGTAAGAACAGTTTGCCAATACATTGGCACCTCCCAAAGTTTATGCAATCGTATTTCATTCACGAATGTTTTTTTTTACTTTATATATGTATTTAAATAAGAAGTTTTACAAAGTATCATAATTACAAATTCAATGTAATAATATACGACGAACTCTTGTTAAATTTGTAAAAATAAGTAGAACTTATTAATTATGAACTTAATTTACTACAGTAATAGAGCTCTTATACGTCAATGATTTTATAGTTAATGAAGATAATTATGAAAACTTACACGAAATGACCACAAGGGGCCACATTTATTTAAAATAAGTATAACGCAACGTTGAATGAAATACGACTGTTACTGATAACACAAACTCAATCATGCCTGTCACAGAACATAGCATGCGACATGCAAGCTTCTGATTTAAAGCTAAACCTATCCCCAAAGATACGTTTGGTTTTTAAAATCCGATTAATTTGTTCGAATTGGTTAAGCAAAGTGCAGTGACTACATGTGGTTTTGAAGGCGTAAAGCAAAATAAATCGACAGCTTTTATTTGTTTAATTTTTTATACATCACATTAATTAAGATTTATGTAATTTCAGTAGTAATACAATAAATAGTAAGTTGAATGCGTTGTTAATATAAACTTCTATTGTAGATATCCTTTAAGTAATTGCTTGTGTATTTGTTACATTCACAAGGGTACATCACCACTATTATAACGTGTATTATGGTAATTTACATTTCACTATATCCCATAATTGTCATCATTTTCTATTCCACTTGCGTTAATATTTCGCCAATGTATACATGAAAAATGCATGTTTTTAAGCGACAACAAAGCTATTACGATATGAAGCAAGCACACATATATCAAACTTAGTAATTAGATCGAAAAGTACTTATATCATTAGTATAGCCTCAAACACTCAAATCGAATAATCAGGCTTCAATGCAACGCTAACATTTAATGTAGTTCAATGAACCGTAGCAATTCACACAGAGTCGATTGCTTATATGTTTCGCAATTTAATCAAGTAAAGTATTGAATTATTCATTTGCAAATGAGACAAGAGATGCTTTTCATTGCTTTATAAGTAGTAATGAGATACGAAATAAGTCGAAAAGCATATGAAAACTCTCAGTAAGAAACGTAGCGTAGAAGCCTGCAAATAATAAGTTATTTAGGAGACCTGTCGTTCTTCAGTTCGTCGAAATGGGAACACTTCAGCAGGCGACGAACGGTGCTGTAAGTGACGTCAAGAAAAAGCGAATTTTGTAACTTCCTATCAAAATGAGTCCATTGCATATAAACTAATGCATGATTGTTTTCTAACGCTGCCTGGAATCATCCCAGCCTGTGAGTACATCGATATTTTCCTGAATTTTCTTACTAATCCAAGATAATTTAATGTACTAAATCAAATTAATGCAATTGTTAAATTATTCTCTTCAGTTTACCTCTCGTATCTTATTTTTATTATTGTAGTTACATACCATTCGCTACTTTATGTTATGTCTTATTAATGTGCACACGTTTTCTTTAGGGAGATAAAAAACGTGATTCGACCGGTGGTGCCGATTTAGTATCATGCGCGGCGTGCACGGCCGCTCCGGCGTCTTGTACCCACACCACCAACAACGGAGGTGTATCCGACGTAAGAACAATACTAGATTCCATTTTTGGAGTGTACTCCTTAAAAATTACATTTCATATATAGCTCGCAATACGCAAATCGAAGCGAAAACGAGTGTTAACAACTAGTGAAGTCGTTGCCGTGCTGCTCCTCCGTGCAACATATTCACCCATCTTCTACTGAATGCATGTATTTTTCCTTTAATGCTGATAGACGTATTATTTTTAACGCAAAAGTTTAACTTTTAACGCAATTGGCGTTAAACTATATTGTCACTGGTACCAATCGTTAAATGTGGAGTTTTGGAGTTTCATACTTTTATTATGTCACACGATTTATATAAAATATTTTATCAAATAAATATAAATATAAATGGATGCATACACCTACATGCTTTCAGTATTATGAGAGATGAGGTACTCGCCCCTTTTGCCTCTTGTATTCCTTAAGGATTTCAGTTTTTCTTAAGAAGTAAACTTCAATCGCGAGTGGCATCTGGCACGCTCCATCTTTTTTTTTTTTGCCAAATACGCTATTTACGATAACGATTTCTTTAACCGAGATTCCATTCTTGTACGTCATTCATCCGCATGATCGTTTCTTTCAGCCGTGTTTCGTCCAGGTTCGCAAAAAAGAACCGCCGCATCCGATCCGCGTGGCGAAGACCATCGACGTGATCGCGCGGATCACTTTCCCCACCGCCTACGCCGTGTTCCTCATTTTCTTCTTCATACACTACAAGGCTTTCTCTTAATGCTGCCTCCATCGCTCCCGTAGCAAGCTGCACGAGTGTTATAAGGGCATACATATATATATATATATATATAATATATATATATATATATATATATTACCGAAAGAAATGAATATTAGTAGGTCTAGTAGCAAAATCTTCTGAGCTGTTCTGCTTACTTACAAACGGACGGTCAAAACTAGTATAATCATATGCAACAGCTGATGCGTGTTTACTGAAGAAAAGCTTCGAATTTCCACTAGGTCTTAGATCGCCGTCGCAGAAGCAAAGCCGCAGCTTGCGTTACTAGGGAAAGAGGACTTTTGGTAGATTGTAAGTTAAAATGTGCAAATTTTCTACTGGTTTTGAAATACTTTTACGACTAGCAAGTGCATTTGCAAACATAAGTTTCGGATAGATTGACGTAGGCGATACGGTAACGCGTGTTAAACAGGGATCAAATAGTAGAAATAAACGGTGGTCTCATAATCACGTATTATTATCTGGGAATAGAAGTGTAACTATTGGATTGACTCGGTTGAGCAGCCGATGTTCATCAGTCGTGAAACTTATTTCAAACCTAGAAATAACAGTCCAGTTTTTATTATTAAGGCGTTGTTATAAGTGAAAATAGGTTTAAGATGAAAAAGATAGAAAAACTGTTATGTACTACGATTTGTTGAATGTTTTTCGTTTATCACTTTAGTCGTGATAACAGTAAAATCAACACTTGTGTTCTAATGTTTAAGTTTCTTTCATGCACCACTATTTTTTGTTAAAGTGAAAGCAAAAATATAATTACAATTCTATAAAATATTTATTGAAATATAATGCGGATGACTTTCATTTTTTTTTTAATAGTTTCGTAATTTCCAATATTACAAGGAGCTTAATTATATTTTAATAGATAAACATGTACAGTGTGACTCTGGTGACTATGAAAAATAAAAGTGTTATAATCCTTATTTTGATGCTGTATGCTATATTAATTTATTATGTATTTCCGCACTACACTATTTTTTTTTAAATGTCGTAGATTTTGGCTCTAATTATGTTATTGTGATAACAACAGATTAATTTTATATAAATTTATTACACAGCGTGTTTCCTGTTTCCTGCACATCATTTTTATTTTAATATTCCGTCTCACCATCTAGAGTATTGCTAAGCAACTGCCGTTGCCACGGACAAACAAAGAAAATAATTTCCAACTTTGCTGATAAAATAAAACTGTATCATCATAATAAATCGTCGGACATCCAATAACTCTTTTCCGGCACTGAAATGACGTAAAAAGGATTGACATAATGTCAACAACGTGCGTTTGCCGAAGCCGACAGCACAATGTCAGTCGGCAGACTTATCGTCGCGTGACTGTGTGTCGCCCCTAATGTTTAGAGCTTGCTGACTTACTCTAGGTGACATCGACGGTTGCTTACCAATAAGAGTCTTATTTCTCACATCCATAGTCTCGACATTCACTTTTTTAGCATTTTAGTAAAGTTCTATATAGCAATAAGACGTTAAAATGAAATTTAGGCACATAAGGCTCAATTCGTACGTAAACTAACTTCGTGTCGTGTCCAAGCATGTAGGACTTTGTATAAATATGAATTTATACGATATTTATTGCTCCTTGTAATCTTCTATTTTCAATATCTACCGTGAAAATGCCTTGATCTTTTACTTTTTGTCGTTGAAAATAAAAAAGCTCGTCGTCGAGAGAATAAATTTAATGGTTATCATGTAAGATTTATAGTTTAAAGTCATTTATTTAATGAGCATTATAATTTTCCGTTTTTATTCTATTAGATAATAATTAAAACAAATTTGTTAAAAATCGAATGTGTTACAACTCTCGAGGTACATGTTACAGAGACAACTTATGAAACATTTAAGAGATCCCTATTTCAGTACGTACATGTGGCACCAATGGGAGGCGACGTTTTGTAATTTTGAGTTCTTTGTTGAACGGATTTATTTATTGAATTGAATTTATTTATTGCGGGAATTACAAGAATAAATGGCGTAAATTCATAGATTTACTCTGCTTAGAGGAATATTTGTTGCATTCGATATATGTTTACCATGTTATTATTAATATTAATAAATAAATTATTTATTATTATTACATATAAATAAAAAACCTCTATCGCAGCGCCATCTCATTTGCCATAACTGAGTATCATAAAATGCGTTTCATTTATATGAGAAAGAGACGCTGTTTATATATCTCGGTGGCAACAACTGATTATTTTGAGTGTTGATTCAAATTAACAAAATAACAATATTTATATCAATACAAGTTGTTAATACAAATAAAATGATTTTGTCTAGTTTTGTGTAAGAGGTTATAATAAACAAGGAATTATTATTTATTTTATATGTCTATAAGTGTATAACCGTTTGTATGCCATTTTATAAATATTTAACGTTTAATTATCGTTGTTATTGTTCATAATTTTATAATTAATTGAATTCAAAAAAAAACAAAGAAAACATGAGTGTCACAAAATAGAATCAGAAACGTGTATTAATTGCACGAATTTCCATTATACACATGACTTTATTTCTTAATGTACAATTTTATGACACGAGTTTTCAGTTGTAATAAAATAAAATTAAAAACTTTCAATGTAAATTTTCTGTCCTTTAACATTCGCATGTACGAGATTTATGTAGAAATAAAATAAACTTCCGCTAAGGGTGCAGTGCAATACTTCAATACAAATAAGCAATATTTTTCAGTCTAACATTTAAAGACCAAATCTTAGACTATAATTACATTACAACGAAATTTGCACAAAATTGATGCAAAAATTGATGATGAAAAAAATTAACGTTTTAGATTATGCATAAAATGAATAAATTCTTATGTAAAATAATTATATACACCTGCTCATACCAAAATATATTTTTTTAAGTACAAACAACATGATATTGCTTTACAAATGCAAAAAATAGCCATAATATTTATTGTATTCATTTATAAATGCTTTGGCTTATTGTATTCATTTATAAATGCATTTTATTTGTTATTACTATCACAAAACTATTAATGTCGATTGTATTTTTTGTCACTGTTGCGGTCTTTAAAAATTTTAAGGGCGTGATTTTGTTCCATGTCGAATTTCTAACATAAGCAATGTATACAATACTGTTTTTTTTGCTGACATACAATATTTCTAACTTACTTGAATCTCATCGACATTTAACGTTACTTAAGCGAATTCCGAATTGCCTTTTGCTTATTAAGAAGAGGACCAAGTAAGCGGCGGTTTTGAAAATTCGATTTATTCGTAAAATTAAGCAAAAGCTCTGCGATCAAGAGCGATCTCGGCTGTGCCTACATTTCGTTGGTCTGTATATGTATATCACGGCGTGATTTTCGAGTTGACAATCGTTTACGCTTTTGAAAATTATAAATGTACACACCGAGTGTTTAATGTAGAATTAAACTTTAACTGATGAACCGATATTATGAATGTGTCAATTTCATCGGATCATGGATGACAATGCGTTGAACAGTAGAACAGATAGGCCTTCATTGATTTTAAAACCGACTGCAAAAAAAGGAGTACGTTCTATGTTTTTCTGTGTATATATATATATATTTTTTTTTTGTAATTCTGACGACGTAACTACTGAATTTGGTAGTGGACAATGTGCGACATTGGTTTTTATTAAAAATTACAACCACTGTAGTGGCTTTTTTTAATTAAAATAGTTAAAAAATATATGATAAAAAGTTACATATCATTCGCTTTATAAGATGCTGTATTTTATACTATGTTACGAGATATATATTTATATGCTGGCTGATTATCGTTTTTATGTCCTATTCTATAGTGTAAAACATATTTATATATTATCTATTTACCTTCTACCTGTATTAGAATTAATGTAAACTAATAATGAATATTATTGTAATAGATTAAGAATCTAATAAATTTTACCGCTTTTGGCTCTGAAAGAGAATGCGTTATAAATTAGATGCAAATTATAATATAATTTTATTTCTTGAAAACTATTTAAGGGGTTACCGGCCAAAAAACTCTAGCAAGAAGGAGTATAAAGAATGTTGAGAATCATTTATTTATTTATAATTGCCGAAATTGAAAGCTAACACTTCCTTAGAATTCACACACACATATGCATATATATATATATATGAACGTAAATTTGCAATCAAAAGCTTGCATTGTATACGTGATTAATATATCTCGACGACGTACAGAGTGCAAATAAAAATAAACGCTTTCACGTAAAGACTAAGTCTTCTATTTATTGAAAAAAAAAAACAACTAGTAATTTATTGTTAGATAACTAAAAAATGTATAATATTATACTATGCTGTACCATAAAAACAATAAATATGAGTAGTGTTCACGAAGTAATATGTGAAACGGTAGATAATTAATTCGCTATCTTTTGCAATAAATAAGAGATAGCGACACACATGCATAGTATAATGATTACGAGAAATATATTCCCGGTGGCAAAACATGTAAATCAGGTGTTCTATAAAATACCTATAATTCCATACGTACACAATACAGGGCTTATTTAAGTATTAAACACATTTTTCGTTACCTACATGTTTTTATTTAGGAAATCTATATATAGCTTTCCATATACTCTCAACGATAAACAACAGCTTTTGTACTTGGACTACATCAACTGGCAAATTATAAACAATTGCTAAAAAAGATACATGCATGTATCAATTTTTGTACACGCTCAATACCGAGGGCGAATAAGTTACAGTAATCAACTTTATTGTTTCATTTTAGAAATAGCATAAATATAAGCTCGTTAATTTGAATATACAGAGAATAATTGGAAATATATACATAGATATATGCAATATTCGAATATTCTCTGTTAATTTGTTGATATTTTACTGAAATGAACCAAATTATCTATATACCTAGGCATTTTATAGAATACCTATTAACGTATATGTCATAACCGACAGCAAATTTAATTAACTCATTAATTAACTCATAATCATTAACGTTCCTTTTATTGAGAGAGTTGGAGACAATTTTGAACGTGCTTCATTTTGCTGTTTTGTGGAGATTATCAAAAGTTTTTTATATATTAGCTTTTATGGTCCACTTGCGAAATACATTCGAATGTGAAGTATTCTCGTACACTTAAAATAAAAGAAAACCATAAATTATCATTCACCATTATGTACATTTATCGCATAACTTGTAAAACTGCCACACATCTGAATGTATCGAAATATATGATGTCCTATGATTTACCACGACTCGATGTTACCTCTGTGTTGCCTTTTACGTATGCCTTTTATATTGTAACCTAATTTTACTGTGAAAGAAGCACGAAAAGACATTAGTGAGATGAAATAATGTAAATTAACGCTCGTTAAACGTTTCGATCCGACTCTAACAGTGGCTGTCTTTAAAATTCTGTTTAGTTTCTATCACGTTAAAATAGTTCATGTATTTTAATCACGAGTTTGCACATGTCTTTCCGTCGTCATCAAATTATTATTTAAGGTATGGTAGGGTCTTATAAACGCTCACCCTAAATCACATACGAAACAAGATTGCATCCAGTCTCTAAATTCAAGTATTTAACAATATTACAGTTTAAATTAGCACAATGAAATTATCGATTCTTCGAAACGTCATTTATTAAACGTCATTTAAGGATATTTAATATTATAACCTTTGGTGTCGGATCGAAATGTCTTTAGATATAAAATTAAATTATATTATGTACTTACCTAAATGTACTTTGGATATTTCCAACATTGTATATATTCGTCAAACGCATGATATGTACTGATAAATAGGTTTGTGATGTCGGTCGCTTATGATGTTATAAATTCTTAATAATACGACAATTAACACAATAGATATATATATTTTTTTGCAACGTAGTGTACCCATAGCATCTTTATTGTAAATTATAATCAAACTGCACCACCAAACTAGATCATTAGTGAATATAGATTTTGATAAGATTACTATTAATTGACCGAGTACTCGAATTTGATTTTCTAATTATTTATTGAAAAATTAAAATACTTAACAAACTGAATCATTTTTGTAATTATTTTTATGTTCCGCAACTGATATGCAAAGTATCGCCTCAGGGTTCAATGACCTAATAAGAGAAAAATATTGTTTTTATCTCAATAAGATGTTTTGAGAACAGCGTATTCTATTGACAGGTTTAATGGCGATCAAACATCGTTAAGAACTTACTTATTTAGTTTAATACTTGAAAAGTATTTAGTCAGTTCATAGCAAAAGCTTACGTCTTAGGTTAGTGAGATCAGTGTTCACATTTAAAAACTAAACGGACGATTTGTTATAATTATTTACCAGATCACCGTTTTGTGTGCTACCAAATAAAAACTGTCGACTTCCTTTATAAACATTTGCACATGTATTACACGTCCATCTGTTTGTATGGACTCGATGGATCATACACGTCTATACAGTTACTTATTGTTGTAACAGCGATGGCAGGCCAATCGAACCAGTGCGGTTGTGTTTAAATAATTACCTAAATCTCCGTCACAGCGGGTTGTAAATGGATTGACATTCATTGAATCAAATGAACGAGGAAATAAACTCACTGGTGTTTAAGAACTTGATTTTATTGCTTTCAGGCAAATCGACGTAGTTATTGTTATGGTATTTGCACCGTTTGTGGACGAAAAATTTAAGATTATTAATATTCAATACATTGTCACAATGCCTATTCGTATTGGGCGATCACGAGCGATTAGATCCATTACCTATGAAGCACTCATTCGATTGTTTATAGTTGTGATCGGCAAAGTTTGCGCATAGGCCAAAAAAATTATTAAGCTGTACGTATTTATTATATCGCACGTCGTAGATCAATGATATTTTATAGAATGCTCAATGTCATTTAATAGCTTTTTTGTGATACAGAACTCCGTCGTGGTTGTATGTACACCCGAATTATTACGTCGGTTGACGTACATTGTATTACGTAACCAAATATGTATGAAACGCAAGAGTTCCGATTCGTTCAAGGACATCCGTTCAAGAACAAACGATTCGTACATTGATCACTCGTGATCGCCGAACACGAACCACGATCGTGATCGCCGTACACAAATTCTCACCTGATCACAATCGGTTTATGATCGCTCGTGATCGCCGAACGTGAAGAGACGTCGCGTCGCCACAGCAAAGCCCGAAATGCGAGTTTGAATATATTCGCCTGTGTAAATAAATATTTGATGCGACGAGCTGAAGTCTTATTTGTAATATCGCGATTGTAAATATTTTTATTGTAAAGTTTATGGATTAAAAATTTTCATTAAAATAATATACGAATTCGACCAGCGATTGTTTGATTCGTTTTTTTTTTGTTCCATATTTATGTCCCACATGTAGCGCAGTATTAGTCCTGTTGCACTCGTTAATTAAAAATTCAGTTCTTGTAATTTCATTGTAGTAATTTAGATAAGACGGTTTGATCATACTGAAACGACTGGACCCTATTTCAGTGACAATTTTTTTGCTGAATTAAAGTTTGAGTTGCTTCGGTGATTAGAGATGTCAAATAATATACAGCATATTAACATTTTTACTTTAAAGGTAATGAATACTTACTATACGATTTTAAATGGCAAAACCAATTTCACAGAGGATTTTTAACTTCCCGCTAAGAAAATTGAAAATTTTCTAAAATTTTCGGGAACTTATTGGTTTCACCCCATTTTGCAAAAATCGAGTTCTCATCAGACCTCGACGTTATGAGGGTCTAGGAAGCTTCCCTGATCATCCCTGAGATGATGTCCGTATGTCCGTGTGGATGTGTGTGTGTGTGTGTATGTGTGGATGTATGTAACCCCTTATAATTTTTAAACGGCTTGACCGAATCGAGCCCACTAAATGGCGTTCCAAAAAGTTTCACCAAACTTAGATTTCCTGAAAATTTAGGTCGATTTGGACTAGTAGATTTTGAGAAATTTTCAAAAAACTAATAAAAAAATTTTTTTTTAAAGTGGTTTCTTCAAAATAACTTTAAAATGGCTTGACCGATCAATTCCAAAATCGAATCAGCTCTTAACCTAATAAAAACACGTCGATTTCCGCAAACCGGGTCAAAATCGGTAGATTCGTTTGCGAGAAATCGTTGTCGAAAGAAATCGAAACAAACCGTATTTTTACTCAAAAAATCGCGTCAAATCCCGTATATTTTCGAGTGTTTTGACTCGAAAATAGCAGGAAATTTCAGGGTTGGCCTACAGGGTTAACCTATTTTTTTATTTAATATATTCCTAAACTTTAAATAGATATCAATTCAATTATAAATTCACAAGCCTGACTCACTGACCAATTTCGTAAATAAAATGTATGAAATTTTGTACATAATCTTTACGGATTCCCTACCAAATTTAATTTTTTTTGCCTAATTTTTTCAATTCAAAAATTTGCCTAGTCTATTTGTTATCTGATAATAGCAATGTTACGGATGTGCCAATTTGTACAAAAACATTTTTGATCTGCATTTTTATAGCACATCATTAAGTAGGTCTTACTACTAGGATGGTCACCCGCTGCTTTTCCTGAGAGGACAGAATATATTTTAGGACGATAATTTTTTTCGTGATTAACTTCACCTGACCGTAGTCCTACTCCAGATCACGCTTTCGATCCTGATGGTAATTTTGGTTTCACTCCTAATTTCCAGTTTTTGATTTCTATCATAATCCTGCTTTACGTTGCGTATTCACACGTAAAGATAAAACTTTGTACCCTATTTTAACCATATTACGCGTGCGGAGGAATACGAGATTTGGTATAGTTGAAATTTCCATGGAAAAGAGCGTAGAGAGATATGTAATAACACATTTACATTAACAAATTTATTAAAAATATGTGTTGCTGCATAAAAAAAAAAAACAAAATAATTATTGCTTACATTTATACTGCCAATTTTAAACCCTTCTGTGGTCAAACAATCGCACTAGACAAAACCGAATAGAGATTGTAGCCATAAAATTATAAATTGTGACCAACAAATAACTACTGAAAGATTGGTGGAATGAGTGAATTTTTAGCGATTCCAAATGTTCATTTTTCAATAATAATATAAACTCACGTCTATTTTCCAGAAAGGTAGGCAGAGACTATAGATTTCCACATGGTACGACCTTTGCATACCCTCTTGCTTCACTGACATCCATCAATCTTTTCATGCAAGCTCGTCTGTTTTGGGTGCTTAAAATTCGCCTCTTTTTTAATATAGCACCAATATGGTCTGCATAGGAATTTCTAGCTCGACTCTTACCGACCTTTCCATCACACACATTCCCTCTGTAGATTTGTTTTGTCATTCTATTTTCATTGATCGTTTCCAGATCGCTAAGCCACCGCAACATACCTCTTTCTACTCTAGTCATTAGGTACGTCTTCCTTCAAACCACACCACTCTCTAACATCACTATTTCTACCTCTATCTTTCCAAGACACCCCACACATACTATACAGGTCCACTGCATTGCTCCTACTTTCATTTTTCTTCTGCGATACCCAGCTTTCACTGCCACACATAAGTGTAAGAATCAAGTCCCCATTATGGATAACCAAGCTCGCTATTCATGAGATACTTTTACTATTCATAATAGCGAGCACGGCACCATTCACTTTATTTCCCGCATTCACTCTCCTTTCGATATCTCTACCATGTTTATCATCATTTGTAAACAAACAACTATTATATTCTCTTTAACTTGGTTTCTTCTTAGCCCAAATCAGGCCATCAACGCTCTTTAATAAAATCCTTTTTATGAACATTCAATTTTATTTAAATTTAAAGTTACAATATTTGATACAATTAATTAATTAAAACGTTATACATTTAAGAATTAATGTTAAGAGTAGATGTTACCCGTAGTATGGTTATGCGTAGACTCTCTTAGAATGAGGAGATGCTTTTGTTTATATATCAAATGGTAAACAAAGAAGTTGTCATCGACGGCTTGCCTTTGCAAATCCCATTTTCATCTATAAGTTTAATTTATTATTTTGTTTTCGTGCTTTTGAACAAAGAGTATTTGTTTGGTGTTTTCGCAATACGGTGTCCCTATTAAATAAATAAATTATCTATACAACTTCGGTGGTCCTTTGTCTAAAAGGATCATGACCTTATATTAATATTACGGGTCTTGTCCTTTAGGTCAAGTGTCGACGCAGTGGGCGGCAAACTCATAAACAGATAAGAATTTATTACAAAATTCAGGACGTGTATATAACAGAGAGTTTTTACAATGATGTTGGTACATAGGTTTATGTATAACATTTTGTATAGTACTTAACACTACCCAAGTATACAAACTCTTTCACTTATTCGGCCTTCTCACCTTCTATAAGTATATTGCATTTAGTTGTTATTTCGCCATTTTCTAACACCATCACCTTGGTCTTACCGACATTTCCTTTCATACCCCTTTTCTTAACAGAATAATTCATTTTATTTACCATCCACTGAAGCCCGCACGCCGATGGCGCAATGATTCATTCATTTTATTTACCATCTACTGAAGCCCGCACGCCGATGGCGCAATGATTCATTCATTTTATTTACTATCTACTGAAGCCCGCACACCGATGGCACAATTATTCATTCATTTTATTTACCATCTACTGAAGCCCGCACGCCGATGGCGCAATGATTCATTCATTTTATTTACTATCTACTGAAGCCCGCACACCGATGGCACAATTATTCATTCATTTTATTTACCATCTACTGAAGCCCGCACGCCGATGGCGCAATGATTCATTCATTTTATTTACTATCTACTGAAGCCCGCACACCGATGGCACAATTATTCATTCATTTTATTTACCATCTACTGAAGCCCGCACGCCGACGGCGCAATGAATACTTGGTCATCGGTGTACAGGAGGCATTTGACAAACAGCTCATCTATCCTTAGTCCACACACATACTCTTTAAAATCATATAGATAGAAACTAGCATCTCCTGGGGTCTTGGAAAATTTATTATCATCCTTTAAAAAAATATTTTAATCAACTATATCGGCAAATTTTTAAAAATAATAATAAGAAAAATCGGACTCAGAAAATGTTGTTTTTCTCAACGTCATTTATGTAAGACATGAGTTCTCTGTATTAAACATTTGTTAAACTGTAATATATATATGTGATATCACATCTTGATTAAAGTTTATAATAATTAATCAAATACTGGTAATGCTATATGAAACATATCACCTAAAACCTTATATACCTAAATAACAATGGTTTGAATCACATTGTCACAGTTAAGTAAATCACAGTCTGCAGATTGGCCTCTGATTTTTTGCACTATATTTTGTACTTTAATCATCAAATCATCACAACACAATTAGGTTTTTTACCTACATTAATCTCACTCAGGAAATTAGCTTTCTTTAATTTAAATACAATATCAATAATCTACACTAATTACAGCCAGCAGATTAGCTTTACTCATACAATTAAAGAAAATCATTTTATAAATCTGTTATGGCACCACAACCTTATTTATCAAAAATGAGGTATTTGAGTGGAATTTTAAGAAACAGTTACCTTTTTTTGCACTGCACAAGTATATTTTGCATTAAATACAATATGCTGCTGGTAGTCATTGTGCACTTTGGCTTTCTACATCTATTTTGAACATCTGAATAAGTAACCAAATGCTCTGCCTTATGGAAGCGAAAACTTTCAATAAGCACGAGTTTTATTCCGGCCTTTCAAGTCATATGCTTTGGTAAAAGGTCAATGAAGTCGCTGCACGATTCAGAATCAGAAGACAGAGCTGTCAGAGACCATAGATTCGCCCAGTGTTAATCTAAATTGCCTCAACTGGGGAATTTTGTTAGCAGGTATATAACATTTTTTCTGCTGTTCTCTAAATTGAAACCGTGTATTGTAAACTAATAAATCCACTATACAGAACATAAAAAGTATTTTCCACTTTTTGGTACGTGCACGAGCTGGGCACACTGACAACATTCTGTCTGCCATATCGACTCCGCCCATGAACTGATTGTAATGCTTGATGACCTCCAGACAACTGACCATTTCGTACCTCTTATTGCTCTTAGACTATGGTTGATATTGATAACAGGAAAAAGCGACATAATAGATAGAAGCCACTAACAAGGGCTTAACCAACCTGTAAGAGCGAGCGCTCCATTCGCTCGAGCTAATGTCTCCGATGTGCCTCTAGTTTTTTTTTTTTCAAAATCCTTATTTATAAAAAAATTATAGGTTCTGGGAATCCTATTTCGTCGAATTGTTTCTTTACCATAAAAGTCTTTATCCAGTAATGTTTCTACTAATTTGACGGTGGTAAAATATCGGTCAAAGTAGTGTACCAGGCACAAAAGTTTCACAGATTTTTAGAATTACCGATTCACCCAACGTGTATCCTTGAGATTTGAGCTCTGAGAAGATACTATTCTCCTGATACACAATCATATCGCAAACAAGTCTGTTTGGGTTCGTCAAAATGAAAACTTTGATGCCTACAGAATTTGGTTTTCTCGACCAATTTTGCCGAATCCCGCAATGACCGTTGAAAGGGATTATCATATTATCGATATTTATATTTTCTTCTCTTAGTTTACTATGACAACCGTATAAAAACAGCATTGAACAGTGGTGAAACTTTCCAAATTTTATTGGAATTATCTTGTTGTAAAACTTCATCATATAAAACTACTTTTTAAGATGCCCTTATAAAAACCGTGTTCCTATCATGGCATTTTTTATAATATGAACATCGTATTATTGTGATCAATATAGTTTTTTTCAACAAATCTATACAACCCATAATTAATAATACACCTATAAACGATTTCAACTCTTTCAAAGTTAGCTTTTTTCTTTTCCATTTTTTTTAAATAAATTCCTGTTGGTTAAATCAGCCATCTGTCCCATAATATTATTTTCATTAATGTATTGCTTGAAATAATCTTTATCCGTCTCAGTACTTGTATCAATTAAATTATACCTAGGCGGAAACTTAGGCTTTCTAACGACATGAAGTTCCGTTCCAACTATTAGCTACCGTCAGGAAAGACTCACCTCTCCCACCCTCATTCTAACGTGGTCTCTCACACGTCCTCCGCGCGTTCTAAGATCTCCTCTAGTTCCAGTATTTTTTCTTCCAACAGTATTTAATGTCGAAGATAAGGATATTGCGGAAATAGACAACTTTGATATTCAATCTCTGAAGAATTCGATGAATCGAAATCGCTACTGTCATGTGGAATTGATACATTTTCTGTGTCATGCTTATCGGTGAAATTCAGTTTTGACTTGCGCAATAAATCAGATATTTCATTATTGGATAAACCTACTAATACAAACAAAAAAACCATAAGACATTCAGGCCGAAACTCGAATACTCTCTGTGTCATAAGTGTATTATACAGGGATCCATCCATTGTCAGTAGTAATTGGGAACTCATGTAATACTTGTATGACATAAAACATTATCAGCCATATCTTATTTTCTATGTAAATAATACGAATTATTGACATGTAGTCGATAAAAGTGCCTCAACATAAACAAATACAACACATATCTTTTAGAATGACAATAATATTTTAATAAAAAACCTCAAAATTACTTACCACGTGTTACGGGCTATGACGCCATTGTTTAATACCAATCGAAAAGTAAAAAATAAATTTTATGTCTCCAGCCAATTCGAGTTTAAAATAGCAGTAGAATAGGTAATCTAATGCTTAAAAGTAAAAGTTTGGACAAATTTCGGCAGATGGCGGTATTAGGGGATGTTATTTTCTATGGCATATACATATAACGCCAGGCCCCGGAGGTTGAATAGCGAGCCTGTGTAAAAAGGAACATAAACTTTGGTACTGGTGAAAGAAGGTTCCTTAAAATATATTAAAATACTCGGGGCGTTCACTAGAAAATGAGAATGAAGTACAAATTATTTGGAACCAAAAAATGTAAATACGGGCTGGTAAAGCTAGAATATTGATTAGATTTTATAAAAGACAATAATTTGAATATCTTTTGTTTTTTTTAAAGAAGTCTTTTGATTGCAGTTTGTCGTAGCGTTTGTTAAAATGGAAAAAAAATTAATTGGGTGTGGTTATTAATTATATGTGCTTCAAAAATTTTACTATAGAACTAATTAATTAAAAGTTATAGAATACTTTAGGAGCAAATGCCCTAATGCTTTAGAAAAAGTGCCCTACCTATTCTACAGCTGCCCGTTGATGTGCCGAATTTTAATGAGAAAGAATATTGACCGAAGGAATGGTGAAAAAGTTAAAAAAAATGTTTTAGCAGATCGTCGTGTCGTAGTACGTTTCACGTCTAAAGAAACAAATATTTGGGCTGGTAATGTGTATAATATTTTAGTAAAGAAAAAATTATCCGAGCTGGCCCCAGAATGTTTTCCGATGCACAGAGACACAAAACCAAACCAGGCTGAACATTTCTCGAGCTTCTTTGGAACTGTTATAATAAGATGCCAATAGTTATTTGACTCGATTTACAACCATTGATGAAAATTGGCTTCACCATTCAGGAATGATAATGAAGTCAGAAGATAATGAAGTCACATGCGCTCGGAACACCAATTCGCAGCCGTACCTGTGATTGGTGCTTCCCTCCAAGGCACAATTTCGTATGCAACTCACATGCACATTACATTTAATTTACAATTATGATATATACAACAAGGTAAAACAAAGAAAATACACGAAAAAATAGGCAAAATACAATTTCTTATAACTAATCCCCACCCGGATAATAAAACAACGTAAACAAAATTCTTTAATAAAACACACACATATCGTAAATCACAAAATTCTTAACCTAAGTCCGTATAAAAGAAAAACAATATTTTTAACATCCGATTTAACATTAAATGCGCGGCTGTCCGTAACAGATGGAACTTGGATCTTTTACGACATGTGAAGTTTCCAAATGGATTGAACCAGCTTAGAGTCTGGACGTGGCTGAATACTATTGCTCAATCGCACTTCATAAAGAAGATCCGTGGTCATTGGTAAGTTGTTTAAGTACAAGTATTAAATTAAAGATGCAATTATTTTAATACTCTTAGGTAACATTTTTTACTGAATATCGTTTTTAAAGTTAATAATTTTCATTTCTCTTTGATTTATATTTGATGTTGAAACGAATATCACAAATTTGCGGTTTCTTCACATATCAAAACGTCCAAGTGATGACATTGGAACATTTGTTATACAACAATAGGTCCTTTTAGCGATTCCGACCCCTCTAGCAGCACAAGAAAACTGTAGAGACGTTACGACTTAGGTAAAACAATATGTACACGAACTTTTTATTTATTTTTTTAGTTAATGTAATTTTAGCATTTTAAGAATTCGTGTACAGAAAATTATAAAATACATTAAACATTTCATATTTCTGTATGGCGTTTTATTTATATTTTACATACCTATTATAATTTTTATGTAAAGTTAACATTTACTTTTATATTTAAATTTTATTTCAAACCATAAAATTATTTAATACATCAGCACTTTAGATGTTTATAAATACATTTTCATAATTATCTTTGCTGATGTTATCCCTTGAGCAATGAATTTAATCTGATATGCATATATGTCATATTCAAAAACCACTTTAATATATACTTTAATCAATATTTAAAGTAATGTACATACACCAAAGAACTAAAGAAAACTTTATTGAATTTGATACTGCTAAAACTTATACATTGCAATGATGATAAAGCGCGTAACGACCACTGAGAAGTATGACATCACAGGAGAGATGCAAGTTATTCAATCAGAGGCTGAACCTGCTCTTTCTGTGTATCTTGGATACATCTTTTGGATGCATCTTTCCGCAAGTATTAATTATCTCCTTCTTTTTAAATGACTTTGCTAAAGTAACTATAACAAAAATGTCATTGAAAATATGCTTATATGTAATATAAAATAATATAGAGATAACCCTAATAAATGCTCGGTGAGACTGTAAACGCGGATGCATCACGCCCGGTGTGATACGCTCGCGCTTGCAGTCTAGCCGATCGTTTATACGTCAGCTGTTCTAAGGTTATCAGTACAACATTTCAACGTAGATGTTCTGAGCTATTTTTCTCAGAAATAGCTACTTCAATGACTATGGATTTTTTGGCAAACTTATTTTATAAAGAAAGGGAGCCATGAATATTTGCGAAAAAGTGCATAATAAAATCCACCTGTATAAATACCGAGCAAAGATGCAAAAAGACCACTACGAGTCTTTATTCGTCATAGCGGACTACATTTTTACGTCTTGCTCTGTTTATTATGGAAAGGGTTCAACGTGTCGTTTGTATAAGTGAACTGTAAATATAAAAAAATTGAGTAGTATCGGGAAATTATTTTATATTTAAAATATGCCTAAAATAACAGTTTTTTAAAGGATATAAATGTGAAATTATCAAGAAATATGTCATAAGAAAATACAAAATATACAAAAAAACATGTTTTCAAAAACCTATTTAAATAATTACTTAAGCAAACTCTAATAACAACTAATTAGTTGTTTTTGGAGTCGTGTCCATCTAAAAATAAATCAAACACAGTTGTTTCCTAAGACTAAGATCTCATTTTTGACCCACTATTTAATGATTAATTTTCATATTTAAAGGTTGTGTCTTCTTTGGTGTGTTATGTGTTTGTACTGTGTTTACATGTTAGTCGACTACGCTGTCACAAATTCATGTAGGGGGCTTTGTTTGCGCATGGTAAATAGGGTCCCTGTGGATATATAATACAAAATTTACCCTTATGGAAATTTAAGAACATTATTAAACAGTCACTCAATATAAAAGCGTATTATTACAATTTCCGAATGTTTAGAAGACATAAGCATAAGTGACTCGACTTCTTACCAGATTGTTTCGTTCATCAATGATTTTGTATTTGTTTTGACTGCATGGTGAAATTAGAAAAGAGCTACCCTTAATTTTCTTGCTTGTTCTTTTTGGAGAAAAACTATCTTTCGAACGAATGTTAAGGTATAAATTCGTTAAAAAATGTAAACTAATTCAAGTGTTATTTTATAACTTATAATATAAAGATATTTTCAGTTTAAATTTGTCTTGCTTTAGCTGAAACTGAATCCAAAAACAACTAATTAGTTGTTCAAAAAATTTTAAAAACAGATTATTGAGAGTTATTTTTTTTATTTTTATAAATGTTATTTTATTTTATGTTTTTTAGTTATAACTATTTATTTTATTTAATGTATAAGAAAGATTTAGTTATATTTATAATAACTTAATGATTCATTTAACGACTTTGCAAGTGCTAAACCATAGTCAATGAAATTGGTCTGGCATCTCCTTTACTTTTGTACGGAGCACGTGGAAAACAGTATTCCAATCTTGAATTTAGTGTCTGCTGGTAATCATTCCACGGTCTTTACATTGTTAGTTGGAGTGCCACTACCACATTATTCTTATACTAGTAAAAATCACGGTTTCGTGAGAGCTCACAAGATGTTTTTATACACTTGAAGTTCGTACAAAAGTGCTTTCAGAATGCGCTTGAGTGTGCAGTTCAAAAGCGTCTCAACAAACATGTCCCAAACACTGCAAAAATAGAGTTTGAGACTTGTTTGCAGATGCTCATGGGTTTCTCTGCAATGCAGCCTAGAACTCCGATAGCTGTAACCCCATCCTAAACATGATCACTGTTCGATAACGCGTTGAAAGGCATGTAAATATTAGGTCAGGGAAAAAGTTTATTCGTACTTTATGAGTAAAAAGTTGGAGTAAAATCTCTTTGATTGCGCTATTTTTATCTGGTTAATTTTAATACCATTAAGCAGATGAGATTATAAAAAACGAATAACAAAAAGTAAAAACCATGTCCCGCCATTTTTCGTTTGTTTTTCTGTCCACCAAAATGATTGAATTTAACGTAGAAATGTTTTACAGTTTTATTACAGAAAAGGAATGAAAGTGACATAAGCTGCAAAAAAAATTGTGACATTTATGGAACTAATGCAGGATTGTTAACAAAACTGGTTCAAGCGCTTTGAGTCTGGTAATTCATCAAAATTACCATCATCTTTGACATCAGTCAAAGATGAACCTCACTCTGGTTAGCCTGTTACGGATAAAGTTGATGGTATTTTGGAAAAAGTAGAGTAAGATCGGCATATTAGTTCTTACGACATAGCTGGGATTGACCACAAAACAATTTTGATCCATTTGAAAAAAGCTGGATGTCCAAAAAAGCTCGATACTTGGGTCCGACATTATGAGCGAGTAACGTGTAAAAAATCATGGTCAAATGGCAAGAAAGTTCCACAGACTATAACGAAATTCAGATTAACTCGAAATAAGTTGATGGTATGTGTATGGTGAGATTAGAAGAGCATTATTTATTATGAGCTTTTATCGCCGGGCAACAGCATTAATTCGGATCTGTACTGCTAATAGCTGATGAGGCTTGTGCAATCAGTAAAAAAAAAAACATCCGGTATTGATCAACAGCAAGCGTGTGACTTTTCACCACGATAATGCCAGACCACACATATTTAGCCACTCAGCAAATATTGTAAGAGTTTGGTTGGGAAGGGTTAAAGCATCTACCAAATAGCGCTGACCTTTTTCTTTCAGATTATCACCTGTTTAGGTATCTTCAGAATTTTTTAGGTAGTGTTAGGTTAATAAAGAGAGGACAGTTAAAACTGCATGTCGCAATTTTTTATCAGAATTACCATTTTTTATCAGAATTCCAGCAATGGAATGCCAGTGCTGTAGAAATGTTGGGCTTTCTACAGCGTAACATAATCATGTTACTAGCTACAAAATGGCAACAAGTTGTTGAATAAAATGGCATATACATATATGCCACCTCAACTCTATATATATCGAGTTGAGGTGTGCCACCTATCGTGGAACTCCGCAATGGTGAAAAGCATATACTCGAAACTATGCTTACGTGATTTAAAGATTCAGTATGTGCAAAAACTGTTAGATTAGAGACATCGTTATACACTGAAAAAAATATATGTAACCAAGTTCGAATTTGGCTTGGTTAAATACATTTTGTTGAAATAACTGAATAATTCGTTGTATCAACAAATAATATGTGTGATTTAACCAATCGGATCAAACGGACCAATATACAGGTTGGTTAAGACAACCAAAATATTGATTCACTCAAAATCAACAATGCAAATTCATTATGTTATTCAAACTTATGGTTGAAATGACCAATTTTTTTCAGTGTAGATGTAAAGGCTAAAATATCAATAAAATATCACACTAAAATTACTACACGGATATTAATGTAAATTTATTTATGCTTAAAACCATGATTTAAGATATCGTCTAACCCGAAAAATAAAAAAGTTATCACAGAATGTGGGCCGAAAATATGTATTACTAATTTTGAACTTATGAAATGCAAATAAATCTTAAGTCATTAGTCAATCGAAAAATGTTGTTCGGGTTTTAATCACTCCTCCACTAAGGCGTCCCCTCTTACAATTATTTTATTTCTGAGGTTCTCGAAGCTCAAGTCCAGCACGCTGGCTCAATGAGGGCTGGACGCTTACAACGGCAGTTGTTACGCATAGACAACATACTTAGCCAACGACTTAAGATACTCTCTGAGACGGAAGTGAATGCTTTGAGTTACAATAAAAACCTGGTTAGTCAATTTTTATATGTGGTAAATATTAGAACTTGATGCTTTCCGGTCTGAAAGTAACACTTTTAACTACTCGGCCATCACCAGTCGTCATTAAAGCAACTAAATTAAATACTCCATACATATTTTTCGATATTGTAAAGTTTATGAACATTCACAACCGTTTACACGTTTTTACCGAAAATAATCTTGGACATGCAGCGATTGTATAACAAATTAATTTATTTCTTATTATTTATTAATTTAGTTGGGACATCCAGTTTACGTACACCAATACATAATGTTTAATAACCTTATCACTGCCTCGAGCTGCCGCTTGACATTGCTCATTAGTTGCCGACATTATTATTGTGTTAATCAGATAGATTTACGTATTGGCAAAATTTTTATTATTAGCGATTTGTCCAAAAATTCAATAATTCTAATAGTATTCATACTCTAAGCTATAAGATATATTCGTTTTACGTATAACGAAAATGCCCGCTCCATAGCTTTCATGGTTTGTGAAAGCTTTTAGAATGCTCATTAAGTTCCCGCTGCGCGCTGCTCTGAACCTTAATTCTGTTGGAACTACCTTATAATAGAATCGAGTTTTGTACAATTGCACGATAAGCGATGAACATTCCGTTCGCGAAAACGAATACTAACTTCGATACATGTATATATACCGGTGCTGAAAAAAAAAAATTATATAATTAAAATCATTTTATTTCTTTGTTTCAGTACTTTGCGTTACTTGTAATTAAAAACTGACGTCATTATTAATACACCTTGTAAAAAGAAGGTATTGAACAATTTTTGAATATTTATAAGATAAATATTCACAAACTCAATCAGTTTGACTTCTTACAGGTTTGGTTCTTTTTATGATGGTTTTACATGTAATTATTATTTTGGTTTAAAAAGTTTCTTGTTCGTAAGAACGCGTTACAGAAACCTAGACTTTTTTAATCGAAGGCCACGATTTTACCACCGCGCCACTACGCCACCGTCCAACCGTCGCTCGTTTATAACGGTATGTAAGTCGTTATATACCGTTGCTGATTGTGAAATAGCTACTAATCGGTTTTCAGAGATCCAAAGAGATTTTTTTTTCTCCTAAAAACTCCCGTGTTGTTTGCATGCGCTTGCAGATAGATGAATAAACAAATTGCTTGCTTATTACTCATTATAATCGTAAACAAAATAAATCTGTTTTACTTATAATTATGCATAAAAGTGTCATAATAAGTAATTTTACCATACAATTTATCGAGTTCCTGTCAACTATTTAAAATGAATTATTAAATAATGCCGTAAAGGCTAACTCAGCCTGACAAACTAGAAGCCGCTTAATTCAGCTTTTGTAGCGGCTAACGGTATAATGCGCAGTTACGTTTTCTAACATTTCCTAAATCGTCCATTTTCTGCTTCATAATTCGAATAATTCATACACGAGCCCGTCGGCGTGCAGCATTCTCTTTGAGCGCGTACCGCTGAGAACAACTGTAGTGAACGGTGTTTGTTTTATCGGAGTATTTGATGATGAATGTTGAAGTGTTGTTTTTATTTCGGTATTTGTATTTATTCGTAATGCCGGTAACGTGCAATATGTATAGAAATGAATTCGATCTGAACGATATACTGCGGCCCGATTTGATGCCGACACGTTTCATCGTCGGGGAGGAGAGTGAGGAAACGGCACGAAATACGAGTGACAAATTTGCCAGCTCCCCCATCAACGGCAGCATAGACGCTGCGCTGTCGACTATGGCTTTTCACAGGTGCTTTCCAAACATATTGCGCTATGATTTATTTATAAATAAGTATTTTTTTAACACATTAAAAAGTACACGAAGTATTTTGTAGACACTATGTTTAACACTAAAATCAATAAAACTCACATATTGTTTGTTTAAGTATATAATGCTATTGTTAAAAATTATCTATAAATTAAATTATTTTTTATTTAACTGATTGATAGGGGCACTGCGATCTCTATTTAGAGGCTCCAGTGCCTGTATTAATAATAAATGTGGCACATACTGACTAGTTTGACATCCACCGTCTGCATAACGTGAAAGAGTATGAGTAAGGGACTAAAAATGGATGAGCTGTACGTCGACAACTAAGTAATCCTTGTGGTGTGGGCTGAATACGATATACATGATAAAGTTGAACAAGTGCAAAAGTTTGTATACCTGAGTAATCAGTTTACAAATTATAATAAAGGTGATAGAGATACAAAATAAATTGAATACGAGAAATAAATTGAATGAGGTCTTGCTTTCTATTATAGGCAATAAAACTATCTAAAGACTAGTACGTTTGGATATCCATGGCGGAATTCTATCCTAATCTTCACGCATTTATACGATAGTGAAACTTGGGTATGGCAGAACAAAAATGAAAGTGTGCAGTGGAAATGCGATCCCAACGCAGTATGTGTAAAGTGAGTTTAAACTATAGAAATAGAAATTCAAAGCACACCACAGAGAGAGGTGTGATTTGAAAGAAGATATAGAAATTAGAATAGAAATATAGATATGTTGCGATGGTTTGGCCATCTGGAAAGGATGAATGAAAGTAGACTGAAAAAACAAATCTAAGAAGCCAATTTATGTGATGGAAAAAGGTCAGCAAGTGCCAATCTAAAAAATCCTGTGTCAACCAAATTGGTAGTATATTAAAAAAACACCCAAAATCGACGAGTACGCATGAAAAGATTAATGGATGTTAATGGAGCAAGAGAAATATGCAAAGATTGTACCATGTGAAAATCTATAGTCTCTGTCAATTTTTAGTGAAAATAGGCGCAAATAGATGTGACTTTATAATAGTGATATTAATTTATTTACATCTATTAAAAAATTGATTATAATTTAAAAATCAAAAACTGTATTATTTTTTTACTTTATTTATTAAAATGGAAATAAATCATCGCAAACTTTTTTTTACTTTTTTTAGGAAAATGATGCATGAATACCAGTGTAGAAATTTCATTGCCGAACAAATACTTGAGGAACTAGATGGTCCCAAACTGCAACGCCGGATCGGGGAACCGTTTTCTAAAAAACAGCACCAGCAAGAAAATTTCTATCAATTCATCAGAAGCAATTTTTTAAAAGACGTCGGATCCACAAATTATCAAGATTGGTTGAATAAGTAAATATTTTTTCGTTCAGATACAGATGATAAATAACTTATCACCTGTATACTAATATACAACCAAACGTGTTTGTATATGTGTATGTGAACCAACAATAATTTAAATTTAAATTATTTTACTTTTATTATTTTTAACGAAAAAGCGAATGACATTATCATCCCCTATTTCGTGAGTCAGAATCAATAGCAGTTTTTAAACCATTTTCGAGCAAAGGAAATCATTAAATTTGCGAGCAACCAGAGAGTAGGTGATCACCGCCGTCCTTGGACACTCACCATCCCAAAAGAGCTATTAGTGCATTGCTAATCTCTTGAGTAATAATAGGATACCCGTTAGTGCAGGGAGTGAAGTGATAGAGAGTGAGGATTCCTTTTGAATTTCATAAAACATTTTAGGAAAATTATTTTCATTAAAATTAAATGTGAATTTATTTAAATTAAATGTAAAATAATGTACTATAAATTATATAAAAAAATAATAAATAATGAATTTCAAGGGAGCGAGAGAAAGATAGGGAAAGTCGTATGGGGGGGTGCGTAACTTTCGTTCGTTTTGTTACTGATTTCCACCAGTCAACTTGTACCATGTGCCACGTCAACGAACTTCCTTCTAGAAATAAAATAAAAGAAAATTTTGGCTTTATATGACCCATTTTCTTTAATGACAAACACATATGAACACAGCGAAAAATTCATAATTATTCGAGTTTTATAATATCGGTATATCTAGTATGTTTGATATTTCTATTGTCAATTTCTTTCATGAATCATTGAAGACATGAAGGATCTTCAACATACGACAATGACACCATCAGCGGTCATGATTTACGGACAAAGCATATACAGTCCAGAGATGGTTACGCTGTGTACGACACGGGAGAGACTACTGGGGTCACGGAGCATCATCAGACGGTTCCGTCGGTGTCTGCCTTCGATGTTTCCAAATACAGTACGTATTTTCATTTATTATCATTAGCAAAAGTTCTACAGATAACGTTTTGCACGCGAACATCTAATACTGCTTATTTTTATAACAAAGCCAGAGAGAAGACTTTTTTTTATCATTAAATTTTATCCCTGATGTATAAAAAAAGAGAAAACTCGTTGTCCATCGCTAAAAACTATAAACCAGTGCTGTAAGAGCCTATTTAGTATTTACTGCATATAATGGCTCTCGTTACATTTTCGGAAGTCGAAATATTCTGTCAAAAAATACAAAAATAACTAGTCGAAAGCTCTGAAAAAGAATAGCATTTTTTTAATTTTGATAGACAAAAGTTAGTTTCTTTGTGACAGATACTTGTCATGTATTACAATGAAGATTTAATATAATATTTCATATTTTTCATTCAAAATACCATCAAAAGGCAAGATGTAAACCACCTCAATAGAAATAGACCTAAACAGCTGGTCTCGTATTTTCTGTATTGTCACAATATTCGGTTGCTTATCAATAGATATTCTGTTCTCATACTAATAGAGTTGCATATTTTTTTATTCATTCTTGAAATCACATCTAAAAGACAATTATACAATAAATTAAACCTATGTCAATAAAACTGTATTGTACTTAAATTTGTTTCTTATAACAGATTATGTATAGGTATTAATATTCCTTGAAAATATGTTTTTGTTTCATGAATCGTCACCTTGTTTTATAATATAAATAATAAGAAAAATTTCCATCGTCGGACTACACACGTTAGAAATTTTATATAGGTGATTTCATGTGTATTTTTATAAACATTATAAAATTAATTTAATACTAGCTTTTGTCCGCGACTCCGCGCGCGTAGATATCGAATGAATCTTTGCATCATCTATATCGACATATCACTCTATTAACAATTAATGAGTATTGGTATCTTAATGTTGATTAATTAATGTAACTATGTATCCATAGTGAATTATCCATATCTACATTAAATGTATTACGAAACAATTACTAAATTTTAGAATTTGTTAAGCCAGTTCACTATAAGGATAAGTAATTAGTATTTCTTTATTTAAAATGCAGTAAAAATTGCAAATTTGTATGTTAAAAATAAATATGGAACTAAATCTTAAATATACTGTCGTTCAGAAACACTAACACCGCTTTTTAATCCAAATAAATACAATCAATGGACCTACAAACAATTCCTACCCGCGTAATATAAATAAACTCAAAGTAAACATTTAATAATATACAAATTCAAAACACACAAAGCTAAATAAAATCAACCTTATCTAAATCTCTGTATGGGAAATAAATCAACACATACAAAAAAAAGTTATTTAATATAATACAAGTTTTTATAATTTATAGTAATCATCTAAGGGCGCGTGTGTCCGTAACATTTAAAGTTCAGAACAATAAAATCATACCACTGCGTTGAAAATAATAAAGTTGAATTAAGGACCATCTTTAAAAATGAGAAAAAAATGTAATGTACTTTTGCAGTTTGTTACAGTTACAATTGAATTTTATTATTTTTGTATTATATTTTTAATGTTTTGTGCCAAATTAACAGCAAATGCAATTCACATATTAGTATGAACCCACTTCGAGCGTTCCTAGTGTTCAAAGGCAGCGTTTCAAGCATTTTTTTAAGCCGACTTAAAAAAAACGAAGTATTAACCTTAAAAATATTTGGACATGGCGCTATAAATCACTTTTAATTTTTTTATGTTTTTTCTGCATTTTCTATAGATAGATACAAAAAGCAATCATTTATCATAGTGCAACGTCTCATCGAAATCGTTGGGGCCGTTTTTGAGTTAAAATAAGAGGATGAAACCTTTGCTTGAAAGGTTTATTACAGATGCAGCTATTGAACCATGAATCCGTGACACAAACATAAATTAGACTTCCGGTGTTTCAAAGCTGGCTCGATACATCGCGTGGGTTGATTTATTCCCTCACGAAATAAAAATCGATTTTTCACCATGTCAATTATTTATTTTAATAAAATTGATATAAAATATCTTGACCATTTTCAAGTTGACTATCTTCGAACGATTGATTGACGAATTGACTATTTGCCCTAGATGGAGGTTTCGAGTTCTCGGCGCGCCGCCGCAGCCGCCGCTGTACACGCCCCCCGCCGCGCATTTGCACGACGAGCATTACACCAAATACGAAGTACGTTCTTAAAATTCACTAGTGTAGTAAACTTTCTCGGTAAGTCACTGTCTATTAACTGTTGCACAAACGAGTGCACTTGCCGACGAGAGCGCCAGGTATCACACCGCTCGAGAGCGACTCTCATAGTAGATTTCTGGCGGCGGATTAGGAGGAAAAAAAGAGAAGTGGGAACTAGATCTGCGCGGCATGAGACACCACACGTGACTTGTACGATACATGTACGTGTTAAATATACTTATACATATTGACAAAGCTGTATTGAAGTTGTTTGTGAATTTATGCAGATGTCAATCCAGCGTCGCGGTTGTGTGTAGTCAAAGTAGTGAAGCCATAGTAAGTGGTGCAGTAGAGTAAGTGATGTATCAGAGTGAGTAGTGTAGCGTAGACTAGGCCCGCAGCGGGTTGGAGTGCCGCCTTATGATAAAAAAAGAAAAAAAATTTTTAGAAAACTGAATTAATATTAAATCAATAATACGAGGACTTTTAAAACTTCCAATTATTGGGTTGGATAAATATAAGAAAAAAAGTACTCTCAAAAACGAATGAGTAGGTAGTTTGTTTTCATTTATTTTTGTAAGTATACAATTACACAGAGTTATGAAATGGGTTAAGCTTATTAAATTTTTCTATGCAAGATAAGACATATTTTTTATATGTACTGCAAAAATGTGGATATGTTTGCGTAGTTGCGATATAGAAATAAAAATTCAAACACTTTGAACGGAAAATTACTATTAACGATGTGATTGTTTAAAATTGCTTTTTAACATCTTTAAACGACGATGAACTGATTTGTCAGTGTACTTTAAATATCTCTTTGTATATATAAATAAGACAGTATTGCCTAGAGCTACGTTCATATTAAGACTTTTCATATGAAATCCAAGCTAAAAATATATTAAAATAAGCTAAAACTTGAAAAAGTAAAAAGACTACAGATCAACATGCTTTATGATAAGATATGGTAGAAAAATTGCATACTTAATGATGCGCAGCATTTGAGTTGTTTCTACTCTCGACTCGTAAAGCTAAAGTATTTTTAAAGGCTTAAATTGTCTCTATTATATTCTAATTGATGCAGTGTGTTTATATTATCCGATTAGTGAATAAGATACGTGTATTAAGAGGAACTGTATAATTATAATATTTAATATTTATAAAAAGCATTTGTTTCGTTTAATATAAAAAAAAATGTTTTAATTTGTATTAAACGGAAGAAATTTACGTATTGGGAATATTTTTTTAGCTTTAGAATGACTGTGAATTATTGTAATATCGCTCGGAGTTTGCAGATGTAACTACAAATAGTTTCTTGGCTTGTTTTTGTATCTTCTTTTTATCAATTTATGAAAATCATACTTTTTGATCTACATTTTTCTTTCTCAGTCCGCTAGAGAATTTACTTTTCATTAAAAATTAAACGAGTCTCTTAAAGCTTCTGAAATATCTGCAATATCTGGATATTTTAGTTTATACAATATAAGTATTTTCGGGTTTAACAGGTAGAACCAGAACATCATGGCTTTGGTCTGTCGGAGTTGTTCGAGATCGCTCTCACGGGCATAGCCTACCTGTCGTTTGGAATGTTCGTGTTGCATATCCTAATGTGCATCAGTATGGTGAGTTTTATTATACGAGTCTATACATGGCTGTGTTGGAAGGATCGCCCTAGAAAATCCTATTCCAACCATACTGGTGGCATATTAAAACAAGGGCCAAATTTTAAGAACCCAAAACCGACGAGCTTACATGAAAAGATTGATGGATGTTATGAAGCAAGAGAGGTATGCAAAGATCACTATGTGAAAATCTATAGTCTCTGCCTACCCTTCTGGAAAATAAACATAATTTCATATTATGGTTAAGTTTATATATAAAAATCTAGGTCGGTTGGACTCGTTAGTGTGTAGGCTATCAATTAAAAACAAAACAAAAAGTGGTCCCAAAGCATGTGTTTGACATATATATATTATTTATAAGTGTATCCGAGACAATATAATAGCATGATAATTTAATGAAAAGTACAAAAATATATTTAAAATTATTTTCGAATTAGAATATCTACTTATATTATTAATTTTTTATATATTCTATTGTGTGAGCATTTAATTCACGGAAATCCATAATTACACGCTTGCCTGCAACTAGGATAGCTTTTCCTGAGGATATGCCTAGTTGGCATGAAAGGTACATACAATTAATAATGTAACGATTAGCGGACTAAGATAAATAAAGGGATTCGAAGTGGAAGAACAAATTCGAGGATCAGCGGTGGGTTCAATCCTGCATGTTGAGGGCAAGCGTCTAATTAGTTTTTAGTTAAATATATTAATTTTTATTAATATGAGGTTTGGGTTATTCAAAATCATACATTTCAAAATAATAACAATTATTTTCTTTAGAACGTTCTTTATAACCATTCAAATCTGTGGAGTTCTCTCTTTTCCTCTACTTAATACTATGCTTTTTCTTTCACAGTTTTAATTTTTATGTATTTTCTATGAATAAATAAAAAAGTTAAAAACAAAACTGATACTTACAAAGTTTGAATAGAAAATGCTCTACATTTTTTTATAATATTTGTGGTATTCCATGAATAAGCTATTTAATGAAAGCCTCAATAAAAATTACATTTTTAATCTAATTTTTTTTAAAGTAAAATGGTGAACATTAAACTTGAATTACGTTTATATTTTCGTATTTGGGTACCAATTTATACCAAAATTCGCCCGAGGCTCCGCTCCTATAGACAGAATGAATTTCTTCATTTTATATATCGACCAATTACAATAATCAATCGTAGTCCTGATCGCTATCCAATACACCAATTTATATACCAATTTATATCACTCTTGATTCCGAACCCGGTCTCAATATAAGTAGATTACAATTCCGATTCCACTATTGATCCGGTTCCGCTCTCAATACCGAACTTTTCTTATTCCGATTCCGATTATGATCTTGATTCTAATTTTGTCACGAAAGTGGATTACGATTTTGTTCTCGTTCGCGATTTCGAACACTCCCGGTTTCGGCTCTCGATGTCGCTCCTCATTCCATTTGCCACTTCGAATTCGTTACCAGCCACAATTAGGACAAAACCGGGGAAAATTCTAATCAAAATAAAACTTATACTATATTGCTCGGGGACAGTTTTCAAGTGAAAGAATTTTTAGAATCGAAAATAACACAAATATGCAGATGAAGCCGAAACGAAGATGAAAATGACGTTTTCATCTTTTTATACCATTAATAATTAATTTAAATGTTAATACTGTATTTTACTGAGGGAGCTTCTTGCTAATTAAATAGCCGAATTAATTTTTAAAATCGGTTAAATATTTCGATTCAATAATAAGAACACGCAGACAACGTCAGGTACGAATGTCAGTTTCCCTTTTCAGAAATCTTCGCATTCTCGAATACAACATATTCGGTCGATCAAAATGTCCTTATCTCGTTTACGTAGATGACCTTAAGGTTTTCACAACCATCCGCAATTCAGCTGACTGCCTTATGCTTCAAAACAACCTAAACGTGATAAACAAATGGTGTTAAATTAACCATATGTCCCTCAGTGTATAAAAACATTTCGTCATCACTTTTCGTAACAAAAAACGCAAACATTTCCATTCGTATACGATTCGTGGCAAAGAGGTTATATCGTAAAGAAGTGGTGACAGAATTAGAGATATTATTCGATGAACAACTGTTCTTTCGGCGACATGACGACTATATTTTTATAAAAAGTAACCAATTTCTAGGTTTCATTATCCAATTTACAACCCATTTTACAAGATCAAGTAGTTTGGCCTCTTTTCTATGAAGTAAATATCAAAAGAATAGAAAGTAACCTAAAAAAAAATTGTAAGGGTACTCACTCACAAATGCAACCTCAGTCGCTCATTGAATAATTACAGTAACTGATTAACTCGTTTTGGTCTCTTATCTTTCAAAGTTCCTTGTTATGATCTTATATGCTAACATAAAATTTTACATGACGCTATTGACTCTGAATCTTTAACTCTCTTCAATTAATTTCGAAACATAGTTCCGGTCTCTCTCTCTTCACGTTTATAGCACGTTTTAACCTTCTTGCCATACGAACCTACAAAAATAATACAACCTTCTACAATCCACTAGTTAGAGTGTGTAGAACCTACAATGACATTATTAAAATGGACGTCGACATCGATGTTTTAATCACAGACTCTCCTCATTTAAAAAACAGTTTTTTATCTATATGCCTTCAAAACCTTCCAAGTATGGCTTGAAGGTACAAGCGATTTGCGACTCGAAGGCATTTTATGTTTGTGATGCTTACATATATTCCGGGAAAGAATCAGACAGCAAAGGATTGACAGAAGAAGAAAAAAACTCCAGATGCCCACACAGTGTGTATTAAGATTGATCAGGGACTTACACGGTAGTAACCGAAATATTACCGGTGATAACTGGTACAGTTCTGTACAGTGTGTCGATGAGCTGAAAAAAAAAGGTTTGATATTTGTGGGCACTCTGAAAAAGAATAAAAGATAAATACCCCTGATTTTCTACCAAACAAGACTCGTGATCTCGATTCAACGCATTACGGATTTACTAAAGATATTTAGCTTGTCTCCCGTGTACCAAAAAAGCTAATCTTGTGGTTTTTTTTATCGTCTTCTCCTGTCACACAGTTTATGACAGCCCTTGTATGCCTTTTGTCAGAGTTACACTTTCTCATTTACGCAGCCTTTCATACTCAGGTTGGAATGGGAAATTAAATAATCACTAGCATCATTTTATTTAAGATTTTTTTTGCCAATCATTGTATTCTTAATTACTAACTTAATACAGTAGAACCTCGATAACTCAAACCTCGGTAACTTAAAAACCTCTATTACTTCAAAAAATAATATGTTCCCTTCCCATCAGAGCCCAAAACTTCTATAACTTAAAATACGCAACCTCTATAACTTAAATAAGTAATCTCTGTATTGGCCCTCAGTAACTTAAAGAAATGTTTCCACAACCTCTATAACATAAAATTGTTTGTCATTGAGTCATTTTGAAAGAGTGTGCAAAACAAAAGGTTTCGGTATTTATTGCTTGCACGTGTTCACTAGTTAAATTGTTAATGTAAACAATACATATGTCACCTATTGTTTGCTTCTTCGAAATTCTCTAAAGCTTTGCGGCGGTTAGCCTTAAGACATAAGTAAGCCTTGGATCCATAAGTTTTTGATCATTGTCCTGGAAACATCGCTTTACTTACTGTGTGATAAAACTGTCTTAAAATGAGTTCAAAAAGAAAACTAACAACACTCACATATGCTGATAAAGGGTGGAACAAGGGTACATACATATGTACATACCTACCTCTATATTAACCTATCCCTAACATAGACCCTTGATAACTTAAAACCTCTATAACTTAAAATATTTTGTGCTTCCCTTGGATTTTAACTTATCGAGGTTCAACTGTACTATGTACAGATGTTGTTAACTTATTGAATACTTTACATTTAGTCAATATTATTTACATTTTGTCGTAAGTTATTAGCATAAGTTATCTATATATAATTCATATTTTCTGTCACTTGTTTGATTTATTTCACCATTCCCATGTCAAATTAAAATGCTGCGCTCTTAGTATAGTACCAAAATGTACTGTCACAAAACCAATACAGCTTTCCACTGCTGCATTTCGCTGTCGATCCATTTCTCATACAAATTCTTCTCACCACCCCTTCGCAAAAACTTAAATACATTTTACGACTTTCTTCTTCGCTTAGGAGGTCGGGAAGTTCTCCCTCAGGATCTGGACACTAGTGTCCACCTCGGTCTCTGCACGCTCCTGCAAAATTGTATAAAAATGTTTTTAATGATTTTTAAATACTTTTTTAAAATAAATAATGAAGCATAGAGCTTCATTATTATGTAATTGAATATTTTAAGGCTTTTTACAAGTTTTCTTTACATTTTTCAATAGTTAAAGGCACTTTGAAATTAATTTTCCCTATTAAGATGATTTTTTTTTTTCATTTCATTGAATTCTGCATCAAAAATCCGTTTAGACTATACTTGTAGTTTATTAACTTACCTTGAATGAAAATAAATTATTGTAATTGGGTACCTGGCCCTAGGTTTGTTACTGACGCCCAGATATCGGACGCAGGTTCTCCACTCCACGTCTTGACCCCTCAGCCGTAGTCGAGCTGGCGTGATTCGTTGGTTACCGATCAGTAGAGCGGTCGTCCCACTTGTCCAGCCATTCGGGTAGTATGTCAAAATTTCGCTGAACTTATCAGTGCTGACAGTATTAGAGTATCCAATAGTTTGTGGAGAAGGACATTGTGTCTCACCCTGTCAAAGGTCTTCTCCATATCCAAGACCACTGGCATCGTGTACCGTCTGCAGTTCTTCTTGGATGCCAGGTAGTGCAGTACTCTTATTAGTTGAAGCGTGGTTGAGCGGCCACTATGAAATCCATATTGTTCCTGTCGCGAGAACAGGAAGGGACGTAGTTTACGCAGTAGGACACGCTCAAAAGTTTTCACCACGTGTGAAAGTACGGTGATATGTCGAAGATTCTCCAATCCTTCTCCACTTTCGGAATCGTTATAACTCTACCCCCTTTTCCAGGTTTAGAGGAAATGGCCGGTGCGGAGCATATCGTTCAATACCCGTTTCATGGCCACCATGGCCTTTCTAAGTAGATGCCTCAGCGTCGCTGTCGATGTACCGTCTGGTCCAGGAGCTTTCTTTATAGGCAGACCTAGCTCGATCTTGTGTAGTTCAGCTGGAGATAGAAATAGATCCCCTAGAAATGGGAGGTGAGGTGACCATGAATTTACGCACTCTCTCCTCTACTCGGGCATTATGCTTTTGTAGCAGTAAGGTGACTGGAGAGTTCGGGCTAAATTGTTTTTTTAAATAATGAAAGAAATAATTAACCAGAGTGTCAACACTCATATGCCCGACTGCCAACCGAGCAGGAGTTCGTTGTTATGATGCCCAAGCTCGATCGGAGGTGATAGCCGATTATTTGACAGCTCTTTTCAAACCAAATAAAAATATAATCATATATAAAACTATTGCAGGAAAAAACCTGTAGGAAGTTGAGCTCATTATGTCCATTTATCCTCTAAATAATCAAAGGTTATATAATATTCTTTTGTGCAAAGTCTTTGCTTAATAAGTACTTTAAATTTGCATAAATTTTGTACATCCATAGGAATCTTATTGAACATACGTACATAGAGCACCCTAAATGAATTTGTGACCCTATACAGTCGACTAACATATCAACACAGTTTATTTTTCCTTCTAGTATTGAAATTATGTCTATCACTATTTTAGTAAAACATTCTAAATTTTTTTGACATACATTAAATTTTCCTAAATAAACTGTGATTCCACAGTTAAAATTCCAATTTCTTTAAACTTACTTCTAAGATAAACACGAGTTTCTAGCCAGTAAATTACGCGAATTTGCGCTTTTGCCAAACGCAAATTCTGTGAACATCCACAGCATGTCCCCAAAGCAGGATGACATATGACATGAAGCTATGGAAACTGCCAAAATAAACCAATCTGATGGTTTTCATATCGGACAAATTTCTTATTTTTTAAATTGGAAATGCAGCAAAGCAAAGTCTTTTTCCAACTAACCGATATGAGGACTCGACTGAAGTTTTTTATCTAAAGTAAAACTTAGGAATATCGTAGTGTCAGCAAGCTCTAATTCCTCGTTCTTTAATTAAAATAGAATGAGATCCATTTTTTATATTTGGAAGTGAGAATTTCTCACATTTTGTTATCTTCCTATTAAGAAATAAATATTTAGAGTAAACTATTTGTCAATTTTGGAGATAGCAATGTTCACATCGTCATAATCGAGTGAATGGCTTTTACTTTTTCGTAAGATTTTCGGAAGATTTTGATTTCTGAGGTACTAATGCTTTTTTTTATAAGGATTATGTGCGATTTATTTCACCAAATAACCTTCTAATTCATTAGCGTGCATTCTTGAAATGCCTACCAAATTAACATTATATCGAATTTTATTGAAAATTCTTCAATTAACTTATAAGCTTAAAAAGAAATCGATTAAAATTTGTGGGTGAACTTTTCAGGACCACCAACCTCCGATGATGCAGATGGTCGACAGTAGCGGTGACAAAATATCTATAGACGATACCATACGTTTCAAGCGCTGGATTTCAGATGAACCCAAGAAGCCTTCACTGACCACTTTGAATAATTTAGCGCGGCATGCGCTCACCGCGTTTAATACGATGACACCCGGTTGCTTACAACGTACTCTCTGTCTGAGCAACAGCCAAGCGAAAAGCCTAAAAGACGGCGCCCAGTACTGGTTGCCATTTTGGAAGTGAGTATCTTTATAATTATAAAACATTATATTTATAGAGAAGAAGCAACTTTACGCATAGAATATCTTATTTTTTTATTACGGTTTATAATGTGCAATTCATATACTATGAATTATATTAAACAATAATCATATTGTGTTATTCAATCATATGTAAGTTCTTTCGTACATTCTGCTTTATATAATATTTATGGTATTTATAAATGTTACGTATTTCATTTTAACTTGCAATTATTAATTAAATTTAATTATGAATTAATTAATGCTTTTAGTAAGAATTACATACTAAATTTTATCAATATCTTATTTAAAAATGATAAATCTATATTGAACAGAATTAATAATTTAATAAATCCACAATATTTAAGAATATTTTAAACCTCTAATACGGTAGCGGTTTTAAACTATAGGAAAATATAGGAAAGATAAGAAAGTATAGGAAAAAATATAGGGAACATGAAAAGAGGGTTAAACACCATTTTTATTTCAACACAACTTCATATTTGCATAAGCGAGTTTTATTTGAAATATAAAATTAATTGAAGGTAACTTCATCCGATAATTATACATTACTTGCTGAAGTTGTTCTGCTATTTCTTCTGGGTGGCTTGTCCTTCTAGTTAATACAAGTACCTGTGGCCCCGTCAGCATGGACATAGACTGAATTTCTTCATCTTCTGCCGATCGACATGAATCTCAACCCTGATCTCGTTAAATAATCCATGGCTTTTATTGAAGG
The DNA here is from genome assembly GCA_005406025.1 of Eumeta japonica. Lineage (NCBI taxonomy): Eukaryota > Metazoa > Arthropoda > Insecta > Lepidoptera > Psychidae > Eumeta > Eumeta japonica. The sequence goes on from BGZK01000127.1 coordinate 366,696, forward strand.
TTCGACCTTTAAAAATCAGAAGATAAATGGGGTTCCAGAAAGGTTGATTTTCACATTCTCCTATACACTTCGAGAAACATCTCTATGAACAACAACTGAGTGATAAACACTAATACTTACAAACAATATTAGAACCACCTCACTCCTTGGACTAAATACTTATTAAACTGAAAAAAAAAAAACAAAATAATCTTCATTATTTAATGTTACTTAACCGCAAATAATAGCGGCTTGAAGGAATGTGTGTTTCTAAAAGTGTCGTTTATTAAAGAGGTTGTTCGTCAATGACTTGGAGGAAAAAAATTTTACATTTATTATAAACATAATTCGTAAACAAAGCCAAATCATAAGTTTATATTTATTTAATAAAAGATCTCTGTGCAGAAGAGTCTTGTTTGGCAGACGACTTGAATCTTCTTTACATCTAATTTTCTTTCGGCATTAAGCGATATGCATTTACGTATTTAATAACAAAAAATAATAATACAATTTGGAACAAGTTCTAAATTATAAATTTCTGCTCTTTATAGAATAAAGCTTACATTTTGAACTACGTACAATACAGTTTTTGTTTTAGGAAACTTATAAAGCTTTTTTTCGTACGATTACAATATATCCTTTACTTTCTAGACTTTCTGTGCTAATATACTTAATAACGAATTTTACCAAAACATAAATCTGACCCAAATTTATTTTATTTTCGGGGTCCGAATCGGGACCTGAAACAATTACAAATAAAGTTTATACGCACAATTTTGGGAGATTTACTATTTTATTTTAAGTCATAAACTTATAGGTTTTTTCTATAATTTATAAGTAAAGACCAATTTTTTGCTATTCTAACAAAATTTTAGAATTCGTAGTTTCGGAAATAAATACAAATTTTTTCCCGTATTTTTTAAATAAATCCATTTATTTTAAAATTATAAAATATAAATACGTACACATATATATATACACACATTATTAGTCATTTCATTTCACATGATACGCTGTCCAGTTTGTACAACCTTTTGTTTGATTTTATAATTTAACCCCCAAATGTGAGTCCCATAATCAAAATTCATTTATTCGCTCTACATATGGATAAAAGAAATTTATATATGTACTGAATTTTTGACGTAATTAATGCAATGGATTTGGAGCAAATTGATTGAGACAGACAGACACGCAAGTAATCCTAGAAGGCTTCAGTTTTTCTTCATTTAGACGTATGGAACCTTAAAACTTCATAGTTTTTTAGTATTATTACTACATCCCATATGTAATATATAAGTGCGACGTATTTGTAAGTAAGTAACACAATATATATAGGACAATGTGGGAGAACTGTAGCCCATGTTAGTAGTCTTATACGAATCAAACGCCTTGACTAAATTTGCTCTCAGAATGAAGTTTGGATTTATATGTTGGTACAGCGTGGGCGTGTCGTGGCGCGAGGGGGCGGGCGTTGGCGGCGCGCTGCAGGCGGCGGCGCTGGGCCTGGGCGGCGCGCCCTGCCACCACATCTACCCGCCCAGCCTGTGTGGCAATTCATAACCGTACTTTTTGCAGTCGTCGGAATCTGTTAATGACTCTGATATCCTGTTATGAATAATAAATATACTTTTCCGAAAGTGTATTGTGCATTAATCTATTTTGTTATATCCTCATAGTTGACAAGTAAATAGAGTTTATCTGTCTTGAAAATTAACATCAGTTAGCATTTGAAGTTCCTAAGCAATTACTAGTCAAATTTATCATAAAATTCGGACGTTGCTGGGACAAAACACCATTTTTACTTTTAATTCAACCCAAAAATGTACCTATATATTAATTAAAGAACGGTTTGATCCAATTTCACTAGAAAAAAATACCAAAGAAATGCAAAGAGATAGTAAAAATATAACGAAAAATATCATGATTATGAAAATGCCCAATTATCATTATTATTTAATTACAGTAATTACTTTTCGTTATCTAGAATATATTGAAATGTTTTAAATAGAGCCTCAAAAAAAACGGGAAAGTGACTGAACGAAAAAAATGTGAAACACAATGTGATTGCTACTTTAAAACTGACCATATGTTAAGCAACACTGCCTTCAAAAAGCCTTCAAAGTATAAATTAATATTTGGAAGACTCATTGAAAAATACTTTACCCCCGAGTCTAATCAAATAAAAAGAGTCGATCTCATAGCATGAATTCCCTAAGTACGACAATGTCCAGCATGGAAGTATTAGAAAACTGCCAACAAAATGACTGTGATATACGTACCAACAGGTATACTAGTATGGATAAACTATAGGGCGCCATATTGTAATAAAAATGCTAAATTTTTAAATTTTAAGGTTATAAAGGCTAATAAACAAAATTAGAATTAGGGACATTTTTAAGTTAACACTATTATTATTTTATTATTTAATCTAATTCATTCGGTTCATTTGTTTATTTAATTAGTTTGTTTCGTTACTCTATATAAAGACATGCAATTTCCACTGTATATCTTTATATTTGTAACTTGATTATAAAACGTCTACAGATTAAATATTTAAATGTATACCTAACTACAATCGATGATGCAAACACAGATCTATAGATCTGTATAAAATGAAGATTTAATTCAATAACACTAATAACACAAAAAATATCTTCTATTATAAGAAATGTTATTCCGTAAATTAGTTAATGAAAATAATAATTATTCTCTAAAAATATTTAAGGATCCTTTAATAAATTATTATTATTATTGTCAATAAGTTTTTAAAATATTAAGAAATTTGATTTATGGTAGGATAAATTTTTTCAGAACACTGGTAGATACTTTGTCTTGCCATAGATATTATTTTACATAGATATGATTTTTATATACATACAAGGACATCATATGATATATTGAGTAAAAGTGTCTTAAGAAATTTAAAATCGTTGTATTTATAAATTTTGATACATTCATATAATTCACACTCAGCCAAAATCGACCGCTATGCCCTGATCCAAATTTTGAAGATAAAATGTTATTCTAATAAGTTTAAAGCTACGAAGTTAAGCATTACAATCACAAAAATCATTTGAGCCATGTAGTCATAACCCTTAAATAAATGAAGAAATGTTGTCTACTTATAACTCGACAATAACTTAAACAATTTTGATAAAGCTTCGAAAACTGATAGAACCCATTGAAACATAAAATATAGATTAGTTTTTCCTTTTTTGTATGTTTATCTGCACAACTCCTTATAATTAGAATATTTAAAAGAAAATTTTAAAATAAAAAGTAATTTTCTTTTCTTTTATTTTGTCGGGCATGCAGATTGTTTGCTTTGTTTAGAGAAGGAGGGGTGTAAGAGTGGACGATGAGAATTGAGAGGGACTTTGGAACAGGGAAGTATGGTGTGAGAGGATAAAGTGGAATTAAAACGAAAGTAATAGAGAGTGTTGACAATTCTATTGTAACTGTAGATTAATAACAAGTGGTTTGATAATAAACAAAGTCGTAGTGAATTAAACGAACGTAGTGAATTAATCTTACACTTCGTTTTCCTCAATTCTATATCCTATTATTATAATATTGTAAATGTGGTATTTTGTGACGGTGTGTGGTTGTTTATGACCGAACTGGAAATAACTGTGAACTTAGAACTGAAATTAAAAACATATTCAGGCTTGGTATTAATAATAGCGAGATTACTTTCTATAGAAAATGAGCAATTAATTATATTTTCACACGTGCGAAACCGCGGGCAAAAGCTAGTTTATTATATACGTGGAATATAGTATTATAGACAAACCAGCGACAACCAGCGAGCCGGCCGGCTATTTAGTTTTATTATGAGTCCGCGAAAAAGTCTCGCCCAACACAAGGGATAAATCAAAACAGGTGATCTCTGGTTTTTCGACTCCTCATAGCGTTGAACGAAAAAGAACAATTTTCCAGATTGAATACTTTTGTACTGGATATTCGCCTGGAGAAGGTTTCTAGTACTAGATTTTAGAAGATTTAGTAGAAGTAGGTAGTAGCAGTAGTAGTAGAATAATAGATAGTAGATAATAGTAGAAATTAGAAATACTATATTTCTAATACTAGAAATCATAGCAACAGATTTCGATTAAATTAAATAGGAATATCATTACGTCTACCTATTTCGTGTAATACGTGGCAATTCAAAGACTTAGAACTTTCGTTTTTAGGTACACCTGTAGGCTATGAGTGACGTTCTATATTTCAATATCAATATCTTAACCAATCTCGGTCATTAGTCTCCGAGACTACAAAAGAAGATGTATTTGTATTAGCCATAACAAATTTGTCAGATAGATATGTTACATGACACACTTAACCAAAGTTTTTTTTTATATTATTCTTCTAATTAGCCTGCAAAAATTAATGTCTAAAAACAGTTTTATGTAAGAGATTTATGTAAGTGATTGCAGCGCCTTGTACAATTGTCGAATCATAATTTTTTCATCAAATAGATTCGGAAAAGTATACTGTGACAAACGGACTGACGCACAGACACGATAGTGATCCTCTGTTATAAGGCAGTTGATTCCGTTTTTGTATCACATATACGGAACTCTAGCAAAAACGAATATAATGTACGGTTTAATATATTTCTTCTTTATTTTTTGTCTTTATGTTGTGTCAAGTTTATTAATAATAAAAAGGCTGTGTTACCTCATCAGGCTCTAGAACAATATTAGAAGTAAGCAATTATAAGTAATTTTAACGACTATAATCATCGAAAAAGATATTCATCGATATTTAGCATATGCAAAAAGAACTCTTTTTCTCAACTTTATTCATAATATATAAAAAAAAAGCTAATTTTATCTATAATTAATTATTTATAAACAAAACCAGCTGCTCTAAATGAAAATTTAAACAAAAATAGTGCTCCAAAACTAAACTTAAATTAATTTACTTAATTTAATTTTAGAGTGCTATTGTATCAAAAAGATCTATAATTACCCTTTATTTGTACAAAATAAAACATCTGGATGTTGTTTTATATTTTATTAGGCTATTTGTAGGTATACACCGTGTTAAAATTTAGTAGATCAATCTTAGGGAAGTATATTATATACATAGTATTTTACAAATAAATACAGTATTCCACTATTAATTACAATTTTTAATAATAAGTACTAATTGAATAAATTTTCGTTGAAAAATTTCTGAATTTCAAACAGAAAAATATTATAATTTATACATATCGTTATCATCAGAAATTTCTCAACATTTTACGCTAAAACAAATTCGTTACTATTAATTCATTTTAACATTTTTAACAAGTGACATTTCGTGGAAACTTGTTTTATTTCCCTACGCACTGAACTCTCTCTCTATTCTATAAGCTTCTGTTTTTACGCTTAATCTTTTTTTTTTTGTCTCAGCCTGTTTTCTTATTCATTTCCTTGCTAGTTAGAGTTAATGAGTGTGTCTCGCTCTTTGTTGAGTTGAGTGTTTGAAAAAAAATAATTAAAAGATCTTTCTTCAAAATGCTTTCAAACCCGACTTTAGGAAGCTTTAACGGCAAAAATTTAAATTAAAGCTTTCATGCATCTAAAAGCTTTAATTTCAATTTTGAAGCTTTAACGGCAACTTTTGTTTTATTCGTATCGTTCAAGAACATCAAATACATAATGGAATTTTTAAACTCATAATTTTCTTGTAGAGATCTAAAAAATAAAAGTTAACCGTGAATTCGAAAGTTATCATTCTACGTGTGCTCGTAAAAAAAAAGCTAACAACCATTAAAGCAGCAATGTTCTTTTAGCAACTTTCAACTGAAATTTATCACATATAGCACCACCTTAAGTATCTGACTTTGTGAGATACGAGTTTTTATGAAGAACCAGATACGGTTTTTCTACGGAGTGTAAAACGGAATCTTAGGTCTACAAATAGAAATACTAAAATATATTACGAGTTCATAGGAACGCCGTGTAAGTCGTTTCTTTAGATGAGCTTGTGGCGTTGAAAATAGTAATAATAATAAAAACAGTCTTTTCTTTAGGATGTCTTTAGTTCGACTAACGCGTTTTTCTATAAGTACATAAAATAAGTAAATAAAAAATATTATAAGAAAGACGAGTTTCGGTTCACATAAATTGTCATGGACACGTGTCGTTGTTTAAAGGCACGCCTGACCATTAGTAAAAAAATATAAAGGGAACGTACATAGTACATCTTATGCTATAAGAAATTAGCCTTAATTTGGTTGTTCGAAAATATTTTGAGATTTTATTATAAATTTATATATATTTCACTACACGTATTGTGTTATCATATTTGTTCACATCTTGTTGTAGGGACAAGTTATGGCTACTATCATGAGTTATATGATTGGATATGATTATGACTAATCTCATGAATTGAATTAGGTGTGATATTTGTGTACTTTGATTTAGATGGTTAAGTGAAGTATCAATGATTTAATTGGTAAGGGACGAGTTGATGATTGAGTTCTTTATATTTAATTATGTGGGATATGACCTTTCGCTTTATTTGACTGTTTAGATTTAATGGTTGATTTGTTTGATTGATTTATTGATATTCATTGGTAGGTGATTTGATTTTATTTGATTATTTTATTAAAATTGATTATTTCAATTCATGGCGTAAATTGGAATACTATTATTTATATCTTTATTTTGTAAGCTTTAATTATGTTTCGTGTATATCACTCTTTATACGAATCTAACTACAAATGACAATGTGCACACTTTTTTGCGTCAGTGTCTCTATAAAAAAAAAAAGAGCAAGCGGCATTTGTCTTTACAAATACAATTGAAGGGAAGATAATACATACGGCCGCGGCCGGGCGACGGTCGGATGCGCCGACACTGAGCCGGGAGCGCGGGATGGGATAATTAATTTTCGAACATGGGAAAGGCGAGTCGATTTTTGAACCCCGAGACACGAAGTCGGGCCGCACCCCAGAGGCCGCGATCGACGCCTACCTCGGCGCAATCGCAGGTGAATCGAGATAAGCGAGCTGCTAAGTTATAAAGCATTCTGCAACCCAGCGAAAAGGTCACGGACGGTGACTAGACAGGAAAGCCGCACTATTAATATTTATTGTTATACAATTTTTCTGTGTGCAGATTTCTTAATAAGTCGTTATCGTTATCTTTCTATCTAGCAGTTCATTCGTCTGAATGAGCACTGGCTCCCGGGGGCTGTTTCTAATATTCAAATAAATTTATTAACCGAGATACTAAATTTCCCTTTTGCATTTGATGTATGTCGGTGATGTCACATTTTAAGTACCGGAAGTAGACGAGCAGGTCTGAAACGCATCAGAACTGTTTGGCGAGGGTTACATGGGTGCCCAAGTGAGGCTTTATCTGCACGAAGGTCAGACCAAACGCCTGGCTCCATTGCAAATTAAACTCTTATCTCTAGATGTGGTTCTGGTACACAAAAAACAGAACATTGTAATAGAGTCACGTCATAAATAATTTACCGAAATAAATACGGTTTAAATATATGAAATTTTGCACAAAACGATGATAATAGTATATTTTATATGATTAACTATAACACTTTACTGCTTACACTTAATTTAATTTTATTTGTTTCCTTTAATTTAACTTTATTGTATATTATTTTATTTCACTGCGTATTAGGTAAAATGTGTCATTTGCCTATTGCATTTTATTTTTTAAGGTGTAATTTACTTAATGTTTATTTACTTGAAGAAATTTATGTAATTAGTATTTTAATACGTGTATGAAAGAACCGGAATGCTCTAACGCACTTAAGAGATTCGATCATAGAGTTGATTGATTTTATTGAGATTGAAATTTTATTGATATTATTTGTCTCATTTGAAATCTGAGTTAAAACTAACCGATACTTTGGTGATATAATGTTTCATTTGACTATAATACAGATAATCTCATACTAAGTTTCTATGTTGACAGCCCTAGTGCTAAAAACGTTTATTCTGAGGTTGCGATGCTTGAGAATTATCGAGTATACGACTTTATTTTATACAGACATTTTCAATGTGACCGAAACTCTAGAAAACTCAGAAAATTCAATATTTTCTTTCTTTATAATTGATATTGAATACATAAAAATTTGATTGTTATATCTTACGGATTGGAGAGGTCTACTATACTGAAAATTGCAATTTACATGGCCGCGCAAAAATGTGTGTCGCCTCGATTCCAAGCTCAAAGCGGTCTCGATGCGGCTGACTTATATCGATACAACATACCGAACGAGTGAGGAAACACTCTGACGCTGTAAGCGCGGGAAGAGATCAAACAGCTCTATTTTTCGTAGAACGTGAAAAGCACGCGAAATGAAACATCAGCCCGTGGAGTTTCGCGACAATCCGATAAAATCTAGGTTTAGATCGTGAACCCTTTAAGAGTCGAACTCTATTCCAGATTCAAAGCCGGACAGTTCCACGCTACATAATTTTATTAAATTAATTGGCTAGATGATCACTCGTGCTAAAGCACACACGTATAATGAGACAGTAGATATACATGTAGGCCATATAAGGATTCCGTTTCGAGTGGTACGTTTATAAAATAGATTTTAGAACAAATCTCTCATGGTCTGTTTCAAGACCTGGTACCATCGACGGGTCGGTCATCTATCATGTTGATATCAAGTTTAATGACAAAACGCATATATAAGCTCACCAATTATGCGACCCGCTCTTTTCCGAGCTGAAGCGCGACTTACAAGCTCGGACCTCCATGTATCTCTTAAGAGTAAGTTAAGGAAATCGGAGTTTTAACTGTGGCCTCCTAATTCATATATGCAATTTTATTACATGTAAAAAGGTTGGATATGCTTAAATTTAGTGATCGACATAAACTCAGTATCAGAAATAAAAATAAACTGTGTTAATACGTTAATCTACTACGCAAAGTCATATAAGAGGCTCTGTATGCGCGTGTTCAATAAGGTCTCTTTGGATATACAAGGTTTGCCGTTAAATAAATTTAAGAGCATTATTAAACAATCTTTCAGTAAAAACGGATATTACATAATTTCCGAATATTTAGAAGATAAATAACCATGGCCATAAGCTGCTCGACTTTCTACCGGGCTGTTTCATTCATCAATGGTTTTGTGTTTGTTTTGGCTATTCGTGACGAAATTAGAAAATACCATTAAGCTTTTTGCTCGTTCTTTTTGAGAGAATACGTATACGAGAGAGTACGCCTTCCGAACGAATAGTAAAGAGTAAGTTCGCAAAAATTTATGACGTATACTAAGTGTTATTTTACAACCTATGAAATAAAGATATTTGGAAACTGAATTTGAATTTGTCAAAGTACATACTCTTCACATAGTTCTTTTTCATTGGAATTAGTTTATTGCTCTGAAAACGAAATATAGTTTTATAAATGTTAGTAATTGATTTCCGATATTTTCCAATTGCTACTTTATTCACTTATCACCGTTTCCAAAGGAGACTAGACATCCGTATTGCGTGAGGAGCTCAGCTCTTAACGATCCAAAACTTTCGCTGGCCGGCAGTCGATACGTGTCTTTAGTTTAAACCGAATATCCGGCCAAACATTCGGCACGTGTGTAAACCGTATACTCCTCCCACACGCGGGAGGGCGGCCTCCGGCGCGCGCGTCGGCGACCGCTCCGTCGGCCGGCGGGTAAACACAAAATCTCGCACCGCATCGGGGACGCGAATGGCTATGTCGAAACTCGCGGGTTAACCTGACATTTGGCGCTACTATTAAAACTCTTAATTATAGCACTTGACGCCTTATGAACTATTTACGGTCATACATTATTCAGGGCGGCGACGCACTCGCTGCCTCAGACGGTGCAATTTTATGTCGCATTATGATGTCGTAGTATGGTTTAGTTTTACTCATAAGGTAATTTTCAAATCTCTGAATCTTAAATATTTAACAGAGATTTTTAAAACATGGATTCAAAGAGTAACCGCACGTTGTATAGTGCAAAAATCAATGTAAAAAAAAATCGTTTGAAATTAAATTAGCATTTTTTTAACGTTATTCTAAGGTCAATAGTAGAATTGTTGCGCGAACACGAATGACTTCTGAGTTCACGAATGAGATATAACATTTAATTTCACCATTAATTGTTTTTCATTTTAGTTATAAGTATACTTGATTTTAATTTTATTTTTATCTGCATCGATAGCATTCCGTACAAAGTAATTTATTGATTTAATTGTAAATCATTGTTTCTTTTCAAGATATAATAAGACAAATCAGCCGTACGTCTTATTTTAGTTTTCTTGTTAAGATATTATCATATATTTAAGCTAATAACTTAGTTCGTTTGCGACGAAGACACAGGAGCGAACACGCATCCGAGCGGCGCATACGCGTACGGGTTCAATAAGGAATAAGCTTGTGGCGTATGCGCGAAAATCTGTCCCGGAAACAATCCCTGTCTTTGAGCGATTTTCAGTCTAGAAGTCAATTGTTTCTTCCATTTAGTTCTCCTGTTTTGAAACCACGTCTTTATCTGGACTTCGGTCAGGCCCAGGGCTTTCGAAAGCTCCATTCTCTTCGAGACGCTGAGGTACTTGTCGAGTTTGAACTCCGCCTCCAGCCGCTCGAGCTGCTTGGCGCTGTACGCCTGCCGGGGCTTCCTCTCCGGGCCGGCGCGGCGCGGCCGTCTGCTGCTCTTGTCGTCTGCAACAAACAGTACCTTCATGACGTAAGGTGTATGCGTTAATTCAGAACATGTACTAGTAAATTAGGTCAGACGATGCATGCTTTCTAAAGAGATTATAAAAATGCAATGATTGTTTTGTTTAATTATTGATATTTTCCTACGGTTTCCAATTAACATTTTTTTTTATTATGTATGGAAAAAAAATATTTTTGTTATTTTTCGGAACGTAGCTATGAAAAAACTTTTTATCACATGTGTGTTTATTTTTTGAAAATCATATAGTTCTTCTGTTGAAAAAGCGAATATAGTTATTTAGAAGTATGTACTTTCCTAGTTATTTGCACTGCAACTTGAGAGACTAATTGTTATTTATATGATAATAAAAACAAAAATGAGTCAAAGAGAATGGAGACTCCTTGAAAACTGACAAACAAGAGGTAAAAGACGAGACGAAGTCTCCTGTTTGACGGCTACTCTCCAACTCGTAACAAGAAGTTGTTTTTCACGCTCTAATCGGAATTGTCGCGGAGGCTCGTTAAGTGGCAGTAAACACACCGCTTGAGACGCGGACTGCACTTAAGGGGCGAACCATCTTCGACAAGAGGAGCACTGTTGACAAGGTGAAATACATTTAATGTTTGACTTCATAGTTATTCGTAATATGCTTCTCGGTAAAGGAGGCTGTATGGAGACAGTTTCGCATTTATTAATATTGAAGTTAATAACATGTGTAACAGACGTAAAAAAATCTTTATGTACTGATAATGCATTAAGTTCTTTTTACTAGGACCTTTCGTTGAAGATGCCAACATTTTGCTAGACAGTGTAATAATTTCTTAGGAACTTTAAGTAAATAAATTTTAATAAATGAAAACATTTTTGTGTTTTGATTTATTAATTAACTGTACTCTTTCTATAATTAAAACACTATACACTCGAAAGGCTCAATTCCATTTAGATTTCTTTTAAATTTCACTTCAATTGAAACAGTAAATTTTCAGTAATTTCAGTTTAGATTTTGAAAATGGTTTTTTTTTTAATTTTTATAACTATACACAATGGCGAAAAAGTAATGAGAACTGATTAATTGTATCCAGAAATATCTTTGACGAAATGTTTGGAAATCTGTTTTTTTTTGTAAATTTAAGAATGATATTTAAAGTATTAAAAACAAATAACAATTATTTAAATTAATTTTTTAAATTATTATCATATATGAAGAAAACCAAGACGTAAAGTTTTTCTCTTTCTTTTCATTCTTGTCTTTGTAAGAGACTAAAATTATCTTTTAAACGTATACGTACGCTTAACTAAATATATTTAAAACCCCTTAACTTTTACTGTTACTGTTCTTGATTTATATTTCGGTCACGCTCTTGAATTTAATCTCTATCCGATACTCGGTTTTGACCGGCGTCCCGTTCTAAATTACGGTTCCGGTTCTGGCCTTTGATTCTGTTTCTCGTCTCGCTTTCAATTCCGACACCATTCACGGTGTCTGAAGCCAGGATCGAGGTTAGTATTGAAATAAAATATCGACTATATTGGTTTGGGATATCCTTCCCTTCTTCTTCTTCAACTTCTATGTATGAAAAAAAATTTATGCATAATATAACTCCATTACTGCTTCCCGATAATAACATTTTTCTCGACATGCGATTTAACTGAAATGAAGTCTATATTCCGTACCAGGCCAAAATCTTCTTTCCCGTTAAAACTGCATTAAAATTCATTCAGTAATTTCAGAGGTGTATACAAACATACAGACAGACAATAAATTTAACCTTTAGAAAAAAAAACCTTTTTTTTCTCTTTTATTATGTTTTTCTTAGCGTTCGTTTTCCATTTGCACATGTTTCGTACACATCGTGTTCTGATATTATATGAATATATATGTATTGAAAGGAATTATAACCTTTTATTTGACACTTCAACAAAATTTCACAAAGATTATCCGATAATTATTTACAATAAATTATATACATTACATTTTTTTCAAATCGTAATTTTTGAATCGAACTTCGAAGTTTCCTAGAATCATGAAAATTGTCCACAAACAAAAATTCTTCACGACAACCCAGTTGCAGGGCCTTAACAAAGCAACGAAGAGTCCAGAGGAACGAGTCACGCCCGCCAACGGGTCTTTATGTCCCTTTATGAGGGTGATGATTTCGCTAACCAGCCGCTAAGTGACCGCGTACACTTAAGCCAGATACCGACGCAACTATACAAATCGAAGGTTACTTTTTATAGCTTTTAAATGGATAAGCAAATACCCGTCATGATTGACAAATTGCATGTGTTTGCTTTTGTGATCGTTCTAAGGAGAGCTGGCGTTTAAAACCTAATTTTACATTGCCGTGCAAACAGCTTATGCAAATTCAGAAAACACCAATTATTTATCTTAAAACTTTAATATATAAGCAATCGGTATTAGCATTAAATTATTAGTTTAGATTTTAATGACGTTTTAAGTTTCGACGAAAAATCAAAGGTGTTAAAAACTTTAAGCCGTTTTCCTATTTGTCTGTGGCATGTGGGATTGTAGCTCTGAAGCAGACGAATTACTTTTGTGGGTTCCTAGCCAAAATGGCAAAAACGGAAACCTTATAGTTTTATCATGTCTGTCCGTCCATCCGTCCGTCTGTGCGTTCGTGCGTCTTTCCGTCCATATGTAATAGGCATTTTATTCAAAGACTATTTTGATAAAATTTGGAGTATAGGTGTCTTGTATAAGCCACTACGCAATTTAATAGTTAAATGACAAAAATAAATATTTCTAGAAGGCGCATTCCATACATATAACAGAAGCTGAATTTTTTTTTTTCCACCTAACATCTACGTGTTTTACATATCCGAGAGTTCATTTAAAAGCGCTTTGAGGTTTCATGACATTTTTTTTGATTAAGAGAATATTTTCGGAAATAATTGCTCCGAAACTGGCATAAACTATCCTTTATTTTTCAAATTGTATGTCGAAAATTTGATAGAAATTACAAATGTAATGCTTAATAAATTTTTTCAACGAAAATTATTTCAATAATTATCGGATATACCATTTTAGAGTTATTACCGAAAAACTGCGCTTCTCAACAAAAGGACGTAAGTGACATGAAGATACGTTCGTTCTTTTGCTGGTGTACTTTAGTATACACTAGTTTAATAATAGTAGACAACGTAGTTTTTTTCATTTGTAGTGCATTTCTTTGTAGTAATGGCTACAGAACCCTACACTGAACATGGTCCGATATGTTTTTGGCCGTTTTTTTTTATTAGAACGTGGGTTTAATCAATATTGGTTCTAGCTACGTTTGATGAAAATTTTGTTGTTCAAATATCATTGATGCATATTGATCAAAGTGCAATCTAATAAAAATTGAAATATAATTACAAACCTCGACATATAATAATCCTTAAAAGGTAACAAACCAATGTAACTCTATTTTTTTCAATCTACAGAAAAACTAGAAAATATCAAACAGAAACAGGCGTTGTCTATGTCGATAGTAGAAAAAAAAAAACAATAACAATCCATAAAGTAGATTAAACCAAAATGCTAAACACAAGTCTAACCTAACATTTATAATTCTATAGTATTCTATTTTATAATGTTAATACTAAATAGATGTTATAGTCGGCACCTTCTAAAGATTTGCCTTTATTATTTAGCACCTTTATAGACAATTTGATGTTTTGAGTTTATTTGTTTACATTGCGTTCTCCCAGCGTCTTTAAATTCCAAAAACAATTTAGGAATCAGGAAACGGACAATGGTTAACTAGTTTTAAAGGTTTTTGTGTGTTGGAGTATCCTAGAATTGTTAAATCAATTTTTACTTTATCTGATAATCTTTGATTACAACATGTATAACATTCCACAGTTAAATAAGAATCTTATCTAAAAGGCATGGAAGCTATAGCACCCATGTTGGCCCTACGGGTGTTTAGAATATGACATACCTTTAAAAGTAAACTTTTCCCGAAACGCAAGTAATGTTACGATGATTCTCTCATCACTACACAGCATCAGTAGTGCAGGCTATCAAAGCCTTCGTGTCTCCCACCTTGCAGGCTGTCGTTCTAAATTCTATAAATCACTACAAGTGATAATCTGTATTACATTTTGTTATGTGAATGCTTAAGGACTATCTATGTAGATGTTGAAAATCCATCTGATGGTTCAGAAGTTGACAACGTTGCTTTCGATGCAGAAGAAACGAGTTCGATTCTGACCACGGACAAATCGGCCAATGAGTTTTTAACTAGAGTTAAATCGAACCTTCCCCTTCGTGCTTCAGTGAGCACGCTAAACCATCAGTCCTGGACTTAAGTCATCGAACTAGAGACTGAACGACTTTGATGACAGTCGTTCAGTCTCCAACTTAATCAATCCAACGCGGAGGACTTAAGATCCAAAACAGCAAAAATTAAAATATATATGTTTTCGAGGCAAATTCATGCCTCAGTCATGAGTGAATCACAAACATGTGGATAATTATATTCAGCATAATTATTTCGTAAGCATTTATATGGGTAATGATGTTTTCTGAGTATGCATATAGAAATTGTACATCTTGTACCTGTCTATTGAAATTATTTCTCATTCTTTTAATAAAATCTAGTGCGACAGCCGATAAACTACATAGACATGTTATCGAATGTGCATTTATTCTATAGCTTCAAGTTATTATCTTTATCGCATAGATATAGAATAGGATATTACCTACTGTATTTAAAACTGTTAGAGTAAAATTAATAAACAGCATTCGTTAAAAAATCATGAGGTTCACGGAACCCTGAGCTCGTCGCGGTCCGGTGGCTGCGCGTGTCCCCGCGGCCCGTTAACGCGCTGCACAAACTTGTGCATTGTAGGCAATTAGCGGGCGGCAGCTGTTTGTTGGCACCGGGGTGCGGGCGCGACCACCGTCCGCCAGCGCTACCTTCCAACCAGAGGAAAGTACTTCATGATATGAGATTTATAACAGCACCGACGGTATGCTGATGATCGTTTTAAGTGTTCAATCTGGAGTGCATCTCATTGATTTCAAAAGTTGAATTATTATTAATGCCATCTTTGGAGAGCAATAGATGAAGGTGATAATTTTGAAGCAGATATTTTTTAGAAATTCTTATTCTATTGAAATTTTAAAACATTTAAACGATTTCTGTTAAAGAATTACGCCTCAAATTCTTCTTGAGGACCATGATAGTTATGTTATTTTTCAATTATTTCGAAAAACGGACACCAAAAAATATTTTTAATTTATTTAAAACTTTATTGTGCTCAAAATATGAATGTAGCTTGTTAGGCTATTACTACAAACTATTCACACTGCAAATACCTGATTATCACTATGGTATAATCGACTTTTAAATTTATTATACACAATATTGTTCAAAATTTACAGTATCATAAACAATGGTTGGGTCAGGGTTGTTTCTATCGTCCCACTACCACAAAGATGTACCACTATTACCTCTTCACAATGTCCGAAATTAAGTGATACCGTACTTTCCTTCGTGTAACAACAACGCCATCTGTCCCTTTTTTTCAGATTTGAAAATTCCAAATCATTTATTCAATCGATAAGTGGTCGACTTTGTATGATTCGACTTTTGACGATTGAAAGGGGTTTATAGATTTAACCGACTGAGCAGACAATGTTTAAAAACCTCTGTCTTCGGACCTCGCAAATCCGCGGACCTCGGTAAATCGAGGTCTGCCATACTACACTTTAGATAAGCCTGTGGCGGCGTTAGACCAAATATGAACGTCGGCGTAATCGATTTTGGTGGCACTACACAGTTTTGGAACAAGCTAACGCGTCCAACTTATCGTGTTTGTCAGTTTAAGAAATCTAACTAACCTTGGCAATCGTTTATTATTTTATTGCAGTACGGGTGCCATTTAATTATTACTCATATAGAGCTATAAACAATCACCCAGGCATGAAAGTAACGAACGCAGAAGTCACTCTTCGAATTCTCAAACGCATAATAGATACATGAATAAATACAGTACATATCTTAAAGACACAAATATACCTTTCTGTATTTGAATAATATACGATTATATATCTCGATAATACCTTTTTTTACATTAATCTCGATGATAAGAGACCCAATAGGTATACTCGTATTTGCTAGGAAAAAGACACTCAAAACCAGTTGCACTTTCAGCAAAAAGCCAAATTTTAATGAGTACTTTATGATTTTTGGAAGTAGAATTATTACAAAAGTAACAGCTTCTTTTATTTTTTACAAAACCTTAAGTCCAAATGTATTAACAATAAATAAATTTATAAACAAGAATGACTAAATTTATTAAAAGGTATTCGCACAGTGTAAAACATAATTAAAATCAATAGAAACTAACGTTGTAAACTTTAAATTAATTGTATCTATTATTTTTTAGCTGAATCACTGAACTGATTTAGATTCTTCATTTTTTATAAACCATTGATTTTTCGAATTTTTCGTTTAACAGAGCTTATAAAATTAATATAATACGTAATTAATAAAACAGGACAAAATTACTGTTATAAGAAAAATTTTGCTACTCCGCTTCGACATGAATATAGGAAACACATTATATTAGGTACTTGCGGAAAGACCTGCGTTTTATGTATTTATGCTTATACATATATGCATATGTGTCTATAGCTAAAGTATCGTATATGTATTATAACGAAACATTTATTAATATTAATATTATGGACTGCGCAATAAACCTTGTTTGATAAGTCAGACGTGACTCGTTTATGACCTGTTGTTCCGGATAAATCAAAAATCGAAGTTGAGTCGGCAGGTACAAATAGTGAAGTAAGCACACACGATTTAAGTTTTATTTCTGCAATCAGAGTGTTCACGAGTCAAGTGCGATCAACGATAAGCGACCAACTGGTTCCTTCTGCTGTTCTATGTGTTTATTTTTATCGGATTTCAATCTTCAGGCCCTCGAAAGAGAGTTTATTATAGTGTGATGAATTTTGAGTAGATTTACTGTTGTAAATAAATCACTATGCAACATTTACATAACATCTCTGTTGTTAATTTAAATAATTAACTTAATGCGAAATCCGGAATATTTGTTGGATGGATCACTAGCTCTCACTTTTACAGAAATAAAAATACTACGTTCAACTCGAAATTTCGAAAACTAGGTAAATTAATAATTTTTTTATCCAGACTTCTCGTCAACTTCAATATTGTTGGTTTTCTGTCGTGCCGTTGAACATCCACTCATAGCACTGTTGTCTTCCTTGTGGATCGTAACAATAAATACAACTTTCTTTACCTGTTATAATGAATTAAACATTATTTCGTCCGTGATAGCACTTTAAGAGGTTTTGAGCCCATCAACACGAGTCTGTTTTTGTTTTGGAACGAATTGAGAATTCATCGACAAGTAGATTTCTTATTTTTTTAATGTTATGTGTTTTTTTATTTTTGCTTCAATCAACACCCCCTCTGATCATTATATTTTCCTGAATGAATAATCTTAGTTGTCGGCCGACTTTTACGAATTCGCTATGGGGCTACGGGAGAAATGCAGGCTACGATTATATTCAACATATCAACAATTCAAAGTGAATCAATCATACAAAATGTTTTTCTCCCAATAATAAAGTAAGAGGAACAGTACAATTTTAAGACGGTAAACAATTTTTAATATCAGTATTAATCATCGCCCTTAAACCATTTTGTTTTAGTTTAATTCTTGCAACAAACAACAAACTTGCATTTGCAATAAAAAAAATCCATAAATGGTTGACCCTGTAGGCCATCTCTAAAACTTTCTGCTATAATATTTATCGATGTGTCTTTGAGCTTCTTGACTTATAAATATTGTCTATGACTTTTTGAGCACAAAAATTTGAAACACGATTGACCCTACATGCTATCCCTAAAACTGTTTACTACTTTCAAGCTCAAAGTGTTAAAAACAAAATATCAGTAAATTATTGAACTCATCATGTTCATAAGATCGATCATATTTTTCTGTCAAGCTCTTTGAGCGCAAAATATAGTCTTAATACGTTTTCGGCTCTTGCAATTTAAAAATCTATATTTATCAAGAAACCGATTTTTTTTATAATTTCTCTAGTACTGTATCTTTGAAACACGTTTTTGATTTTGATCTGCATGCAACGCAATTTTTTAAACAGTAAAGGATGACCGAGTACTAAACATCAAAGCATTAACAATTTCACATGATATTTAAAAGAATAGTTTGCAACAATCGACGTTCTTTTTTAGCAAGAAGTAGTTAAATTTTGGAATTTATCGGTAGAATAGTTTAAAAATAAAATGTTCTAAAAAACACTTTTTGAATATCTTAGGAAGATACACACTCACACACGCACACGCGCTGACGCACGCGCATACACGCACACACACATTCAGCAGATGTACAGAAATTACTATAAAAATGGAAAATGGTCAAAATGTATGTCTAATTTCAAATTCAAAATATCTTTATTTTACACTTAAAATACGTCATAAAATTTAAAGTATTTATTTTTAAATTAGCACTCGTTTGTAAGGCAGTTATCCCTCAAGAAGAACGAGCAACAAACTTAAGGATAACTCTTTTCTAAACAAAATTATAAAGAAATACAATCATATATAAAACTATAGCAAAAAAAAGAAACCTGTAGGAAGTCGCGCTTGCTACGTCAATTTAACCTCTAAATATTGTTTAATACCCTTTTGTGCAGAGTTGGCTTTATGAGAATTTTAAATTTGTGTAAATTTTGCATATGTGTATATCCTCAGGAATCTCATTGTACATGCGCACACAGAGCCCCCTAAATGAATTCTGACTTTATGCAGTCGACTAACATGTAAACACAGCTTATTTTTATTTCTACTATTGAAAATATATCTATCACTACTTTTATTAAAAATTTCTAAATTTTTTCTCATGTAAATGAAAACTCTGTGAACATTCGAGCATGCTTCCAAAGCAGGATAGCATACATCATTAAGCTATGGAAGCAGCCAAAATAAACGAGTCTTGCAATTTATACATCGGACAAATTTCTAATCTTTTTCATTGCAAATGCAGCAGAGCCAAACCTTTTCGCCAATTCACCTGTAGAAAGACTCCATTTAAATTTATTATTTAGAGTAACATCCAGGAATACAGTAGTCTCAACGAGGTCTTATTGCTCGTTTCTTAATAAAATAGTACCTGATCCATTTTCCGTATTCGGAATTAAGAACTTCACACATTTTGTTTTCTTCCCATTAAGAAGTAAATTATTTACACTTCAAAAATTTCACTTAATGTCGGCAGTACAGTTAAAGACCTAAAATTAATAGAGTTTGATTTACTACTACCTTTGAACACGGGACCAACTTTGTTTTCTTTCATCAGATTAGGAAACACGCCATCATACTAACATTTATCACAGACAAGCGCCAAATGTGGTACAATACAATCAATAATAGAGTTAACAATTTTAACTGGCAGATTATTGAGATCAGCAGTCTTTTTCATATCCAACGACTTAAATGCCTAAATAATGTCTTATGAATTCACATATTTAAATTCTAAATTAATGTTAATTGATGAAATGTTCTCCTTCAGCTAGAATAAAATTCAGCTAGAACGGGAATGGATAATTGAGAGATTTGACAGTCGAATTTGGAATGTCAGTAAAAAATGTTTTAAAGGTTTTTTTTTAGAATTTCCTTATTTATCTTAAGTTAAAAGTCAATACATATAACGAGCTTTAATTTTACTAATTTCGTTATTTATGACACTACAAGTTGTTTTCATTAATTTGCTATTGTTCTTCATTGTATATATATATTTTTATATTATATGTATATTATGTATGTTCTTGCTATTTTGCTATTAATATAATTATTTTTAGTTGCAATATAAACACATTTAAAAGTCTTTGAGTAGTTTCTAACATAAGAAGTAAATCTCTCGTTTTTATTATATGTTCTTCCGTCGTAAAGGTCATACATCAAATACAATCAAAATCAAACCGTCGAACATTTCCCATGAATTTTGACAAAAATTCTTTTATTTTCAAATTTTCTGTTAATGACATCTCTATAATGAATCAATCGATTTTTATATATTTCTAAAGATCGACGTAGTTTTTTTAGGAAAGTATTTGGTTAGATTTTAGAATTTATCGGTCTAGTATTTTAAAGAATATCTAAAAAAAGAACACATTTGGAAAAACTATCCTCTTACAATAAACGTGGGTTTATTTATAAAGTAATTTTCATATGAAACCTCTCCAAACATATAACTATCAAAGTGGCTCAGTTTTCAGCACAGTTATTATCCAATCACATAAGCATTTTTTTTTCCGTTTTGAAACCCGTTAAACGAAACGTTATCGCGTGTTCCGAATGCGGATGGTTAAACGATTTCGTGCTTAAAGCGCTTCCGGCGAATGCGCATCGCTTTTTTCAAGGAATCGGCTTTTAAAAAAGTGTCGTTTGTTCAGCTCGTGTATCGGGACCCGGCCGCGATGTCAACACACGCACTCGAGACAGGAATTTGTCAACCGCTCGGTGACAGTTGACACAGAGAGGCCGCGTTCGGACCCCCGCGCTCTTCCGGGACGTAGCACGCTCACACTAATTTTATAGCCACCGAAATACTGTCCGCCGGCGACCCTAAACGCCACAGCGCGGGGGACAAACAGACGCGACGTTGACGTTTTGGAATGAAAAAGACGTGAAATGCAACTGACCACGTACAAAATGATAGAAATTAATTTAATTAGATTCCTATACCCACTTAATATAATAAATGCAAAAATATGTTTGACGGCTTGTCCTTAATACGCACGGCTACGTGTAGACTTAACATTTTTACATAGAGTAAGTTTGTGGTGCGAGTAGTGATATAAACTGTTTTAGTGTGCCAGCTTTTCGCCCTTGTCGAAATAGATTACGTCCCTTAATCTATTTGTATATCGATCGATTGATAGAGACTGTCAAGCTCTTGATTGTAATAGTGCTCCATACTAGATTTTGACCTCAATAGCGTATTCTATTTGGGCCCTGGTCTCAATGAACAATTCTGTTTCCTGTTCACATTTAATTGGGATTTTACTTCCGGTCGCGGTTTAGATTTCGACGCATCCAAATTAAGTGTGAGCTATATTACTCATAGATAATATAGCTTTATAAAAGTGAACGGATTTTTAGAATCGATGTAACAATACAAATATGCGGATGAACCTCGGGTGAATGTTAATAGCTTGCTTTACTCAGGAACATTGTAGATTTTGATAAAAAAGTATTTTGATAAAAGAAAGATGAATGTGCTCGTCTGTGGTGATCATTTTCTGTAATACTATTCCAAACGAGTTGTGACCGCTGATCTGTCAAGACGATATGACGACATTTCAGTGCAGTGTTATAACACTTCGGAATTAATACCAGTGCTTACAAATTTATTTTCCTCACAATGATCGAGTTGTCTTATGAAACTTATCATCTATACATATATAATGAAAATAGGTTGTCTTTGTTCGCCAATCACGTAAAAACTACTAAACGTATAGACATGCGACTGGGACCATACGATGCGGAATGATTTGTAGATGGTTATAGGCTACTCATTTTTTGAATGCCGTAAATCCTTCACCATTTTATTTATAATAAAATTTACACAGCGAAGCGGGCGGGACAGCTAGTTTCCAATATAACGGTAAACGGTTTCATCCTTATATTCCTAATCTTAAGGCGATTTTCAAAATTCTCTAACTCATGGAAGCTACACTATCCTCGAGTAATGTAGCTTATGTTTTATTTTGATACTAACATTTGCCTTCGGCTTCCTACAAATCGGAACTGTTACTGATAGTGGAATGGGAAATAAAAGCGAAACAGAGAGTTTTATCGAAAATGCCAAACGGAGATCGTGGTTAAAATCGAAAACGAGTGTGAAGTTGGGATCAAAATCAGAAGCGTAATCGGTTTCGAATCAAAAGTGGGACCGGGATTATATTAACATCAATCGCTACAAAGACTAAAAACTAATGCTACGTCTATGCTGGTGGAGCTGCAGGCATTAACTATATGGGTCAGCCACCCACAAGAAAGGGCAAAACAACGTTTAATGGACCAACTAGTTTTATTATATTTCTCAGTAAAAAAGAATATTTAAGGTTTGCTCATGAGGAAATGTAGAATGAAATTTTAATTTGGAGTAAATGAATTTGGATTTTTTTAAATAACGGTATTTTTTATTCAATCATCTTCAGGAATAGCTCGAAAATTCATGTGAATAAAAGTTATTAAATTCGTATCTGTAATTTTTTGAAGAAATCTTTTTAAAATGAAGCTACGTATGCCGTATACTCACAAAATTAATTCTTCAGAAGCTTTATATTTAAATTTTTCAGGCATCATTTTCAATCATCATCCCTACTAATTAATAATCTCTTTTAATTCTTTATTAGATTATATCAACTATGTCACCCTGATAATAATTTCTTAAGCTCAAAAGTTTGTGGCTATTCTTTTACAGATTAGAAAATCGTCTGGGAAACTATTATGATAAATCAAATTTCTCTTTAATAGATACCCTAGTTATTAAATCAACTCCTGTTTAATTTCTCTAATATAATCAATTTAATTTATACAATATAAAATATAATCATTTCTATCGTGGGATGCGCCTACGAAACGGATAACATGCGAAATTTTATTCAGAGAAATGTTTTGTGAAACCCGCTGTACCTATAGTAATCAGTAGCACTTGTTTGCGCTAATTTTAGGAGCGTTTTTTAGCACTCCTGTGAGAATGGAAGACTGATATTTGGATGCGCAGACGTTGGGATGGTGTGCGTAAAGTTCTACGCCTAAGGCAGTTTTTGCTCATAACATTTCGGTGAAAGACATCTACCTGCACTTACTTATGCCAAGATCTCAATCCTATAAGAGTTCAAGCAAAAATATAATATGTAAATTAACAGCATGCCGTCACTTATTTCCTTAATAGAACTTTAAGAAAATATAGTCTGGTTCATAAAATACAAATAAATAATTTAGAATAAAAAATAAATCAAGCACCTTGTGTCATCAATACCACTTGATTACGAGTACATCTCAGCAACAATGCGTAACTAAGTCTGTCAATGTCAGCGTTTGATGTCAAACCACAACAAAAATACAACTTAGGTACTAAGATTCATTTTATTCAGCACCACCATCATATCCAGACTGAGTTTACACTAACATTATATCCAAATGCTCACCGGCACTAAACAAACTCATCATTCGCGTTGATTTACGAGATTTTTCGCAAACGAAATACACGTGTACTCTCACGTCGTGTTGTATTCACACTAAAGGCATAGGAGATATGGAATTGGAAGACAATTCATGGCTAGAAAAGCAGCGCTAAATAGCAAAAGTGCACGTTAATAAATTATAAACGTCGATTCATTAATAATTAACTAAATTTATTTATTTCTATGATTATGTTTATTTTTACTTTTATTACTATTGT
This sequence comes from Eumeta japonica, assembly GCA_005406025.1. NCBI lineage: Eukaryota > Metazoa > Arthropoda > Insecta > Lepidoptera > Psychidae > Eumeta > Eumeta japonica. The sequence goes on from BGZK01000127.1 coordinate 390,819, forward strand.
GATAAAATTAGAATATATTATTCTATAACGGGAAAAAGTGGCGCGGTGTTGTTTATTTACATGCTGTATATGGGGAAAGTATACTCAAAAACTAAATCAGATACCTTAATTTTTTGTATAAGCTTGCTTGTCTTTGATATCTCTCTATGCAATGAATGTGTTTCACATTGATCAAAGCGACTAGATAAATATCTAACAATCAATTAATTGTAAACATTAATAAGTTTAAACTTAAAATATCGAGAGTTGTCGATTTCAATCTAAGTAACCTATTATTGTAAAAATTTGATTTATAATTTTTATATCTTTTTGTCAAAACTTCTTGTCTGGTAAAAAACATTAATTAATTATTGTAAATTAATAAATTACTCGAGGCTACCAAACAGTCAGACACTTCAGGTCTCACGGCAAACTTCAATACTATGTCAGAGGTCATTATAGAATATAAAGAATTATTCGCCCTGATCTTTCTTACGATTAAATATTGTGCATTATATTTTTTGTGTTATATTTTTTAATTGTTTTGAAAAAAGTACAACAATACATCCTATTACAATTCATATAACAGTAAAATGAAACTTTTGTAGAAAAGAGTACAGCTAATTAGGGACCGATCCAATAAATTATTGATGCTAGATCAGTAATACCTAATAGTCATAACTCCGCTGTTGATATTAACTAGCTTGTGAATAAATTCACGAAGCTTTCTTCGCTCCCTTCAACCACTAAAAAGTGCATTACATCAGATAAAACTACAACAGATATAGTCAGAAAAAAAAGCGGCAAGGATAACTATTATCAGTGCATTCAAACTGAACCCATTAAGCGATAATCGTGTAAGGCGACAAAAATGATTACATGTTTATACTATGGAAGTAATACTGGCGCTTGAAAAATTATCTGGAAACCTAATCGAATTTAATTAGAGCCATTTCTTTATACGCAAAATCACATGACATTCATAGTCGCAGAGCCGATATTCTCGAGCGTTCGCCCCTATCCATCATTTATGTTGTCCTCTACTCCAGAAGGGTTCGCGCGAGATGTCCCTTTTCGTGATCAATTAGATGATCACGCGCGAAACATAATAAAACACGGCACGCGAGCGCGATCGCGTGCGCGCGCGTGCGAACGCCGACACCGGGCGCACGCCGCGGGCCGGCGGGCGGCGCTCTCGTGCGCCGCAACGTAATGGGATAACGAATTGAAATCTTACAATAACTCCCTTTATTCGGAGTAATCTTAACTGAACACTAGCAACGTTTAGATATCGATCTGATTAAATAAATCACATGGCTCCCGTATTCTTCCTCGTGGAATGATGTCATATATTTTCTAATATATATTCCATTCGATAATGATAAATTCGACTATTGATCAAACTACGCATAGTAAATAAGCAATTCAAATGTAAACTTTATTCTCACCAATTATCTTGACTGATATGCATCTTTGCGAAATCTGCATAGACATTTTAGATAAAACTCTTGTGGCACCGACAGCGCCATTTTCCGCTTTAGAACATTTTGTAATGCTCCATTTTCCTCATGCAAAGCCTATGAGTAAAAATTTCAACCAAATTCACATAATTAGGGAAAGATTTAAAAATACAAACAGTATGAGTTAAAAAACATGTGAAAAATTGTACCTATCGAAATCATATTTATGATAGAGTATTACATGTTATTATTATAAGATTATCTTAAACACAAAATGAGGCACGTTATTTCTAGTCTCTTATCACAATAATTAACTTTAAAAACCCTAGATAGAAAAGATCCATCAAATTATAGGAGTGAAAAAGGATGTGGAAGAAAAGGTTTATAAAAATTATCGAATGTCAATTTTAATAAAAGGAGAAAGACGCGTATTATAGAATATCGTACTCCTAAAAATAATAAAACTGAAATTGTAGATTTCTTAAAAGTTAATTTTTAAGAATAAGCTATGTATGAAACCTTAACAACACCAAAAGTAAACAAATCAATATTTTATTTTTAAATAATGTGTGTACGTTGACTTATAAACAAATCGAGAAAAAACTGCCGAAAAAAAATTTTGTAAGGTTTCCATATTAATTGCACCGCTTACACTAACACTTCAAAAATTACACGTGTATCAACGTCACAAGATGTACAAAAAAGCAGAAATAGAAACAGGCGAGGAACGTAACACAGAAAAAAGTGATACCCTTACACACAAAGCTTTTAAATAAATGCTCATCGTGTGTTATATGTAAAAGCATATTCGTTATATTTGACGCGAAACACCGCTCGAACGCTAAAGATTCTTGAAAAATGTGAATTTCAAAGTAGTAACACCAATTGAAATGAAAAATTACTCGTATGCCCTCTCAATTTTCATAAAATGCTCACTTAAGACGAGAATACATTTCAAGTCATTGCGAGCGGAGCCAACAAAAGTCGGTTTTCAAAATACAATGAAATTTTCACTTTGCGATGTTTTATATAGTGAAAAAAATAATCATAATTATGGTCTACGATTATTTCAAATATAATGAAGTCACCATAAAAAGTGGACGAAGGGTGATGCGTCGCCAGCCAGTGGGCGTACGCATGCCCTGCCAGCAATCCTGCGCCAGCGCCGCCCAGTGTGCTCAGCTCTGGACACGTAGACGTTGAAGACACTATAATAAAAAAAAACAATTAAACTATACATATACGATTGCTGTATAAATCATCGAAAACTATGTCATAACAACTATAAATATTTTTTACTACTAATGTTATAATGACTCTATTTTCATTTTAATTTAATTTAATGAATCTATTTGAATTTAATCAATGAATGTCAATCGCTCTTTATCGTACAGAGATATTCACCTGGGTATATAAAATTATCAAAGAACAATTTTAAAACTATTATTAAAAATAGATAAAAGCACGACTATCTAAAAAAATACTAAGTACCTAAAGGCCTTAAATTGAATTTGAAGTGAACTAAGAAATAAAGTAAATACACATCATTTTATACACGACTTAAAGAGTGCCTAAAAGATTTGTTCGGGTTTTCTCTATTTTGTGTCTCATCATTGTGTTTTATCATATTATAATAATATATTAAAGAACATTGTCAGTTTTTGTTTTATTATATGGTGAACATTAGACTTTTATATTTGTAACATTTTCTTCGTGAATTTTACAATTATTTAAATTATGTCTAAATATTAAATGGTGTTATTAAGCATTCATAAAATATTCTGATCGAAAAATCAATTTGAGTAATATGTAATTATCATTTGTATGTACTTAGGCAAAAGATGCTTTTTTGTTTCTGATATTTCTGGTACTGAACTCACTTTCAGCTTCAGTCAGACGTTAAATTAACTTACTTTGACATACACATCAAATGTAGAAAGTACTTGCCAAACTTGAACGTCAGTTGCTATCAAACTGATAAAATAGTTTTTAACTATCAGAAAGGTGTAAGAAAATCACAATAAAAATGTCACTTATGAGAAAGTCATGAAACTTACGAGTGTCAGTCATTAGATGATTATTCAAAATTAATAAAGGTATTTAATAAATTATAAGCGACATTTATGCATTTGGACAACTACTCAATTTTCCTTTTTATTTTGTAAATGAAAAAGGCAACAAATTTATTGAAATGCTAAAATATTCAAACTGTTTCTTTAAATTACCTATATTTTTATGAGATTATATATATTACGAGTTCAATTTTCATTGAAAGAATATACACGTAATATTTCAATACAGGGTAAAAGTTTTAACTTTTAACCCTTTTCAAGTCTAAGCTACGGACAAAAACCAGATGAAAATGACCAAGTACATTTCAGGCCACGCGCTTTGTTGGGTTCCGTAGCTGCCCGACAAAATATGCAGACTTAGAAGGGAGCTTTTTGGATAATATTACGAACCATTTCATCGTTGAGTTCAACGGTCGACTTCACGGTTTAACGGATAATAACGTCGAAAACGGACCCATGTACGTCGGGTGTTAAGGATGTTATGGTTTTATATTTCCTTGGTTCTATGTGGTTCATAAACTTAGATATGATTACTACCTAATTCACAATCAACAACGTCACGTAAAGACTTTTAAATGGATTTATACGAAATTTTGCTTTTTACTTCTCTAAGCACATTTTACAAGTTTCTGGACTGTTATTTATTAACTTGTAAAGTGTATTTAGATGTCAAAGTTTTCCTTTTAACTTCGTTTTATATACTATTCTCGTGAATATACTTACGTATGCAAGAATAACTATTTATTTACCCAGTAGGGGTGGCCCTTAACTTTATCAAAAATTAGCACTTTAAAAGCTTAATGTATCGCAAACGCATCTCTAAATTGAAAAATAGTTTTCACAAACTCGCAATGTTTTTGTATCGGTTATCAAACGATACCTCAAATTATTGGATAAACGAGAAAAAAATCATCCTCACTTTGCACATAGGGGAGGCACTCTATATTTTTTGTCGGCGTGAATAATATGTATACCCATACAAAACTATGGCTTTCTAGCACAAAAGTCTCTGAGCAAAACCACAGATAGACAGACGGATAGACAGATGGAGATGGCGAATAAGTGTTCTTGATATCACTGAACCCTAAAAATTGACGTAATACATAAATATTAAATTTATAATCTTAGAATCACTTTGGTATCAGCTTATCTATCAGTATTTAATAACAGATTTTCTGTGAAGCTATTAGATACAGGATTTTCACTGAAGTTATAGAATTTCACTGAAAATATAGCAGTTAGAAACATTAAACCAGTAGTGAAAATACTTTTGATTGTTTTCTTGGATTAAGATTTCGGACGGACGGACACCCATAGCGAAACCATACGGATTCTTCGTTAACTACGAGACCCTTCAAAGTAAAGGAGACTTGATTTTATAGAACTAACTACCGAACCGTTCTAATTAACAGTTTAAATAAGTCAATCCATATGCATAAACAGGAAGCCATTAAACAGACATTTTATAAGATTGGTACAATGACATGTGGTATAAGATGTCAATACCGTAGAATTGTGTACAAAATACACGTACAATTACGTTTCAAAGTAAACATAGGAAGTTTTAATTAAGAATAGGCAGTCGTAACTTATACAATCGTATAAGCTCGTTGTTACGGCGTGTATGCAGAGTTTAGACCTTGGACATTAGAAATTAGAAAAAAATTAGAATAGTAAATATAACATTTGAACTTAAAACAAAGCTTTTCTATGACAAAATTGCGTGAAAGCGGTCCGTCCATTCAAGACACATGATTTCACAAATGGGGGAATATTTCGAGTATTAAATTTTTTTACTCATTATTTTTTGTATTTTTCCGCTCTAGCTATGCTCCCGGCTTCACTGACGTGTGCATAGATGAATCGTTTTGTTTTTTGTATTCAGCGATCGCCTTTTCAATTATGATGCCCGTTTCGCTCTTTCATTTAATTTCATTTCTCGTTGCACAACCTGTTCCGATCGAAATTTCGTTCTCAATTCTTATCTCCATTTCCAGCACCTTCGATCCCGATTAGAGTCCCGTTCTTATTTCTGAAGAAAATCTGACTCTCAATCTCAAACCTTCTGCTGTTCCTATATCTAATTTAGGCTTATTATATGTACGGAAAAAAATGTTTAAAAATATTTTATGAATGCGATATGCTTCCACTTTAACTATACGGTCTCACAAAAAATATATAAACAATAAATCTGTCTATTACATATCTATGAACTTTTTTTTTATAATAGTAATAATTCTAAACATTATAATTCATTAAAAATCAATCTCAGCCCCATTTAATGCATATGATATATTATGATTTTCGTTTCTGAAAACATAACCGGCATGTATTGTAAATATTAGTCCTTTAATCCATAAATATATATTCTGCATCGCCATATTTAAGATTCTAGCATAGTTATTAACCATTGTCTTGACACAAAACAATGTGTGACTACGACTTTAGTGAGTAAAGTCGTTCAGAATTCACACGAATACTACAGAATGCACCAAACGAATTGTACATAAAATATACACATAAATTGTAAAGAAAAGATCCTTGGAATCTGTAAAATTATTATTTACTTCACTATTTTATTGATCGTTTCTAAATAAATGTAAAGAATTTTTGAATGTAACGTGTACTTTGTAAAATGGGAAACATAACTATAATTTCAAGAATTTTGGTTGTTATTAAATTTATTATTAGCAATTGTCATCAGTAAGAATTATAGTGATTATTATATTATTATATTTGTAAGTATACATTCTTGGAATTAGAGTGATACTATATTTCTAAAATATTTTACTGATTTTCGAAAACTCATGAAAACATTTTTACAAACCTTAAGAATAATTTTGTTGAAATTATTTATTATTATATATTAATGTATGTGTATAAAATTATGATCATAAATTAATACATTATGAAAATACGATAATTACAATTGCCACATTTTTGAAATAATTTTTAATACAGTAATTGAATACTGAGAATTAAGTTATTGAATATACAATACATACATTAAGTAATTGAATACATACAGTAATTGAATAATGAGATATGGTAATGTCTCAAATTAGAAAGTCATTTTTTCATCAGACTTATTTGATGGAAAAATAAGAATTAAGAAATGAATCTACATATATATCAAGTATTCTTCAATCTTCACGTTTTAGTTCTCTACGTATTTTTATTGTTTTTTTTTATTATTATAATTTATTTATTCTGATATAGCTAAGACTACGAGAAAAAACAATATAATTTTATTGGGTGTGGTATTTCTTCAATTATATTTAGAGCTATTACTAAATCTGAATCTACAAATTCTGTAGTGCTATCGGTAAATTTTAAATTGCAAAACACATAATATAAATCTAAGACTCATCACAAGTTTATTCCTGAACCTAACTTTGTTATGACAACAATTTTTTTACTAGCTTATGTTTGTTGAGGAACATAGTCGTATTAAAAATACGAAAATATTTTCAACATATATTGCTACGCCGTGAAAATTGCTATGGCGAGAGTACAAATGAATAAAAAGCGGCTAAGTGCGAATCGGATTCGTGTGGGGAGGGTGCCGTATTATAAATCATCGCATTAGTCCTCGGCGGAATGAAGCATTACAATATTATATTTTCTCTTCGTGACTATTTGAGTATTTAATTTACATTTTAAATCATAATCCATAGGAATTTAAAGAGTAAGGATTTTTTTGGTTTTTATGTAAATAATGAATGAGACTTTAAATTGTAACTTTTTTTATTTTAGGATTAATAGTTGCGGAGATGAAATGAGGAATTCTTGATTTTCGTGTACATTGTGTTTTGAAATTATTAATTTTACATTAAAAAAAAATCTAAGTCTGTATATTTCATAATACAGGCGATCATTAGATTTGTCACAAGATTAGCTTGATTAAAGTTTATTTTTAATATTCTATTTATCTCCAAATTTATATATTTTCATCAGTGGGACGCCTAACTATTTATGTCTACAAAACTTTTTTCCCAGTAATTTAGAATCAATAGCTATAACAGACGTCAAGAAAGACAGACAGACACAAAAGTGATCTTATAATTTTTGTTTGAGAAAACGGAAAGCGAGAGTGGTACCAAGGGTCTATGAGAATAGACCCTTGGTACCACTCTTGCTTTACTAACCCTCATGATTAGTTTTTTGCACGCTCGTTGGTCTTTTTTTCTTTTCGTCACACACACACAGGCACACATACACACACACACTCACACACACACACATACACCCGCTCGCACGCACGTATGCACACACGCTCGCACATACATACGCAACACACACAAATCTCATGCGTGCAATTATATTTCTTTCTTATACGCTTATACACATAGGGTCGTATTAATGAACATCACTCAAACGATGCGCCATTTCAAGAAGCAATGTGGGAGCGAGAGATATGTTATTTTCTATAGCGAAGCACTGTAAGTATCTTGCTCTTTCCTCTCTCAAGATGGAACGCCACACTTAAGTGTGCTTTGTCAATACGATCCATAGCCTTTGAAGTTCAGGTTATTTACTTGTAATGTGGCGGTTTGTTTGTTTATTACGAGTTGTAACAATAGAACCACAATAATATAGACTAATGTAGCGGTACTGAAATAATTTGAGCAAATAACTGCAAAAGGCAATCCAGTAACTTAAAAAAGCGTTTTACGATTCCACGGGCTGCCTTTTCTTTACGATTATTAAAAGCTCATCTAACACGTAATTTTTTTTTTAATTTATTGGCTCTTATTTCTAATTTATTGGTATTAATAATATTATTTCTAAATTACCTAATTGCAGTTGAGATAATCCTAGAAAATATTTATTACGAACGCACACACAACCTTACACCTGACAAATAAGTACATCACACCCGCAGGTAATTCAAACAGATTAGAGGAATGTTCGCATCCTCATTGGATGGACGATAATAATATGTTAGTAGTCTCGTTTACTCCCAGTACCAGATTATGGTATAGTTAAGCTATTACCTGTAGTAAGTAAAACAAATAGTTAAGCTGGAGGGGCAGTACCGAGCTGCCTTTAAAAACAAGCAACTTCCCGAAGTCACTCGCCATGAGCGATATTTGAAAAATTCTACAATAAGGATCTTGACACGTCGCATTCACAATCTAGATTGTGACGTAAATAAATCCGAGGCTTTGGGTACCTAGAAAACCCTGGAGAAGCATATAAGCGATACGGATTCTAAACCTACGTTTATCATCGGTAGATATTTTAAAACCTACATTGAACCACATTTTTGAAAGGTAACACTGAGTTCGAATAGCTTATGAATGCCACCACAAAAGCGATTTTTTTCGGGTTGGAAGAACTCGAAAATGTAAGCTTATTATGGTGATCACACGATAATAATGTTTTTGTGCTTTTTGAGCTCTTAAGCATTATAGCTTAAAATAATGCAGAAAGTTTTGGGCAGGCAAAGCCAACCTTTGCTCAGATTTAACTTTACTTTTAGACAAAATTGTCTAAAAAAAAATAGTAACTAATATTCAATAAATCCCATTCATTCTTGATTACATAACTTCAATAATTTCCATTAGGTATTATAAAATCTTAAATCAGCTTTTGACTTTGCTTAAAAAAGTTAATCGAAATTCGGAAATTTTATTTTAAGATGGACGGATGCATCGGGTTTTAATCTGCCCAATGAGGCATACCCTCCCGCATTTTTTTTATTTCAGGTCGATTGGCTCAGGCATTAAGCTCAGGGCTAAGAGCTGCTGACAGCCGTTTTCTCGATCCGGCAACAGCGTCCAGCACTGGGGGCTTGACGTGTTCCCCGAATCACGGAGCATGTTGTACAATCCAGCCTAAGTTAGAAGCTGATTGATCAATTCGTCCGGGGTCAGGATCGAACTCTTTACGTGCAGGTCGTAATTAATGCAATTTCTTCAAATTGAGTTTTTATATAGTTTTGACGTGTCGAATTCTTAGGAATGTATTCCCTTTACTCTCGATTGGGTGACGGGACACATTCAAAAGGTTACCGGATACATGTATGTAATCGAAATGGTCACTTTCGAATGTCATTTGATGTTAGTTTAATTTACTAGTTATTAAAAGTAAATTTCAAGAACTAAAATTTCTTGTGTTTATTAGAAGTAAATCGCAAATTTTAAACACAAAATTGTTAAGGTTCCGTAGTTAACAAAGATCCTTTTCGTTTCGCTATGTTCGCTTGTCCGTCAACCGTTTGCCCACCTATCAGTCTGTCTTTCTGTCCGCGGTTTAGATCAGAAACTCTAAGAACTGAAAAGTTGTAACTTGGTACGATATACGTAAACAAAGAAATAGAACAAAATTTTTAATAAATTTTAGGGTGCCTCCCCTACACGTAAAATGGAGAATTGTTAAATACTCGTAACTCGTCCAAAAAATTGTTTTAGTGGGAATGGAAAACACGTAGGTACAAAGGGGTGAAATTTTTTTCACATTTATCTAGTGGTGTGATGTATCTAGGGTTGCTAGGCGTCCGGATAAAACCGGATATAGTTAGGCTTTTTGATTGCGTGTCCGGCCAAAATATATGGTGTCCAGCTTGTCCGGCTTTTTACATTACTCAAACGAGTGAAACGTAAAAAGCCGGACAATAATACTGAGACACAAAATCCTCAATATGTAGGGTATACGATCTTTTTACCCAAATGTCCGGCAAAGCTGGCTGGTCTGTCCAGCTTTAGCTTAGGTTTAGCGACTTAGCAACCCTAGGTGTATCGCTGGATAGATCATTCTCAAACATTGCCGGTATGTAAAAATCATTTTTATGTAATATATTTGACAAAGTTAAAAGGAAAACTATTACAGTTAAGTAGACTTTAAACGTTAACGACAGTAGAGCAACTAATAAAATGCATTTGGAGAAGTAAAAAGCGATATTCTGTACAAATTTCATTAAAAATTATGGAAATATAGAATCATAACATACTTAATACTGTTCTATGTAGAGCCCACTTGTAAACGGTATTAGACGGTAAACTCTGAACTCAATTAATAGGTACATAGTATTAAACCCCTTCTAAGTTCACATAGTGACGGGCAACTACGGAACTCTATACTGCACACGGCCAGACACGCACTTGGCCGATTTTTTTCTTAATAATATCTAAATATAATGAACTTTCAAGTTTCACGAAACACACCCGAGACGCGAATCGCATGTAGATCGGCTAATTAGTGAGAAAATTTGTGTTTAATTTTTTAATACCTTCTAAACGACATTAGAAACTTCAGTTTTTTCTTTGTCTCCTCCTCCTTTTTAAAGAGGCTCCTTTTTAATCCGCATATTGTGACGGACAACTACGGAACCCTACATTGTACATGGCCCAACTGGTACTTGCCCGTATTTTACAAAATGCATGCGTTTTTCAAAGGCACATACAAGATAATTTGTAGGCTTTTGTTTTAAAATATTTATTTTTCAATCAATGTATGGACAAATTGCAATTGAATAATTACCTCAAAAACTACATAGATACATTACAGACATTATATAAAAGGTATTTTGAGGACCAAAAGCAGTATGTAGTTGCATTAAATACTTAATATTCAAAAAGCTTAAAAACGCGTATGTGTATTCAATTTTGAGTCATTCACTGAGCTCGAAGATAGCGAGAGATTTTGGGGTTAGTTAATAAAGTTTTCAGATTATTACGGATCTGTATGTGATTGCAAAAGAATATGGAAACCTTATAGTTCCGTCGAGTCCGTACGTCGGGTCAGTCCATTTGCTCGTATGTCACAGCTCCGCAATTTTTTCATCGATTTTATAACTCTACTAAAGTTAATCGATACAATACATTTTCATCGATATACTTGGATTCGTCGATGCAATTGATTTCATAGATATAATCGATATCATTGATTTCACATGGTACAGGTACCTATATCGTAAACTACCATACATTTTTTATGAAATTGCGAAAATAATATGTATCTATTTTTAGATTTAAAATTGAAGGGTTTTAACGCATCCCATAATGTAAAATTTCGTTGCATAGACTCTTGAAATGCGTTAAAGGTTTTGAAACGATTATATCACTGCTTGTTAGCTTGCAAAATTTATATTTGTAATTTTGTTAATTCATTTGCTAATATTTTAACCATGCGCTTTAAAAATCTTAAATATGTCAATAATAAAACTTTATAACTACTATCAAATAAATCTAATTTTGAGTGACTCGTTTACGAGTAACTTATACTATAGAACCTTATAATTTTTAGTTTTCAATAGAAACAAATTAATCACCGGTCCGTATTAGCCTGCTCACGAATTTTATAATTATTAGATCCTTCTACCATACAAATGTATATATATCAGGTTGATGATATTTTATACATTTTTTTCAAATTTAAATGGAATGATACGATCATACAACCGAAACGGGTTATTGAAATTTAGTAAAATTGAAAATATCACTTGATTACATTAGTACAGAACTCTGGATACGGAACTTTAACTCCGACGTTTCCATTTTATTAAATCAAATCAAATCAAATCAAATCAAAAAATCTTTATTCAGCAGGAAATAATACTTGAAATCAGTCATTAATAAATTATTTTTCGACATTACCACACATTTCGAATGCCGATTCACCTTCAGAAGGATGGGCAAGGAACTCTAGGGTTGCTATTTTTTATTCATCGATACGAGTATTGAGATTATTAATTCAGTCGACATTCAGGAATAATAGGAGCCAACTTGATAGCCGAGCAGTTCGATCCCATTTTTCATTATGATATTCAGATGCGGTATAATAGCCTTTGCCGTGTGATTTTCTTTAACGAAATTTCAAATTCCTTAAATGGAAAATTTTAAATTTCACGTGGGATCTTATTATAGAAGCGTGCACATTGCCCCTCAAACAATTTACTAATTTTGTTTAGATAATTTCAGTTGAACGTAACTTGGAACTTAAATTTCTCTACATTGCCAGCTACTGTTCTCACCAATGATCCTCTCCTAATGGATGAGTCACTACGTTCTGAGAGTCACATAGGCGAAGTTGCAAGAAACTCGTTCTATGAGCTTAAAATACTTTAAGGAATTCATGAATTTCTCAGTATGGGATTGCGTGTTAGGTTTTGTGATTCACTGATACTTTCAAAATTCAATTATGAGTCGCGTAATGCAAAGAGTGCAAAATGCCTGTGCTCGGTATCGCTTTAAAATAGCGTCACGAGCGCATGTAATGCCTTATCTAAACTCGGCAAGCATTCTTAAAATGACATCCCGAAGAGAACTATACCTAACCACCTTGTTTTGCGTTTTAAAAACCGGAAAACCTGAAAGTCTTTTCAAAAAGTTCACCTGGCATGTAAGCAGATTCATTACACATGGCCACATCATCACACTGCCGTTTTGAGAGGTAGTTTTAAAAATTTTGGAAATTCCGAAATTGCACGCCTCATAGCGGTCGTTCAATTTTTACAAAACTACGTTGAATTAAACCGTGATCTTTGAAAGGACTTAATTTAGGATAATACTAAAGCGTTTGGAAAAAAAAAAGGACTAGATCAGTTAAGTTTTTCGGAAGTTATCGTGACCACGCGGGTATGGATACATACAGACACACGGACATCCACGGAATCCTTTTTTTGAACATCATTCTCATTAATTTTAAAAGCAAAATTTCTTTTAAAAAGTCATGAGAGTTGTAACTAGTGTTTTCCCTTTATATTCATGTATAAACATGAATATGAATATATAAGTGCGATAAAAAATAAATAGAGACACTTAGTTGAAAAAATCACTTGATTTTTGAAAGGCGAGACTAGAGCACTACCTCAACGCTCCGCATATGAGGCGTGCAATATGCAACAACCAAATTCTGGTACAACATACCTCCGCCACTAAAAAGCATGAGTAGTATTAGCAGCTTTAAATTGCAACTAAAACGAAGCCTTATGCAAATACAGCCGGCGTTAGCTTCTGGTACTCCGGTTGTAGCGTCGCACCTCTGATCCTTATATACATTCACACACACATACATACAAATATGCATATACAACACACATGCATATATAAATTATACGTAAATACACTATCATTTATTCACACAAAAATATTGTATTTAATACATGTTTTTTTTTTATCATGCATTCCGACAGCTATATAATGGCAAATACAGAAAGGCTCTGACTGAAAATCACCGTTGCAACGAACCACTGTAGTACTTTGCTGAGTTTACCTAACCACTGTTTGGAATCACAAATTTATACAAGCACGTACAATTTTAATAATAAATATAGGTTTAATTATAAGTTTTAACGTACAATATAAAGCTGTATATGCATTATAAGATGTTAAATAAAAAAATTCTATTTATATGTCAATGCGTTGACGAACTCTGAAACTGGCGGCTTAATGTGTTTTCTGAAGCGAGCGAGTGGTTCAATGTAATAATTGAATTTATAAACAAACTTGACTATGAATTCGCCCATGTGGTCACGATTTGAACGCGTGACCCTCATTTTCGAAGGGCAGAACACCATACTCTTAATCACTCGTCCACCCCCGCCAGACGTGTAATAACTATTTAAATTTAAACATAAATCAAAGGGTGGATGGTTTAAACACTCAAAATGATATTGTTTTTCATTAATAACAATAAAACAGTTTATCTATTTAGATGTGAAGCTTCTTTCGAGACGATTAATAAAAATCGTTATGTTTTTAAAAACCGTTACTTACGCATTTCGGGTTTATGTATAAAAGAATTTATGGTGATTGGTGACCCATGCACCTAAAGTAGTAAATGTATAATTTACTACTTACTGATGGTATTGAAAAGTGTTATGATATACTGTTTGTAAATATTTGTATAAAAAATCTAGTAAGTTATATTGATAATAGGATGTCCTCTAGCTACGATAGCATATGTTACGATGTTTTCTACTTGTAATTAATAAAAAAAATAATTGTCCAGTGCGCTGTCCCCAAAATATTTTTTTAAAGTTATTTTAATATTTCTGAACTGCTGACCTGATAAAATTACTTGTAAAGTATAATAAAATGTGATATTTTTTAATAAACAGTATTATTACAATTATTTAATTTTAATATTATTGTTATTAATTGACAAAATAACATGCAACAGCGACGTAAATTGTATCTAATCAAAATAGATAATAATTATTTTATATCGTTTTGATATAGATTACCGTGTTCGTCTGTAATTTCGTCATAATTGCCAGACTCGTCGACTATGCAGGTACTATCATTGTGTGAATTTTTCGTATTTATCCCTAATATGCTGTCTATAAAAAATGTATTGCTCTTCGCTGCAACACTTAACTTATCACTCACTAACTTCGTTTTACTTTTTTCACCGCACACACTCAAATCCGCATCACCGGCTTGCACGGAAGCCTCGTTAGGAACTATCGCATTGAGCCTCTCGCGTATGAGCGTTCGCTCCGCGCCGTTCGAGTTTTCGTTTAATTTGACACTGTGAGTTTTTCTACGATACTGCGGGCCGTGGTCGCCCGCGTTGTTGTCGCATATCACATCGATAGTTTCACTTTCACTGTCGTACTCGATGTCGGTGTCGCAACAGTACGCGCCGCACTCGTCCCCGTCCAAAGGACACAGCACGCTAGCTCTGAGTGTCACATTCTCCGATGTGCTGGAAATGTTATCCATATCAACCGACGGCTTGAACGGTGGAAGCTGCGTTTTCGGATCCACCTTTTCTTTTTTTTTTCTTAAATACCACACACCACCGGTTATTTATGACGGATCTTTAGGAACGGATGCGACGGAGCGTCGCGCGCTGAGATTTTCCGAACTTAAGCTGACCCTTCCACTGATAATTGCTTTAGAGAATAGGTGGTGCCGGGCGACCGAGACCGGTTCCGTAGGTATGAATCTTAAGAACCGCCACGCTATTGGTCGACGACTGCGCGGTGGGAGTAATGCCTTCTTCTGGGGGAGGAGCCAGCTTCCACGCGGCTTGTGAAAATTCACACCTTTCTTTTATTTGATAGATTGATATTATGGGGGTACTTCGCCGCACAAAAGGCCACTTAAAAGCATACGGCCCGCTGGATCGGATATCCCGTGGGTATTGTTGGCACTTGTCAGCTGTTTATTTATTTGCTCGGAGAGGATCGATGTGCTTTTAAATTTAATGTACCTGCGTGTGAATACAAAAAAAGGATATTTATTCATTGCAGAATTCGTGCTTCCGTATCTTTTTTTTCGTAATTATTATTGAATATCTTGCAATGCACTAAGTAACATGAGAGTACACCTTCAATGTTTTATGTTTGGAGAATTGTTCCTAAGATGACTTTTTTGTGGAAAAAAAATAGAGTATCTGAAAGCTGGATCATACACATAAAACAATTATTAAAAATAATTTGCTTTCTAAAAAATTCTACGAGCGCCATCTTTGGCCAACTACTCCTGAAATGTGGCGTTCATAATATAAGGTAACACTAAATAAGTTACAAATTCATCGCTAGGTGTCGCAAATTCATACCTTGTCTTTTAAATAACCTTAAAAAACTTATTAGTCGTATGTAAATATGTCAGATGGCGCAGTAATGACTTAATGTTAATTTTTGGTACTATGAAAATATAACAAAAATATTATCAATTCTGTCTTGGATTTTTTCGACTAAACTTAGTTAAAAAAATCAAGGATCTCGTGGTCTATGCGGCCTGAGAATGCATTCATTGCAAATAATCTCAATAGCAAAAATGATAAAATAAAGAAAACAAAAATGAGACTTAAATTGTTTCTAACTTTACAAATAATAATAATTTCCTTAGATATTGATACTTGTAAACAATTTTTTTTTTGGAAAATCTGTTGATATAAAAAAATATTTTGACATGTATAAATTAATGTTTTTAATCATGATAAATCAATATCAGTAGTACTGTTCACATTCGACGCAAATAGTAAAACCGCCGATTTAAATAAAAATCATGATTACAAAAATTTATATATTTTTCAAAATCTGGAAAAGGCGCTCCATATATTAAATTAGTCTTCAATGTAAAACATCCGAAGTTAAAAAAAATATCACAGTATTGTAAGCCCTTCAGAAATCCCCTACAATACATTTTTTTTAGCAAAAACTCATCAATTTTTTTTCAAATTTTTTTTACCGTCGTGTATTTAGTTCCTACCCTAACGTATCTCTTGATATCTCAATCATTCACCTCGAGCCAGAGCTCACGATTTCAGAGTAAATTCGCATTTTTTCCTGAAAATGGACCCCCTACTGAGACTATTAAAAAAGCATTTTTAATATTAAAAACGTTATTATTATTACCAAGAGTATTTGGTAGTAATTGTGATAACTACCATATGCCATACCACACTGAACGAAGAGCTAACGAAACGAGCTACACGTTACGTAACGTGCATCATATGCGAAATGCCAATTGAATAAAATCTTAAAATCACATCATGTATACCATAAATTGCTCTTGTCCATATAATACCTTGTGAAATCATACACAAGTTTTAATACAATTTCAGACATTTTTGTAAAAAAGTACCTTCGTAATGGACCACAAAAATACCGTCAAATGTCCAGCAATTTTTATGATTATACACTCAAATAATAGATAGCACAACACACCAGAGTACTTTTTGTTAAAATTATAATAACTTTTTCGTTTTTTCATTTACAATTCTTTGAATATTTTCTAAACAATAGGTCAAAATCTTGTTTTATTTTTAATTTTAAGTAAGTTATTAAGTCAAAAAAAAAACTATAGTATTGTACCTCTGTTAGTCGCTTTATTATAATTTCAGGAAATAATTATGATTTTGACTTATCAGTAGGTACTTGACGGAATTTTCCTCAAAAATTATTTAAAACGGTTTTAGTTGCTGCGTCTTCAATAAAAATGAGAGTTACTAAATAAGTATAAGAATAAAACGTATTTGTTATTAGGTATGCCTAACATTGTATCAATAATTTTTTTGTCTTGTTCGTGATGGAAATAATGTGTAGATTTCGTTTAACGATTTTAAAACATTTTAATAGATATTTTATATAAGTAAAACATTTTATGGAATTCTTGAATTTCATTTATTGTTATAATCATATCGTTATAATCCCAGTATAAACCTAATGAAAAAATAGTTAGAAAATATATATTTGACTCTGGGATGTCATTAAAAATAACCCATGGATAATACCAGCACATTATGAAACACACTTAAACAGGCATATATTACATTATAACTTAAGAAAAAAGTCTAAAAACTGTTAAGCGTGTAGGTCAACTCAATATCATCCTGCTATTTTGAAGCTCAATTACCTCAAAAATGTACATTAACATATTTTTGAGCTCGAGGACGTTTCTTTCAAAACAAAAGGAAACATTTATATCCTCGACCACGGGCGTATAGACCGAGGAATTTTTAATTTATGTTATTAATTAACAAAACTAAAATAAAAACATAAAGTATTAAACCACTTGCTTTTGAAGAGCATACAAAACCCGATCTTAACGGCTTTTGTAATGGTTTTCGAGCTAACGGTGATTAGCAAACTGTATAACGAGCGGTTGGTGGGCTGGGAACCAGGCCTCACGGTCGAAGGGCCCTCTACCTGATTTATGATTGCAGGAAGGGATGCTCCCGTAGAGTAAATTCGGTTGGCCAAATTTATTGTTGAGTTACATAAAACATTTGCAACTTATTTAATAAAAATAATATATGTACTTAATGAACATAAAAGTATTTGAGTTTCCAAAAATGCCATCACTAATCAGTGTTTTAACATCATCGTCTTCTTATTTGTAGCTATGGAAACGATCGACGCACATTGTTGATTATAAGAGTCGAACCTTGCTGCGTGCGTAGGTTCTAATGTCGTCTCGGGTACGGTTGCTTATAAGGAAAATCTCAGATCTCAGATAATAGATGTCGCGCTCGTCTAGCGAGGTCAGTGGAAAGAGCTTAGTACATTTTCTGCTTTCGTAGATCATAATAAATGGCATGTCGTCACATAAAATTGAGAGTAAGCATCGTACACATTTATCCCAGAACCCGCTCTCGCTTGTTTCAGGCCAAGTAACTCAAATGAAATCCGGATATGGAAATATTTGGGGGGAAACCAAAGTCTGGGATTCGGTCAAGAAAATTATTTTATTTAATTTATTCAATTAAATTCCTTTACAGTATTCGTTTTATATATAATAAATTAATACCTAATAAGAATTCTATTAAGAAACTAATAAATTTTCATTAAAGTTTAAAAATGAAAAAAACACCATAATTTATTACAATGAAGGAATAGCAATATCTATTAGGAAAATTAATAAAAGAGATTCTCAATTATTATTTCCTTCTACGGGCTTTAAATAGTGTGCTGTATAGTCCCATTGAAAGTTAAAATGACTACTTAGTACCGATTCGGAAATACGAGAGCCTATTCTTGTAATGTTGTCTTCAATTTATTGCATCGATATCCAAGCGTTACCATTATTTAAATATTTATTGACACAATGGGCTTTAATTATAAGCTGAGTCTTCTTTTTTTCTTTAAAATCTATTATAAAAAAAAAATTATTCAATTATTATCATGGAAATTTTATTGTAGAAAATGTACCTATTTAGCCGCTTTTGAAAGTTACTTAATTTGAAAGTTCGAGTTGTAGAATTTGCAGCTGTTTCCCTGTAATAGAAGTTCCGTGGCCAAAGGAAAAAATATATCTTCGTAGTTTGTTTTTGTACATTTGTCCATTTGTCCGTCCGTCGGACAGACGGACCTTATCTCACCTGCCCCAATCTTTGTTGCATCATTTATGATTTTACGATTTCATTTTTTTGCGACTTTGCCTTAATTATTATATGGCTTTTTTGATCTGAGACCACGATGTAAATATGCGCTCACGGTACAAAAGCTCAATTTCATCAAGTACATTGGCTCTCAACTTTATACATACTAGGAATTATGACATATCTCGGTGTCTTGTGGTTGAATTCATGTGAAATAGACGACTAGTAGCTTTGTAATAAACAATAATGTAACTATGTATTTGCATGTGGTACAGCCATGCTGAAGTCTAACTGATCTACTGGCCTCAGCATGGAAATGAACCGGCTCGGCCGGTGAGACACCATGCTCTCACAGGTTAAAAGCCTGAAATAACAGCCTCAGCTGTTGCATTTAATTCAATGGGTGAAAGTTCGCTCCCCCTCCATCAGATGTTTTATTCCTACGAAAGAGGTTCGCAACACACTAGTGAATCTTCTGGACTTGCAAGTGTCCATGGATGGCGGTGAGCACTTACTATCTGGTGGTTCACATGCTCGTGTGTGCCTCGAAAACTCACCGGACTCTTCTGAATGTACGTGAAATTTGAACGCACATGACCTTCTGCATATTTCAAGCTGGTGAGCACTCCTACCGTTGTTCATTGAATATGTAAAAAAGTGTTGTCACCACTGGAACTTCTTTGCATTACGTCATTTCTCTATGCATTATATTTAATATGCCATATTTCTCGATTCTCCTCTTTTGAACGTATGCTTAGCTTCGTAATGCCGCCCACTCTTCCTAGCCAGGTTTTTCCATCAATTTTTAATTTAAACCAATTTTCGTCCGTAGTGATTCACCAATTTATCACCTACGTATATTGAGACAAAAACTAAGTAATGCAAATACGTTCTTTTTTTCTCAAAGCTCAGAAAATAACAATAATTTACGCATATTAACTTCAATTTCTTTTATCGGCAAAACCTCTCAAGTTATACCTTTTCGCTAGTTTATTGTACACAAAGGAGTTGGAGAAAATATTGAAGTATTTGACAAAGGTCGTGTTAGCACGTCGAACAAGGATCTTGTAGTAAGTTCTTTTCTCCGTAAAGGCATCAACAAAAACGCCATGTTTTGATTTTTCCTCAATAAAAATAACATCTGACATATTGGCTAAAGCTACGGCTTTAACATAAACCAATATTTGAGTATATAGAAAGTTTTCTTAGTATCATCTTGTATTCTTTCAACGACCACTAATATCGCTTTACTAAAACAACACAAATTTACGAAATATAATAAAGAATAACGGAGTAGCTATAGACAATGAATGAATAATTGAAATTGATCTTTTTTGTATAAAAACGTTTTTTTTAATAATCCGTTTCTCTAGGAAAAAATTAAATATACGGTTAAGGGACCCCATTAAAAACAAAGTTTTTTTCATTATAAATAATGCAAAGTAAGTAATGAAATGAAAGTTTCCTTTAATATTATAGAAAAATTATTCATTGATTTTAAAATTAGATATAAAACAGTAAATTATAAGTCACATATAAATTACGAAATAATAAATTAGAAAAGCGAGATAGAGTGAGAATAAGAGACAAAAACGCTTGGAGGGGACATAACGCCTTTTCATTATGTTGAGATTTCTACCATCCAACTCCTTCCGCAAACCGTGTTAAGGAATTTCGTATCGATAGGGACCCTTATAATTTCGCCCTATCTGCACGTATGTGTAACTGACCCGTCCCCGTTTATGCGTCATAGTTTTACAACTCAGATATATTTTCATCGTGTTTAATAAATTTGTACAGGCATTGTCTCATGTAATATATCAACGCCATTTAGTTATGCAAAAGTGTTATAAATAAAAAAATAGGGGTTGCTTTCCGTCCATAACATTAGAAGGTGAAAGTTTTTGTTTTGTAGACTTTATGTATTGTATGAGATACCTTTAAAAGCATATTTCAAATGCATCAAAGATTTTTAAGAGAATTTATTTCTCAGGGGTATTTTTGCGACCTATTACCTTCCAAATTGATTTACTTGGTATCCCCTCTCCTTTAACTTTCGGACTAAAAATTTTAAAAATCTGAATAAAATCGTACCTAGTAATAGAGCTAGGTAATAAATGGCACGAAATTTGTATCAACGTTTTTTAGATATCCAAAATGTTCAGTGGTCACTAATAATAATACAATCACCTGCCCATGTGGGCACGTGTATTGTAATACAATAGACACCTATATCTGTGTCTATACTATTATGGATACTTGATCATCATTATCAACATTCCCTCAACATTCAGCTAGTTGCAATAACTGAAAAGGACAAGTCCCGATACACCGAAGGGAGCGAAATTGCATGCATGCCTTTAGTCGGAGACTGGAGTCGGAATAGGTTTAAACTTATTGCAATTGCAAATTTCAAATGACTCCGTTCGTTATTAAGGAACCGACGATATAGCAGTCCAACTTCCACCTTGGGCGGCTTATAAAATTGTGTATAAATACTAAATAGTGCGAGACGTGCTTCTTCAAAGTTACCTCCTTTCTATGTGGTGTATAACTTACTCCTTTCTCTCTATCTTCAAATCCAGCGACGGGCATAAGAAGACGGACGTCAGAAACAAAAGCATCATAAGTACACTGGGGACGACCTTGAAGATCGACGATAACGTTAACTAAACAAGTCGATACAATGTCATGCGTTGAAAGCGAACACGCGCCGTGAGGTGGGTCTGACAAGCCGGCGATCGCCGTAATTGAACGGGCCCCGCCGCCGCGGCGCGTCACGACTTACGCGTCGTGACGTTTGGGGCTTACAGGGATGTCTATTTTCCATTTCGAATGTACTACGTACTACCCGATAATGATCACGTCATTCACGTGCAGGTAAGTTTCGGGAATAGAGAGGCAGTCGGCCACTCAATGTTCAATTTGGGATAACACTTTTTGAATATATTCGTATAACCTCTCCACTGCCTGGGCAATCGAGCTTCACTCGGTGTCTTCCGCGTTTGACGTGATTATGTGATACCTACCCATGGGAAAAGTTGCTGGCATACGCCATTGCAAAATTAATCTATTTTACTTTGTACACATGAGATGTAACCACATCCAAGTTCTACTGAATGGTGCCAAATAAAGCGACGCTTAAATTTTTTTTATCTCGTTTTTTTTCCAACGTAGACGTCGACATAGATACTCTTAAAAAGCATTACTTCATTGCCTAATACAAATTTAGATAGAAATCGTTAGGGCCGTTTCTGAGATAGTACAAGAGTTGCTCACTTAAAATCAGATTTTGATTAGTGGTGAATTCTTAGTTTTCAATTTAATTTCATACTAAATAAATCTGTAACGTTTGTCTGTACAATCAGTTTTTTTTTTGTTAAATTTAGTAACAGATATATATTTTTTTGACTTACTGCTCCCAATTCCATCATTTTTTTTAATCATCTTTATCGGTCTGTGTGTCTGTCTGTCTGTACGTGGATACGTCGTTTTATAACTCAAGAACGGTTTGACCGATCGTGATGAAAATTTATAAATAAAAAAAACAGGTCATTGCGTAAATTTATTAGCCACAAACAGTCTGCCTGTATATATATTTTTTTATAATGTAAGAACACTTTGATAGATTTTGATGAAAATTGGTGTACAATCAAAGCATGTTATTGAACAAATTATAGGTTACTGTCTCACTGTCCATCTGTGTGTATATTATATTATATCTTAAAAATTTGTTTTACCCATCTTGATGAAAATTGGTGGACAGTCGAAATATGTTACATCGTGAATAATAGACAACTGTCTGTCTGTCTATATCTCAGTCTGTCTATATGTTCTTTTATGGCTTAAAAACGGTTTGACCCATCTTAATAATAAATAAGGTGCAGTCAGAACATGTGATTGCGCAAATGATAGATTACTGACCGTCTGGCTGTATGCACGTTATTTTATGACTTAAAAACTCTTTTATCGATAGTAATGAAAATTACTATAACTACACTAAAAGCACATGATAGACTAATGTCTATTTTTGTGTTTTTTTTATAACTTAAGAAGGTTTTGGCTGATCTTGCTAAAAATTGATAACAGTTAGCACATGTGATTTCGCTAATAATAGATTCTATATGATTACCGTACACTGTAAGATTACAGTAAAAAATGTTTTTAATTTTTATTTATTTGGTAGCCATATTCATTTTCTTTTATATAAATACGTGTTAATATGTTTTAATAATTCTGATTTTAATCACAATGAAAGGGGGTTGCATTTTTTATTAAACTTTTTATGGAGTGAGTTACATTTATGAAATTTGATATTAATATTACTTATTATTAGTAATGAGATGTATCTTTCACAATTAGGTGGCGGAATGGGGTTGTGTAATATGTAAACATGAGTGTATTTCGGTCGTTCTTTTTTGAGTACCTAAAGTCTTTATCAAATTATTATGAAACTGACCATGTGTTGTACTCGCCAATGAGAATATTTCTGAAAAAGGAAACTTGTATTTTATCTGACATTGTCTTTGTTTTTTTTTATTATTGAATCGAATTAGTGAACAGATTTTAAGAATTACTTAATTAGTAGAAGCTCTTTGAGTAAAATACACTATTGACATTTCGCTTTAGTTTCATCTGCATATTTGTGTCATTACATATTCTAAAAATTCCACAGGAAGTTCCATTATCCCCGAGTAATATAGCTAAATTTCATTTTGATATTAGCTTTTATTCCGGTTTCGTCCAAATTGGAACTGTCAACGGTTACAAAATCGAAATTGCAAACGAGACGAGGAGCAGAATCGGGAACCGAGACCAGACGGATTCGAAATCAAGAACGGGACCAAGATCGAAATCAACCGTGAGACCAAAATTGAAATCGACGATGTGACCAAAATTAGAAACGCAATCGTTACCTCGATCGGAATAAGAGATCAGAATTGAGAGCGAAAACGGGATATAAATTGAGACAGATCGAAATTAGAATTTACTTAAATCAACGCCGGGTTTAGGAATCATAAGCGAGGCCGCAATCGGAATCGAAGGGAGACAAATTGGTTTTAAAAATTTAATTTTCGTTAGTTCATTAAATTCTGTATAATTTTATACCAACTTAGAGAAAATGAAACATTTTATATTCAGCGCATATAAATCGGAATATCTTTTATTTATGGTATATAATAGTTTCTCGGAATCCGTTTAATCGATTTGGATCCTTTAAACTGTCCTCTATTGAAGTAAATTCTAAGGTGGTCCCGTAAACATTTGTGTCACTTGGAACATGCTCTTTTTAGAAAATCGGAAAATCTATCAATGACAATCACATAAGCGTGATTGTCATTGATAGATGCATTCCACTGATTTTGTGTTAACTATTTAGAACGTAACAGCTGATACACCTCGTTTATATTGCGTTTATATGTAAATCTATTTGGATGTGAACACATATTTTTCTACGGAAATATTTTCAGTAGTTTTTTTTTAATATGCAGTTTTTATTAACGCTCACTTATTCATGATATCCCATTTTTCGATGGTTTAAGTAAAAATAAGAAAACTTGAATGACTTGAAAATCGACCGACTCTATCGATCCGAAACTGTAAGTCCGAAACTGGTAGTACTCCAACTAAAAATGTAGAGAATCTGGAAATATAATAAATGTACATGCTTCAAACTCTTTCGTCGCAGCAAAAAAACGTTCACAAAAGATGAACACCGCGTTCGAAAATTCAATTAAAACAGTTGTTTCTAATTGATTCTAAAAAGGTTTCTGTCGGTGCGCAACGGCAATTGTTAAAAAAGTTGCCAAAAAGGAAAGAGAAAAGTTAAAAGCGAAACTTTTTATAATGAAATAAACAGCATAAGGCGGAAGTTGGACTCCCGCAATCAAAGTCAATACCGACGAACGAAACCAATGAAATCTGTAATTACGCTAAGATTAAACAAAAGAAAAACACAGCATTCCTCAGAAGTTGGAAAAATTTAATCTAAAACAAAATTGGCACAAAATTCATCATTCACAATCCATTTTATAATAGTAGGTATCTATACACATGATATAGACACTTATTATAATAAAATCGACAAGGGTTCTCTAAAGAATGGTGATAATGTTATCAACGTGAACTAACAAATTATTTTGTAAATAGTTTTAAAAAAAAGTTGTTAATAAATTTTGTTTACAATAACTTTTATTTAATTCATTTATAAAGCTTTATTAGTGTACTTTTTCTTAGATTTTTAAAACTCAATATTAAGTTTTAATAAACTGAATTTATTTCAACTCAAAGAAGAGAGGTGGGGCACAAAATGAACAAATGTAGAAGCTAGTAAATAGTAAAATGCATACCTAAGAGAAAAAATTACTTGAAATTTTTTATTGTATTAAAAAAAACCTAACGACAATCCGTACATTGGAGTGCGAGAAAAAAAAATCTCTATCTGGTGTGTGGAAATCTATCTTTAATTTTTTTTCAAAATAACTTCACATAATTATAAAGCAGTTCATATAAGATTGTTCATCTGTATAAATAATTTAATTATAAGTGGTGGACTTATCAGAGTCTCACATATAGGTTAAAGGATAGATGGACAAATTAAAAAGTATAAGGGTTCGTTTGATGCCTGTCAAAGAACGCTGAAAATAAACTATTTAATAGTGAAACTGTTGATATCTCGAAAACAATATTTTGATTATGTCTAAAGTGAACAGAAAAGTCCAAAGATAATCTTACAAATTTTTCTTGAGGTTCCGTACACCCGATGAAAAAATCAACCTTACATGGGATCATTTTTGTGTTTACATATTATTTGTCAGTTTTTCTTTTGGTTACAGCCTGATTTTTTCTAGATAAAAAAGATTGCAATGTACACATTTAGGTAAGTCATTTACAGGCAAATACTGTATATAAAAATATATTTTATTACAAATAAACACAAATTTTATTTTGAGGGCCAAATTAATTAAAAAATAAATTATTAAGTCCGAACGTAACATGTCAAATGAACAAACAGCTTTTTATCAGAAGTACAAAAATTTTAAATAGACATTTTAAAAGATATTTAAAAAAAATAATCAATAAGCTAATATCGAGGACTTGGAATCAAAAAATTAGATGTTAAATTATCAAATAATGCAACATTTTGTTGGTTGATTTTCCAACTTCATCAGGCAATCTACAATCAAACATTACATTTTTTTTTATTATTTAAACTGTTATAAAATGTAAAAATTAAATTTAACAATTAGACGAAACTAATATTAATAAAAATTAAGATTATAAAATTTAAATACCTTGCCGTTAACATCCTTGTTATAATATTGGGCTTCATGTCACCAAGTCAACATACAATGAGACAAGAGTCATTACCAACTACCTGTAAATATCTGAAAAGAAAGTTTATACTGTTCCAAGTCATTAATGAAGCCTTTTTCAATAAAACTTTCAATTAAACATTTTAATTTGACAAAAAAAAAACCATTAGCTTATCTCTGGTAATATAAAGCCTAAAAATAAAAATAATAAATATAGGCACTTACGCACAGTTTACAGAAAAGCCTAAATGAAAACCTTATCTTAAAACTCTCATGGGGTACGTAAAGTAATCGTCAAGAAAAGATGTTTATAAAATAGGACTAATGCGACGATTTATAATACCCTGGCCACGCGAATTTGACTCGCTATTTGCTGACTTTTTTTTACCCTTAATTTTTGTCTTTTAAAGCAACTCTCCATATTAGATCGTAAGATACGATTTGTGTATATGACTATTTCGCCGAGCAGATCAATCCCCTATATTCTCATGCTCGGAGCCAGACACGTGCGAATTCTTTGAGCTTTCTGAAGTTCGCCCATGAGCCTACAAAGTCCGCGTAATAATCCGAGCCTACAGAAAGCACTTGCAGACTTACTCGAGGCTCGAGACAGACAGAGTAATCTACAAATAACAAATAGATTAAAAATAGATAAATTATTATATACATGCATATATTAAAGACATATAAATATAATATATGAAGAGGATATTTCAAGTAAATTAATCATCATAATTTTAAGTGCCTCCACGTAGCTTTTAATAGGAGTTAATTTCAATAACTAGAGAATAATATTTTTAATAAAAAAATTTGGTTGCCTGTAAAGTCGGTATACGGGCGAAAGTTTTACGTGACAACGACTTTGAATGGTAAAATCATTTTAATGTGAATATTCATTCGTATAGTAGGAAGAAGGATGAAATAATAGTAACAATTTAAAACATTTATTTATACAAAGAATTATATTTAAAACATTAATTTATACAAAGAATCTCGCACTGAATTTCATATTAACAAAATTTTATTTTTACCTTTACACATACATACGTATTTATATACAAATATACATACAATAACTTGCAATACATTTGCAAGCTATGCACTAATTCTCTAGTGCTGCGCGCGCGGCAGACCGATCATAGTTGAGTGGGAGAGAGACGCAAGGCATTCGGCGGGCCTCTCTCTCGTTCGGTGACTCATCGTTACGTTACCGAGCGTTACATTTTTCATAAGTGACTCCCAGCCGCAACCTAATTTAAGACGTTGTCACGTCAAAAAAAGTATTACTTAAGAAAACTAATTAATGTCTGGTTTTTATTTATATATATAAACGATACTTTTACGCTTTCTTTAGTATATAAGCAGGCATATTTTTTCCATTGACGTATAAGCATTAATATATATTAATAATTCTATTCAAAGGAAATGTCCAAAATTATTGACTTAACGAACGAAATGAGATTTTTGTTGCGAAACAAATGACAATAAATAGCAATGCGTATCGCTCATAACACTCATACAAGTGTATAAAAATAAATGAATACTTTAAAATGTTAGTAATGTGCTGATGAAAATATTAACTGTACATATAAGGTTAATTTTGAGATTAAGTGATAATCGATTATAGTAATGCGCAATGGACATAAGTTTAAGAATTTAAATAAGTAAATATATAAATATAGCATAAAGCGTTGTTTGTTATTATACGTGTATAATAACAATGTTATATATCTATATTAGAAAAATTATGTAAAGAAGTTACATATGTAATAGAAGACGGATGTGGTATGTAAGAAAACTGGAAAGTATAATGGAAATAAATACTATAGGAAATAAAAAATGCGACATTAATATAATATTAAGAAAGCGACAATTAATTGAACAGGCATATGTTAATATGAAGCTTTCAATCTGTTTGCGAAATAGAAAAAACAAATTATTTCATTAAAATTTAAAATGAAAAATATTATACGCGCACGCACGCACACACGCACGCTCGCACGCATACACACACGCAACCATATACACACATATGTAATAATTTTTAATCTCTTGCATTGCTCTATAGTGTTGACATTTTTCTTTACAAAGCGAACGTGGGACGTAGGTGATGACAATTGGTAAGGTAAGATAACAATAGAAAAAATTTAAATTTATTTTATGTCTATCTTATAGAGTTAATACCATTAATAAATAATATAATAGCTAATTATATAATATAATAACTAATACCATTCATTAATTAGAAGTAAATGTTTTTAAGATAAATCTGTCAGGGTACGGAATGACGGACTTTTATAAGAAATAGCGACAACCTAATGTATCTGATAATTATATTTAAATTTTGCATATACATACGACTCACCTTTATCATGTCGCTCACTTTTAACAAAGACATAAAAAAGCATATTGTTTACACATATATCATTATTTTCTCTTAAACTCCACCTTACGTCATGTAACTTTGTTATTTTCTGTTTCCAATTGCTAAATTACAAATAATAATTTGTAATTATTATGGCAACGGGATACATACGTCGAAAGATCGCAATCGATTGATGGCGGAGGCGCACGAGGCGTAGTTTCACGCATCCTTAAGCACATCGTAAGCTGTTAAAATACATACATAATTGACAAGCAAAAATAGCTGTTTGGCAAACTTTAGTAGAAATTAAACTCATATTCTTTTCAAAAAAATATTATGCAATGTAGATGAGCGAATTAATTTTTTCTAAAATGTAAAGGCTATTTCGCGTATTTTTCCTATCGAGCGAAATATATTTTATTGTGTTTTCAGCAAAACAGTTGTGTAATATATGTTTTCATGTGCAATATATATTTTTTCCAAGACATATTTTGGCCAAAATGCAATATAAATTATTGCATTTTAGGCGAATAACACTTGTTTTGTTTCGGATTTTCCGATGATTGGATCCTCCTCCATTCTATATAATAAAATGACCCATCTAATAAACTGACAAAAACTAATTTTGAAATTAATTTCCACTTTCGACGTCCTCCTTTTAATGATTATTCGGGCTGAAGCGCGTTATAAGGGAGAAACAAGAATAAAAGAAACTAATAAAGATCGAAAGCAGAAACTAAAACTGGCAAAAATAGTGTTTGGAATTCTATAGTGCGAAACAAAACATAAAAATAAAATAATAATGTAGAATTTATTGTTTTGGATTTGTAAAGGCAAACCAAATATGCGTATTAATGGTATAGGTAAGTATTTAGGTGATGGACTCAAATCATTCCTAATTGAATTGTCAAAAACTTTCGTTGGTTATTTCCATTCCGTTTCCATCCCTAATAGACGACCATCATTAATAGAACTAGTCACTGAGCACACAATCACTTATAGCATACACCATTTGACAAATTATGTGCCCATCGCTTTTATTATTTTTTATTTTGTATCATTCGAAGTTGCGACAGGGCATAGATCGATCGCTTTCGACGCCCACAGCCATGCCTTTGATCGACAATTTTTTCGGGACCACTTATCTCGATCCCGATACCGATGACGTAATCAAACTGTATTTAATATTGGCGGCGTTAGTGGGCGCCGACAGACTCGACTTATACGACTTTAAGAGAAACTTCAAATTCTGTATTAGAGTATTTGCCGTGGCTTTTAACGCGATCATTATATACTCCTCGGTGCGGTACCCGTGTGAGACCAACAGGAATAAGATCATTCTGTCGTGCTGTTTAACCGAATTTTACATTTGTGTCTTGAAGGCGCACGCGAGCCTCGATCACATGAGAGACTTTTGATAACGTTGCGTACTTTCGACTTGCGATTCGGAAATATTGCTTCTCTCAATACCAAAATTAATTCAAAGAAGTATAAAAATCTTTGTTCATCATTGTTACGTTTTTGTTGTTATTTATTTACCTTTCTTACGCCTAAATTCTGCTTCAATACGAATCCTAATGATTTGCTACTTCAAAATTTGGCTTTCGAATTCTTGCTTACAGTGGAATCGATGTTGTATACTGACTTAATGGCATTAATATTACATAGACTCAAAACCATTAACAGTTTTCTTGAGACACTGAATCCAAGCTATATAAGTACAATCGATTCTACTGAAGAAACTGTCGTCACAATGGCTAATCAAGAGAATCGCATCGCATTAAAAAACATACAAAACATGTACAAGCTGTTAGTAAAGGCTGTTACTTCATTGCACAAAGCGATCGAATGGCAGGTGAGAACATTAACAATACTATTGAAATTGAAAAGTGATTTAAAATTCTAAGTATTAGTAAAGTGATTGAATTTCAACTACTTGACAAAATAAATCATTTTCAGTATAAATTACATAATTTTCTATTTGTAATTATAATAAAAGATGCAAAAATAATAATTCGCACTAATAATTATTATTTATAAATTCAGCTAACGGCGGTGTTGGTATTAGACTTTGTGCCGAGACTTTTGGTTTGGTATTTAATCGTCGAGATGATAATTGGAAAATTTGTAAGTATACCTACAATTATTCAAATACACATATAAGGAACTAGCTTTTGCCCGCGGCTCCGCCCGCGTAGGCATAAAATGTATTCTTTCATCTTGTTCATATGGAAATTTTTTTATAGGGCCAATTTATACATATTGTGATATAACCACAGCCCCTATATATTCGTAGCTATTTCGTTTACATGGCTGATGTTTTTTAAAGCAATATAAAGCGACAACTTAAAAATTGTTGGAAGTTAAACATAATTCATACCTACTGATTTTTTGTACATTTCATCACTATTAATTAAAATGAAAATCGGTCCAGCTATTCTCCAGTTATAAGTGTTCGAACAGTTATATTGTGTAATGTATTTAAATTGGAACTAAGTATTTTATAAGATGAACTCGCTAATATGTATTATAGGTATTATAAATGCTATAGTTTGTAAGGATGGATAGGTACGGAAGTATATAATGATTGATGGTAGTGCAAAAGTTATAGGTGGCTACTGCAATATACTCCTATAAACTATGTTAAACGATTTATTTTGGTCTGTATAAACATGCAGATTTTGCGATTAAGAAACGCGTGAGCAAGTCACATAGAGCTGGCCGTGGGAAAACATTGCGTGCTCAAATGTATGCCTGCTACCTTTATGGTCTGACCCTGCCGCCGGACCGCACCGTAATATCGCGCACTCGCTTGTCATTCGTCATAACTATTCAAATATTTGTCCAAATGATGGAGTGTAAAAGACAAAGTTTATCTACTTTAAACACCAGATGCGATAAAATTATATATTTTGATATAAGGATCAATTTGTTACTAAAAAATGTGCATTAGAAATAAATTATCTATTATTATTGCATTTATGGTTCACTATTTTGGCGATAATGGCTTACACATAAAAGATAGTTATATGCTGTCGTGAGCTTTTTTGTAGGACTATTTAAGATAAACATTTCCATTGTACATTATATACGTGTAATTCCAACGGTTTTTGCGGCGCGCGCCAGAATACCTCGCAGATGGCAGATTTTCTCCTGCTTACTTGACACTTCTCGTTATATTTTGGTTAATTCCCACTATATCTTTATAAATTATAGCCTATGTGTTATTCTGATGTAAGCTATATATTATTGTACCGCGTCATCGAAATCCATTCAGTAGTTTTTGCGTGAAAGAGGAACAAACATCCATCCATACATCCATCCAAACAAACTTTCGCCTTTATAATATTAGTAAGGATGATAAGCTTCGTAAGGAAATATTTCGATGTCACTTTATTGAGAATAATATTTGTTTATATATATTTTTGATGTTAAAATTGATATCCATTTATAAAAATATTAAAAAATTGGTTGTTTGTAAAGTCGGTTTATGGACGATAATTTTACATGATAACATCATAAGAAAACATTAATGAAAAGTTGCATACTTTTTATGAATTGAATTGAATTATTATCACTGAATTGTCATTATTTTGTATCTCTCTTCCACTCCAGCGTCACGCTTAGGTCGATCGTGCCTCTCTATTGTTCCGCGCTCTCGCTCGCACGCCCGATTCAGGCGGAACGCGACAATGAGTCATGCTTCGTCGAGCGTGTAGCCGTCGTTCATCAATTTACAAGACGTCATTACGTCAACAAAACAATAAATGAAAAACAGATACTAAAATCTAACCTAAAATAATATCTTCTGATATAGTATATACAAATATTGTATTATTTTTACAATATAACCTGTATAAGTGTCAGTGTAAGTCGACAAGTCAAAGCAGACATGCTTCCAAGTTTCCAGACAAACAATCGATGTTATGTTACGAGGTAAACGCGCTAATTTTAATAACGAATGAAAAAATATAATGTTTCGAATATAAAACATCAGTAGACATTATTAGATGTATCCTTACTTTTTAGTGTTTTTTTAAGTTGGATCCCATTTTCTTACTTAATACATACTTTTGGTATTAATTCTATTCTTGGCTACTCTCATTCTTGTTATTTCCCAACGCACTTCACAAATATCGTCATTGTAAGTACTAACATTAATTACAAAGAGTTAAAATTTTCCATGGTATATTATTAGTTGTTTTCGACACACAATATTGCTAAAAAGAAGTGGTTTTCTCCTTGATAAGGAGCTTAAATTTTTATTATCCACTGGTTAAGTTTCGAAAATATTGAACAAAATGGTTCCAATACAATTTTTTACCATCACGCGAATGACATTAGTGTTGAAACAATAACGCAAAATATTTTTCTCCTAAGATACTTAAATATAATTTTAATAGAAAATTTCTCTCTAATATAATTTAAATAGAAGTCTGATTTAATAAAATTGTGCCGTCGAAATCCCTAAACTTATAACCTGAGAAGGGTTAAATTCCTGTGCCGAACTACGGTCCGTCTGGAGTCTAAGCCAGACCTGAAAAGCCGAAGTAGAGCTGCGTCAGACCTGTACATTTAATAAAAATATTAAAACTCACAAAACAGGGAGAATGCCGACAGCTCTATTTTGTGGTTTATCATATGTGATACGAAATATTAACCACTTAAAGTATTTACTAAAATCGGTGTTTTCGAAGTTTTAAAACGAGAATGACTGAGCAAGTCAAATAGTTTGTCTATTTTGATAGTATGTTTACAAATGACGCGAAACATATGAACAACGATGAAGACGTTGAAAGTGCAGTAAATTCGCGAAATAACATGAACTGGGGCTTGCTGCAATCAATGATAAATGTGTCTTACTATAAGCACGTTTGGCTATCCATCCATAAGGGAGCTCTGTTCTCTACATTTATGTATGGCAGAGAAAATTGGGTTGGATTCAGAAGAAACATGAAAGTAGAATCAATGCAGTGGAGATGCAATCTCTAATAGTATCCGCGGATTATCTTTAAAATACGGATGTAGGTCCAGCTTTGTCAGAGAGCGATCTGGTTTTACTAGAGTAGAAAAAGGTGTTACCGTGATTTGACCAGAAATGTGAATTAAAATTAACTTACAAAACAATTCTCTTAAGCGATCGTGTAAGATAGCAGTGTCGGAAAGGATTGCCCTAAAACAATTTATGCGGATGAAATAAGTGACATCTAAAAAAGTACCATGAACTTGCATGAACGATTTAGGGAGGTCAGTAAAACGAAATATCGTACCATGTGTGTATCTGTGGTCTCTATCTACCCTAATGGATATTAAATTTCAGTTTATAAATACATAAAAAAAAATTTGTGTATATCTTCGACTCAAAGTAAAGTGAACCTTACTTGTAGTAAGGAACATCAACTATATAGTTAGACAGCGGTACTGGTCCGGTCTCGTATATTCAGAGTTTAAAATCGGATGCTAACCGAATTTATATCGAATATACTAACTCCCCGAAACTAGAAAAAGATAAAAATAAACATTCTGGTTATGCACGAATAAATGTTATAAATTATATAAATATGTAGCAACAAGATTTTTTTTATTTGATAAAAAAAGAGCGCTATTTGTAATATCGTAACAGTGATTGGTTCCATGATTAGTTTAGATAATAACTTTCATGTTATGGTATATCAGTATTTTTATGTGATGATTTTTTGAGCAACAAAATTGAGGTTCGACGCATCTGTAGACGATATCTAAAACACAAATTAAAATATAACCTTACAATATGATTACTACTTTAGATATAGAGAACGGATAAGGTGTTCGTTCAGTTAGATATTGCTACGAGTGACCGACATCTTATTACATACGCAAGTGTTCCTAAATATGAAAAAAGTAATATTTATAACGTTAAAACAAAAGTTACAAGTCGTTAATAATAATTTTGAGTATTTCATTAACATAAACTTGAATATACACCTCTGAAATGATGCCGAACGCACACTTGAAAATAAATTACAAAATTATTACAATAATTTTCTACAATTGAACTCAAACATACTCGAGTTTCAGATTTTATAGTCCCACTGCAATCAATTAAATAAATAAATAAAATAAATTAAGCCTTTATTGATCAGTTTACAACAGTTAATTCTTAAGTATGACTATGGATCGGTACTTTTTTCCCCAGCTTGCCCTTCGACATAGGCCTCCTCTAAGGATTTCCACTTATCCCTGTCCCTAGCAATCGTCATCCATTCTGGACCAGCAGTTCTCTTTAAATCTTCTTCCCAGCGTTTTGGTTGTCTCCCTTTGTTCCTTTTCCCATCTCTGAAGTACCATTCTGATATTGTTTTTGTCCATTTCCTCATTCTCTGTCTTAACGTATGTCCTGCCCATTGCCGTTTTAATGTTTTACATATTTTGCCCGCATGTTTCAATTTAGTTATTTTTTAAATATTTTCTAAGATTAATAAATTCACGTTAGATATATACATAGCTATTTCATTGTAAGACCACTGTAATCAATTATCCCATACCAAATATTCGTTTATTAATTATTAAAAGGATGAAAAAATTGTCATATTAGAAAAGGAAACAATGGCGAATGCCTATTGGAATAAGAATAAGACAATACCTATTGAATTTCTTTAGAGGTTTTTCTCAATAGTCAATAGTCGTAGAAGGCGGGCGACTTTCGACTTTAATATATGCTTTCTTGGTGTCTGACTTCTTAGCAGAGGATGTTGACTTTGGCTCCGTTTTCTTGTGAAACTGATACCCGTATGTGGCCATTAACCGACTGTTATTATACACCCACAGAAATTTGTGGATATTACATATTTGCTTGAAATGGAAATAGGAAGTAATATTTGTACGTATCTAATAAATATTAAAGTTTGTAAAGTGTAAAACGAGATAAACTACAGTTCTTATTTTGGCACTTACAATAAAAGTTTTGAATCACTTAGTTAACCGATACTGAAAATATTATATTAAAGTTAATAAGAAAAGCCCAAAATTGATTACATAAATTCATGGTCGTCTGTATCATGCAAAATTCATTTCAAACGGTTTTTTGGGTCCAATTTTTCCATGTACTTATGTGGCAATATTTATGGTATTGACGTCACAATTTAGTGGTATCAGTAAACGGTATCGGTAAAACTTCAAAAATTGTAATAAAAATTACTATACACGATATAAAATTACCATACTACGTAATTGATTTTCAAAATTACCTGCAGGACTGTTGGTGGGCGGTTTCAGTCAGCACCGCAATAGTCGGCCTCATAAATTTGTTCTTGCAAACAATACCGAGTCTCGTCTGTGAGCAGATACATTATGAAGTCGACAAGATCAAAGAAATCACCTCTTCACACTTGTGTTCAACATTGGGTATACAGCAGTATTATTGACGACTTCGTTAATAAGATCATCCCATAAAAATAAAATGTACGCCAAATCACAATTTCAGATAAGGAAAGCCGCAAATATAGTCGTGCGTTGCTGGCGGACGTAAGAGAACACGACCTGTCGCTCAAGCTGCTGCGTGCGCTGGACTTCGGGATCTCTCTTCCCATCAAATGCTTAACCCTGACTTTCACCTACCTCATCATCCTTCTGCAATTCGGAAAGCTGATTGAGAAGCATCTAATCAATGAAAAAGTCTAATACTGAAAAATTAAACGTAACTTTTGAGATAACAATTCGGATACCTTTAAAAAGCTCCAAAATGTTATGTAATCTTATTTTTAAATTTATCTAACATTAAAAAGTATTTTATAATATAAGGTACAATTATAAATTATCACGT
Organism: Eumeta japonica; assembly: GCA_005406025.1. NCBI lineage: Eukaryota > Metazoa > Arthropoda > Insecta > Lepidoptera > Psychidae > Eumeta > Eumeta japonica. The sequence goes on from BGZK01000127.1 coordinate 427,592, forward strand.
ATTATATGTTTGAGTGCACAGATTTTAAGTAATAAATTAAAAAAAACAAAACTCCTGTATTTTTTTGGTTCATTTATCGAATAAATTATAAAATATACCCTTTATTCCTCTTTCTAATTTGTACAATTAATTATGACAATATAATATCGTTATTGATTATAGATTTCATGTTCATTCTATAAATAATACATTCTCAAAATTTAAATTTTCATATACAAGTTTTATATATAATACTTATATATAAACCGGCAAACCAGCGAGCAATAAGAACAAAATCGTAATCAACAACTTTTACCTATACGTAACGAGCCGCTCGCTCATTAATGCGCAAAGCATAAAATAGGCAACAGCGAGCGACATGTAGGACCAAAGCTTTTGTATAAAAATATTTCCAGCGTTTGCTTGGATTGTACAGTAATTTACAGAAAAAACTATTTATCTTAATTAATGGATATAACGGTGGGATATTAATAATTTATAAACTATTCACACACATTAAACAGCCTGAATATTTTATAAAACGTAAAGAAAGAACAAAACGAGGATCATTAAAGTCAGAGAAATAACAATCAGGATCTGAACAATTTGTTCTAAAGTCAGGTTTAATAGTCATATAATTTTGAAGGATTATTATGAATCCTCTGCATATTTTTGATAGCGTTCAAATCTGGGTGACATGCGATACAGATGGAGCAATTCGAAACTTTTTCTTCTATTAGTAAAATATTTTTTTTAAGTTCGTAATTTATAAAACTATTTTGTGGATTTAGTACTTCGTATACTTTCTGTTTCAGTATACTTAACGAAAATTAATTCATTAACTTTACCTCATTCCTTCGGCACGTCGCAATGAGACACGCTCAAAAGTTTCAGAAATATAAACAATTTCAGAGCAGGCATCTTAAAACAGAAACTCATATCACGTACTTAAAGGTATTATCCGGCGGGTGTGTTTTTAAGTACGCGATCCTTGCCTTTCCCCGGCGCGATCACAAAGGAGGATTTCCGAGAAGGATCGAAACTCGTTGGAGCGGGGACTCCCCGTTTACCACATCACGTGGAATAAGCACTCGCGGATTTCAAACTCCTTTGCGCGCCCTCCAGATGTCGTGTGAAGCTGGTAAGACATTTCCCTTTTGCGATCCACGATGAAATCCGGGAAACTGATTTTCGGCGAAAAATAAATACATAAGAAAATATCGTGTTTAGGCGTCGGATATATTTCGAGTTCTTAGAATATTCAGGCGAGCTCTCTTCGTTGCCTTTCTGATAAACTTACAGCGGTGTGCATCAAACTCGTATTTGAAATAGTTAAATGTTAACTGCCAAAATTAAAAACTAAACACGTCAAAATACGTTGTTATAACTTCACAATTGGCGATTTACTAAATTAGTCTTAAAGGTATTGGCATTTGTGACATTAAATTAATTTCATAAATGCCAATATCTCTAAGATTACTCATATTTTGACATGTTTAACTTTAACAGTTAGCAGTTGGCAGTTAACTAGTGCAAATGAGAGTTTGAAGCACACCGCTGGTATAGTTGTAAAATTATGAAGGAAATCGTCGGGCATACCCGAGAAAGAATAGCAATACGTCGATTTTGAACAAAGAGAGAATACGTCTTTCTTCACACCGACAAAGACTAAGGCAGAAAAGGGCTAAACCAAAACGTAGAGAGCAAGTTTTGCATTAATCAATATATTTGAATCTAAATCATTTAAATCCGTAGGATTATTATTGAAAAAACATCTAAAGTAATTAAAAATACGTTCAATGCTTACATCTAACGATTTGTACATTTCTACAATTTCGTTGTAGTATTCAAGTAAAAGGTGGGAACTATATCATAGCATTGGACGCACAAAGGACAACAGTTCGTACATTGAAATCGTATTTAGAATTATGTTGTCAGTACTGAGGTAAGCTGAGGTATTAATAGTCCGCCCAAACGGATCGACTTGTATACGGTACCGGACTTGTCTGTAAATATTTAACTGGAAACAGTGTCTAAATAGACGGACCGTGAAGACGCTACGTAGTCGAAACAATAAGGTTCTATCAATAAAGTGTAAATAGGCATCGCTACGTATTTCAATATTTCTTGCAATAACGAAAATATAAACATTTTTCCTTGAAAGATTGTGCAAAAATAACATTTTCATATGCCAAGATAAAATTTATCCAAATCATATTTCATTAAATTAGTAAATCAAAATACTTATTTTTTACTATCACTTTACGTATAAAATTTGCATTGAATATTATTAGGTCGGAGAAAAAGTTATTTCGTATTTTATAAGTAAAAAGTTGCAGTTAAATCTATTTGATTGTGTTCTTTGTATCTGACTAGTTTTGATACCATTAAAGAAATGTTATTTAAAAAAAGTAAAAACAGTGTTCCGCCATTTTTCTTTTGTTTTGCTGTCCACCAAAATGAGTTAACCTAACGAAGAAATTCGATACATTTTAAACTTTTATTAAAAAAGAGGGAAATATGCAACACACGCGGCGAAAAAAAATTGCAACGTTTATGGACTTAACACGATACCGGTAAGGAAGCATAGAACTGGTTCAAGCGTTTTAACTCCGGTAATTTATATGTCAAGGATGTATCTCGCTCTGGTCGACCAGTTACGAGTGAAGTCAATGCCATTTTGAAAAAATTACACCAAGATCAGCATATTCGTTTTTATGGCACAGCCGAAGAACTCGGGATTGACCACAAAACAGTTTCGACCCATTTCAGAAAACTAGATGTACAAAAAAGCTCGATACTTGGGTCCCACACGAACTTACCGAAAGGAAACTAATGAATCGTGTACTCATTTGTAATACTCTATTGAAACGTAATGAAATCGAACCATTTTTGAAGATACTGATAAATGGTAATGAAAAATGGATTATATAAAACAAAAATGTGTGAAAAAGTTTATTGTCAAAAGGCAAGCACGCTCCGCAGGCTATAGCGAAAGCCGGATTATCTCGAAATAATTTGATGCTAAGTGTATGATGAGATTGGAAAGATATTATTAATTTGGAGCTATTAAAGTTGGGCAAAACTTCTTTGGGCAAAGATCTCTACTGCCAACAGATGCATTTTAAGCAAGAAGTAAAAGAAAAACGTCCGGAATTGATCAACAGAAATGGTGTAGTTTTTCACTATAATAATGACAAACAACACACACCTTTAGCCATTCAACAACTATTGAGAGAGTTTGGTTGGGAAGTGTTAATGCATCCACCTTATAGCTTTAAGCTTGTACCCTTAGATTTTCACCTGGTTCGGTCTTTTTAGATTTCTTTAGGTAGTGTTAGGTTAACATCAAGAGAGAACTGTCAAAACAATTTGTCGCAGTTTTTCGATCAAAATTCTCAAAATTTCCACAAAAATGGGAATTATGTCATTACCTACAAAATGGCAAAAAGGTTTTGAAGAAAATGACATATATATAAAGAGGAAAACTTTTTCGCCAACCTTAAATTTGCCACCCTGGGATACAGATAAATCTATGCAAAATGCATACTATTTGATTCCGAGTAAAATTTTTGATGTAACCTAAATATTATCCTAGACAACAATAAACGTGTGAGTATAATTACAACGATATGGCATACCTTCAGGACAAATATTGCATCCACAACGGAAAACCATCCTATATTTTTTTTTTAACGTTTAATTAAATATTGTACAAATAAGAAAATACGAAGACTCATAAAACGTTAACTAATTTCTGAGGATGAATTTGATGATCAAAGTTATGATGATAAATAACCAGAGATTAAATTTTAAAAAGTGCGTGCAGACTCTAGTATTATAAAGGAAGGAAAAAATATTGTTACATTTTCGATGTCAAAATCATTCCCTATGGTTCCTACCACAAAACGAATGTATTTTTTTGTTAACGGAATTTTGATATATGGATAATAGTAACAACAAATAAAAAAGTTACTAAACTTGACTTAGTAAAATCAAAATAACTAAGATTATTGGCCCTTTTCTTTTCTTAAAGATTTCTAAATGGCGTACTTGTACACAATGGGAATAAACGTGCCTCGTCAATTACATTCATCCACTTTATTCGTCGTAAAATAAAATATATATATTTTTTATATTATAAAATAAAGTCTTTGTAACATTCATCGGTGACACTTATTTAATAAAAAGTATTTGTTATTTATCATGTTAACAAAATGATTAACATGAATTCACTTATTTTATTTGTTTATGAAGGAATCGAATTGAAACTAATCTTTCGATACAATGTATTAAGTTGTAAATAGATTTTATTAGCTTCTGTAAGTAAAATTAATTATTATCAGAGAGGTGTATTGATTGAGCCATAAGTTATATAAATGAAAGACATCCTGTTTGTAAACTCTTTTAATATAACGGTAAGTTTTTCCTAATATACATCTTAAATTATTTTCTTTGCACAAAAAAAAACGCAAACAAGGAGTTTTCTATGTATACCTTAACACTCCAAAGACAGACGAAAGATTTTGTACAAAAATCATTAAAAGTACACAATTCTGCTTCGAGAGAAGGCTTTTGAATTGCTTTCAACTTGTGAGTTGTAATATGAGTATAAAAACAGGCACATATAAATACAGTACCTAGACATCTTCCAAAAATTATTTGCGCATTGCACGGATAATTTTGTTAATTTTATAAAAAAATAATGTCACGATTTCAATAAAATAAGGACCAATAAAGAAAGGGTGTGCCGACGTTGGCTAAATTATTGGTTAAATTTATGGACATTCATTTATAATAATACATATATAAAGTGAAGATATATATTATTTAAATGCATTTTAATATATTTCGTACATCTTTTATATTCATATTTTGAAACGTGATAGAAAATCAGATACTGTTTCGTCTTCAATATGTACAAGCGAATCATTTTTTATTAACTCTCGATTAACTTCGATATTTTCAAGCCGATATTAGCAGCAGTAACGGAGAATATCAGCCGTGACATACGAACGGACAGAAAGTAAGACAAAGAGTCAGCGAAATTGGCTTTAATTGTTCAATTTTCACCTTTTAAGTATGGAGCCATGAATAAAAACGACATCGTTCAAGCTCACCTACTCGATATCGTATAAAAATAAACAAATAAAAGGTCATAAGTAACACGCGATATCAATCATACGCGAGAAGGCCAAGTGTCCGACACTAACGAGGTTGGTCTAGTAAGCAGATACCAATAAGCTGATGGTGTCCCGTTTGCGTTCTCGCTGTAACTCAGGTGACAGGGGTCGCTTTGACACGCCATCAATATCGACGAGTCGACTTTTTTTTCACGTAAAGTAGCTTTTTAAGGGTGACACGCGCGTATTTTAAGCGACCCTTATGCGTAGGTACATAACGATACAAAGTAGGCTATTATTCATAAAGGATCATAATAATACAAAAGTTTTGCCACTGAAACAATACAGGTAATTATTTGATAATTATGGAATAAAACTTTCAATAATATTGGGATAGAAATATAGTGCTCAATTTAATGACGTAACTTATTGTCAGAAAGATGGTTAAAACCTATTCTTTAAATGAGCAATTCGACATACATATTCAATATATGTATGTATATAAATTTATTCATTACTATGTTGGAAACGACTCTAACGATATTGATGGCAAATTATGCTTTGATAAAGTTTCACTTTTGAAGTTTACTTATATATATGTCTTCCCAAGAAAAACAAGACAAAATGTAAACATTATTTTATTTAGCACTATTTCGCAACATTTCGAGGCAAATACATTGTTTGTACGTTATTGAGTCTTAACAATAAATAAGACTGCATGCCATAAATTACAGACGGGCACTAGTTTTTAAATAAAATGTCCAGTATACTTCCGCTGTCCTGGTATTTATGCCCATATTAATAATCCTCATTCAAATCACGAGCCGTGTCAAGAAGTAACGTGGGAGCGAGACATATATTATTTACTATAGCGAAATTTTACAACCACCTTGTTCTTTCTACTTTCAATATGGAACGCGCACTTTAAGTGCGCTTTATTAATACGGACGTAAAACGATAAAGCGGGGATATTTGTCAGCGTGATTAATTCAAATAAATATTTCTTGAATGATTGATAAAGAAAATAATAACTGTAAGTATTAGTAAGATTCATGGACATTAATAAAAATTGTACAGCCATTTTAAGAAACATAACCAAATTTGATTAATAACGTATTCGAAAATAAGACCGTCGTAGTAATTAATAACATGAGCGACGAATGTATACATATTCAGCTATTCTATTTAATGTTTAATTACATTAATTAGAGAAAATTAATTATTAATTATAACTCTCCTACAAATATTTGATTTCATATTGCCTCTCCACTATACACGTTGGTGAAATTGCAGACGAAAAATGCGAGAGCTTACAGTTCGCAGGCTGTACAATCAAAATTCATGACGTCGCGGCTTGTCCTAACAAAACGGAAATTTGTATCGACTTCGAAATTTCCTCTCTATCACCTCGCGGTTTGCGGTTGACAATGAACGATGTTTGGCCACTTGAAGGATTACACGACCGGCATGAAGTTTTCAAGCTCTCGCTAAAATAAATGAGACTTTTTTGAAAATTGAGAAAAGTAGGTATTGTCGTCACTCCAATTTTCTTCGACTCGTTCATTTGATTGATTATTAAATTTATGATGTTGAAAACATATGGAAATACACGTATATGATAAACCTAAAAGGTTCAAGCTTCAAATACAGAACAATTAACGTAAGATTGATAAAAAATCTAAATATTGACAAGACAGTTATTTTCAAGTACATGCAATAAATCACTAATACTAAATATCAAAACGGTTATATTTATAATGTCTAGTTTGCCAGTTATTGTATTTTTGTTAAGTCGTTTATGCGTTACAGAATAATATTTCAAGAAGCGAAAAAAGTATGAATCTCCTAAAGTGTAGGTCCAATGACGCTTATTTGACCTTGTACGAAAACTTATTAATTATTGATTTAAAATTCAACATCAGTCGTTTTGTTAAACTATACACATGATATATTAGAATAAAGCTTATAATTGAAAACTGTATACATTGACCCATGATTCCATGCAGAATCACCGACGTTCCTGAGAATTCAGAATTCTTGGCTTATTCTGGATTCAAAGTAAACGAATCTTGTTGCTGAAATTGACTACTCTCTTGTAGAATAAATAACTATTCACAGCTAGTACACATTTTCTAAAAAATTTAGCTATTAAGGTAACTGTGAATCCAATTTTTTCTTAAGTGAAGAAATTTTTTATATTTATCATTATTATTATTGTTTTCAAAGTACTCACGAAACACAGCTTGTGAATTAAAAACTTTCTTTTAATAAAGTATTGGATTTAATACATCAGCTGTTCCCGTCATTTTCTTCAATAAAATTTTAGTTTATTTTTCTATTATCTTTGACTGCCCGATTGGCGCAGTTGGTAGTGATTCTACTTGCTATGCGGGGGGCGTGAGCTCGATTATCACACAAGACAAACATTTATTTATTTGATTAAAAAGTTAATATTTATCTTGAGTCTGGATGTTTCTGTATACTATATGTATATCTACCAAAAAGAGTATATATATTTTTATATGAACTATCTGGTACGTATAGTACAAGCGTGGTTGCTTAATTTAGGACCAGATGATAATGTAACTATGTCCGAAGTTATTATTACTATTATATTTATCTTTAATGCAATATATCCTAAGTGCATTGTATTAATAAAAAAACTGTGTGAACCCCATGAACATACCTTGAGTAATTTTAGAGACTAGCGTCCTTAGTTAAGAAAGGGACAACAAACGATCACACTAAGAAAATGTTGTGTTCGTACGTTTCCGACATTATCCTCAAAGGCTTCTTATAAAAATGCGTATTTAATATACAGACACGTGTTATAATATAAATATTAACTATGTAGCATTTTGTCCCAGTATATTATTAACTAGGAATAATTAAGCAAACAGATTTTAGTGTTTTTTTTTTAATAAGAAAAATCAAAGGAAAAATCCTTTGTATATTGATAACTTTCTAAGATTTTTCTTAGATTGCAAATGAAAATAAATTTAATCAAGAACCATATATCGAAGATTTAAAATTTCACAAATGAAAATTCACGCAAACAGGGCTACTGAACTTGAAAGCTCTTAAGTTTTCATTTCGATTCAATTATTATATTTTTAACACAAGCAAAATATACCTAATAATTGAATATATGAATTCCAATTTATTTTTGTTCATTTTTGACACGTACACGGCACTACTTCTATTCTACATTCATATTAATTGTAACTCTCATGAACATACGTCGCTAATCATTTCTAGAATAAACGTTATCGATGAAAAAAAAAGTGTGCAAAAAGTTCTACGTGCAAAAAAGGTTTTGGGTTCTGTAGACATGTAGTTCTTTTTATTGTAATTATAGGATGCAATTTAGTAGAATGAACTTACTGCATACAAACAGAACTTCAATTTGTTCTGTGTAAATATAAGAAGGATCAAGGGAAAAAGTTTTTTCGTGTCTTATATACAAATTCAAAATTTTTCATTAGTTCAAAATTCAAAATTTTATTTGTAATTAATTATAATGTATATGTGCCATTTTCTTCAACAACTTGTTGCCATTTTGTAGGTAGTGGCATAATCCTATTGCTGTAGAAATTTTGAGAATTCTGATCGAAAAACTGTGACAAATGGTTTTGACAGTCCTCTCTTGATGTTGACCTAACACTACCTAAAGAAATCTAAAAAGACCAAAACATGTAAAAACCTGAGGGTGCAAGGTCAGGACTATAGGACTATATGGTGGATGCTTTAAAAAATCCCAACCAAACTCTCTCAATATTTGCCGAGTGGATAAAGGTGTGTGTTGTCTAGTGTTATTTTAGTGAAACACCATACCCTTTCTATCGAACAATTCTGGGTGTTTTTTTTCTACTTCTTGCTTGAGTCTCATCATCTGTTGGTAACAGAGATTTGAATTCATGGTTTGCCAAACGTGATGAATTGGATTATGCTCATAATGAATTAAGTTCTTCCAATCTGACACGGAAAAATTAAAACCCGACTGGTTACTGTTCTGCACACAATTCATTCAGATTCTAACAATAAATTGAAAAAAAAACGACACTAAAACCCTACTGAGTCTTGTGCACACCTGACTCAGTCATGTTTTAAGACAACCAAATAGATTTTCATGCAACTTTTTACTTATACGAAAAAACTTTTTCCCCAATGTAATACAATATGAACGCGTCGACGTAAGTATACCGTGTAACGAACGTAATGAGAATTTAAATTTAAATAACAAAGAATAAAGGAAACAAAATAATTATCGTGTTCCTCACGGGCTCTCTGATTTTATTGTGAATAAGATATATTTTCCACAACGACTTTGAGTTTCATTTAGCTACGAAGAGCTCTGTATTTTTCGATATACAATAACAAGTATATTAATTTTTAAGGCCGCCTATTTGGGAAATCAATATGCCTTACAAAAAATAGTCCTTGGTAAGTACGTTTTACATGGAATATTATAAAACATGTTCAAGGAAAATCTCTACGTGCTGTCTGAGAGTAGATACAGTAGATACACGATTCAAGATTATAATAAATTCATTGCTGTAAAAAGCTTAGGTAACGGTTTTTGATGCAATATAAACATATTGAGTAATGTAGCGTGTACAGATATAATTTTATTGTATTTCTTCTTTGGCAAAATGATATTTGATACCAATATATTTGATTTGTTTTTGACAACTAGGTTTGTTGCTTATGCGAATGCAACAATTAGTGTCTTCATGCAATAGAGTCGAATTTGCAATATTTAAATTAATTTAGGACCTTTCTAAGAGCTTCACTCTACCAGGCACACATACATGAACCTTAGCTTTCACCCGTGACTTCGCTTACAATAAACTCCTTATAATTTTTATTGATTCATGTCGCTGTCGATCTCAGCTTCATTCTTCATCGGATCTAGGTTGTGTTCTTGACTTGATACCGGTTTTGCTTTTAATTCTGATCTAGTTCACGATCCCGAATCTATTTTCGATTTTATTTCCATTTCTGTCTCGATTTCGATTGAATTTTCATTTTTGATTTCACTTTCTATCTTCTTACGACTATTTATTCCGTTCTCAATCCCGCTCTGGATTTAAATACTAATCTGATTGTTAATTTCACCTCCAGTCTCATGCTTAATTGCATTTTCGGGACTACTCAAGGTTTTAATGCCAATCTTAGCTCTTGGTTCCTATTCCGGTCCCGTTTTTAATACCGCAACATGCTTACTTTCAATGTAGATCCATACCTTGCCCAATCACTCTTTTAATTTAGTAACACTAACTCTATATTTTATACGATAACATAATAGATTTCTACATATTTTATAAATAAAATCCTTTTAGTTAATATTAAATTAAAAAAAATACAGCATAAAGAAATAAATATTTTAGACTGGTTGGCCCGGTGAAACTTTTTCTAACTTTTCCGTTAGGTCCAATATGTAGTATAAATTCGCATTTTTAGCTACGTAGAAATAGAATGAATTCTTTCACTTTTTAAATATCATTTTATTAATATCGACTTCAGCCTCAGTTTCTATTTCGATCTCAGTACAGTCCCTGATTCCAATCTCAGGGACGCTATCGATTCTGACCTTGGTTAGAGCCTCGATTCCAATGCCGGTCCCGTTTTCTATTCTGATTCTACTACAGATCACAGTTTCGATTTGAATAAATCTTAGCATCAAAACAAACTATGCCTCAACTTTATTAGTAATCTGCGAAAACGTTATCTTGACATAAGAAAGCGGCTTAACTAATCGCCGCTATAGTACAGTGCTAACTATAGTACAAACACGTGACTTCGCTAGTGTGGATTAAAGTTCTCGCACTTCTTCCGATTATTGTGTTAGTGTGGTTTTATTTATTGTTTTTGTTTTTAACCTTCTGATATTACATTCTGAATGAAATGTAATAGATTCCCATCATCAGGATGAGAGTAATCTTACTGGTAATTTTCATCAAATTGGTCGTCATCATTGGGCAATTTAGTCATGGAAACATAGCAAACATACAGATACCAAATACAATCCTTATTTTTATTCTACGTTTTCCCGCAGCTCTTTGGGCTATTGACTAATAAATATCTATCTTCAGGATGCAAGCTATCTCTGGCAAATTTCATCTTATTGGTCAGTAATTTAGATATGGAAATATAACAAACATACAGACACCAGACAGGCTTCCTATTTTTTTGAACTATTGCAGCTTCGCCCTAGTAAACAGGTTTATATCAGTAGTAGCTATCGCGTCGCAGCTCTCAACGTTTGCTCCCATATCACCCGTAACGCACCTCCGGTCACACACTCGCTCCTGATTTGTTCCAGTCCCGTTTCGTTCTTAAATAAACTGAAAAATATCGATCATTAATAACTCGTCCATAGCCCTAAACAACTAAGTAAATTAATAAGACAAAACTAGAAATAACGGTCAAATCGGTCGAATGATAATATTTATTAATAATGTTAGTTGAACTCTTATTCGTAAAAAAATAAAAATAATGTAGGCTATTTTGTTCTCCTTGTCTTTTCCTTTGCTTGAGTTACCTCACCAAATTTCATTGAATTCAGTCAAATTATACACAACACAATAACGCAAAACACTCACTCTGTGTTAATAAGAAAAACAACAAATTTCAAAGAAATAAGTTAAACTAAAAGAGTTCTTAGTAATTCTCATGAAACCCTAAATAATCTATTCTATGTTTCTTTATTGAAAGAGGTTAAACTATGAGAGCTCTTAGCGATTTTCGCAGAACTGAAAAAAAAACACGTATCGTTTATATTTTTATTGGCTTCCAACTATTTCATATAAAATTTTATTGAAACCGGTTCAAGTATAAGGATTCTTAGCAATTTCTAGAAACTCTAAAAAAAATCAAACCCTTGATATCTTTTATTGTAGATAACTTTCGTTCACGGCTTAGCGTCCGAAAGGACATAGAAAGAATTGCTACATCTTTTATATAGATATTGTGCCATCATGATCTCGATCGCACTCCGCATACTTGATTTCGTTTCTGTTTATATTCTGATTTTGGTTCTACTTCCGATATCGAATGCTTCTACTTTTGATTCAATTCTGATAAATTGGCCTATTTTTAGAGGTTTTTAATTTTCAGGCAAGAAATTCTAAATATTACCGGGATTAAAGTATCGTAAATATGGCCCCGTAAGCTGCGCTACTTTCTAATGAAAAACACATCATGTTCGGTTCAGCTGTCCCAAAGATACCCCTGAAAAACAGACAGACAGACATATAGAAAAGGATTATTTTCTTTCATACAAACCTTGCTCAGACAATTACAAACACAATTAAACCAATCAACCAAATCGGTTAAGCCTTTTTTGAATTTAGCCAGAGTAACGACCAGTAATTGATATTTATATGGATAGATGAAAATAACTTTTATTAGAGTATTGATTCCATCAAAACCAATTTATAAATTATTGAATCATAAAAAGGATCTTAGAGACAAACAGATGTACATACATCAGTAACTTATATTTTACGTGGCACTTTGTTCTGTCCGTATGACAAATTTCATTCAAATTGGCTTAGCCATTCTTGAGTTACAAAAAGACATATAGAAAAAAGTAGCGTACATCTTTTCACAAGATTCGAGTGATCTTCATAAAAAAATTCATCACAATCAGTACTCAGCGGTTTAGCTGACAGAACAAACAGAAGCATATATTTAATTTCGCATTTAGAATATTAGTACTCGCATAGATAACTCACGAGGACTCCGCTCGCGTTTACATGAAACCGATCCAATTCTTTCACCTATATTAGTTTCTCTTAAGAAATCATTGTAAAATAATAAGACTATTGTTGCAAAACCTACAAGCATGTAAACAAAGCCAACAAAAATATCAACATGTTTTATGCAACATAATAAAAAACATATACAAAGAATTCCTTCAGAATCCGTTCAAAATCAGACATTTCTCCCGAAATATATAAATACTTAGATGAAGTCGGAGGCAAATACAGTACATATCCTATAGCATTTAATGTATCGAAGAGCATTTCACTAAAAACAAGTATCAAACCAGTAGATTTCAATATTACACCTTAAGAGTTAGTGGTTTATAAGGAGTGTAATAGCTACTTTATTTTCTAATAATGAAAATAACAAATTGTAACTGCCTTCTAAATCTTAATGGAAAAACATGATCATCACAAATATTTCTATCGAGAGGAAAATGAACGATGTCGTACCTCTAACTGACACCTCAATGTAGTTAATTACGGCTTTGAAACTTACGAAGATGACGAAAATATATACGGCTCGATTTATCATTTAATTTAAACTTGCATAATATGCGAATTTTTCATTGAAAGAATATAAGCAATGATGATAAAATTTTATTCTAAGTATAGCCGGAGTTATTCTGGGCAAAACCTTTCTACAACTCGAGTCACAAGTTCGTTAATCGTGTTTATTGTTATAGAGGCGAAGCTATAAAAAAGGGTGATTTCACTCGCAATAGCATCACGCACAGTCGTTTTGCTTATTTAATAAATCTGCGACAATATTGCTTTCATAAAGCGATTCATTTAATTAACGGCTAAGTGTTATTAAATTTCACTTTCGGAATAATAAAATTTGACATTGAGTCGCACGAGACAGACATAACAAACACTGTCATTTATGCGTTACATGCGCGTTGACAAATTATGCGAATAACTGAAAGGGGAAAAAATATTCGCTTCACGTAGAAGCGGGCAACATCGCCGCAGTAACCTCGCTACAATTTCACAGAGCCCGTTATAATATCTCGCAGCCGACGGGATCAATATTCAAATTCCCAATATCTCGTCTAGGTGATGCGGGCAAGCCGAAAGGGTTGCCACCGGCCCCGTATTTCTGCGTACACGCAAATATATGTTCCTCTCGCGCGTCGAGTCCCCCGCGTGTTACGCAAATACGAGTTCACCTGTCAAACATTTGCCCGGACGGCTTGCTCCGCCCGAAGTGTATCTAAGTATTTATAAGCACGTGAGTAAATTCTTAGGATGCTGTCGCGCGGACGCTTTTGCTTTTGAGTACGTACGTTATGTAGTGAATTCGCATGTTGAGGATGCGTAACTTGAGGATGCGTAACTCGCTGTAGACGAAAGCAATAAGTATGTACTAAATTTATAATTATATTTAACTTAAAATAATTTTTCGTCATACAAAGTGTACACCTATATGAATTTTAAATAACGTAAGCTCTATTTCGTTGTGTACTTCATTATTTATCGTTTAAAACAGAATTTGTTGAATTTTACTAAGATTAAAATTTGAAAAATATAGTTAGTGTTCATTACTTCCCATGTACTATTTGAATATAATTTCGTTTTATGCTATACAAAAATCATTACGAAATGCATCTTATGTAAAAGATGTTCCAATGATAGAGTTGACATTTTAAGAAAAATCAATGTCATCCTGATGATTATTAACAATTGTTTTCCTATTCGACTTGTTAATTGTCTTTGAAAGATAACATCTGCATATGGTGCATTATTAAACTTTATTAGATAGAATGCTGATTTGTAAATTTAAAAAGTTCATGCTTCATAATATTTCCATTTCATTTTGCAAAAAACGAAAAAATGTTCGTTCGTATATTACTTTTAACTAATGCTTCAAGTAACGAGTTGTGCAAAAAATTTGAAAAGTGTCATCTAGAAGAAAACAAGTGGTAACTAAGAGATATATTTACTTACGAGTACTACTAGAGGTTGCAATTATTTGTGAGAGTTGTTGGTCAATAAAAATATTTTTTTTACTAATTGAAATTCAAAAACACCGAATTAGACAATTTTCAATAGTTATCTATTTGCTGTAATTTTAAAGCTAAATAAAAATCCGTAAGATATTTGACCTTATAGGTCATCCCTAAAATTTTTCGCTATGATTTTTATCGATGCAATTTGCAACGATCAACTTTTTTTTAAGAAAAGGAGTTGGTCAGATTTTGGAATTGATCATTAAAGTAATTTAAAAAATATTTTAAATAAACGCTTTTTGAAAAATATTTGTCTAACTCTATAACTTTAACTCTTTTGAACAAACCATCTGATTTTTATACATTTAGCAACGATCAACATTGTTTTCTTTTAAGTAGAACTACTGGATAGAATTTATAATTTAGGGAGAAAAATTATTGCAAGAACTTCCCTATCGAAGACTTACCAAATTTTCACCACAGTCGTTTAACATAATCTCACGACGGACTACTAACTAAGTAAATGCGTACCCACCTACGGTGGTGAAAATACAACGACAATCGTGGCGATCCAAAACATAAACGGACGTCATAGTATTATATATTTAATTTACACACATTATTCAAGGTTAAACAATGTAATAGACAAAAATAAATAGTTCTCGCGACACCTGCTAATGATTTTTAAACGACACGATTATATTTATTTTAGTGTTGGTCCCTTAAATTAAGCAAGACAACAGTCAAGCAACCTGTGCTACCCTCCTTCAGCGACCACCCACACGGTCGGTGCTCACATTAGTAATGCAAGAGACTACAGGTTTTAATTCTCTTTTTGAGGAAATATTACAGAAGGCTTTAAGGCTTTTTTACAGCTTTCCTCGAGTACGTTTTTAAATATTTTTTATTGCATATTGAATCAATTTTAATTTTTTTTTACAAAACTAGCCGTAACCCGAGTCTATATCTATGACCACAAATAGAACGAACGCCTTCATCTTTTGTCATTCATACGACACTAATCCTGTCCCTGATTTTGCAGTCAACAATGATTCCGATCCTGTTTCGATCTAAAGTCCAACTCTGATGTCGGTTCCTTTTGCACCTCCTTCTCCGACCCTTATCCCGTTGTCTGATCCGATTCTGACGCGTTCCACATTTCACACTAGATGCGAGAGCGATATACATACAAAGCGATACATATCGGGAAAATTCTGTGGATTAGTTACTCACTACTTAAAATCTATTTGCATATATATCCCCCGGTACGCAAATGAAATAGGGAGCGTAATCGAGTGTTAAACAAAAAGTGAAGTCGTTTTGTTACCCCTCCGCACAACGTATTCGCGCATCTTATACTGAACGCGTGTATTTTTCTTTTATCACTGACTTCATTTGTTTATTTATATTATTGATGTTTCATTTTTAATGTCGGTAAGTTAAGCTTTGCATGTACATGGTATTATACGTTATCGCTTTTAATTAATAATCATTACATATCATTAAATTTACAGTCATAAACAATAAACTTACGTCTTTCAAATACCTTTGTCGGTTATGTTTTTACGAGTCGAGTCTTGAGTTTCGACCGTCGAAGTTTGTAATACTTATAACCGGTGACACTTGGCGAATTTATGGGTCCTTCGAATAATAGCAATACCTAAAAACACAATCTACAAAAATTTAAACAAGTTATACTACACGTTATATTTAGGAAACAATTTTCACAAAAGAGATGCCATTGGGAATAACAAAAGACAAACACGTTCTGAAATTCAAACTAAAGGAGTAAAATCCCATCGCGCGTCGGAGTTGATACGCACCCTTTTTTTCCAGTAAAGCAGAAACTAGATGACGTCACGCGTATTTTTTTGTGTTGAAAGTTACTTCACTGTCAAGTTTCATGAAGTATTTTATTAATTTAGCAATGGATTTTGTTCTACCCTTCGGTACCTCTTTTCCAACTCTTTCAAAATAAATTTAAAAGTATATAAAATACATTTAATAATTTCATTTTAAGATAAATAATCAAAGGTTCACCATTAATGTAACTATATATAAATTTCTCTCCGTGTATAACTTTCATAGACTATGGATTTTGAGTTGATTTTAGTATTAGTATTTGTAGTCCTTTTGTATTGTCTTTTGTTATTGTATAAGAGTACGCATTTCTTTCTTTCCTTCATATCCCTAAATTTTTCCAAAATAGTGAAACAAGAGTTTTCTTCAATAAATATCTTGATTAAATAATAAAGTAATAAAAAAAATCCAACACATGTTTTTATGTCGATTTTAATATCTTTAGATTATAATTAGCATAAATTATATATATAGCATAAACTAACAGTCAAATTTATCTTTCTAAGGGAAATATTTTCGTGAAATCTTTTTCCTCACATAAGAAGGGTAAATAAAAACTTTCAAGGCTGTATGTAGAAACATTATTGAATTCCCATAAAAACTTTGGTCCTGAATAGAAACCTTTTCTAAGGGAATTTTTTTTGGGAAAACTGAAGAAAACATTCAACGTCACAATTTCTAAATTTTTTTGTACGCCTCATAACGCAAAGTATTTGAGTAGTGGACTATTCTCAACGTCTTAAGGTCGAGAAATGTTTTGCACTTGAATTGCCTATTTATTATATTGTCTTGTACTTATAGAACAATATGAGTAAATTTATATAAACAATATTCTTATATCAGTCGATGGTTTTAAAATGACATTTAAGTATCTTGTCTAATATAAAGAAAACCTATAAAAAAATTACATGGACGTCGAGATGTCTGTGTTTATGGTGTATAGTCAAGATAACGGCTGAGAAACTTCACGGAAACGGATTATCTTTTTATTTATTTTAAAATCACTGCGAGTAGTTTCTTATTGAATATCATTAGTCTAATACCTGTAATTTGTTGGTAAAAGTATATTTGTTACAACTTATTATGATACATGTACATTTTTAAATTTCAGAGCCGAAATGGCAAAAGCAGAACTCTAATAGTTTCGTCATGTCAGTGTTTGTATGTCATAGGCATTTTACTCAAAAACTACAATATATGTAATGATGAAATTTAAAGTGTAGATGTCTTGTATAAGCCGCTACTTAGTTTATTAGTTAAATAATAATAATAAATATTTCTAGGGGGGCATAGAAGCTGAAAAATATTTTTTTCAGTAAACATCACTGTATGGTACATATTTAAACAGTTCATTTAAAAAAAATTAAGATTTCCAAGTAATTTTTTTGCTTTAAGTGCATGTTTTTGGAAATTATCGCTCTGAAAACAGCATTAATTGTGTCATCCCTCTTTATTTTTTAAACTGAATTATTCAATAAAAAAATATACACAAGTAAAGCCTATTAAATATTTTCAATGAAAATGATTTTGAACGTCAACAGATATGAATTATTGCCGAAAAATTGCGTTTTTCAACAAAAGGATGCAAGTGCCAAGAAGATACGCTCTTTTGCTGGTGCACTTTAGCTTACACTAATATCGGAGTAATAGTAGACACACTTGTTTCTCTAGCCGACTAAAGTGTTTATATTTATTATGTGCGAGAAACATGGAAAAATATAACAACGTAGCTTTTTCATCTGTAGTACTATTGTTTGTAGTAACACCTTCGGAACCTTACATTGAGCATGATCCGACAAGCTCTTGGCCAGTTTTTTAATATCATTCCTTTAACTAATTTGACCTATTGAACGGCGGCGTCATTATAAGTAGTTTTCTAGTTTGTTTTGGATTTTTTTTCCTTATCAGTACTTCAAGACTAGTTTTTCATTCTCAGTTCTAGTTCAGTCAGAAATCAGATTTATTTTTATCAAAACTGAGAGGAGCTTTATGAGGTGTACACCTTTGGATTTCTCAAATATTATGCTAAATTATATCAATATATTCTAATTGTCAAAAATACTTTTAAGTTACGTTTTCCGGTTACATACATAAGCAAATTTTATTATAATACATGTAACTAAATTAAATTAACTGAAAGCAAATTTTATTTTAATACACATAACAAAATTTGCTTTTAGCTTGATGACGAAGAATTGTTTACAATTTATAATATCAACGGTCTAGAAGTTGAATCTTCTTTTTGCTCAAACGAATTGCTAAAATTTATACTAAGGTATCTGCATTTAGTGCGAATTTTTGTGTCATCGGTGGTTGTTATTTAATAATTTCATATACGCAAACAAAATTCTTTTGTCTTTTGATTTGGTTTAACCTTTTCATTTAGACTACTGTCACCAATGATTTACAAAGGTAAAAGTTGGTTACGGTTTGCAAAACACTGGAAACATAATTATTCAATTGATTATAAGAATAATTAAGGCTCAAATTTGGGTGTCAAAATAGGAATCGAGACCTAGAGATCGAAATGAATTAAGAAGCGAATACAGCCGTATTAAAAAAAAATCAAATCAAATTCTATTCGCACTGTTTTTACAAAATTTATTTAAGGAAAATGTCGATCTTTGTAATGCTGTTTGACGTTTAATATCGCTTAATGTTACGTCGCAATCGTACTATCGTCACATGCACTTACTTAATAGAAAAACCATAGAATAAGCATAATTTTTAGATCGACCAGAAGCGACACATTTTTTTCCGTATATGAAACTAGCAAACGGTGAGTTAAACAATTAAAGAAAACAATGTTTATTTTGAACTTAACTTGTAACTAGAGAAACAAGTAGGTACGTCGACTATTACACTAAAAATAGTGTAAAGTAAATCGCACCAGCAAAAGAGCGCATCTTCATGGCACTTATGTCCTTTTGTTGAGAAACGCAGTTTTTTAGGAATAACTTAAAAACGGTATTCAATCATTTTCAAAATAATTTTCATTGAAAGTTTGTTCAAATTTGTTAAACATTACTTTTGTGTTTTATTTTTTCATATTCTGGACTTCGGTTTAAAAATTAAAGGAAACACAATTTATATTACTTTTGGATTTTTTCCTAAATATTCACTTAATCAAAAAAATTGCTTACAAACCTTATTTTTTCTATTGAAATACGTTAATGTTTGATAAAATATATTTTTTCAGCTTATGTTACATGTATGACGCGCCCCCCCTTAAAATAATTATTTTTGTTATTTAACTACTAAACTGAGTAGCGCTTTATATTTTACCCCTAGGCTATAAATTTCATCGATATACATCTTGTAGTTTTTGAGGAAAATGCCTGACATACGGACAAACGGATGGATGGACATGATGAAACTGTAAAGATTCTGTTTTTATTCATTTCATTTTGGTTCTGAACCTTAATAAAAAGTGAGATCGAAGAATATATTAAGCTTCGTCTCCATCAATGTAGCAAAAAAGATTTGTGAGTAAAAACCACTAAATGTCCTTTTTACGACTAAATAACTATTTTTTACTCCTATTAAACTCGTTCTATTTGCAACGAAATTAACTTATAGAAAAAAAGAAGTAATCTACTGCAAATAACGTATTCCTTAACAAAAACAGAACAAAATGTATGAAACTCTCATTTTCGAATACAAAACCTGTACTTGAAAGTCACCAATTTATTTAAAACGCATGTTCAATGTTGTAACCTTTGTGCAAACAAAATTTACCTTTATTTAAATTAAAGATTATTGTTGAAGAAATTCTTTATAAAAAGGGTATTATAAAGTATCTGTACTTTAAAGGGTAGATATCCGTAAACATTAACTGTATATTGTATGCAACTGAATTATTATTACTTTTATATAAATTGCATACAAGCTACCCTCAAATTGTTTATTCGTTATTTTAAAAAGAACTTGACCTCTCATAAATCACCTTCAGTACGAGAGGTTAATTCTAAATAACATTTAATAACGTATTTCAAATGTTATGTTGTACTGTATAAAATAAAAACATTTAAGTTTTGAGTTTATTTTCAAGTATTTGTTTCAATAACAGAATTGCTGTGCAGTCTCAAAATGAATGTTATTCGCCTTATAAAAAAATATTTGGCACAATAATTAATTATTGTTTTTTTTAATTTTTCTTCAATCGCATGAAAAAAACGCTATCAATAATAATTTAACTGCGACGATCGTCAATCGCCCATAGTAAATAATGTGCATCACAAATGCACTAGTATATGTGTCTAGAGAAGACATAAGAGCAAACGATACGACTGCCGAATGAGAAGAAGAGAAATCAAATGGCGTTTACGAATCACGCGGCTACACGACGAAACTCGAAAGTCAAGAATTTAGGACAACGATGTATGACGTCATCCATCATGTATCGTCATCTATCTAATCAGATATGTGTGTTTTTACATAATGGTAGGGTTTAAAGGGATCATGTTAATGAATGATTTAGTACAAAATTAAAATATCGAAATCCTGCTACTCAGTTTTTGCTATCTTGCTAAATACAATCTGTCATGAGCATATTGAACAGCCTTTTATGGTTGAATTTACGTAAGGTAAAATCCTTCAAGCTTATTAGATTAAAGGCCATCTAAGCTTCGCCTTAAATTGGCTTTTTCTACTATGGTCCCTTGTTACTTATAGACAGTGGTCGATTTCGTGTCTACTAGTAATATATAAAGATTAAAAAACTGGAAATAAAATTTTATTAAAATTAATTAAAAACATACCTCTAAAATTTAAAATAATAATACGTTCGGTCCTTTAAGTTTAATTTAAGTAGTAAGTAATATTTTGATCGTCTTATGGGGGGACTGCTATGTTAATAAATAGTTATGCATTTTAATTAAAATTAATCTACCTAGGCATCGTAAATGAATATTAATACATCAACATTTGATTATTGAATTAAAGTCTTAATTAAGTTTTAGCAGTCCTCAAACGCGACGGCGCTTGGATCAAAATACTTGTATTAAACTTAAAGTGCCAAAACGTATATTTTTTTTTACTTTTTAGACGTATATCTGCGATCGAGGTATTTTAAACTTTTAAAATTTACTTTTAAAAATTTTGATTATAATACTGGATTTCAACTTTACCTAGATTAAACGCTTTATAAAATAAGATCAACAACCCGATTTAGGAAAATGATCAAGCATTGGTCGTATTATAATAATAAATAATATAAGAAAAATACTTAAATAAATTAATCGTAACAGATCGTTGCGCCATCACTTACCACAATTTATCGCCAGAATCACCACAAGTGATACCCGCGATAACAAATGGCGCATGTGCGTCGACCGCGACGCCCGCTTTCCAACTCTATCTGGATTCACTGGCTACGGCGGTGTCCACTCACACTCGACTTTAGCGCGGCGCCACCGACACAGCATATAAATATTAAATATACATGACACCCTGGTGATTGAATACAGTATTTAATAAAATACATTTCAATAGCGAGTAATCATAATCAAAGTACTTACTACATTCAAATATTTAATAGGCGAATTAATAGAATTCTATTATAGCAAACCATAGCTTTATGGAAAATTGTTGTATTTGAAAGCAAAAAATTAAAACAATAGCTGGTACGATATTCTAGGTCCAAACAAAGCTATAAAATAACGTTATGATTCAATCTGTCTTTGATCAAAGCCAGCGAGAGTGTCGAAACGTTGTCTTTATCCTACCTAAAAAAAATGTCTGAGAATACAAATGGCTGGTAAGATCTGGATCAGAAAATCTTCTGAGACGTCTAAATTGGATTTGCGCAGATTTTTGTTGTAAAACATGTATTAGCACTCTTTGCGGGTAAGGCCGATTCGTATGACGTGATAGCAAACGGCATGATGTTCCCCTTATGCCGTCATGCCTCCACTCCGCCGCCATTCTCAAGTTCTTGGCGTGAGTGACGTGTATTGTGTATACACTTCGTCGCCTCTCCTGTGTATTATATTGTTGTGCACAAATGTAGAATTTTCCGGTTCCCGGGATACGCTCTTTAATTAATACAGGCGATAAGTTTTATCGAGTTCTTCTATTTAACTTGTCATTCAGACGTATTTTACTTAATTTAGATAACTCTCACATTCGGATTACTTATGAGGTTTGTTCCATATCTCGACTCTACAAAGATCAGATTTTTATTTTGGCCAGATTCCCAGCAATCTTTACAAATATAACTATGGTTCGCGCATAACAGGCATAGGCATAGTGGCTTAATGCCCTTATACGACCTACTTTACAATATTATTATAATAAGAAAATATATTTGTTTTATTAGTGAAATTTTGTTTTTTATCCCATATTTATTTATTAGTTTACTCTAATTACAAATTCTTTTAATAAACATAAATTGCTGTTTTACATTTATCGGTCGTCTCGCGACACAGAGTTCAGTTTGTTACAAAAGCTGTCCATAGTCCAAATATGCTTATATCTAAGAAATTGGAAGAATTTAAATCTGATGTTATATTATGATATGATGTCTTAACAAAGAGCGATAGAAATGAGATATCATATTAAGTCATTTTGATATCTAAGTGCGTGTACAGTGGTAATCTGCTAAGGGAGAATGATATCGGTCACGATCTGTGAAATTGAAATATTTTCTTTTAAGGCAGCAAATTTTATTGACAAAATAAGTAGATATATTTTTAACCTTTTCCAATATTTATTACATTTATATCTATTCAAATGTCTAATGTCTCTAAAGTACTAACTAAATACACAGCTATTACGATATCCATCTACAGTCATGATAATAAAAAAGATTTTTTTAATAAAACTTTCTTCCTCAGTAAAGATTAAAAATCGCTTGATGATTGGTGAACCACATTGTGGGGATAGATACGAAAAAATGTTTCGGGAGTTCAAAAATAAAACAATAAATAAAAAATGTTTTTGTATACTCATGTTTATCTAAAGACTTTACTCTCACTGCAAATCCAGTCTGGAAATTTAAAATGTTTCAGTATGACGTAGAACGTATGCCCGCGAAACATCACACCCTCACAGAATACGTTTGTGAGTTAAAATATTCCGTTGTTGTGTTTCGTCTAATGAGTAAAAATACTGGCGACCCTCACCTCCTATCGGTATTCTATTCTTTCCTATAAGTACTGGTGACATGAGGCTGAGCAGGATTGCCGCCTCGCGCCCACGGTCGTGCTAACTTCGACGTCATATCTATACCGATTTAATCGTTTTTTTTTTTTAATAAAATAATTAGGTTAATTATTTAATTCAATAAAATTTTATTAAATAATTGGTCTGTATATATGAAAATCGTTATGTTTCACTGCACTCAGACAAGTTTTGAAAAGAAATTTACAAAAAAGTATATGATAGATTTTATAATTATATTATAATTATAAAATCTATTAAATAGTAAATTAAATTATTTGGAAAGCGTTTTTGGATTCATGGAAACAATTTCGCTGACACAGAGTATTTTAAAGATCATAAAAATTAAAATATCGTGAAAACACATACGAAAACAATGAATACTGCCAAAGCAGGAAAAATTGCTAAATATAATACGATGTTATTACAGATATTGAGAGGAGGCAGAAATATGCCTTCTGTGAGCTTTCTGTAAAAATTCTTTGGTAAAAATTACGAGATGCCTATCGCGTAACATCACGGAAAAATATTTGAGCGAGGTCTATAAGGTTATTTATACTTGCTAGGTTTGTAAAAAATTAAGAAAAATTAAGAAAAATTTATGGAAAACTCAATCTACGTTTACCGTGACTATTGTAATAACAAGGATAATGTATGAATATTCCATTACTTAATTGCCGTTTTAATGATGTGTCACACATCTGAAAAATAAGAAGACACTTGACAGTCATTTTTGATGTATGACATCGCCGTGTCCGCTATCACATCAGTGAGTATTCAGTGATTTGTTATCTGCGCGACTTTTTTTTCACCATTTAACTAAAAATCATTTATATTTGCTATAAAAGTATTTTGCGCATTATATGATGGATTTATTTGCGAAGAAGTTAGAAATCTCAGGTTTGTATTGAATTTTTAGCTGTTATCATTCATATAGACTAAAGTTATCTATAGTTTTTGAGTGTTGGAAATAGATATCAAAAATAACCGTAATTTCCATTTTTAGTTTAATAATTTCAATAATCAATTCGAAATGTCAAGGCGTATGAAGCAAGTTTCCACTGCATTGCATAAACTATTATTAAAATTAAACGCAAGACAAGAAATATGTCCCATTAACACACACTTTTTAGGTTCCGTACTTCTTAAGGGAAAAAAAAACCATAGAGGACAACTACCTTCAAACCTCTGGAACGAGTCGCGAACTTAATATCAAACACATGGCTGCTATTTTTTGTAGATTTAAAAAATCAAAATTTGAAGTCAACGTAATTAAAAATACGGCCTTTTATGCTTTATATTTTCAAACTCATAAGTAATTCAAAACCTGTATATCTAGAATCATGAAATTTGGCAAGAAGAAAAGTCTCACACCGCAAATATAGGAAAAAAATTGAAATCGATAATTTGCAATTCATGTGAAAAATATTTTCTTATGATTACAAATGTAATTATAAGAAAAATATTTTGGAGTATGGACCATGATGTAAACCATTTATAAAAAATAATATTTGTAAAAATTCAGGCACATTAAAAAAAATTCGGGTTTTTTATTGAAATGAAAGCAATCGAAATTTTCGGGATCAAAATCTCGCCAGTATTGGATCTAAAACAGACAAATATCACTGAGACTTTTAAATGGATAAAATATCTACACACATTATACGAAACTCTCAGAATACTAGGCCTGTTCACGCTTGTCCTTTTTTTTATAATTACATTTAAAAGAAAATTTTATAAACTGATAAATAAAGGATCTTATACTGTGATTTAATTTTTTTTTAGATAATCAGTGGGTTGCAATGGAAGTGATAGGTACAATAAGTATGAATCCCACGAATTTTTTAATATAAATAACAGTATTATTACCACTTCATGGACTAGAATTTACGTTAATAAAAATTTTATTGATGATACTTGCAAAATTCTCAACAACGCAAATCAGCGATATGAAACGCAGACAAACATTGCTTTGCAAGTAAAGTTCCAACAAAATGAAGTACCTGAATTCGTTAAAGTATTTGTTAAAAGCAACCAAATCAAGCTTACTTGTACTACAAAAATGACAACTTAAAGATGCGGGACGGCTATAAAAACCACAATGTAGGCGTAAAATAAGAGGGTAATATTAAAATAAAAGGTGTCTGAAATGTTGGTGCTGTATGCTGCTCAAATTAACTAGGTGTTGCTGATGTTTAAAATTGTAATACTACTGCAATTTTAAAATAAATGCAGTATATGCATTTTTTAATTACAATATAAAGCTTATCGTGTTTGCTGAAGCCGAGTTGTATTGATTGTGATTGTGAACAATATAGTATATTATATCGAATACGTTTAAAAATATATGCATAGACACTTACCTGAAACATGCAAAAATATGCAACAATATAATAATATTGTCTGACCCTTCTTGATGATATGCTAGAATGGCACGAAATGTACATAAAATTTATGTATTGATTATATAAGCTGTTAAGATAAATCAAAATTTTAGCACTAACTTAGGTGCTCCGTATCTGTCATTTATACTCGTATGATAGCCTTGGGAAATTGTTTTGTCAGTTTTTACATGTGCGTGCGTGTGCGCGCGTGCGATGTTTGTGTGTGTGTTTATATTCGCAAGTGCGAGCGTGCATGCCTGACTGCGTGACTGCGCATGTGGGCGTGCGTTTGTTCGTAGTCTGCATGTGTGCATGTATGCCTGTATACATAAGTATGTAAGCTCTATAACTTTTGAACAGATCTGGATCATATTAACGACATTGAAAAGCTTTCAATTCAATTCAGAATTCCGAAATGCGACCTTGTTCGAATCAGTTACTAAAACTAAAATCAATTTTACTTCTCAAAGAAAATCTAACTAATAAACTAAAAAAACTAAATAAACTGCGTAAGTTTTATGAAAATCAGTTAATTTGGTGAAAAGAAATTAAAGGCATTTTTTTTCAAAAGTTTTTTAAATATTTAATAATTATGGATGGATTTTTATAGCATGTTTCTGCAACAAACGAGCATGTAAGCCACCAAAGAGTAGGTGATCATTGCTGTCCATGAACAATCACGACCTCAGAGGATCTCAAACATTTCGTTACCGGTCTCTTGCGTAAGAAAATGATATTTGATGACGGAGGGAATGGGTTAACGTAGGAAGAAGTAGGGTGATGAAAGAGAAATGGGTTGATGAAGGGGAGAGTGAGCTACTGGAAGTATCACTCACGGGACGAAATACATCAACAAAAACTGTTACTTAGTCACCTGTGGAGCTAGCTCATGCTCGTATCACAACCGAGTTGACCACAGCATGGCTTTACCGCTGCTGATTTAAATCATTTTAGAGATTTTATTTAATTTAGAATTTTCACGAATGAGCTCAAATGATTTAAGTGATATCAAAACGATTTTTCTTTCCGTTAATAGTGTAGAAAATATTTTTACAGCAAAACCTTTTTAAATTGATGGATTATATGAAAAAGATCGTTGAAGAAGCAATGTTTTCATAAAAAACATGCACTAAATAGTTTTTTTTAAAAGGTTCATTAAATTGGGCTCATAATGTATTGAAAAAATCGCTTACTTTGATTCTCTGAAAATTTAAGCTCAATCACATAACTAGATTTTAATTACCAAAGCCAAAATTACGTTAAAAAAAGGATTTTCCAGTTTTTCGACTAACTGATTGGTTTCAATGGCCAACCAAATTCAATTTTGAAACAACTTATTCAATTGTTAGAAATATATTCAATAACTATATTCTTGAGATAGAATAGCTCGCAAATAGTTAAAGATTTTGAGGTTGGCGAACAGAATCAAATGTTTTCCAGATTTTGTTACATAGTAAGTCCCTGATTGATTTAGACTCGACGTCTGGGGACGATCGCAGTGTCCTCAACGACGCCTTTATGTCGAAGCCTCGCATACTTTAACACCTTCTTCCTTCATCTCGTCTACGATGGCTCACACACTCTGCGGCGAGAAGCCCCTTTTCTTGCGGTCATACGCCTCCTTAATAACTAAAGTGGCAGCGCATGGAAACGCGCACCACATCACTTAGAGGCCGTATCTCATAATCTTAATATTACAGAAATGATGTGTTGCCACGTGTCAGTATAGTAGTGTATAAATATATAGTAACACCAACATATTGTAATCTATACAACCATAAAGATTTGTTTGCAGTTTATACGAATAAAATATGTAAGTACCCTTTTCCCATACTTATTACGAAAAAATTACATAAATAAACCATACCTAGAAATAATTCAAAAATATTCTTATAAAATTAATTTAAGTATTTCAATGGAATATAAGATGTGATGAATACAGCACTTAATAACTCTCATTAAAATGGATGCAGGAAAGAAGTTTATAGAGCGAATGGGTGATCGAAGGACAGGCTAATGATACCTTACTATGTGTACACCAAACTTATGATATATGATATTAGAGGTAGGTACTTATAAAAACTTGAAATCGACGACGATTTTGCGTTGAAATATTAATGAATGTCAGTTAAGCAAAATCATTGTACAAGTGAAGATCTACGGTCTCTCTACCTCTTTGGAAAAAGCAATGTGAACTTATGTTATTTTCCTTTGTTTTTCCGCTTGCTTTAAAAAAATATGAAAAAATGATCTTAATCATTTTTGCAACAAAAATGTTTTTTAACAATCCCTCTAAAATATAGTAGTAGCCAAGTCAAAAAACTTTATTTAAAGAAAGAAAACATTCATAAATCTTTATTTCCACTTCTACCTAAAGCATCGGCTGTGACGTTTCTTGTTCGAACTATAATTGGCTTTTTTGTTCGCAGGATTACTTTTAAACTCGAAGGTATTTTTTCAGACTTCATTACGGGTGCGATAAATTCCTTTTGGACATTGAAGCCGCACAAAAAGTGAACTCTCGTTTGATATTAAAATTTCGACTTTCCGTTTTCACAATACAAATGGACCTTAGGAACGTTTATTTACAAGACATATTGACTGATACAAAAAAATAATATACGCTTATTGAAAATAATTTTATTATAATGGTAAACTAAATATGACAATAAAAAAAGGAAAAAAATTAAACTCGGTTCAAACCATTGCAATTATGACCTAACAACCTAGTTACGTCTTTCTTAAAAGATATTCAATATATGTAATACAGAAATTCGTTTAATAATGTAAGTCAGATTTGTTGAAAACTAAGTTACTTACTTTATATATATATAATGTAATGTAGCAGAATCTAGTAGTTAAGACTAAATATAAAAAGATAGGAATTTCAAAAGACAGCTCCCACTGAATAAAATCCTAACTTCGTTAATTTAATTCAGCAGAATAAAAGGGATTTCTTTGGTGTAGTGTATTGGTTGACTCATGCGCCGACGTCACGTGACAGTGGTGTTCCGGCCGTTGAGCGGAGCGGTTGTATCCTAAGATTGTGTGCGTGTTGTGGTGTCGGTGAGCCGTAAAATAGTCCAAAAAGCAGGATATTACATTTGGTAATAATGAAGAATTGACACGATTATTTCTAACATAGGCAGAAATAATAAGATAACAGATAGCACTTTCATAATAAAGTCATTTCTTATCAATTTGTAGATATGTAATTCAAGCAATAGGATGTTAAGAAATAATACTAAGAGCCATTATTGTCTCAACCTGGTGCATCAAAATATTCAAGTCATGCAAAGAAAAAGCTGTATTCATGAACTGTAATATCGTTAATATACTATATATTATAAAAGGAGCGTGTCTCAATAGACACGCTCCCTGCTACTTCAGCAGGGCGATGCTGAAAACTCCTGGAACCTCATTAATAAGACCACATATCCTTCTTATGTTATGTTTATTGTTTTTAGAAATTTTTCGTTATTCGAAACCTTCCGTAGAAAGCAGTTGGCTCAACCTTTTTGAACACTTTAACTTCTAAAGTAGCAAAGTTTCAGGGATGGCTTGTAGGGTCAACAGTCATTCAAATATTTGAGCTCAAAAATTTCAAAAATTCAATTTTTATGATTTCGAATAAATATATAAATATCATAACGAGAAGTTAAAAAAATGGCGGTTAACCCTACCGGTTAACTATTTTACAGATATTTTTATATCGGCTTTGATTAGTTGTCGCACAGTATCGATATCATATTTAGCAACTGCAATCGCCGCTGACCTTCAAGTAAATCATCACAGAGGTGATGACGTCCACGTCTGAATTCACTGGACCGCGAACACACAGAGCTACGAGATAAAGTTTCATCACCAAATGCCAACTGAAATCACTGCCAATTTTTAATTGATTTAAGGCACAGTGAAATTCTCTCTACTCGATTCATTGTGATTCTAACACACACTGTTCAAAATGATGTCACAATGAGAAAAACAAATGACAATACACAAAACCTAAAACGCAACTATAGCATTCCTTTTCGAAAACTGTAATTGTTTTTTTTTATATTCTATTAATGGCCAATTCCTGTATTTTTTTATATGACCTATTTGTGAATTAAATAATGTGGTGATTATTTAATTCGCATCCAAAAAATTTCGTATTTGAGGAAAGAACTGTCGCTGTAGACTTCTCTTTTGACCGGGTTATCAAGCAGCCTGTGTGAATTTGACTCGGGTGGATTTTTGTGATTAACGTATGCAGACTCGAGTAATTTATTATTATTAATTTAAAACCTTAACACTTGTAAATTATATAGTGTTTTTTTTTGTTAAGTACCCCTAAAGTAATTCTAAACATAAAAATAAGATGTACGCCAAAGAATAAAAAAACTTAATTAAATTCATAAGAAATATCATGCATAAAGTACCGGAAATAAAATACCGTGATAATCCCAATGAATCACCACAGAATTTTAGATCATTTCTATGGCATATAATTTGGTGTTTAATGTCACAAAAACGAATCTGAGTGAAGGCTTTAACCAAAAAATATTCTCACTTAAATTGGTTCTGCTGTTGTGAAGATTAGCGTTTTTAATCTTCACAACACTGTAATATACATAGGCGAACAAACCAACACAAATATTTCGCAAAGTTATTACGTGATATATTTTCAGGAAAAATCAGTTGAAACGAATTCGAACTCGAAGGCACGTAATCTACAGTGTCAATTTCGATCATTTGACCAGTCTTTTGAAAACTAATGTTAATGTTAAAATAAAATGTCAATTATGTGTTTAAATTTCGCGCCTTCAATATTGTTCTTATAGGCTTGTATGCCTTTTGGTGTCCTCTCTAATTTTTGGTCATCTGTCACTTTTAAAATTCTCAATTCTAAAACGTCTTTTTAAAGTTGTACATTTAATTCTTAATTAATAAATAAGTTTATTGTGTAAAATATGTTTTCGTCCACACAAGTTAACAATTAGTTCAAAAAAAAAATCACAATAAAATACAAGTATAGTGTTATCAAAAAAGGTTCTTTTGAATTTTATCTTGACAAGGCAAATGTAAAACGTAAAAAGTAGTGTATTATGAATATTGTTTATACCAGACGACATAATAATATCAGTATGGAATATGAATTTATATAACTACCATTTTGCACATACAACATGAACGTATAACATTAATAACAAATCATAACAGAAATCAACCAAACAAAAATCATAAAATGGTTTAAATAAAATAACTCCCCGTAATATTTCCGGAGCTCCCGAACAAAACGCTATTAATTCAGTTGAAGGAGCTCAGGCTTGACCTAAAAGCGATAATTTACTATTGGAATTTATTGGCTCCTCATCGGGACCTAGCTATTATTGAATTTGTTTCTTTTTCATGGTAATGCAGACTAGTAATTTAAATGTACTAATTCAATATTTTTCTTATAAGAGTATATTAATACAATAAGTATAATTTATTACATTGATATTCAGTAACCGAAGGGCCGACCTTTACTTTTTTGAGTTTACCGTGGAAATATAATAACTTTCCGTGGGAAAAATTGTTTATCTTTGATTTCAAAAATAGCTATTTAATTAAAAATATGCACTGCATATGACGTTAAGTTTTATCAGAATCGTTAAAGACGTTTCTGAAATATCAACTATATAAATTAGTAACTTATTGGATAGTATTAGAAAGGTCTTTAAACCGTTCAGTGGCGCCATCTGCTTTCATGTCATGTTCTTTTATCTAACCCTTAAGTAACCAAATTGAATATTTCAATATACTATTACAACCACGCCGCTAATGTCAGCGCAGTGCCATCTGCTATTGAGTAGATAATGTTAAATTCATTATATGGAATAAATTAACAATTAAACAAGACTTTAAACTTGTTTTTTGGTATTTCAAAACGCATTAAGCCCCCGCACCACTTCTTAGGCAGGAGCGTCTAGCCTCCCTTCTATATGAAACTAAATGAGAATTCGTCCATTGCGAAACACAAATTATACGAACGTCGAACACACTATAATAAAACAAAAACGCACGCGTGATAGGCTAACGTAATTTGTCAAAGTATATGTATAAACATTGGTTTTATTTATATGTCTACATTGTACGATTTTGTAAAAAAATATTTGTACAAACGACAATAAACCTGTCTGTGAGTAGTATCATAACGTATGACCTCGTTCGCGTTTTTGGCAAAATTGTTTTATAAGGGGAGGAAATTATGAATATTTGCAAAAAGATGCATGATAAAATCCATCTTATATATATATAAAACCTAAAGTGACTATATACGATATAATTTTTTTTTAATTTATAGGTTGCGTTACCAGTACCCAAAATAATTCATTTCAAAAGTTATGTTTGTTTGTCTGTCTGGCTATTCAGGATAATCTTCGGAATGGTTGGACCGATCTTGATTGGATTTACACTGAAAGATAGAAAAAAATGCTGGAAATATTTAAGTTTCTAGTTTGAAAATTAAAAATCGCTTAAAAATAGGTGAAGATTGAATTTACGTATCAGTCACGAATGGTAACAGTTTTTTAGAGTTCCGTAATAGGTAAAAGGCAAAAAATTGGAATCCATTACATTTTTGTCATATTTGTTACCTTATCCGATTCTAATGAAATTGTACAGGTAGGTCTTATATGTGAATTTCCGTGTAACCAGATTATTGTAGAAATACTAACAGGTAATCATCTGGGAGTGTCCACAGTGGTGAAAACTTTAAAATATGAAATAATAGTATTTTAATAGTAATAGGATTACCAAATTAATCACAATACCAAAAATTAAAACATATTATTTTTTTTAATTAAAATCGTTAATATTGGTTCAGTTTTCACGTATGTCGGCACTCCGAATAACAATTCTATATGTTTTATATGTGGTTCATTTATTCGTCAAAACGTTTTGATGAATAATTTTTGTCCACAAATATCAAATTTATGAGCTGCGCAAACCTAATAAACTTGAAATAATAGATAACATATTTAAGTCTGTACATTTACTCAAATAAAACAACAATAATGTTACAATTGCATAAAATTTGAAAACATGTAGGGACTACCTCAGGCGGTTATCAAGAAAAACCTCAATTTTAAGATAACATAGCCCGTTTAATATTCGCACCCGTACTTCGTGCGAGACGCATTGCCCGACTGGCGGGAGAACTTTGTTTCCGGTAGGACGCATATTTTAAGTTTTAAACAGAGAGTGGGCCGCTACAAACGTACTTTGCACGTATACAAAAAAGTCTTCACATGTATTATTATATTAACATTGGCATGTTGGTAACGCGAACTCATAAGATATACTCATAAAAAAATTTTTTAACGCCTATAAGGAAGTTTTCACAGATATATATAAATATATATAGCAGCCATCCGAGAATATCTGCCTGTGCCCATAGAAAGAACTTTTCCAAATGATTTCTTGTTTTCAGTTCGATTTTGGAAAATTGACCTTTAATCTGAACACATTTCAAGGTTCCGGGAAGCCATTCCGCCTTCTTCCAAAACGATGTCTGTGGATGTGCATGTTTTTGTAAGTAAACCACAAACATCTTTTGAACGAATGAACCCGTTCAAATCATGTTTACGGTTTTCGTGAAGACTTTACTGATGTTAGATTTTTCGAAAATGTATGATATTTTATATACACAAAACTATAATAAAAAATTTTCAAAAATATTTTTTTTCAAAATAATTGTTAAGTTAGTTTGCTAATGGATCTTTAAAATTTCAGCACATTTAACGCTCAAAAATCTTCTTTGACAGAGCGAACTTTGATTAAATCCAATGATTCATTATTCAATTACATATATAATATTATATGCCCCTGTCAATGCGACTCAATAATTAGTGTTGCCACCTTAATGGTTTTACCACCACTACAACTGGTGATTTGAGATTCGGTGTTAGTTGACGATATTTGTTTCTGGTATTTAGTGGATTTTTTAGAAGGCATTGAAAACAAAGAAAAAAATGTTATTGCCAAATTAAAATATTCCACCGACTTTCGTAAGCATATATAAAATAAGATCGGAAATAAGGAAACATTAATCTGATACCTGCGATTAAAAATATTGGATGATTTTTTACATAATGTTGTTCTCGTTTTTTAGTTCACTTTTACGCAGTCGGCTTTTTATTCCTTTAATTTTTTTTTTGTATTATTTTCATGTAAAAAATAATTTTAGTTATAAGATAATGAAAAATTGCTTGAAACCGTTTTCATGTCATATATGCATTATACAACATTTGTTTATTTTTACTCAACTTTCCGTTGTTTCTCAATAAAAATATTTCTTGAAATAAAATTATGGTTTTTAGTGGTTCTTTTAGTTGTTCCATATGATACTTTAAAAAATCTGGTGTTTCAATAGTGGTTTAAAGGTCTCCAACTAGTGGGCTTCCATATATTTTATTGGCAATACCCCTCTTAATAGTCAACAGTCCTATGCGCTTTCCGTATATCTCCCCGCGCTGAACCCTTCAAACGACTTTCTATGCCAAGGTGCCAATTCATAAAGTGCTGTAGGGTTATCAAATGTCTGGAACTAACGGTGTGGCTCAATAATTCGTAAGGGAGTTTTTAGTCCCATGAACAGCCCATGATGGGCTGTAATCCACCTTCCCTATCGCACGAAGAGAAATACAACTGCTATTGTATTGAATGAATCTAGTTTTTAGAAAACAATTTTTAACTATAGCGATGAACGATTTTCAAAACTAATCAGTTCTATTCTTCAAGAAATTGCGTCTAACAATGGAAAACCATTGAAATTAATATATTTTTGTGATATAAGTGAACGAGAAATAAAAGAAAAAGTGTTTTTAGGGTTCCGTGCCCAAAGAGTAGAAAAACAGGACCCTATTACTAAGACTCCGCTGTCCGTCCGTCCGTCACCAGGCTGTATCTCATAAACCATGACAGTCAGATAGTTGAAATTTTCACAGATGATGTATTTTTGTTGCCGCTATAACAACAAATACTAAAAAATAGAATAAAATAAATATTTAAGGGGCTCCCATACAATAAACGTGACTTTTTTGCTCGTTTTCGCTCAATATTAATAACGGCAACAGGTAGACGCTTGTTCAGTCACCATTTACAGATCTGGTCCCAATTTAATACTTAATTAGAATTTTTGAACCAAATTTCTAAATAGTGATTATATGATATAAACTTTGTAATAAATAACTTTGATAAAAGAACTTTTGCAAAAGTGCTGCAAAGCTAATGTAGGTATTTCAGTTATATTATATAATAAATGATATGTGCTAATATAAAATAAAGCATTACTGAAACGATAAATAGACCTTTGTCTTAAATTTACACTCCTCCAGCTTTCCACATTGTAATGTTATGGACTTCATTTTGCAATAAAAATACCATAACTATCACTCGATTGTCGTGATAGTAAACTTTTACTCATATTCCTACAGATTTGTACAGAATCCTCGGTGCGCGAGTCCGACTCGCACTTGGCCGGTTTTTTTTTTAGTAAACTTTAGTTAATTAATCCTTTATTTCAAGTATTCTCTTAAATATTTTTTCATATACCTTCTGCTTTTCTTAAATATTTTTTTAATTTTTGTACAATAAAATCTACGGTGTAAACCGCCTTTCAATTTGTTCAGATTCGCTTAGTATAAGTCTTCAAAAGAATATATGAAATACATTAGTTCCTTTGTTAAGGTTTTGAAAATAATGATGACAAATTTATATTCACAGAGCTTAAAAATACCCAAGTTTCGATTTTCTTATGGGTACATTTATAGGATTTTTATACTCATACCAATGGGACCCTATTACTTAAGCTCCGTTGTCTTTGTATCTGTTTGTCTGTCTATCCGAGTGTCACGGAGCTGCATATTTTGTACCGTAATAGGTAGACACTTGAAATTTTCACAAAGTATATACTATTATGGTCACTGTAATGACAAACAATAAAAATAAAATAAAGCTAACATAGTGGTACGGAACCCTTCGCGCCCAATTTGCGCTTGGTCGGTTTTTCTTATAAAAATGTTTTCATGCTTCCCTTATTTCTATCCATCCAAAATATTTTTTTATATACAAGAAATAAAATAATTACTGCAGCTTACCATACTACTTTATGTCTGTACGTTAAAATAAATCTGACAAGTTCTCTAATTTTAGTATTGTATGTTTGTGCGCGCGGCTGTCTGAGAATGACGCGCTTCCAGAGTCAACTATACCACGATATTGAATAAACAAGAGCTAACGCTATGTTACCGATTTCTGCAGGGTAAAAAGTTATGTTTATTTTATGTCATATTGCCGTCACGCGTTACGAATGAATAGTCGAAAATCGACGGATTCTAATTGCTTTTATGTTTAC
Source organism: Eumeta japonica (assembly GCA_005406025.1). Lineage (NCBI taxonomy): Eukaryota > Metazoa > Arthropoda > Insecta > Lepidoptera > Psychidae > Eumeta > Eumeta japonica. Next base: position 464,201 of record BGZK01000127.1, read on the forward strand.
CGAATAATCTTTTTAGACGGAAAACAGAACATCACATACGCTTCATTTTTAAATTAAATTTAATTTAAGGTCACGTCGTATCACAGTTTTGTAACTTGATACGTTTAATCTGACAGTGCTCTAGACAAATTCAGTATATATAGATAATTTTTCAAATATAGATTTACGAATTTCCAGATGTCAACCTACATATTAATTTAAAGACACTTTTTATTTTTTAACGCTATTTTTAAAAATAATGAACATTATGTATAAAAATAAACATTTCGTATAAATTTATATGTTTCAATTACGTATAAAAATAATTTTTTTGTAATAAATTTTTACTGTTTTCTCAGCGATAGACCACTCTTGATACTGGTTTTTTTTTCCTTTTTAAGCTTTTGTGAGCTTTTTTCAACGTTCTCCACTTCCTTGAGCAACAGTTTCATTTAACAAATACACGCAAAAGCGTATTATGTTTGTACAACTCGTGTACTCCATAAATATCCTATAACAGTCGCCGATGACTCTAATAATCGATTTTCGTTACGTCTGCAAATATTGAAAACGATTTAGAGTTAAGTTGAAAACAAACGACACGCCTATTTCGCGTAGGTTTTTAAAGGTTCGGATAGTTTCACGATTTGAATTGATTCTAAAAGGGATCATAGACAAATATACGAGTAACAGTTACATGTGAGCGCTTTGGGTAATCTCTGTTGGGACTACGAATTAGTTTGTGAACAACATCCGCTACTAGTGTCTGTAAACACTCGCTTGGCAGAGTGTTGCTTTAACTTTTGATTGGGGATTTAGTAAGGGTCCGTTACTTATAATGTGTTATTAGAATGCGTGAAATTTGCCGGAGAATGTCTGTACACCTGTTTGTTTCTTTAAAATATAACTCGTTATTGTAAAATATATTTTGGTACAGATATTATTTTTAAACATTTGTTGCACATTTTAATACTCTCATTTTCATTTTAGCAATCAATTCATAATGATTATTTTGACAAAAAATTTTCGCAAGTAATGCAGGAATCGCTAAAATAAAATTGTTTAACGTAGTTCCCGCTGGCCAAGTGCGTGTCGGGCCACGCGCAGTGTACGATTCCGTAGTTTCTAAAACGGGCCCACATAGGACGCGTGTCAAGAATGTTATGATTTTATTTTAACACAATCAACAACGTCATTTAAGTAATTTTCCATTCCATTCCATTTCCAATCCCATTGGGAATTTATAAGAAATCTCCCCTTTTACCGCTACAAACATCAGACGAAGTACACGAGATGATTTACACGGCCTTTGCCATTTATATCGTCACCCTTGGTAAACAAATTGACGAGTACGACTATCGACAGTACTAATATCGAAAAAGTTCTTAACGCAAAAGAAAAAATTAGAACGTTTAGCGATAGATCAAAATCAGTGTAATAACATTGATAATAATCTGAACCAAAACAACAAAACTTATTACTCCTCTTATTCGAGAATAAAAAAAACTAGTGCAAGACTTAATAAGAATGAATAATCTCTTCTGAATACAGTAATAATAAATATAGTTTAAAAAAAAAATTGGAAAATACGCTTTTAAAGCACATCGAATTAAAAAGTGAAAAATAATTCTTAAAATACCCTGAAAAAGATAATGAACAATGACGAAAAATATTAATATTATTATGGAAAAAGCGTGGGTTGTTCTACATACGAAAAATGTGGCACAAATTGGTCCACATTTTTCCACAATAATACTAGTATTTTTCGTCATTGTTCATCATTTTTTTCAGCTTATATTAAGAATTATTTTTCACTTTTCAGTTTGAAGTGCTTTAAAAGCGTGTTTTTTAGTTTTTTTAAACTATGTTTTCACTTTTTAGTTCGATTAACTGTTAAAATTGTTTTTCTATGGTTTCGTAATTAAGTAATAGAATTTAGTAACAGTAATAAGCAACTTGCTCTCACGAAAACGATACGTGACGAAATTATTCGATCTTGGCGATCCTGATCAGGATAATGAGATAAACTTATCAAATTATTGTTACCGATTCTTGATGAGTGTGCAAAGTTTGAATTAAATCCGTCCGTACAAAGTGGGACAAAATTGAGTCCAAAGGAGTCGGTTACAAACATACAAGCTCACAAACTCATAAACCCATAAACTTGCAAACATACAAGTGAACCTAGTAAAAGCGTGTAAAAATACAATTTCATAAAAAAAACCGAACAACAAAACACGTAGAGGGATACTAGCGATAGATACTGAAATATCTTTGCACAAAAGTAACTGTAATGATTCCATGAAATACAAAATTTCAGAATCAATGAAGTTAAAGAAACCGAATTTTAATAATACACACGAGTTTACAAAATACTGAATAAGTAGTACCGGCTTGGGCTTGATCATGTATCTTCTTCGTGGTAGACGCGTTAATTACCAATTTGACTTATTATTTAGTTGAATTTAATTATTGTTTCCTTAGAAAAATAACAAAAGGTATTTTTATTTAATTGATTCCTTGTAGGTTTCAGATAATTATGCTCTTCACTTGAGAGTTTTCTGTTCACTTAAAAACGACCTTGTTGTTAACGATTTCAGAATTAAATTAGAAATCGAACCAAATTTCTATAACAACCTCATTACTGTGTATTCAAACGAATTTCGTCAATAATGAAATATACTATTTTATTACCATTTTGAATACCTAACGAATCACGGAGAAAAATAACGAATCGGAGACCTTTAATTAACCGTACCCGAACTAAAGTAATTAAATAAGAGGGTAGACCTTCTGGTCTTCACTAGGCACCGCGGAGGGCGCGGCGTGCGCGCGACAGCTATTGTCTCGTAACCCGCGACAAAGACCCGTGGAAACATTAGAGATGACGACTCCGATACAAGCCTGGCTTATTAGCTAACAGGGGTTTAATTAAATTTTCTTAATTATGTCATAATATGTATGGGTTGCTGCTATTAATAGAACTAATTTTAGGTTTTGAAGGTGATGTGTCGCTTGTAGTACTTCGATAAGTTTCGGTTTTTTTTTTCACGAGCGAAATAAGTCTCTAAAACGATTTTATATTTGAAAGTAATGTTGAACAAATAATGTAAAAATAAAACATGAAATGTATATACCGTTTTATATAAATTAATTTTGTAACATTCAGAAGAAGTGACCGTAAAACTTAAAACAAATATTTTCATGCCAATCTTAGTATTTGTGGGTTAACAAACATCCACACACTTGTCGAATTTTATATTTATGATAGTTAGATTTTCGTTAAGTCGAATATATGACAAAAGTTTTGAAAGTTTCACACGCATTAAAATATGAATAGGGTTTCGTCTGCACAAGCATTTTGCCTATAATATAATATACATTGAATTTTTTATCCCCTTAATACTGCTATGCGTGAAGTTTGGAATCTCGCAAATGAAACATTTTTGTGCGCGGGAATCTGTTTAATATTCGGTCGGACCAAGATTGCGCGGCGACCTACGTCTTTCACGCTGTCAAAACGCAGTAGCACCCTCCACGATACTCTAACAGCAAAGGTTAGCCGTTAAGTTATACATAGGAAGTTTTCCTCCAAACGTCCACTAAAATACTTCTCGGACAGAATAAAAATTAAAAAATAATTGCACTAAACAAAAGTTTCTTGAATAGTATTCTACAACGTAAACAATTCCTCCCGTGTATATATATATATATATATATATATATATATATATATATATATATATAATTCTAGTGTCACGATGTCGATCCGTGACGGATTCCGAAACTACTTCACTGATCTTAATGAAATTTGGCACACTGTATATAATATGGTCTAACTTGAAAGATAAGATAATTTTTAGCCTGATAGATGGCTTAGTTGTCGAAATAAATATTTTTTTAACGAAATTGCAATTTTATATATTTTTTTGTCGGATTTGTCATTTCAAAATTCATAAAAACACAAACTTTAACTTCCATAAATATCCGCCCTTCAATTGGCATAAGGCAAATTGGCAAAAATGTTCTTCACCAAATCGTACCACCACGTACGTAAATTTATTATCATGCTTAAGAGTCAGACTAGTAACTGTATTAAAATTGAAAACTAGACCGACAACAGAATTGAGAACGAGAACAGAATTAGGAAGTGACCGAGATTTAAAACAAGAATTACAACTAAATTGCAATTCGACCGAAGTTTAAATACAAAATTGAAATTGAGAGTATCATGAAAATTGAGTGTAAGATCGGCATCAGAATCAATAGCCTGATCGGAATGGAAATACAACAGATCAAGATGAAGAACAGACGAAAGAATACAAAAAATGAAGCATTTTCCAAATCGGAACTATGACTGGTAACATAATCACACGAAAGCGAACGAAAAATCGAATCCAGAATTGAACCAGAATCAGAATCGAAAGGGGACCGAATGCGAAATGAAGAAGAAAAAAGAAGAGGACTGGGGTCGAAAACAGGTCGTGGATTCGAGATCAGAATCAAAAGTGTGTCTGGGATCGGAATCGAAAATGAGGCTGAAACTGAGATTGACATCGATCGAAACAAAAGATGACGAAATTCATTTTATATCCATGTAGGTAGAGCTGTGGCTTTTAAGTAGATGTACAAGCTACTTTACAAGAAAAAGCAGGGCAACGCTTTCTGAGCCACCTAGTATATGTGGCGTAAAAAGGTTTTTCGTATTTTATATACAATTTTAAGATTATTTTTCATCATATTTGATTTACAATTAATTATATTATAATATGTGTATGCCATTGTATTCAACAACTTGTAGCCATTTTGTAGGTATTGACATAATTCCATTACCATAAAAATTTTGGGAGTTCTGATCAGAAAACTGCGACAAGTAGTTTCGAGTCCCCTCTTGATGTTAAACTAACATTAGCTAAACAATTCTGAAGAGCCCGAAACAAGCAAAATATTGAGGATGCTAGGTCAGGGCTATATGGTGGATGCATTAACACTTCTCAATCAAATTCTGTCAATATTTGCTGAGTGCCTAAAGTTGTGTGTGGTTTGGTGTAATCATGATGAAAAACCACACCCATTCTGTTAATTGATTCCGGCTATTTTTCTCTACTTCTTGCTTGAGTCTCATCAACTGTCGGTAGTAGAGATCCGAACTCATGATTTTGACCGGCGATACAAGCTCATAATGAATAATGCCCTTCCAATTCCACCATACACATAGCATCAACTGCGAGTAACTGGTTTCGCTATAATCTGTAAAGCTTTCTTGTCTTTTGACCATGATCCTTTTTTTATCACCAGTGATAAATGTTTTCAAAGACGGCCTGGTTTCATAACGTTTCAATAGAGAATCGCAAATGAATTCATAATTCATTAGATTTCTTTCAATGAGCTCTTGTGGGATCAAAGTATCGAGCTTTTTCGTATGTCCAGTTTTTTTCAAATGGGTCAAAACTATTTTCTCGTCAATTGTCAGCTCTTCAACTATCCCTTAAGAACTCACCTGCCAAACTTGCTCTTCGTTTTCTAAAATGGCAGCAACTTAATCCGTAACAGGTTGACCAGAGCGAGATTCATTTTTACATCAAAACTACCGTACTGAAGACACTTGAACCAGTTTTATGCTACTCTTACCGACACTGCATTAGATCCATAAACGTCGTAGCTTTTTTCGCGGTTTGTAGCGCACTTATCCCTTTTTTTGCAACAAAATTTCAAAATCTATCGATTTTCTACGTTAGACTTACTTATTTTGGTAGAAAGAAAAACAATAGAAAAATGCCGAGACATGTGGTTTTTAAATTTAATTTTTTTAAAATGTCATCTATTGAATGGTATCAAAACTAGTCAAATACAAACAACACGACGAAGAGAATTTGCTGCAACTTTTTACTTATAAAATACGAAAAAAGGTTTTCCCTGCCCTAATATATCAGAGCTCGATTGTTAACAAACAGTTTCACTTTTGCGTTAAGCCAATTGCAATCAACTACAAGCGTTCAAATAATTGTGTAGAGGTTTATTTTAACTTTATATTTCGGAATGTTCGTCTTCTCTTTTCTGCTCGTCTGAACTCAACCTTCGCACCCCTTACACCATTGTTAAATAATAATATTAATAAATATTTGCGAAACTTGTGGCAGTTATAAATGATTCTGACGTTTTTTTACTGTACGGAGGTCGTTTTATACATTTTTTTTTTAATTTCTAGTGAATTTTCTCTTAAATCTCCATGTTGGGAAGTGCTGGCCGAGTTATCGATGCTTTTGTTTGGAATTAAAAAGGGCGGGTTTAATATTTGACAGCGGATAAATTAGCTAATAAGTACTTAAATTAATAAACAACTAAAATTAAGCCGCATTCTGTTTAAATCATGGAATACATTGTACCATCGATACTGGACGTTGTCAGCACATTGGCGGTAATGGTTGCTAATTACCTCAAACCTACCCTAGACACATGATGCTTAACATGTTCACAGTACTCATATAAAATAGCAAGATATTTTGACAATATAATCTATTTGTACAAAATTATATGCAAAAAATATGTAAATATTTATTACGTATAAGCTTTATTTATTTTTTACCTTTTTTTCATATGACTCACATGGATTCATTGATTTGCAGCCTGCAAAAAAGGTCACCAAATCGTTGATAGGAGCTTATGTTGAATTGTCAAAGTGCAAATAAACGATCTGATGGAATCAGGAATATTAGTTACCAAATAATTTGTATATCTCACAATTTTATCCGTAGAATGTTGCCTGATCCATTTCGCCTTATAGTTACATGTCTTGCAATAGCTTTTTAAACCAAATGAGATAATGATTTATAAAAAACGAAGATATCAAAAAAAGAGGAATAATAAAAAGTTATATCAACTCTCACTAAAAAAAAATAAAAGAAATCTTCTTGATCCGCTCGTGAAAATGCTATCAAATCGAAATATTATATCATATTTCGGTAGAAGCACAACCAATTGTTATTGTTATAAACATAAACTAAGTGTTAATTTTGAATCAATGTTTTATTTTTGATTCTATGCCTAAAAACGACAAGAAAAAAAAGGAAAAAAAATACAATTATATAATATTCAAATTTTAGTTCTTCATATACACGTCTACGAAACACCGTACTATTTAACAGCAAGTCGAGTCCAGAAACGGATACTTAAATTATTAAGCTCCGTGCACTAATTGTGCGGCCGCAAACACTTAAACATAACCCGCACGCCTCCACACGGCACGTAGACTACATGTATCACACTCTGATCAACACTGTCTGGAGTTTTATTATAAAAGGGTGATTAGTATCACGATTAGTAAAGATTATTATCACGACGCAGTGAATTAACTATAAACATAAAATGTTATAGAATACCACATAATAATAATAGCAGTGGTTGAAATAGCTTTTTCATATTTTGATAAAAAATCCTCGACAGTTTACATCGCAACGTGAATACGCAACACGACAAGTATATGTGGCATTACGTGAACTAAGCGACCATTTTTTATGAATACACAAGGAACGGGGCTTTTAGGTGCGCGAGTTCAAACCGCACGTGTACAAACTAAATCTCTTTTTCCTTTACGAATAATTTTTATAGCTACTCATCTCTAACCACCAGAAAACCCTATATAGTGCTTTCATATGGAACCGTATTGTGAGTAATGCGTGTTACAAACCAAGAAGCGTGACATCATAACTATTATCTTTCTACTGTATACCAGCAAACCGGCAGCTATCAGCATTAACGCCTTCGTTATTAGCTTTATCCGCGAACTAAATCGTAAACGTGATGTTTCAAGGTGGTTCGTGCTCGTTTCGGATTGGAAACTTTTCGCAATTACAACCTAATCTATGGTCTTAATCGAACTCATGACATCTTTACGAAATTGTATAATATGAAAATGACGCGAAAATAAAAAAAAAATATAGATAAAAGTCGCTCCGGAAAGCCGGCGCGAATAATATTTGTTCAAATACGAAGGCGCCGGGGGCGACGAAAATACTTTTGATTCGATTCACAACACTCAGACGTGTCAGTTGTATTCTAGGTATTTCTGTGTCTAGAATGAGCTGAACCTTTTTATACGCGTCAAATATATCTCAGTTCGGAAGCGAAACGTAACAATATCCTTTACACGGAAATGATAATTAAAAAGATCGTCATTGGACCCGAATGTAAGATTTAGAATGTATGAGCGGCATTTAAAAAAGGGACGAAATATATAGTGCGAGTTTTTCGCCTGCATTCACAGAGAAAACAACCACAAAGTTTAATGTACTTTAGTAAATTTATAAAAAATAATAGAAAAGTAATGTATAGATAAATTGAGCCGCTAAGGATACTATTGTAGTATCTGTTAAGATACCTATTTGAAACTAAATTATAGGACCTACACTGAACTGATTTAACGTATATGAGATAGGTTTGTGAATTGCCAGTCAAGTATGAATTTAGATTTTTAATGGGCAAGTTATTCGTCACTTGCGTCCTGTATAAGTGTGAAATAATATAGATGCAAGAGCAAGACCTAAATGCATAATGAAAGCAGGTGAACAAGTGTAGAAGTCTGTTTATCTGGAATGCTTGTTTACGGACTGCGGTTGGTGCGATGCAGATATTAAATGGACAGAAAATAGGTGAAAAAAGAATTTAAAAAAATGGGTGAACAAATATAATGGAATCCTACTTACATTAAGAGAGACACAAATATAGAATCAAGACATTTGTATGGGAATTGTGATATGCATAACGATATAGTTCATAAGAAAATGTAGGTAATTAGACTAGAAAAAAGTACGTTGACGTAGTTTTGATATTTAGAAAAGATGACAAACATCTAAAAACCTCGATATAGCGATAGTTAATATGTCACCGCTAAAGAGTAAATAACATTATGGATTTTAAATACTCAGTTATTTTGAAATCACAGACTAACATTTCAATTTAATTTAAATGTATAGATTACATTTTGTTAATGTAATTTTAATGTAGTTTTAATATAAAAGTGTTGAAATCAAACTTTGTTTTTAAATTGTAAAAGAAATTACACGTATTGAACTGAAAATATTTTCCTTTTTGCTAATTATCTAAATAAATAATGGCGCGTTGTTAATTTGCAAAAAGACGAACTGTTGATACTAACTGGCAAAGTTAGAATTTAATTCGATATTCCTTTTGCGCTAAAATATTTAATCGGAATGTTAAAGTGAAAAAAACTTGAGTTCTGCAAATAAACGTTTACAGTAATTAGGAGTATATTCTTATAACGACATCCTAAAATTATCATATTATTATATTTTAGAAATTTTTTTTTTCAAAACACAAATACTCAAAAACACGACCGCAGAGTAATAAATAACAGCACCATTCTCTAGGCTGGGCCTTTGGCTTCGGGCAAACATTTCGGAATTCCGAAATGAGTTTTTCGACGGATGAGGTCCAGAATTCAATTACCAGTTCGATACGCAGGCGCGTGGTCCCGCTGGCTATAATTCGTACATTTTTTTCATGTAGCATTTACTTTGTTCTTGACTCCACGACGGATCAATATAAGCTTTTATTTTCATTACTTTGTTTCAACTGAATGCATCCGAATGAAAACAAAAAACGAAAGCATTCGTTTTTTGTTTTCATTTGTTTTCATAGATATCATTGCTGTTTCATTGTTTACGCCGTATTTATTTAATGTACCATTAGACTTCGTGTGACATTTCTCCTTCGGTAATTTATTTGATACCCATCACTCCATTGTTGAGTCATACCTCCCTCATACTTTTTTTATTTCTGATTGAGTATCTTGGACTGTAAGCACTCCATGCTAATATTGTACGATTCAAGGGCAATTATTAAATCAATATAGCTGATTAAATTTGTTACTTTTTAACACATTCTACGTAAGCTAGACTAATTTCACATACGTTCCGTTTTGCAATGTCACTTATCAATAACAATATTAAAAAATTGTTATTGAATAATCTATTGATCAGAAACAAGTCCTAGATTTATTACCAGCATAATTAAAAGAAATGAAAGCCCAAGAGTGTCTAAGTGTCAGATTTAATGTTTTAATTAAATTTTTCGCATTTTCCACTTAACAGCAAACATTTTTTTTGTTGATTGGGTATTTGACAATTTTTTAAAAAGTATTTTATTGTATTCTTAGGATAAGAATTTATTATTGTATCAAAATTACTTGTGAGGTTAGTATTTTCCATATAAATAATACTTGTTTGTTTTATTACAGCTGCCAAATGACATGGAAAATTACATGGAGTACCATATTAAGGGCTCTGTCTCAGCAATAAGACATTGGCATTTTTTGGCATTCTAAAACTACGTCAGTTAATTATAAATTATTACCTACCGCATTAAAACCCGAAATACATTTTTGACATACATAACCTACAAAGTAAATAATGACAAAAAATATCAAAATGTTAAGGCGAAGGACATCGATTGAATTAGAACATTATGAATATATATATTGGATAGATTCCGTTTTTGTACTTACACTAAAGTTTTCACGTTTCTAAATTCTGCAGAACAGAAGTCCGGGTTTGATGCAAAGAAATTTGCAATCATAGACGAATCAACTTTTGGCAGATTAGCACTATCAGCTTTTATAAAGTCTTTCTCCACTTTCACTTTGACTGAATAACTAATAAAATCAACACAAAATTATTATTAAAATAACACCACCGTACAAAAGTAACAGTGCAATTTGTTTGTTTATTGAATCGTGACGTCACGCGTTCTGATTGGCTAGTGAGCCGTTTAAGTTTTGTTATTCACTGATGTAAAATTTCTTATTTATTTTTAAGAAATAAAAATATTTATAGTGTTTAATTTGTAAATTCACATAGATATTTTGAATCAGCATCTTGAAATCTACATAATTCAATTATTTTCTTATTTAATTGTTAACCATGTCAAATACCGAATTCATAACTAATTCAAAAAACGTTACAAGTAGTATTAAGGTAATTAAACAGCAATTTCAAATGTGTGTATGTCCATATTAAATGTCTACAGCTACTATTCTTAAGTTTATCGTCGAAAATGAATTTCATGAATAATTTAGTATAAGTACCTTAGCATAGAGACATTTCTGAAATGAATGAAAATCACCATATTATACTTTACTTTTCTTTGGAAGAAAGAAAGTTAATAAAACTGTAATTTAGGGAACTATGATTTAGTGATTGGAATCAGAAATGTTCACAGCAATTGATATTTTATTCAAAGACTTGGAAATTTTTGGCAAAATTACAGTCGGTAGCAAACGAAAATATCTTGAAATGATAGAGAATAATTTTGAATAATAAGGCTGATGATCAGTTATCGCAGAAAAAAAATGTTTGGAGTTCTACATATTTTACATGTAATAGTTGTAAATGAAACTTATATCAGTCAATGGTTCACTGGAGTTAATTTTATTGGCAGTATTAATTAATAAAATTGAAGTATACAAAATATATTTTTTTTCATTTTAAACTTATTAGTACTTCATGAAGAAATAATAAATTATTACATACCGATGGAAGTTATCTCCATTTTGTAGAAAAAAATATGTTTTTATATAGAATAATCACGGGAAAAACGTGCAGGCGAGCCTTCGAAGAGTAGACGGTCACCGCCGCCCATAAACACTCGCAACCTCAGAGGAGTCATTAGGTATCTTGAGAGAGAGTAGGATGTCTAATTGACAAAAGGGTGGATTATCAGAAATCTCACTCAGTGGACGAAATGCCAAAGCTAATGTTACAATTTCACGTCCGTAATATTGAAAATATGGTATTTCACCGCTCCAACCGCCCCATTTTTGTGCTCCACCCAAGTTGGCCACATTATAGTTTTACAACAATGATGTTCTCGACTTTCTAAATAATAAATATTCTCGAATTTAGGTAAAATACGTAGAAAAATTTATAGCTTACAATAATTTCGGTAATTTAAAAATTTGTTGACATTCCATATTTTCTTTTTTAACTAAAAGTATAATTCACTGTGGAAATGTTATTGCTTTTGGAAATATCCCAGTGAATTTGTTTTAGCTAAAAATTATTATCGGAAATATAGGACTAGATCAGGCAGCAATTCAAAGTTTGCGAAGGCAGTGAATAAAAACCTAGACATTTTATTGGCATGATAAAGTATACCGTTATCGATGTGATAAAATTCTATTTATCTGAATTCCACCCTGTTAAAATATTCTAAACTTAAACTTCAAAATTGAAATTTCTACATCGACGCGTTTGTATGACAATTTCTTTTTCATCGATTTCACGATCTAGGTTATATTATCTATTTCTAACATTCTGATTTTATCGAATATCACCACTATTTATGATATTGCCTTAAAATATTCCATAATAACTCCTGATATACGAACAGGTAGAAGCCCTCGGAATCTAAACGGACCGTTCAAGTCTAAAAAATTACGAATAACGTCGATTTTGATGGTACGTTTTACACAACAGAGTTATGTATTCACTCTGTGACATGTTCGGCACAGAGACGACGGGACAAGCGTGCAAATGAGTTCGTTAAACAAACTTCTAATTAAAAGTTCAACATAGAAGCCCTACGGGCCGCGCCTTCGACGTCGTGTCTGCTCGGAATCGCTGCCGCTTCATTAAACAATCGAGCACCGTCAAATATTATAACGAGTTTTAACGGTGAACTTTGAACTTTTCCGTTGTGAAGAATAGGTTTGTTTACGAAAACATAAGATAGATCGAACAAGTCCAACAATTAGCCAGATTAGAAAGAGGTGGAATATTCTCCTTTCATTGTTGTTTCCGACCGCCTGGATTTTCACTACAAATACTAATTAACGTTGGAAGTTCGTAATCTATAAATTGCCACCATCTTTATATAATCACTTACATGTGCAGAAAGTCATTTGAAGACCTATATTACTGACATAACTAATATTAAGAAACTCACCTATGCCGAATTCCTGGCAGCCAAACAGTCGTTTAGCAATCTAAATACCGTTCGATTACGTATATCAACGTGAACTACACGTTCATATACGTAAACATGTGACACGAAAGCGTCCGCAATACGCGTGATTTCTCGTAGACTTCATTTACCTTTGCCCGCCTCCAAGTTTTCCTTTTCCGTGCCACGAGATTCATAAGCCCGATGCAGTCTCGCTTACACAATCGACGCGCACGCTGGCTACAATGTTCACCTCATATCTCTTTGATCCGCTGGAGGTTACAACTTTAATTACGTCTCCCGAAGTTTGTTGATGGGAAAAGTACGGTTAGATTAATCGGTGGTTTCTTTATTTACTTCGTACACGTAAATAGGAATATTATACATAACGTTGTTTGTTGCAGAAATATTATAAGTTTAAAGCGAGTAAAACTACCCGTCGCCACTGCGTCGTATTTAGTACTTATAATACTCGCTCGATTAAAATTCATATGCAACTCGTAGTCTACTTCTATTACGGAATTTAAAGATTTGTTTTTTTTTTTTTATGGAGGACAGTTTGCAGTTTATTTCATATCACATGAGATTGTTATTGACCTGTGATATCGTAGTATTTTAATAGAGATTCAAGAATTTTGCTAGTTTAAAAAGACAATCAACTAAAAGATCCATTTTTCTTCATCTTTTGCGCTCCATGCTTTACTAGAGAAATATAACGCTTGAGGGTTAATATAGATCTCAGCCTGATTTAAGTAAGGTAGTCTTATAACAGGTATTCTACAGATGGACGCTTACGGTAATAGTTTGATATATAGGGATCTTTCACAGTGGCCACGATTATTATACGCTTATTGTACGATTAATATTGTACATGATTTTAGTTAGCATTTATCTATTCTTCCAAACAAAAACGTGTAGTTTTGAAGTTGTATTTCAAGTTAGGTCGTCCGTTGCGGAGAATTAAATTGTAATTCTAAACACTTTTACATAATGGTTACATTAACTTGTAGGATTTCAAACAAAACATCGAAAGTTCAATTTGAAGAATGGACAAAAAATCTCGTTATGCTATCTTTTTTGTCAGTTTCTTGAAGAAAACACCAAAAAATAGCTGACCTCGCAACATTCACAATAATGAAAATAAAAACATAAACACAGAAAAATGCTTTAGATTGGAATCAAATGAAATAAAAAAAATTAATTAGCGTATATATGACAAATTTTTGCTGTTTTAAATACTACTTCTATTACAATACTAAATTTTCACAATATTGGGTGTTCAGCTGCGTTGATTGATATTGATAAAATTAAGTATTTTCTGTATAGATCTTTCATTGCAGTGTAAAAATTGTATCAAAATGACTTGGATTTACGTAATAAGAAATGGAACACTGAACTCCGGAAATCGAACGGGTACTTGTTGAACTGAAATTTACGTATTTTACAGACAGAATTGTAGCAATGTGAAATTCGATGAAACAAAAAAAAACATACGTCACGACGTAGACAAAAACATAAATATATAGGATGAAGCCGACGAGAGAATGAAATATAATTCACTCTCGTCTACTAAGCATTGCACTTTTGTGTGCGCCTGTACATTGCCAAACTAAAGCAAGAGAACAATCGTCGGTGTATATTTATATTGCTCACTCTAAAGTCTAATACTTGCTCTCATCTGAGCATTTTACATGTGCTAGTACATTTTTATCAGCCTGCAACCTGCATATTACAAATGCGAGAAGGCGCCGTATAGTGAGCATAATATATTAGATACATCTATATTGCACTTGAATATTTACTAATATTCCTAGTACTTTATTAAATACAAAGTTGTACTTCAATATTTCCTATTTAATAAATTTCATTCCTGTTTCTTACTGCTTATGGATCATGTATATAACCACATTAAATTGTAAAATAATTTTTAAACTTGGTACATATATAAAAAAATAAACTTTACAATTATCCCACTCCTGATATTCATCTCATTCCTACGTAGTTTACTTTTCTGAAGTTACACTTCTACCGTGAATGAGTTGTACACACGCCCACACACACACATATTTCTGGGTTTTATTTTGAAGATTGAAATTGAACGATCTGTTATAGTTCGTATTCGACGGTAAGAGAAAGGAAGAATATATTATAAAATGCAAGAGATATAGAAAATATAGTCTTTTCTTAATTTTCTGTTTTTCAGAAAACGATAGAAAATTATGAACAAGAGGTATACTATAGAAAATTGTTTCAGTTTTTGTAATTCTATACAATTATTAATTCGACTCAGCAAGGCGAACCCTTTTTTACGTATCCATTCGAACCATTTAATAACTCAGTTATTATTTTTCTTAATATTTTCTTAAATAATTATATTATCAATAAAGATATCAATTGTCGAAAACAAAATTTACGAAGAGTGCAATGATCATTTATATTGTCGATATTCATTTATTGTAAACAATTGTGTTGTGATACACTGTCGCGTTCGGACACCTAGATCAATAGAACCTGGATCAATGGATAACGAGACCGACGTCAGGCGGACCGCCGTACCTGTTCATGCCGCCGACAATAAGCGGAATGGCAGATTTTAATTCGCGACGCAGAGCCTTCATGCGTCCGACATCCCACGAGATATTTCTATCTGTAATTAGTGGCGCGCCAGATAACGCCGCGTTGTTTGCGAATAAAAGGGGCAGCGGTCGTAAGGAAATCCACGACAATACCGCGCCCCCCGGCCCGCGCGCGCCGCCCGCACTGAAACGCCCCGCTCGCCCCGACCGCCGCCCCGGGAAAACGTTAGGCTGAATAAAAATAAATAGCCCATCTCGTGACTTATTTTCGCATTTCTTAAAGTGGTACGGTTGAAGAGTATAATAATTGGGCTACCATTTCGGTCTAAATTTCGGTCTATAGGAGGGTGTATTTTTTTACTAGTTCGTTAGAAGTTCCAGCTGTTTTTTTTATGTTTAATTATACCAAGTTAACCAAGTTGCGTCAGTTATTTTTAGGTCGTCTTTCAACTTCATCTTCTTAAATTCTTTTCAATTTAAATATTTCAACGCGTCTTTTAGCAGTTCTGTACCTTCCCATTTTTTATTATGTGCATTATTGTCAACGTAAGGCTCCGTGATTGAAGCAAAAGCAATATATTCAATAGACTAACATAGATGAGTACGTGATATGAAATAATTAGGTTCCTTTCAAAAGAACCTGCAATTGAAATTGAATCTAATCTTTCAAAATAATATATTTCATGGAATACAGATTACTTTTTGATGCATACTGTAAAAAAATTTCGTTTACATAGACGATTCTGGATCTGAATATATCTATAGTATATCAACTATTTGCATGAAACGGTTGATGGATGTGGATGTCGCTGATGTAAGAAAGGTAAGTAAAAATGAAATATTCATCGCCTTGCAGCAGAATACGTAAGTTCGCGTTCGCGTCGATAAGTTCTGTTATTATCTTTCCTTCTATCAATATTTTTGCAAGACCCGTTCCCTCTCCCGCTCGCATCGCCGCTGCCATTTCTCCGCCATAACAAAAAACACCTGAGAACTTAAACGGCTGCCAAACAAACTTCCAGCCGTACGCGCACGTCGCAGTCGAAGCGTTCGCAAAACAAACAATTTATTTCCTCGAACGAATGTGGAAATACGTGAAAATTCCACGCTCGTCGGGAATGTTTAACGTATACTGTTTGTTGTACGCGCGAGTGTGTCCGCGCCCCGCGCCCGCAGCACCCCCGCGCCCAGTGGACGTAGATGAGTGTGCGATTAAAAGTTTTAGTACAGGCAACCTACACGTCCTATGGCGCGCGTAGCTTGCGCCCGCGGCTCGCGCTCGTGGAACTTTGATCCTGTTCACGCTCCTCGCTGTGATAAGCGGGAACGCTTCTGGCACAATTTTGATTCTTTGTTGGTATAACACAAAGTTACTAAAAACTCTTTTTTTTTTCATTAATAATTTTCTGCTGTACCTTGACATCTGAACAAACCACTTTACACAATTAATTTATTACATTTCGTCATCTTTCTATGTGTTCCAACACAATAAAACATTTTCCTTTTTGGAACGAAGTTCCTTATCGCGCGTTGTGAAAGGGGGCTAGACGGAAAAAATTCTTACGAAAAGTTGTCACGACACTTTTTAGATATGTCGTTATTTTACTGCGCGTTTATTGGCGCAAGGTGACGCGAGCTCGGCGAACGGCGAGCGCTGATTGGTGGATCACACCGGGCACGGCTGGCATGAGGCCGCGCGACTTGTTTACGACTTCGCGCGATTATCGAGAATCGGTCGGGGTTATTTTCCATTAACAAA
Source organism: Eumeta japonica (assembly GCA_005406025.1). Lineage (NCBI taxonomy): Eukaryota > Metazoa > Arthropoda > Insecta > Lepidoptera > Psychidae > Eumeta > Eumeta japonica. The sequence goes on from BGZK01000127.1 coordinate 481,472, forward strand.
TATATGTCGGTAAAATAAAAGAAATAAATCATAATAATCGTAATTTTTTTCTAAAATAGAATTAACAATAAGAACAGAAAATGAAGATGATTGAAGAACCGATAGTAAGGAGTAAATGTCATAATTCCACTACAACGATCACCAAACGATTTAAGTAGCATCTTATAATAAAACATATTCCTGTCATAACACTTAAAGTACATTATATTTTTTTTTTTTTTTGCAAATTGTGTCGATTCTACATTAACCGAAGGAACTTCGTTCCTACCTGGTGTCCCACGACACCACTCGTTTTTTTTTAAGTTAAGCGATACAAGTAACAAAACTCAAACTAAAATCGTTTCAGGAATATTTTTTCTCCTAATGTTAGTCCCACTTAACTTGTATCTGATTTTTCTCATGTTACCGCCGGAGTGTTTCCTTTGCACAATTTTTATTTTATTTTAAATAATAAAATATGAAATAGTATGGCATTTCCAAAATCAATATAGGTAGAAATACTAATGAATTTTAACTTATTTAATATAGACGCTTGCCTGCGACATGCAGTAACATGCAGCATTCAACTGACCGCTGCCCGTCGAATCTGTTCTTTCACTACGATTCCTCATACAATAGGGTATCAGGAGTGTTAAAACTACCTATTGGTAGTTTCAGCACGCCTAACACCTTGGTGGGTGTGACTGTCTGCATTTTCCTGAAGATGTGTCTAATTGGCATGAAACGTATTTAGAAATTATATTTAATTAATTAGCGATTAAGATAAGTAGAAAACTTACACTCGCTTAGGTGTTCGACATCTTTCAATCCTCTCCCAATCAATATTCAATTCGTTGGTTGAGAAATGGTAGAGGAAGAACACATTCAAGGGTTAGCGGTGAGTTGCTTACTGTATGTTACTGCATGTCGCAGCCTAGCATCGAATAATGAATTTCCGCAAAATAACGTCCTACACAACATATTATTTCATATTTTACGAATTGTTTAACTTTGTACTTACTTAGGTTTAAAAAAAAAAATGTTCCATGGCAAATATTTTTTTCACATAAAATTTTTTAAACAAATTAAGTAAACATATGTTTACAATTAGTCCTTATATACACATCTAAGTGTGTACATAAGGAAGTAAATAAATGGAAGTAAATGTTAAGGAAATAAATGTTGTAAACAAATAAAATACGCAGATTTTAAATCATTTTTATTTACGCACAGCATTACTGCGATTAAGCAAGTCGCTTTACGTTCGCGCACATGTGATGCTGTATTTATATTTTATACACAGTTCCTCTTCGCTCTTACATTTTCGATCGACGGTCAGCCTATCCTTTAATATTTTCATATGTAAAATATTAAATTATTCATTGATGAGCCCTTCGCCTCTCGATTATTATGTAAATATGTTTTGGAGCTTTCATTAGTTATTATGTAATATGTGGGGTAATATGATATACAGCTTCAAGAAACAAAATTTACTTAAACGGAAGGAAGCCCATGTACAAAACGTGATTATATAAAGGCTTTCTTTGTCCTTTTTTGTTTGCAACACGATATCCTAAAAGTTTCTTGCTAGTAACAATTTGTGTTTAGGGATGTTATTAGTTTGTATTCGTCACTGTGATTATTTGAAGCGCGAGTTTGAAAAACTAGGTTATTAAACATAGTTTCCGGAACTTTAATGAGATCGTGTAATAAAAAGAAGATGAAACTAAGAAAAAATATAACCACAAGGCACTAACTTTGAGTAGAAAAAGTTTAGCCAATTTTCATCAAACATGGTTAAGAAGCGCTTCACAAATACAAGCTACTAGTTTTAGCCCGCGGCTTTGCTGTCGTGGACACAATGAATTACTCAATCTTTTATATCGATCGACCACACTGACAAACACAAACAAACGGTTTCGCATTTTATTCAGATCGCGGTCTCGATGTAGATCCCATTTCCGATTCCGCTGTCAAATCCTATCCTGGTTCTATTAGGTTCGATTTCAATTAAAAGCAACACATATTCCTACACGAAAGAGAAATGAACTATTAAACTATTTTATTATTTCATGATCTCTAACCTGTTGCCAACCCTATTTCGATCCTGTTAGTGATTTCAATCCCTGGCCGAAGTTTAATCTGATCCTTACTTGTATATCAATCATACCAATAAGCAGTCCTTGCATTCGTAATCTGAATTCCTTATAAAATTGTTTGTAAAATCTTTATAAAATATAGCGTATATTTTATTCTGTTGTATAAGCTACATAACTTTAAAGTTTCATCGAAATCCTTTCGTAGTTTTTTTTTGTGAAAACAATACAAACATCCATCCTCAGAAACCAATAATATTAGTAGGACGGGACAACAAACGCTTTAAGGTCCGCTCACCAAATCGGGATGCTAAAGCTACGATACTGAGAAACAAACAAAGGCTTCAAATCCATGAACAACTTATATAAGCCTTGTATGTGGTAAATGTGTATTGACATATAGGCGAAATTCGACTTTGAACTTTTTTGCGCTGTTTTGAATTAGGCACTTGCTATTTGTTGCTTTTAGGGTTCCGTATTCAAAACGAAAATTAAACCCTTATGGCGGGACTACAACGTATGTCGCAGTTATTTTTCTGAATCATTTTTAGGATACAATTTCAATTTTTGAGTTACACCTATAATGAGTAACAGGAAAAATAAAAACCTTCAAGTATTCATAGTTCTTGAAAGAAACATTTGACAGTACACATTCCAACTAGAAAAGTGAACTATTGAGTGTAAATCTTATCATATTTTTAAATGTATTCAAAGGGACCACCGGTGAACAATTCTAAGTCAACTTGACTAAATTTTTTTATTTATTATATTTAGTATAATTTTTATTTAATTTACTTAATAAAATTATAATATGTCCACACAAAAAGACTAAGCCTTATTAGCCTTTAAATCGAAAACGTTTTAATATCCTATAACTACGTTCAAACGCAGCGACGAACCAATACGACGTGAACCAAACATACGAACAAGTGAATAAAAAAAAAATAATTACAAGTGCAGTACAATAATTTATAAATGATCATCCACTAAATACGGCTACTCTAGATTTCAATTCTAATTTCATGAGTGTTTTGCGTTCAAACGCGAATCGCTGTGAATTCAAGTTAAAAATACCTAAACTAAAAGCAGTTAGTTGTCTATACATATATAATGAAAATAGGTTGTCTTTGTTCGCCAATCACGTAAAAACTACTAAACGTATAGACATGGGACTGGGACCATTCGATGCGGGATGATTTGTAGATGGTTCTAGGCTACTCATTTTTCGAATTCCGTAAATCCTTCGCCATTTTATTTATAATAAAAATTACCCAGCGAAGCGGGCGGAACAGCTAGTTTAATATATTTAAAGCGTTATTTCGAATAATTTTCTTTCCTCATATATAAAACGTATTTTGTTCGTTTTATGATTTTTTTTTTCTTGGCTTAATTTTTCAATTAATTATCAAAAGCCAATTTTATTCAACCGTTAATCAAAGTTATCCAGGCTTAAATTTGTTGTTGGCTCGACGCTTCATGCAAATATCTTGGAGGTGAAATTACAATATTAATTGGCTATTTGAATAATAGCGGCACACAAAGCCTGGACTGACACGTTTGAATTTATTAAAAAAAAATCAGTTAATCTTTCGAAAAACGCGTGTAGTACTTTTATCATTAACTTACAGTTAAGCATATTAACCACAGATCGCGACCGAATAAATATTGAAATTTGTTGCTATTCATATTCAAAGCGTCTATATTACCATACGGTAATTAAAAAAGTTGATCCAATTTAGGCCGTAAGGTTTTCGCAATAAAGTATAATTTATTCAAATTTTATTTTAAATAGAACGCCTAACTATCAAGTCCGGTAAACAGGGTTAGGTACGCTCGGACGCCCGCTGACAGCCGCCGCCCGCCCAACCGGAAGGCTTTCGCAAGTCGAGTGTGAAACTGTCTTTATTGTCAGCACTCGTTCGCTCGTTATAATCCTTTTATTTATTGATTTACACAAAACAAAATATGCGTAATACATTTTTTTTTTGTGGGGCAGTAATTCTTCTTGACTAATGGATGACAAAACATTCTGAATTATGTAAGCATCCAAATTGTTCATGATTTGATTGAATATTCTGTGAGTAGGCTGTCAACCATTTTTTAGGATCCAATAATCGATTCAATATTATAAAAAAAATACATTTTAGGTTTAAGTGCTCAACATTTGTAATGAATACTTAGAAACATTTAATCAATATCCTATGGACCTAAAAACACCGTACCGACACAATGATTTCTACCTACCTCCCTACTTAATTAAGCTCATATAACGCTCCTTTAAGAAAAGGGCGTTTTCACGTGAATACACAGTAACAATTGTGTATGCGATGTACTATTTATACCGGTCTGTGTAAATCAACATTTGGATTCGATCGTACCTATCTAAGCAATCCAAACAAGAATTTGCATGTTAATCGAATACTTCCTTGAATAGGTTCTTTGTCATAAAGTCTCTGTTCAAAACATTGGGTACAATGATAACAATCTGCTTTGTTAGTCTTTTATTCTACCACTAGCTTTCGCCCGTGGCTTCGTCCGCATGGATATACAATTAATTTCTCATTTATTTTTTTTATATCAAGCGTTCTTTATATCACTCATGATCCCGATACCGTTCTTTTCTCGATTTCAATTACATTTCCAATATTGGTTTAGATCATGGTCTTACGCTTGATTCCAATTGCACTCACAAGATTTGAATACTTACAAGATTTTGGCATCTGCAACTTTTTTTTAATATTCAAGAAGCAAACGAGCAGGCTATAAGAGGAAAAATGGCCACCGCCAGCCATGGACACTAGCAACCCCAGAGGAGTCACCAGTGCCTTGCCGGTCTCTTGAGAGAGAATAAGATATCTAATGGAAGGTGATCGGGCTGATGAAGGGGGAAAGGGGCAGTCGATCAACTGAACCCTCAGATTCTTCCAGAATACGGACGTGAAGTAGCAGCTTCACTGCTGTGTTCCGTCCAGTGAGTGAGAGTTCTCGTAGCCCACGCGCTCGTCCCACCACAATCAGTCCGATCCCTACTCCATTATATATCCTACTACCTTCCATGAGGCTGGCAACGCACTGGTAACTTTTTTGTGATTGCGAGTGTCAATGGGCAGCGGTAACCATCTTCTCTCTAATGGCTCGCATGCCCGTTTTCTTCTCAAATATTTTATAAAAAAAACCTTTATTTTAACCTATGCAACGAAATGAAAAAGAAAACTATTAGAGGTAAATAGCCTTTATAAGTTAAGGTGTAATAGTCGACTAACTTATAAAATATACTTGGAGGAGTAAAAAGCAAAATTTTTGTAAAATTGTTATACAGTTGTTCGTTTGTAAAATAGGTAGCAAATACAAGTTTCACGAACCGTGTAAAATTATGGAATCTATCTGATAAAGTGATTTAATAACATTCTTAACATGCGTCCAATGTGGGCCTGTTAGTGCGTTTTAGATGTTATTAGACGTTGAACCCTAAACTAGGTTAACAGGTTCATATTATCAAACAAAAACCCCCTTTCCAAGTCCGTACATTGCGACAGGCAACTACGGAACTTTTTGCGGAACTTTGCGCGTAGCTTGACACGCACTTGACCTTTTCTTATATATTTAGTTTATTTTACTATGTATTATTTTTAGTTCAGTACACCATCGATTCGGTTCTATCCAATACTATCGTTTTCGTAATACAAAATTTAAACCAATTAAATAAACAGTAAATAAATATGTCAATTAATTGTTATTTATATTAGTTTTTATCATTTCTACTCTATGTTATGTTACGTACTAATTTTCATGCCTATACAAAATTCTACGAGCCTCGCCAGGGTTAAAATATTGCTATTGATAAAATTCTTTTATTATTATTTAATGAAATTATTTACTTATGAGCCAATTACTTTGATAAGTATTAACAGTTTAACATATATAGACAAAATCATTTAAAATTGTTGATCAATTACTAAAAAGGTTGGTTCAGTTTTAATATATTATTTATATTTGTAAAGCAAATTGATTATATCATCAAGTAATTTAAGTGATGTCTCACGAAAATTGTAGTACGATTTGCGATATACGCTCGTCAGTATTACACAGTTTAGCGAGAAATCATCGATATTTATAAATAGGCAGAAACAGTGCCAAAAATAAAACTTTGTAATGGTAGACGCTTATAATGAAATTTCTCCCACTAACGTAGCACAGTACAAGTGATTAATCATCTTTGCCCACAGAATGCGTTATAAATGTTGAAACCACCATTTCCATATGCATACCGACTAATGTAAGATCTTTCATGACAATTTCTGATCGTACCATTATAGTACACTGTTAAGTTTTGAACCATCATGAATATATTCCATTCCGTGCAAAAACAATATGAATAATCATCAAAAACTAATTCATTATTGTAACGGCGTGTATTGTTGGCAAAAAGTCATCGACGGTCGCATCGATGATGCAACACGGTCATCGACAACATCGACCGTTTGTTTTATGTTTCGTTTTCTGTAACGCCATTGTATAAATATCGACAGTTCTTTCAAATTACGAATAAAGACTATTATATAAATAAACATAGAGTAAACATTATAAACATACAAACTATATAAATAAACATACAGTATGCTAAGCAAGAAACGGTAGTCCTAATATTTGAAGACATTAAATGTGGAGCAGTATTGATGATCACGTTACATACGTCTACATCTACGGTACATCCTACATTACATGTAAAAGCAGAATACGTACCGACCAGTGTCCTATATCTGTAACAGTCGCGATGAACGCCACTGCACCCTCATTACTCATCCTACGGCCGTTATATCAATTTTACAAGAAATTCAGTGACTACATTCATTTTCATTTATTTCTATCTTTAACCTTCAGAATTACTTTTGATATTCTAATATAGAACAAATTTTCATATTTTTATATTTTTGCATGTCTTGAATAGAAATCATTAAACCACGTAACGTGCTACTCTAGGTAACAAGTTGAAAATGGTGGAAAATAAAGATACTAAAAATACGTACGATAGTTCATTCGATCCGGAATTATGTCTAGAAAAAAAATGTAGAAAGCATTTATTAACTTAAACAATATTACTTTGATTTTTCCGTTTTTATTTAATTTAAAAACTTATAGTAAAAGTATTGAAATTTTTTAAACTTTCACGGCGTGATCTTGGTAAACATAATGAAAAAGAGCTCCATGAAGCGAAAAAAAAATTATTTTAATTACTTCAACATTTTTTTTAATATGCAATGTAGACGAAAGTTGCAGAAAATTTTGTTAATTAACAATTGTCTAATGTATAATAAAAATGACTTCAAGGTAAATTTCCAATGAAAATAAATTTATTGAAGTGTCCTAAATACACTATAATTTATTCAAATTTTAAATTAATATTTTTTATCTTAAAAAAATATTTTGTGTGACGTACTGATACCTTAAAATGCCGCACGGAGGCCCATTTTCAGCGTTAAATTAAAATTAAAAATAATGGAGGTATAATTCCGAGTATTGGGAGTTTTTTATAGGAAATTTCCTCTTTTTTAAATACTTTTGTTTTTAATTTCTTAAATATTAATAGTTAGCGAGATATCGGTAAAAAACGAAACACCTTTTTTAAATCTTCAATTGTTTATAACTTTTGAAATATTTTTGTACTAATTCACGCTTTTGATACATTTTTCTAGACATTGTTCTGGATAGAATGAGCTATCGTACGTATTTTTAGGACCAGTATCTCTATTTTTCACCATTTTCAACTTGTTAGGTACCTAGACTATACAACCTATGTATTATTAAAACGCCGAAAACCGTCGACAGTACCAAAAACAATAAATTAATTTTCCATCGTGTATTTAACTACTATATCAAATATCGACAAAAACCATATCGAATTAGAAATGGATTAAAATAAATTGTTTTAATAGCAGGTTGTAAACCATAATAAATGAGGACTTTTTTTGAAACGGAAATTCATTCAAATTTCAAATTAAATTCAAATTAAAAGGATAGTATTATCAGGTCACGTGATAGGATAGTCGATTATCGACATTTAGGTCTCTTCAGATCGCGATTGACACTGATACTATGATCAGGATTGAAATCTGCTATTATACTCAATAGTATCATTGGAATTGAAAAATATGTCACAATTATTGATAAAATTAACAATCGATTTGTTACAAATAACAAGGTGCCAAGTAAATTGTTTTGCGACTCCTGTAATTATTAGCAAATTGCACTTGCGTCGATTTGTTATGGATTAAGAGTCTTGCTGCTTCCACAGGCTAACTCGCGTCTGTTACTTCTGCATGCCAGACCAGACTAACGTACCTTTTACTATCTTCATTTTTGCTAAAAAAACCACACTTGTTGTCTCTTATTTCTAAAGCCTTTCTCCAAGCTATTTCGCAATTGCCAATTGAGAGTCTCAGAATATTCATCAGTCAGAATGCATAATCGTTTACAAATATCACCAAATTTTGAATCCATCTCTTTTGAGGTAAAATATGAATCTAGAAAAATCCAATTCATATAATAAAACACATTTTGAAAATTTTATTGAAATTCATAACATTCTTAATATATAAAAACATAGAATTTATGTCGGTTTTAATACTTGTATCATTTCATAAAACTCTATCTGTGCAGTTCAATAACTTAGTCTTGATTTTCAGCGTTTTTATCATTACTTACCGTAACAGTAGAAGTCGATGCTTTCGGTTACACGCCATGTATGACTTCAGATTTATCATATCAGCACATAAGGCATCAAACAATTCATAAAGATTTTAGATAGGAAACACTAAAAATCACATCCTTTTCAAACGGCACTCCACGTCATCCACCGCCTAACTACGGACTCCTTAAAAGCGATTTTAATGATGCTATTTCATTACGATCATACAACCCTTATAAAAATTAATATGTTTTAGTAGACATCAACTTTTCAGCTCTAGTAACCTATAGGCAGGGCCGTAGCTAGGGTCGAATTTGAGGTAGGGCAGCATTAGTTACAGGTAGGGCGGAAGTAAAAAAATTATCATAATTGATCTGCCGTCGAAACACGGGCTCCTAAATCAATCACCATGTATATCACCATCATGTGAATAGTTATTCGTAGACAAATAATTACTGTGACAGTGCATGAGCATGGATCTAAGAACTATTAAATCCTCAATGATGAAGAACAAGTGAATAAGATGGTTGAACTTCCAGATTTGGATGTAGAGATCCACGTCTGAGTGAGAGTGAGGTAATAATTAATTATTGGGTGGGGTGATACGAGTAAATAGAAACGACCAAAATACCATTAAGATCACATTGTTTTGCGTACTTATTATAATAATTAACTAACATAATAATAAAAACATTTAAAACAGCTGAATTCTACGATTCGCCATGTTATTAAAATGCGAAGAACTTCGTTCAGATCAACTGATTTTGTTCTTTTTTTCAAAGGCCAGAAATACCATACCAGCCATTCTCTCGTGACCCATTGACAGCCTTTGAGGCCTATTGATTGCAGTTAAAGTTGAAAACGTAGATTCACACACTGCAGTGCTACATCCTATGGTCGCCACAGACGCAAAAAGTTCATATGTATCTTTGAACGCCTCTCGTTGCCTGTACAAAACTTGCAATGTATTTTCCATTATATCCTCGTTACGACTCAAGTAAGCTTTAACCACACTAGCCTCTTCTCTTGATGGAATTTTCAGACCTGAAAAATTAGTTAAAATTGTAAATTGAACATGACAATTTTTTTGAATTATTTTTTTTACTTACCCAAATTTTTCAGTGGAACCATTTTATCTACATCCAACTCATCAAGACTTGCAATCGAATTAATTAAATCATCGTTGTCCGAAAACCTTCTTTGTAATTCAGCAATTAAAATGTCCAACGTTTCGAAATACTCAGACTTAAATGGCTCGTCGTTCTCATCTATATTTTGTCTGGCGGAGGAACAGGGGGTGTACGTCAAATAGTCATCCATCCGATTTGGTTTTTTTACTTGCCTCTTCGAGGTCTGTGTCCTATTTTCAGATTCGCCGCAGTCATTGCTTGTTAAAGACTTAGCTTCTTCCAGAATTTGATTATACATTTGATTTGATCTTAATTTAATAATTTCATCTTTGACACACTTTATGATTGTTATGGCATCTTTTAATCCTGCGCTTCGGGCTTGCAAAGCTGCGTCTGCAGGTTGTAGCGTGGATAAGATTTTTTTGGCCACAACCATGGCTATTCGGAATTCCAGATCAAGCATGACTTTTTAATACCTATACTCTTGGCGACGTCATCACCGTTGAATCTGCCATTTTAATTTCTTTCAAAGTCTGCAAAATCGATGAATAATTATCGTATACAACTTTTGTAACTGCTAAATGTCCAGACCAGCGTTGTTCGAGGTCGGCCAATCCTTTTCCATCATATAAGGCAGCTATTTTGCCATGATGAAAGAATTCATGTAACATGATGCATTGGTCAAAAATAAACGAATAAAAGTCATTTCTGAGATAGTCCTGATGACTATTAAGTGCAAGCGATGGTTATAGCAGTGGACGTAAGGAATTTTTCGGCCCAATTTATTTTCTATTCTAGTCGCAACTCCTGAAACTTTCCCACTCATTACACTTACGCCATCATAGCATTGGCTAAGCATACAAGAGGGTCAATGTTATTTTCCGTGAGAGTATTTAACGTTAATTCCGTGAAAGTGGCTGCATCAAGATTTTCAGTAGTCTTAACCATCAGCAACGACTCATTGACGACACCATCCTTGACGTAGCGTATTGCTAATGCAATATTTTCGCGGTTATTTTTATCTCTCGTCCCATCTTCCATTAGAGTAAACCATTTCACGTCAGATTCATTAATATCTTTGACAATGGAACTTCGTACCGCTTGAACCATTGCTTGAATTATTTGATTTTGAATTTCGGGTGAACGATATGTTGCGTTTTGTGGTATATGAGTGAGAACCTCGTTCAAATTTGGATCTTTCATACATGTGTATTCAAATAAATTCTGAAATAATCCTTGTTCTTTTCTTCTTCCAAAATATAATTTCCACGCAAAGCTAATTCGTTGACAATTAGAAATTGTATTACTTCCATGATAGACTTTACATAATACCTATATTTTTCTAATACTTTTGATTTATTAACGTTTCAACACTGCTAGATGTAGATATTCTTTGTAATTTCTCCTGCCACATCGACATAGCTTGAATATGAGAAATTGATTTTTCATGTTTTGGAAAACCAGTTTTAGAATCAGTGGCATTTTTCAGTTTCTAAATCCTGTGGAAGTGTACGAAGTCTGTTTGCTTCCATGAGGTAAAATTGCTGGCATGGATAGCAAAAGCAGCATCTTTCTCGACAGAATACTGCAACCATTTATAACGCTTGAACCAATCGGAAACAAAGGCCCTGTTGTGTTGTTTTGGATATGTGTCTAAAACAACTTGTTCTATTGGTTCTCCGATTTGTGCAATATCAGACGGAATACCATAGCTAACGTTACCTGTTGCTACGGAACTAGGAGTAGCGATTGTATTTGGTGCTTCCACCTGTTTTGAACAGTTAGGTTTTCGTGGTCAATTTGCTCCTCAAGTCTTCGTTTTTTCCAAAGAAAGCCCGTATATCCATCGCGAAATAAATGAATCTTCAATTTATAGCAATACAAATAACAATTGTATCGATTTTTGTCTAAAGCACTCTTCACCGTACACTTCACTTAACCAAACTACAAACAATCATAATCAATCTTTAGGTCAGGTTTAAAGGGATTCCCGTACCATAGATTGCAATATAGCCCATATTGCAGTCTATGGTACGGGGATTCTACATCACAGATATTGGCGCCCAGTACACGCTCAATCTGGATCACGATCCAGATCTTGCCTTCTCGCTCTTAGATAAGACGGTGTCCCTTTCAGACTCCTACGTGAAAGGGACATAATTCAGTTGAATCTTCAACTGTTGACAATTGTAAACAATTGAAAAGGTGGCTAAAATGTCATGGGCGTCCGCAAAAGGAAAAAAATTAGCTGATTGAGAGGTTAGTCATCGAAAGTTTAATCTAAAACTTATAAAAAAATAACTTTTCACTTTTATTCTAATTAATAATGTCAATTCATTTATTGTTCTGTAATTGAAAATATATTTTAGTTAACTTAAGTATTACTATGGAAGTAATTAATAAATTAAGTCATTAATATTTTGAGGCTACAAATGACATTAATAATTAGACAAATGTAAATATATTTAGTAGCTTTTATCATAAATAAAACGTTTAATACGAGATAATATAATTATAAAAAATTGCAATTATGAATAATCGAGTAAAAATATTTCTATAGATTTACTTATATAAAAATATAGAATCACTTATATAGAAATATATAGAGTTTTATATAAGATGAAAATTGTTAAATCAGTATGTATTAGTTTTGAATGATTTGTATTGTGTATCACTATAACATAGGTACTGACAAAATTATTATAATGGATTATAAAAACGGTTATTTTGACTTACTACTTTATTTCTTTTCTATGTTTTACAATTAATCGACTTGAATTAATATTTTCGCGTGTAGCAGGCACTTTAGCATGGTTGTTTACAAAAACAGTACGAAAAAATGGCTGATGCTAACGTATGCGCACAAAAAATTGTGATGAAAAGGCCTATAAACCCTTAGAATAATAACTATAGCCCTATTCTAATTCTTTGTATAAACCCATCGCTTCATGAGATGGCGCTTCGAATGCCATCTATACACAGAACAAAGAATTATTATAATATGAAATGAATGTCACAATCTGTGGTAGGTAAGTATTTTCGGAAAAACTTAGATACCTATCGCTACATTTTTTTTCTCAAACTATGAACAAACAATTTAATTATAATAATTTATCTTAGTTTTAGATATTTTTAAGGTAGGGCATTGTGGTTTCAAGGTAGGGCATTGCCCCACAATGCCCCCCCCTAGCTACGGCCCTGCCTATAGGGCGCCGTTTTCAGACAGCGGCGGTGACCAGGGGATGGAAGCGTCGGTTGTTTCGGGTTCTCATACTAACCGTAACAAACATATAGTTCTATGATTTTTTAACTTAAATTAAATCAAACTACTCGCTCCGTACGTGGAAAAGCAAGATAAGGCGTGGACCGCGGACGCTAACAGTTCATTTTCACGAACAGTAACTTTACGCAATCGGGGACTTACAATAGGTATTGATTTAAAAACATAGATTTGACTGACGATCTCCTAATGCCTGTAATTATTATTAAATTGGTGTTCTATATAGAATAATATACATTACATTTTTTATCTATATAGACAAAAAATATAATGTTTGCCACAAGATGAGTTCGTGGGTGAAGACGGTACAAACATACATAAGTACCTAATATTTAAGCGGATGAGTCAACGTTATTTCTGTCCACGCCTTATTTTGAGAATGGTTATTTGCGACTGGGAGATAACGGGATTTGCGTTTATTAAGGTATGCGTGACTCAGAAACGAGACTAAGAATTTAATTATTATTAATGGAGCGCTCGAAGCGTTGATATAATCGCATTCATTAATACCGCGACAGGCTCCGTTAATCTCCTTGTCTGTCGGCCGTGTCGGGCTTATTAGCTTTGACATCACGGATCAGCTACGAGCATAGGCGGCGTATTGATGAGGGGAGAATTCGTCCAAACCTTGGGATTCCCATGAGAGTATTTCTGCGTAACGGCGGTGAGTAGCGGCTGCGGTCGAGGTCGTTTCCTTCTAAGCATGGGCAGCCTGGATTGGAGTTTCGCAGGCGGATTTGTCTATTAGTTTTTAATGCGAGTCAAAAGAAAGCGCTCCGAGCCTCTCAGAACGCGTTTGACCGTCGGTCCCTATTGTTACCGCATCGGTGGCAACAGTAGTCGGCGCTCTAAATCAACGGTAGTCCGGTTTGAAGGACTACATGTACAAATTCCTCGATCTGAATTAAGGAAACAGAGGAATATCCCCGGAGTGATAAAAAATTGTAAAAACAACAATTTTTTTTGAAGATTTATCGGAGTATGATATGTAGTATCAATAGGTATACTACGGTAATTTAGACAAATAAAATTCGTTGAAGATCCTTGCAAGGCTTAATTATTAAGCTAGACTATATATAGGATACGATACTCCACATTCGTTCTTTGTCATTCATATATTAAAATTCTTGATGTAATGATATTTAAAGAAAATGAAATTAATACTATCTAATATTTCGGTCCTACATATTAAACATGAAAATTAATAGAGAATATTAAGCCAAATTGTAAACACACACACTAGCTTTTGCCGTCGGTACCAAAATTTTATTTTATTGCTCATTAATGTTAATGAATAAAAATGATATAATAAGTTTAAGCTCCCGGATGCACCGATCTCTACTGCGACTAAGTAACTTTAATTTTTGTTTGACGCATTATTTTCGGTTTCAAGCGAGAGCTATGAAGCCCATCAGCGTCATAACCCCACATGTTCGACCATTACTAAACACGGCAACGAACTATAGGAAATAATATTTTAAAACTACTTAATAGTAACGGATTCTTTGCCGATTCCAGCTAATACTATACAAATACGTCTCTTGAAAGTGATTAGTCTAATCTTGAAAAAGACTAATTTTTTTCCGACAAAAAAAAATACAGCCAGCACCCAATGCACGATCGATCTGTCGTAAGCTTTTACATAATGGCGGAAACTCTTTGTTCGCTGTTACAATTTATGTTTTTGATTTATTTTCATTTTTAAGTTCCAGTATATATATGAAGGTTAATATGTATTATACATACGTAATCACAAAGAATTTATTGAAACAACCATATATATTAAAATTAAAAATTATTGATGCACATAATTTTCTTTGTTTATTCAAGCATGTTTTTTTTTCCTAAATGCACTGCATCGTTGCATTCATAATTCAGGAATAAAAATCAACCTCTATCAGAACAAAAAATAAATAAATCAGGAGCAAATATGTTGAATCTCACAAAGAAACAATCTCTTATACATACTTCTGCATTATACTGCTGGGCATGCCGTTTTGAGATTTAGAGAAAATTATACTAGGCCGTGGCTCTCGTGCTGGTTTAATGCGTGTTGAGAAAGTTTTGTGACGATCTAAACTCGGTGAACCTCTCCCAGGTGCAGGTTTTCTAGTAATGATTTCTTTTATAATTGTAGTGATAACCAGTCATAATTTAAATTCCTATTAGCAGATTCATTTTTAAAACCTTCAGTTAGAAAAGCATTTCGTGGCACAAGATCGCAGCAATTATATTGCCATATGATGCACCTTAGTATACATTGATATTAGATTAACTCTAACGTCTGTATAGAATTTAACAAATGAATTCAAACACATTGATTTCCTGAGACGAAAAATCTTTGTATTCCGTACTGAGTTTGTAAATGGAACACCATCAATTTTATAATTTAAAATAACTGAAACTGAAATGTGTCTGGGTGTGTGGATCGTTAAACCAAAGCACCCCTTGTTGCCTTCCACCTCTCACAGAAGTTTGAACTTTTTCTGTTCAGTGCAGTTGCAAAAAGCTGAGTAAGCATTTCGTCCATCGTGATCTTCATATTTTGAGCAGAGAGTGTGGTACGCGAACGCTAAGAAGATAATTAGTATAATGA
The DNA here is from genome assembly GCA_005406025.1 of Eumeta japonica. Lineage (NCBI taxonomy): Eukaryota > Metazoa > Arthropoda > Insecta > Lepidoptera > Psychidae > Eumeta > Eumeta japonica. Next base: position 497,238 of record BGZK01000127.1, read on the forward strand.
GAGCGCAGGCGGCACGCGCCCGCCGCTCCGAGTGGCCGCATAGTTCCCGTGCCGTTTCCAGGATTTCAAACTTTTCGAGCACAGGCGCTGCCACGAGGTAGTCCTTTGTCCGCCCACGCTGAAAGAACTTTAGAAATTAACCGCCTAGGTGAGCGGGCCGGCCCCTGCTCTCGGTTGATCATAACTGAAAATCGTTTTAAAAGCGTTCATGTTGAGCGGCGAACTGAAAATTATTTAATATTTTTTTTGCCAAATTATAATTTACTTGGCAGCATAAGTGTCACCTAAAACGAATTAATACAATATTTTCGTATCAAATACTTTTATAACAAACTACCCCAAATATCATTCAGTATAGGATTAAGGATATCTATGCATTTTCATAATGGTGTAAAAATAATAAAATAACAAAAACGGAGACAATTAAAAGACACCTCGTTTATTTATAAAGATATTTTATTAAACATTTTCTGTAAAATAGATTAATTAAAACTGACATTTACAACTAACAACTATAAAATTCTTTGTATTCCTTTTCTAACACTAGATTATTTTAATAGGTCCTGTTTAATAATTGGAATCGATCTAAAAAGTATAGCCGATGTATCGGGCCGCGCCGGCGTCGCCGGGCGGACGTCGATATGAACACTTACGAGTCGTGTCCTCGAGGGGGGAGGCTGCGGGTACATTAATCTTCGATACATACACATATTTATTAACACTGCGCTTGCACACGGCGGGTGACGCGACGCAACGCGTGCGATAAAACTACACCGCGTTTCATATCAATCTATATGTGTAATCTTGAAGAGAAAATTAAAGAATCTCGGTTTCTACTACGAAGAAAACATGTTATCAACAATTGAATACCTATCGCTTTTCAACGCTTACTGTAACGTCACCAAAAAATGTATTATGATTTCATATATTTACAATTCAATTTCTTGGTCTAATTCTTTCACCGTACTGTCATGTTGGAAAAACAACTTCGATCAGATGACGCTGTTCAACAAAACGTTAAACACAACGCCACAAAGAAACCACACGGACGCGTGATGCTCCTCATATGTCCAACTAGCAAATTCGACATAACACACTAAACCGGTCAAGTGTATGTAGAACCACAAAAAGTGTAGAAGCCCGTAGTCAGTACATCTATTTATATACCTTTTATTTAAAAGAGCACTTAAAACCTGCTTATAAAAAACGATAATTGCGGAGAAATGAATTGTTCAATTCAATTTCATTAAACCAACTGAAATATTTATAGTTTACTATATTAGACTAGTCAAATAAACTCATGAATCTATCCACTTATTAATCCTCCTTACAATTTTATTATGAATGTTACTACTGTTTTCTATTTTGCAAACCACAATAGGCATATTAGGAGTGGAGATATATGATTCTCACAAAGAATGAAATTTTACGTCTAGTGTTCTAACAATGAAACTTTATATAGAAGAAGTGCTTATCTGCTGTTTGCCATTTCTTCTGAAACCACAGGTTGGGGTATCGGAATTTTATTCGAGTGAGTTTGCTCTTGGCTTTCCGCGTATCAGGGCTGGTAAGCTTTAGGAAATCCTGGAATATTTCAATAATAACACCTACCTGTGTTGCTATTTATATGAGTAATATCCGTATTGACGTAACAAAATGGCTGTGACAGACCGATAGATAAACGAATTATAGAATTTTCGTGTTAATTTTTTTAAGGGCTATAAGTGTTTCCAGATTGACTACAAAATCCTACGAACATATACTGTTTTAGCGAGATGGTGTACTATTAATATTATAATTCATACTTAAATCTTTTACATAGAGACTTACTTGTTACATACGTCATTTTAACTTTGTAAGTACTCTATTCATACAATCAACGAGACAATTTAAACTTATACCATTAGCGCTCAAATGCGTTCATATAAACTACAATTTCTGCTGTTGCGTAAAGATATTTTCCTAAAATCTTCGAGCTTTCCTTGGAAGATTTGTTTGTTGTCTTGGAAGTTTTATGAAAGTAAAATAATTTTTGTGCACGACAATCATATACTCGTGTGCATGGGCCGTCCATGAATTTCGTCACATGCTGAAGGAGTGGGAAACGGTCAACAAGATGTGACATGGTATGACAAGGAGAAGGACAAGTTTAAAGCTTTGTGACGTCACTTATATAAATCTGAAATACTAAAACTGCAAACTTCAATTCTAACAAAAAACTTTCTCGCTGTACCTACCTACGATCTTATGCATTGGTCGCCTTCGAGGGCTTTATCAATTTTCTATAATGTTTCGTTTATTTTTAACTAAATAAATAAATTTGCGAGTCTTGTTTTAATTCCAATAAATGTTACGTAAAATAAAAAGATGCAAATCAATAAAAGTGAAACAATATTCATATAGTAATGCTATTTTGTTAATGTTATATTTATTTTTGTATTTCTTATTAGAAATGAATTAATGTTTCGAGAATGACAATACTAATAAATTAGGCATTGAAAAAAAAATAATAATATTTTAAGTAAGACCTCAAAGGACCCCAGACGTAATTTCGATATTTAGTAAAAGCTTTAAAAAATTTTAATATCTTATCGCCGGGAAGGGGTTTACGATTTTATGATCGTCTATACAGTGGGGAAGTGCTTACTTGAACGCCTCCTATATACTTTTAATTGACTGAATTAATTCTGTGACCAAAGCCTTAAAAAGACCAAAATGGCTCGTGTTATACACGTGCTACGTATATAACACGAGCCATTCATTCTTCATAAAAATGCCATCACTAGATGACCTACTCAATGCTACATAGCCCTGTTATATTTATAAGTAACAAGTAAAGTAAAAAAGCCTCCCAATGTATTGTATTTAGAAAGTTGAAAAATTATTGGTGCAGCTAATAAAAATATGTGCGATAAGGTCATTGAATTTGTAATGATGCCTAGAAGAGATTGTGTAACAGAGTTAAGAATTTCATAAAGTTTAGAATACCGCGTATTTGTTTGTCTCGATTTTTGAGATATCTACAATTGTTTATGCCATATCAAAATTGATGATGTCACACTGCGTTATTTTTCAAGGCCTACTTCATGCAACTTTTAAAATTGTGGACATTTGTTTTGAATAAAATATGCAGTGTAGTAGCACTAGATGGCACTATTAGTGTTAGGTTATTGTGTGTCAAATGTGGCGCTTGTCGAATAATTAATATATAGTCATTTTTATGCAAAACGTGTTTTACTGATCTGCGCATCTTCTGCTTCATTTGTCTTAACATGTTATGGGTCCAAGGTCGCGAATAAATGTTATTTTGATCGTGTGAACTCTCAAAAGTGAATAACGGACTTGCGAGGGTGTTAACGTGTAACGGCGCTTGGTCACATTTGTATTTTGAAGAGATTGTATTAAAAATGGAAGTCACGAATTTACAAATTAGACGTTTCGAGGGTCAAAATTAAAAACAATAGAAATTCCAAATTGTGTTAGCATTACAAGATAAAGAACTCGATGATCACGTTAAAACGATACAGCCAAAGGAGTCTGATTTAAAATGGCGGAAGGAGATACGAAAGCAATGTTTATAATTTCGTCGGTTTTAGAGCCCTCGCAAGTTTTGTTAATACAAAATTGTTTAACTGCTAAAGCAATTCTTGATAATCTAGACACGATTTATGAAAAAAAGAGTGAAGTAATCAACCTAATATTGCACGAGCAGTTTCATTCTTATAAAATAAACAGACATTATAGCATCACAGATATAGTAAGTTGAAAATCTTGCGCAACTACTCAGGGATGCAGGAGAAAGCATTTGTGACTTGCAAGTGTTTACTAAGGTCCTGAGGTCGTTGCCCGATCGTTACTGCGTGATAAAACAAGCATGGTTATCTGTGGGCGAAACCAAACAAACATTAACCAATTTGATTGCGAGATCAATCAACGAGGAAGCATTGTTGAAGCAAACGGATAAACAAAATCCGACAGTTTTATGACAACCAATATTAAAAGGAAAAAGCCACATTACATTTAGATGTTATAAGTGCAACAAGAAAGGACACTTCTCACGCGACTTTAGAGCGCCGAAAAAGAAGAACAAGCTCACATCAGCTTTCATAGTTAATAATGATAGTTACTACTTGATAATGCATGGTTTTTAGACCATGGGGTATCAGCTCACATGATACATAGGCGGGACTATTAACATAATTTCAAGCAACTATATAATAGTGTACGACTTAGTGATCAAACCAAATTAGAAGCCCTTGGTGAGGATGCTATGCATATTGATAAGTTTTTAAATGAAAGTTGTGAATGGTACTACAAGCAATATTCTTTATGTACCGGACCTGAGACGCAACTTATTCTCAGAAGGTGTAATAACAATAAAAAGATTTAGTATTCATAAAACAGATCTATTTGCTTGTTAAAGGATTCTAGTTAAAATACAGTTGCAGTGGCTGGTAAAGAATCTAATAATTTATAAAAACTTTTATTCAAAACGGTGATAAGTTAAAGTAAAGTTAACGCTGTAAAATTTAAAGACTGGCATGAGAAGTTGGACCACCTCAATTTACAGTCAGTACAGGAAATGATGTAAAATGGATTAATACATGGATTAATACCCACTCTTGTGACAGAGGTCAATGACTTCTTTTGTGAGGCATGTGTTTTGGGCAAACAACACAAGGCCCCTTAAGAAAAGTAATAGCGAAGTAACAAATAAGATATACTGTGATGTATGTGGACCTATGCCTGTGCAGTCAGTTGGAGGGTCAAGGTACTTTACAACTTTCATTCATGGTGACTGTATTTATGGAGGTGTGCTTGTTGTAACATAAAAGTGAAGCGCTGGATGCTTTTAAGCATTATGTACGACTCATATAAACCAAGTGCAATAGAAAAGTTAATACACTTCACTCAGATAATGGTACAGAATATCAAAACAATGAGTTCAAAAACTATGCTGACAGCAAAGGTATTCTCCTGGAATATACATGTCCTTACACACCTGAGCAAAATGTCAAATGTGAAAATGTGACAGTATTTATAAGTCAAGAAAAATATATTTGTAAAATTTTAAATAAGTTTAACATGATCCAGTCTAAAAGTTGTTACATACCTTTTTATCCAAATGTAAAACTATGTAAAAGCACAAGTCCCCTGAATGAAAGTGTACCATACAGAGAGGCAGTAGGGTACATACTTAGGAAACTACGATAACAACCATTGGAGTGCGGTTAAGCACTTATTAAAATATCTAAACACTACAAAATCATTGGAGATATTGCACAAATTTAATGTTAGTAATTCAGTGTGCGGATATCGTGATTCAGATTATGATAATTGCTTGAATAGTCGGAAATCAGTTTCAGGTGATGTTTTTTGTAATGAATGGCTCAATAGTATCTTGGAACTCTCAGAGGCAAAAATGTGTCACTTTATCAAGCACGTCGATTGTTTTGTTTGCAACGCTAGTTGGTTTATCGTTAATTTGATTCTGAAAGTTTTGAATTTATTACTCGCTCATTGTAATAAATATGATATAGTTATTATACTAATAAATAAAAATGAAGAGTCATAACCCGACCCAAGCAGTTCTTTTTGTAAGTATAACTCACTTTTGAAAGGAAGAAGTAGGAGGCTCTTTTTTACGAATTTTTACTTGTTTTATTTCATCAAGCGTTGAGTGACTATTGGTTAAGTTCATAAAGATACTCAGTTGCGGATATATACTCAGATACGTTACGTTACATTTCCCAAATCTAATATAGCCTTATTTTGATAATTAACAGGCAATGGATCACTTTTCTATTAGTTATACGCAAATATATGGTACGTCAACATATGCCAAATCATTGATGTTATATCAAATATTTTCTTTTCATGAACTCCATTTCAGAAAGCAATGATGACTTTAAAAAAATTTGCTGTCAATAATAGTATACCGATTTATCAAAAAGCTTTGGTACAATTTTCTTCACATGTACGTCCTCGTTCATTCAAAGCACAGCCAGCCACCGTGTACTACAACCGTTGCTTAGCAACGCTCTGTCAGTTGTCCGCCTATTGTTGCAACCACAATTAATAACAGTTTGACTTATCTTTCCAAAATAATGAAACTATTTTTTATCTTGTTTGACAATTTCATTTCTATCAACTGAATCCGGTGTCTGATCGATTTAGATTGATACAATTTCCTTTTGGTATAATTTAATATATACACGTACACTTTAATTTAAATTCTGCTTTGGAGTTTAACCGCATCCGATACGTCGCGCCGCCGCCGCTTGTTAATTAATTCACATTAAACATATAACACGCAACAGCAATTATTATGTAATTTCCGTTCGACGGCGAGACCTGAGTGTGGAAAACGAAAATTTATAATGAAAAGTGTCATTCATTTTTAACAAAAAGATGTCGAGTTAAGAATGTTAATAGTTAGCGACACTGTGTGCTCTCACATTAGGCGGTTATTTCTTTAGCCAATGTTTCGTTTCAAATCGGTTTAATGAGATTTATAAGATACAGTTTATAGATCGCTCAGGTATCGCCGTGGAACAATACGGTTCTGGTAACATATAACATAGATTCTAAACACTTACACGCAGCTATGCCTCGCGTTTTGCAACTTTATAGGTGGAACAATATATCGTTGTTGCATGGAACAATAACATTTATTAAGCTACATTTTATTGTTATCATATAAAAGCTCTTATTATATCAACAGCTTTAGTGCATACAAAATTGACCTAATTTTGCAGAAGTCTGCCTCAGAAAAAATGAAAAATATTAATGACGTGTTTAAGATGAACGTAGAAATAATTACAACATATAAAGTTTTAATTCAGAATACAAAGGTTGAACAATCCAGCCCGATAAAAGGGATATTAAAATATGTAATAATGCCCGTTGTGCTTTTTTTTAATTAAATTATAGAAAAACTATTATGAATTATTTGCAACATTTGTTATTCTACGCCTGAACTGAAATGGCGATTCCGTCGCGCCGTAGATCGAAAAACGCGCGCGCAGCGCGTGCGGGCGCGCCGGTCGCCGTGCTGTCTCCTCGCCATCCATTACTCTAATCACATTGTCTATCTACCTACGTATATGAGCACAGTCGCGTGTCCTCAATTCACATAACAGTCGTAGTCTTAATAAATTCTCTCAGTGGGCCGGGTGCATCGGTTACAGTTCGTGCTCTAATAATTTCGTAGCCGAAGCCCCCGTGCCCGTCCCGTACACTGTCAATACAATTTCAGCGGTTTCCAAATGCTGGGAGCGTCCGGCCGGCGCGCGGGCTCACGTCCCGGCCGCGGCCGGGAGCGGTGGCGGCGGGAGCTCCGCGTCGGACCCCCCGGGCTCGTCGGGCGGCGGCGGCGCGGGCGCGGGCGCGGGCCGCACGTTGTCGAAGCGCGGCCGCGGCGAATAGCGCGGCGTCAGCGCGATGCCGACGACTGGGTGCGATTGAAGACCCCCGCCTGGAGGACGTCGTGCATCAACCGCTCGTTCTCTTGCCGTACTGCGAACAAACAGAAGACACATCAATCTGTCACGATGACGGCCCAGAGAATGCGGGGCTGGCGGGGCGTAGTGCGTCTACGTCGGGCACTAGGTCGCTAGCTATGTCGGGGACTGGCCTTGTACTCTGGTCCTGGGGCTGTACCGGTCGGGGTGTACGATAGTTATCACGGGGGCATTAAGTGGATATGAGTCGATTTCCAATAGGACATTCTAGAATGTAATTGTAGTAGTACTAGAGTACTGTTTCTAAGATGCTTCTTTAAGGTTTAATCATATCAGAATTGATCAATAATAAAAATGGACTTTTCTCCCAAATCTAAAGACCGATCTTACCTCCCGTTTTCTCATTTCTGCTAGTAGTGACTGCTCCCGCTCGGCTGTGATGCGGGCGACAAGCATGTGGAAGGACGTCAAGTTTTGTGGGAAAGTAAGTTTTATTAACTACTGATTGTAGTCCTTAGGTCTTTAGTATGTAAAAACAGCACAAGGTTCATATGAAGACCGACATAGGTCTATTTTTTTATAATCGAATGTGCCTAAAACGTATAAAAGGCCTAGTGGGATATAGTATATTTACACCAAACTCATGATTATTCTAATCATTGGAAAACAACATTGACTTCTTAAACGTGATGTATTTATAATACCACGTTGTTCGCGTAAAGTCAAAGGCTCACGCAAATTACGCTCTTTTTTTAAATACTAGGTGTTTCGTACCCGCTTCGGTGAATGCAAAGTCGTCATTATCTCCAATAAAATTCCAATTCCGCTCTCGATAACGATCCCCGTATTACATAAGTATCCTATCCCGTATTCCAAGAAATAATATACGTATTTGCAATAGACTAAAATCTGTTCAGGTGCTTAAAAGATTTGTCCAGGCAAATAAACAGAGAGACATTTTATCGACGTAACGTATAGCCTACCATTTGTGCAACCGCATATTCCTTAATGTATACTAAATTTCATCATGATCGTTTTATTAATTGTAAGTAGGCATACACACAGACAAACGTAAAAAATTAAAATGGTTAATGGAGATTACTTATATCTTAAAACGAATGTCAATCACAAAAGACAAAAATATTATATATTAGATACACAGCCTAGGTATACATGTATATATGAAATTAGTAATTATATATTTGCATTGTAATTGCATTCATATTGCGTAAAGCTTCACACGTAACACGATAACTAGTAAAGAATACGACTAGCTTTAACAGATGATTAAAACTTATATAATATATATTTTAATTTTTATATATTTAAATGCATAAATACGACAAGGTCGTTGGTGTTTCTTATTAAAGTATTGTTTTAATTCACAAAATTTGTATTTGTTTCAATAAATATTAGGTCATTAACTCATTACTTTAGAACCGTTAGGTTAGACCTCCAAAGTTATCTGATCGGGATGTGACGAACGAGTGGAACGAGTGAGCAGCTCATAAGTAAATCAGTCTTCATAATTTGTGTAACGAATATCTAATACCTTTAAACGAGCAATTCTTGTATATTTGTTTGTTTATATATACCAGCTATCTCGGAAACGCCTCTAACGATTTTCATGAAAAATTTATATTTAGATAAAGTTTAGTGTTTCAAGTTTATCTACATAGGTGTTTTTCCCGGGAAAACGCGATTTTCCAAGAAAAAAATTAAAAACCGGGATATGAATGCTTACTTACTAAATATATCGATATTTCGCGACGGGCTTTACGGTTGCCGTGGAGCAGCGGCTATCACGTATGTTTTCTGTGCAGAAGATCCCGAGTTCGAGCCTGGGGTTCATCTTGATTCTTTTTAAATTTTTTTTTATCACGCTTTTTTAATTTTTATTATTATGACAAGCATTTTTATCTTGCAAGTTAAATTTGATCCACTTCCCGGTTACTTTTTTTTAAATTAATTTTATCAAAAATAACCTCAATATTAGTTTTTTTTTTTATTTTCAAGGTTGTTTTTGGAATATTAAATTGAAAATGTGTCAGTCGTCAGTTGTGGTCCATTCAATGGGAAACGAGTGCCATCTTGTGTTAAAAGATAAAACTACGATCTCAATTAGATCTCAATACGATCTCATTAGTAGCACTAAGTAAGTAGTAAAATATATCGAATATTACAAATTGCACAAAATCATTAAAAATATTTTGGAAACATTAAAATCGCCTCAGACAACCATATTTTATAATTTTAATATTACGACACTTGATATTTTACTGGTGATAATGGACTGTTTTTTAATCAGCGAAATGAAGTGAAATTAGTTTTACAACTTGGTATATTAACAGTGTTTTATACACTTAGTGTATCCAAAAAATAATCCGAGCAAAACTCGGTCGCCCAGCTAGTTAGATTTTAAGCAGATATATAGACCATATAATTAAAAAGGTGACGTTCAGTTTTGGGCTAATTTATTGTACACCTTTCAAAAAATAGCTGAAAATAAGTGAATTCTAAAAAAAATAACTTTATTTTATGTATTTTAATATTTTTTTTTTTTTGCACAAAAATATTTGTAATTAAAATTTAACAAGATTTCACAGTTAATAAAGGCAACTGATTCCACTAATACATTGGCAGTTAATAAATGTTAGTCACGGCGTAATGTGCGACTATTCCTCCACCCATTTGTTATTTTGACAAATTATTTTTATTATTTTTCAACTACATTATGAAGGATATTGATGACAGACGTAAAATTTTAATAGCAAATGGAAAGTACAGTTAATTTACTACAAAATTATTCCGTGATAAACTCTTCATACCAATTACAGTTTTATATATTAACCATATTACTACAAAATTACCACTTCAATTTTTTGTTCTATTGCTGCAAAATGCAAAAAATCTGAAATTTTGACAATTTTTAATTTTATCAATCCATAGAAACTTAAATGTTAACGATTGAAATTTGACTAAATGAAATTTTTTGTCCAACATTTAATGCTGAAGATGCATTCCTTCATTTTATCAAAAAAAAAGTTTATTTATACTTTGCCGGCCAAAATAAAACCCTATTTTCCGTGTTATTTATACATAAAAATTTAAGTTTCTTGAAGAGCCTCTTAAAATTGAAATTAAGAGTTTCGACTCTGACAGAATTTTTATTTGGACATATCCTGTGATATTTTGGACTTAGAGCAAAAAAAATACCGTCATTTTTTGGCACACCCTAATGTATATATTAATATGTACATCCCTATTTTTTCCATATCAAAAGAGTAGAACAAAAGTTCTCTCTCATATTAATTTGTTCATAATATACGAAAGGCATGGTAACAATTATATGTATTTACTTTTACATTTTTGTTCGGTTGAACATATATGAATTGAGAAACGAATTGACTACCTTTTCCTTCTTTTGAAATAAATCAAAAGCGAGTGGCGGCTTTAAATGCTGGCGAGATGGGGAATTGCCCGGGGCCTTACCCTTGCAGGAATCTCGCCCAACAACTCTTTATGCTTATAAAATTTCATGAATTTACTTATATAGTATTTTCCAGTTATTCATCATTCAGAATCTATTTTAAATCTTACTTAATACTTCGCACTAACGTCTTCGAAAACATATGCTCGTCCAGAGCCTTGCAATTCCTAATACATGTCATACGGCTTTAGCCCCTAACAATAAACCATATCTTAATTCCAGGAATAAAGATACCATACCTATTACTCATATAAAATTGTTATTAAATTTCAAATATAACATAAATAAGTAAACTTATTTCATAAAATTAAACCTAAAGTCATAATAAATAATATAAAAATATAAATATATTACGAAATATGATTAAATTCTTAATAATGAGTATTGATATTCCACAATAATTCTATTTTAGAGTAAAAAAGAATCAAGAAGACGGCTCTTAGGTTTAAATTGATACGATACTAATAGTACTCGGCAATTAGTACAAAAACTGTAATAAATCCGTAGATCTTGTGCCGATCGACTAACCGTCTTGATTTTTATAAAAATCGTTAATAAACAAATTATTTTTTATCGAATTTTTACTTATACTATCCAATTAAATTATTTTAAACAAATTTATTATGAATATTTTTTAATTGTTATAAGGCATTCAGCAGCTTATATTTGGGATCTTAAGTCTAGACGAAATGTCCTTGTTATTGAATACAAACTAGGTTAAATTAATCCTATATCTATAAAATTTTACAAAATAAACTTACCGGGGTGTTAAAATATTTCATTTAAATTAAAGTCAAAAATTAAAATAATGGAAAATTCCATTCATTGAATTCAGAATGCAAGAATAATTCCTATTCGAATTCCAGAGCAATGGAATTTATTGCCATTATTATTATATTTTAAACTATCGTTTGTACATTACATCGGCTAAACCAAACAAATCTTATGCTTAGTTAATTACAAGTACAATGCGTCAATTAATATTTTATTTATCAATTTTTCTTATCGATGCATAGAAATTTAGTTTTTTTTATTAAGGTTTTAATTTATATTCCCATTTTTGTTGTTAAAATAGGCTACAAGACTTTACATTCTGAAGTGCAATCGGCGACATTTTCTATATTCCGCCCTACGAGAAGAGTTTCGAATGGAGGTGGTCGTAAATCAAATAATGCTTTACCTAGCCAGTAATTAAATTTAACCCGCAAAAGTACAATATTCCCTCATCGTAAATTCAGTCGGCGTTTATTTGACGATCCCTTAATTTGAGGACTTAGCCTGTGGATCCGGAGGAAAGCCTTCAGGCTGTCCATTTTACATGAATATAGTCTTTTCAATTGACTTGGACATTGAAAGTAATTAATTCAGAATTAAGTTAAAGCCCTTAAATTGAATGTAAAAGAAGTTTGTAAATAACTTGGAAATCAGATTTTGAAAATAATACAGTAATTGTACATTTTTGTCGTTGGTAACAAAATAGTTTGAATTATTAAAAATATTACAAAAATTTGTAAAAAAATCTGAATTAGTTTACATTGATTGTAATCAATGTAAACTATAGTACTCCTAACGCACCTCACGCGAGAAAATCATACAAAAGTAAATTTACTTCAGAATTATATTTAATTAATTTTTATAACTAAAACTACTGCACTTTTATTGAAAAGTCCTGTCACTTCATAGGGGCAAAACTAGAGCTGTCACATAAAAACGACATATGTTTTTGAAATTAGCATACAAAAAACAATTCACATTCATGTAAAAAATTGAATACAACACATGTGCTGTTTTCCTGTGTTATTATAGTGTATTGATTATTATTGTGTTTGTTTAAACAGCAAGAAATGTAAATCAAAACATGTTCAGAAGGATAGCATTAGTAACAGTTAAAATTAGATTGGTACCGTTAGTAAAACAATAATTTACTTATTTTATTTTATAAATAATTTTAGAATATGTCGATACGTCGTAACAGTAGCAATCACATTCACTTTCCTTTGGTTTTATGCATATGTCTGTCCCAAATTAAACTTTTATTCATTAGAATGAACTCATAAAATATTATTTATGAAGCTTTCAAGTTAATCGCTCAAATTACTATTCTTAAAATACCGTATTTCAAAAGGTTTTTGCACAAATAGGTACCAAAAAAAAATCTGAAAATAAGTTAACCTTACGAGTCATCTTTTAAACTCCCCGCTATGACATATGTTGATGTATTTATGAACTATTGAAGTTCAAAAATATAGTTGCCAGTAAGTTTTGGAACTTTTTGAGCTCATGAATACGAAAGACGGTTGATGCTGCAGAAATCTTTAACCTTTGCTATTTTCGAGCTCAAAGAGTTCCAAATATATCTAACAAAAAAAACGATTTTAGTACTCTTAATATGTAATACAGTTCGTTTTGAGTTCCACGAGTTCGAAATTTAGATTTATTTAAAAAAGAAATATATTTTTTTCTAATCTTTAACTACGATGTCTTTCGAACTTGTCAATTAATTTTGTTTCGCTTTATGGCATTCGACGTAGTTGTTTATACTGAAAAAGATGATTTAAACATTAATTTATTGAAAATTTTACGAGTTATTTGAAGAAAAATATTTCTCGGATTATTCGTTAACGATAGTTCTCGAACAAAACAACAGATTTTGACACGATTTACGTTAATCGATGTTGCTTTTTGAGGAAAAGAGCAGATTCTAGAATTTATTGATAGAGTATTTTAAAGAATATCTCAAAACACTTTTTGGAAAAATTCTCCAAGAAATCTCTTGAATAAATCACCCGATGTCGATGCGGTTTGCGTTTCTCGACGTTGTTTTTTGAAGACAAAACGTGATTAGATTTTGAAATATAAAATTTTATTCGACTCCAGGACTTTTATTGTGAGATTAAATCACACAGCCTTGACAAAAACAGTATTTTATATTAAATCAAAAAAAGAAAAATTACCGATGGCCGTTATATTCTTAAATTATATTCCTAACTATATTAAATAAATGATTCTGTAGCTAAACTGAACATATTTTTAGTCGAAGCAAATGAAGGAAATTTTAAATGCAATTAGGCGAAATCAAATTTTCGATTGTTAAATTTTATAAACAATTTCGCAGAAATAATTTCCTTATATACGATTCAATTCCCAAAGAACTACTCTAATCCGTTATCAGATCCCCTTACTTTATTCTCTCCTGAATCCTTTTCCAATACGAAATGTTGTCTTGATTCTGAAACTTAGTTCCAATTTTGACCACTCCTATCTCAGATCTAATACATAACAAGAAAAAAAAAGTACTATAGTTCTTTGGTGTGAAAAAGGTTAAAGGATCTTTTTCACACCAAATTAATCGGAACAGCTGCCATTGATCTCAATATTTAACTGATGTGTAATAAAAATTAAACGGATACAAACTATATATAACATTATCATCTAACTGCCTGATTCCTTTGATAGTATCCATGCTGAATTGATTTAAATTAAATAATCCTACGTAAATGCGTAAAGGAAAGGTACTCACAGATAGGCTATTTATTTGGGACTACCTGTAACTTTGTAAGTAGTTAGATCAACTTACGGATTTAAAATTTAAATTAATCCCAAGCTACGAGTTAGAAAAGATTTGGACATGGCGTGTTGAACCATCGTTTTCTAATATATGAGTTGTCTATTATGATACACATTATTATAACATCTAAGACGTTCGAATCAAAATCGTAAATCGTAACTATTTCATTCACAGTTCAATTTCTACAAATATGATGGCAATAGTGCGGACTGAATTTTGTATAATTACACTTGTAAAATAATAGGCTGATATCACCGCCAGTACCTATGTTACACTCACACCGCAGCAAATGGTATCAATTAGGGACACAAGGGAAAGCTGGTGAGTAATCTATGAAATTATTTATGAAAGGAAACACAAGTATTGAACTTTTTCCAACTTTCAATGCAATCTAAGAAGAAAATGGATTTATTGGCCAAATTAAGCCCTTAAGAAAATTCTGCTGCTGATCTCGTCATCTGTTGAAAATCGTCGTCCCTTTAAATCTCTTTTCGAAAGTCTAAACAGGAAACAATCGCAGGGTGCTAAATCTAGTCTGGAGTGTGGGTGATAAATTTTCACAAAACTAATCGTTCTTGATCATTACTCTCTCTGTTGCTTGAGCAGTATGCATGTATATTATCGTGCTTAAAGTGTATGATTTTGCTGAGTTAGCCAATTCTTTTTTTTTCTAAATTGATTTTGAAACGAAAAATTCGTATAATATTCGTCATTTTTCATGGTTCTTTTCTTATTGAGATTATATTGATAATATCCCTTTAATATTCGAAAATATACTTTTCATTAATTTTCTGCTGAAGAGCAAATCTTAAACTTCTGCGGAAAGTTTTCAATCTTAAACTTCCACTATAAAATTCCTATTTACTTATAGATCTCATTATCGGATCCAGGTCTTATCACAGGCATACTTTCTAGAAATGTTTTACACCTGTTTGCCTTTTCTCATTTAAAACCGCCTCGTAACATCTCACGCGTTGTTTCATATCGAACCGACTTCGTTCGATATGAAAATTTTAAGAACCCAGCAAAGACTAATCTTGGACGTGTCTAAATAATGATAAATTAGGCCGTTTAAGCGTTTCTAACTAAGTCCTACATCGTAAGTGATCTCCCATTGTTTTAATCGACAGTCTTCTAGAACTTATTTCTCGAGTTTAACATTTTTTTCGGTAGCAACAGAAACGTGTCGCCTAATGAGAATCATCTTCAAGGCTCTGAAGGCCTTTATTTTAAAATGCTTCGTCCAAAGTTATATTATAAAATTAGTGGAACCAGAATCACTGACACATTTAATATACTTCGTGTGATCTGGAATTACGTATTTCCCACTCAAGTGAGAAAAATGACTGCTCAACTTTTAACTTCTACTTTTTTTTGCGACACGTTCTAATAAAAATCTGAAAAACGATTAACCCTGCCGACCATACCTAAAACTATCCGCTATGATAATTATCGATATGTCTTTGAGCGTTTTGAGTTGTAAATATTTTCTATTAGTTTTTTAGTTTAAAATTTTAAAAGATGGTTGTACCTGCATGCGAGCCCTGAAATTTCTTACTACTTTTGAGCTCAAAGCGTTAAAAAATAAAGTAGCAATAAATTAATGAGTTCAAATACACAGAAGATCAATTTTAGTGCTTTTTTAAGTTCTCCGAGCTCAAAATATATTTCTAAGACGTTTTGAGCTTTTTAAGAATTTAAAAAAGATACATTTTTTACACATAGATTTTTGATCTATATGTAAAAATAATATCCTTTTTAAATTTTTTGAGTACTATATTTTCGAACGCATTGTTTGATTTTGATCTGCTTTATCGCGGCATCCGACGCAGTTTTTTAAACAGAAAAAGAGAGTACCAAACATCAATCCATCAAGAACTTCTCGTGTCATTTTGAAAATCGGTTTTTTTCGAATTTTTCGTAAACGATGTCTCTCGGATGAACCCAATGATTTTTATGCAGTTTGTTACGACCAATATTGGTTTTGAACAAAAAAGCCATGAGTAGTTAAATTTTGTAATTTATCGGTAAAGCAGTTTGAAAAATATTTTACAAAAACGTTTTTTAAATATTTTTTCAAGACGTACACGCTTGCACGCGCAGACATCACTCTAAAAATGGAAAATGGTCAAAATATATTCTTGCGATTCTAAAACGACACGATCTGCTGATAACATTACTTTGGAAATTCGGAATGAAAACAGCATTTTCACAATTTATGATTTTTTTCAATTTTAAAAGTGAGAAGTTAAAAACGCTATTTTTTTTTAAATTTGGACTCCTATATCTTTCAAATATGTTATTTGATTTTGATCTGCTCTATGGTATTTGACGTAGTTTTCTAAGTGGAAAAAGATGACCGAGTATTCAATATTAATCCTTTAAGTGCTTCCCATGCATTTTTAAAAAAATCTCTTTTTCAAATTTTCCATTAACAATATCTCTCGAAGGAACCAACTAATTTTATTTCATTTTGAATAGTTAGTTCGATTTTGTAATTTATATGTAAATTAATTTAAAATTTATTTAAAACTAATTAAAGAGAACAACTGGACAGATTTTGGATTTTATCGGTAAAATAGTTTACAAAATATTGTAAAAAAACACTTTTTGAAAAAAAATTCTCTAATAATATACTTATGTAGGTATGCAATTTACAATAGTTAATGTAACTATTCGGGAAAAAGAGCTGATTAAATTTTGCTATCGATCAGTAGTGTAGCCTAAAGTTATTTTTAAAAAACATTTGTCTGAAAATTTTATTTTTAAGATTCTTCAAAATCCACCAAAGTCTAAGTTGAGTGGAACATTTTGAATGTCATAAATTGTATTTACATCTGTCGATCCGTTCAAACACACACTCCTAACACACAAGCGAACGCGCACGCGCATACATCACTCAGAAAATGGTCTAAATAGATTCCTAAGACCCAAAAATGTTTTTAGAAAATGAAACAAAAAAATTAACTTTCCAATTTGATAAAAAATTACGATTTTTCATAGCGGATAGTCAAAAAACATCAATGGACAACCAAATCCGATGCACAACTCAAGGCAAGTATTTTAAATGAATAAGTATTTTAAAGGGATAAGCCGAGAATATTGCAGCATAACGGCCACAGTCATTCTCACATTTCACGTGGTCAAAAGGGATTAAATTCCAGCCTATCTTAGTAGACACGGATGTAGAAAACATGTCAATTGAGTATTAGTAAGTGACGTCAGCAACAACTCCCCCCTTCCGATCCCCACCACCCTCCAGTAGCCTCAGCTGCTCAACACACACGACCTATAAGCACTCATTCAAACCATAGTGCTTATACCGATTGTAATTTTCGCTGTTGTTGTAGTATTTTGTCAGTTTCGCCAAACTATACACTGGACTCACGTTGTTGGCGTAGCATCAAATAATATCCCGTTCTCGTCGTGAACTTCAGGAAGTAGTGATAGTTGCCAAATCTTTTATTTGTAAAAACTGCTTTGTTTTGTCAAGAAAGTTTGGTTGACATTCCTTACATAGTCGTCGTCCGTCCTTTCAAATTCATTTAACCCACCACGTTACAATGCTTTGGCCATTCCTTAGCAATGTTTCTTACACATATTTTTTTACATTTGTGATCATGAATTATCAGCGATGTGCTCCAAACTATCGTTTGCTGTAGTTAACTGCTAACTGTTAAAGTTAAAAACAAAACATGTAAAAATATGGGGTATATTAGTGATGTACTGGTATTTGTGATATTAATATAAGGATGTAAATGCCAATACATTTAATATCACCTTAGTTAATTGCCAATTATGAAGTTCAAACAACGTATTTCGAGGTATTTAGCTCGTAACTTTAACAGTTAACACTTAATTGTTTCGAATGATAGTTTAAAGCACACCGTTATACAGCTTTCTTCAGCGGAAACATTTCATTACTGGGTGTGGAACGTATGTGTAAGTCAATAACATTTTGTTATATTGAATATTACTCGGAGCGCGTACTTTAATAGTACTATCCGTATAATAGGAAAACGAAACTCGTTACTCGTAAAAAGGCAGACTATGTAATTAGTACTTCATTATTCAAGGGATAAAAGTTTCATTGCCTTAAAAACAGTGCATATCGTACCTTTTTGAAGTATCACCTTCAATTTGGCAGCTTTTCTGAGGGACGGTCATTTTTCGCCACATATATAATATTTTTAGAATTTTACAGACTATGTAACATTGTGCGAATTTGTGGTAATAATACTACACTCTTAAATTAACTTTATAGCACACAGTGGTAACATTGTGATACCATCGTTATAACATTAATATAGAATTTCGCATAATCATGTTACTATTACCATTCAATATGATGTAATATAATATGGAGCGAGACTAGACTTTCAATCGAGACTAGATAGAAAGACTAAAATCAGATTCGAACCGATAATGGGATCATTAAGAAATGTCAAATATATTATTCTACATTCGCTTGGGCGTAGCAGTAGACAAAAGTTATTACACTCAAAAACAACTATGTACGGTAAATGAGAGGTATCGATAGCCCGTGCCAATTTTAAAATTTATTGTCACGAACTTATTAGTTGTCACCAAAGTGCTTGGTCTTTGTAAAAGTCTTAATGTATTGTTTTAAAAATCTTTATTGCTTGACGTTAAATATCAAAAAAGAAGAAGTGTTTTCATACAAGGAAAATCGTTAAAAATATTTGTTGTTGTTTTATGGGTCTAGAAGTACCTAATTCAAGTTAAATAATATTTAAATTATAATAATAAATGTTTATTATTCAGCTACAAATATCAAGGTTTCGTTATTTTTGGTGTTATAATAGTATTAATTTAAAAAAATTATGAAGAATGGCAACCTGAGAGTGTAGAGATTTTACAGTACATTAAAAACACATAATCGAGAAAATTAGTAATATTTACTACCAATTTCTAGAGTATGGTGTAGTCTAAAGGTATACAATATTTATTTTGAGTTCAACAATTACAACAGTCTGATATCAATGTAGTGATTAAACGGACTAGGATACAAGGTACACTGCGCGAAAAAATTAAGTGTGGACAGATGGATGGAGTGACAGGTGGAGATACTATGACGTGATTAACGTTTATCAATTGTAAATGTATATAAAAATTGTGCCCTTATAAATCGTGAATTCTTAGAAAAATGTTATGAAACATGTTTTTGTGCAATGAAAGTTCTGAATAAAAAGAATTTTGTGTATTTTTCTTAGAATCTTAATATTTTTCGTAATTTTTTTGATAAAGCATATGAAAGCCTAGTCTAGAATGTAACGTCTTCTTTGAAATGAATCAACTTTATATGCAGTCCCGTTGACCTTTGAGAGCAATAAATAGCATATGCCAAAATACTTTTAAGCCGCTATACCCGCCGCCTTCGGAAAACCGCTATAGAGATACTTGGAAGTTTATAAATAAACAATTCCAAAGCTAGAAGATAACTATTAAGCTTGCAACAACAAATTGTAAAATCAGCCTAAATTGCAGCGCCACATATGCATCATACGTAATAACTCTAGATATTTTCTTATTTATTGTCTGTCAAATTTAAATATCCTTAATATTTTATGATCAAATAAACATAAAATATACGGATATACTTTAAGAAATTAGTAAGTTGAAATAAAATTAGCGATACCTTCTGTAAAAATACTTACTTGTATAACGGTACACATATCTTTATTTGTAATTATATTGACAGAATAAAGTGTATCGAGTAGACCAAGCTTTAGCATTTTTCAAACAAAATGGTTTACTAATTCTCCACATCAAAACGTGTTTAAATCAAATTGAAACCGTCGATGCTTTGACACTGTATTTGTAATGGAACTTTATCACTGAACTTGAGCAACATGTTGCACAAACTTCGAAATATAATGGAACTGAGAGGAAATTGTAAGATTCATACATATTAACGAGTTGTAGTTTAACTTAGTAGTTAACACTGCGTCGGCACATCTCAATCTGTTGAAAGTAAATATGGGTCTGAAGGGAATACCATTATTTCGAATTGTATATTTAATTTGTTTTCCCTCAAAAAATATTAAACTTAATATAATAAAATTTCATATTAAGTTTAATCTATTTTGAAGGAAGGCAAATCAAGTTCAGATTTAAATTTATATTGAATGAAACGTGATAACTGAGTGTTAAAGACGTAGATAAAAGTATTAATTTGAAAGCTTTATTGGTAATTAATTATATAATTTTAATCATTTTACTGATTAAAACATCGTATGCATCATCAGTGTATATTATCGCGCCCTTCTATACAAAAGTGTACTAAAACATTCCAATTATTTGTATCTGTACCCGAATTGTACACCTCTACTGCTTATTTGAATTCATCTGTGTTCGGGTCTCAAACGAGTGGTTCAAGCGGTTCACGTACACGCTTTTCTGTGAATGCTTGTTCTAAACCACAGAGTACGTCTCAATTCAAACCGAGGGACCAATATTTAACGATCAAAGCGTACTATGCTAAACGTTGAATTTTTCTACTGAGAAGGAATATGTCCGTATATATTGACGGAATTAGAGCGCCCGAAAGACTTTTAATATAACTAGGTATGTCATCACCGAGCTCATTTTAAGAATATATCATCGCGCTTTTTTAAAAAATGCGTTTGCGTACACGTTAAAATATCAACTTACTGCTGTATACTTAATTCACCCCGAGAGAACTACAGTATTTTCTGAAATACGCGTATATTTTTGTTTCACCTTTCATGTGTCCCTTTTGCACTTTGCCCGAACGAATTCGGGCACAAAGATGCGGTGGAACGTCTGCCACTACACAAATACCTCGCGTCCACACGGCGGAAGCTCGGGTGAATACGTGTAATTAATATAGGTCGAGTGAAATGTGTAGTAAACCTTTGAAGTTTCTAATTATTTTCGTTGGAAGAAGACCCACCATAAATGTATGAGATTTCATCGTTGCATTTGGAATAATTCCTCATAACCGTTTAAAGTAATTAAAACTTATTTTTATTAAATCACCTATATATATTTAACGTAGAACTTCGTTTTATTCTTTTTGTCATTTCCAGCATTAAATGAAACAGCCTGTAAAAGCAGCCTTTTTCTCTTACTAATAGAGACGTAAAATGGTGAACACATGGCTCTAATATCCAAATAAAAAGCAAATTTTTAAAGGAATAAGTCGCGATCTTCGCTCGGTTCCTTTGAGCACTTACGGCCTTTAACGTTAAAGCACTTACATTGTACGTCACTCGCGAAATCGACCGCGGAACGTCTAGAGTTTCATTATTCGCTGAGAGCCTCCCAAATTAAATCCATATTCATGGCACATTTTAAATTATCTTCAAAAGAATAACATTTCAAGGAACGCGCCTTTAAGCATCTCAGTAGAAGGAGTTCCCAAGAAAACAGTAGAAGTATGAAAGAAAAAGATACGCCAAGAGAGTTTCAAAACGAGATCACCCAAAGCGACACCACAAAAGTATTCCCGCGACAAACGAGCAAGAAATTTAGAGGGAAGGGAAGCGACGATCGCGAGAATTGTTTCTCCAATACGAGGAAAATGATCGCCCTCAGTCAAGAGTCATTCTCGTTGGCAACGGCCGTCCGATTTCATTATTTCCGCTTCGTCTGAAAGGAAAAATCCGTAAGTGCGATTCGGTACGCGTGGATACCGCATCGAAAGTTCTCTGAATCCGACGCCGGTGTGCTGTGAATACGCCTGAGGAGAAGAAGAAAAAAATATATCGTATTCGAGACACCTAGATTTTTTCTAATATCGCAGTCTTCGCGCACAGACGCCGAAATGAAAGACGTTGACACTTCGAAGAATCCAGCCTTTAAAACGAAGATATTTTGTGGCTTCGATAATTTCATAGGTAAAGTTTGTATGGTATGGTATAGTATGGTATATGGTGTAGTATGGTATACGTATCTATGGGGATTATATTATATCATAAGTTTTAAAATCCTCCTATCTAGTATTGGTTCAGTTATACGTAAATTAATCGCTATATTAAAGACGTTACTTGCAAATTACAGAAAATAACATATAATAACAACAGTCGATCAGATATCTCATACGTACTAAAAGTAAAATTTTATTATTATGTTATTCCATATTTACATACACATATATAAACCTCGTGCCACAATGTTTGTCCGTGATGAACTACGAAACTACTTAATTTATCTTAACGAATTTTTCACAGTGTGTAATTTAGTTCAACTCGTGAGATAACAGTTTTTATCCCAATAGGTGGCTTAGTTGTCGCATATTAACTCTTTTTTAATTTTTTCAGCATTTTTTTTTTAAATTTCATCTCACATTTCTCATCCAAAGTACATACAAACACAAATTTTAATTTCCCTAGAAACCCACTCCTCAATTGGCATAAAACGGATTGACAAAACTATTGTTCCCAAAACAACAATATTATGTAGACTTAGGCCGGTAGCAGGATCGAGAACGCGGCCAGGATTAAAATCGAAAGTAGGACTGGAACTAAAATTGAGAACGAAACGGAGGTCGAAAATGAATCGGAATCGGTCGGAATCAAAATCAAAAATGTGATTGGTATAAGATGACAAAATCCGTTCTATTTCCATGTTAATAGAGTTACGGGTATTAATTATACTGATTTTAGGTAGCTTACCTACAACAGAGAGAGCAGAACAACGTCTTCCGGGATAAATAGTTGTATTATAAGTAACAGAAACTATGTGTTATTCAATCATTTTTCTATTCATTTGCAGTATTTCATGTATATCCATTCATTATTTATATATACATATCGACGAATCAATATCACATAAACACACGATTTCAGTCCCAGCGCCTGTTCCGGCCTCATTTCCGTTGCCAATTTCTCTTCCAATCCTGCGCTCGTCTGTGATCTAGCCCCAGCTCTCGTTTTTATTATGTCGAATTATATCACTAAATGAAGGTGAAACAATCACCTAGGATGAAAATCCTAGATATCAAGTGATATAATTTGACATAAAAAATCGGAAGTCATACAAAAAGCGATCAGCCTTGACACGAAAGCCAAGCGATCAATGTGTATCGTCCGAATTAAAAACACTGTATTCAAGTCTGATTACGTGACAATTAGCCAATAAGTTTTCAACTTAAGTTTAAAGTTTTCACCTTTAATTAAAACACTTGCTCCGTGTTTCAGCAAGATCACGTTAACCTGTCGGTCATTAAATCGGTGACGACAGTTAGTAGCAACCCTCGTATTTAATTAGTGGGGTGTAATCGAGGTCTGAACCCCCTAACTTGTAATAAAAAGATCTTGAGAGTGTACGAGGTCACTCTATAGTTATTAAGATACGGGAAAACTATATGACAAAGACACACCAGATTTACATATGTTCAAAATATTTTCCTTCAGCGTCAATACACTTCTGTAGACTAATTTTCAATAAACGGAAAGCATCGCGCCAGTCGCTTATACAAATGGCGTAAAAATATTTAGCAAGAACGGAGTCGATCTCTTTTTTTGATGTAAAACGGCGACCACGTTTTTTTTTTTTAATTAAAAAACAACAAAATTCGTACATCACGAGATCTAGTGAATAAAGCAGACGCTCTAAGACTACAACGTTATTTTCCTTCAAACAGTTGACAGGAAGCGCAGCGGTATGAGAACATGCGTTGTCATGGTGTAGCATTAAGGCTCTAATTCTAAAAGTCTGGAAAACACTTGGCAAACAGTGTTATAACACCATTTACATATATATGTATATAAGAGGCCGCCATGACAGTTTTTTGTTCTTCTAATCTAACAAAACATGGCGCACATAACTTTCTTCATTGCACGTAATTTTTCAACGGTGATTCGCGTTGAAGCATCTTTATGAACCCATACCCTACTTTCTTGACGAGTCCTGGCAAGTCATAAAAGGGAATGTAGGTTTCATCACCTGTCACAATTTTAGATATAATACGGCAACCGCCTTTATTGAATAACTTTAATGGCTGATTCTTATGTTTGGACTTCTGATATTGTGTAATATGACATAGAATCTAACGAGAAACTATTTTTATTAATTTTGAATTCGTTATGCAAAATCTTATGCACCGCTGCGGATTCCATTCCAAGAGTATTTTAAATCATATAGTAAGCGAATCGATTGCCATCTGTTATCATTTTAAGAAAACATGCGACATTTTCTGTAGTGACCATTAAATAGGTCTTCTCGTACGTTCTGCATCTTAAAGTGAGTTTCGTTTATTATGAAATTCTCTAGCCATCAAAACAACGGTGACTCAAGAATGCACTTAATTGTTAAACACTGCCTGTAACCACTGCGCACATTGCTCTTTGGATAGACAACCTTAAAATTATAGTATATCATAGTTCGCCAGTGCTCAAGTTTCAAATACATTACTTGTTTCATAGAAAAACATTTTTTCAACCTACGCTATAAAACACGGGAAGTAACGAAGTGCGTTTTTATAGTGAAGCTTCTCGCACGCATGCGCAATTATAACCGCGACGAAACCGGCGTTTAACAGGTGTCTTAATAATTCCAGAGTGGCCCTCGTATCTCTTTTGTAGTAGGAAAATCCAAAAACGCCCAGAAAATGGGTGAAGTCGATAGCGCGTTATCGTCCTTTTAAAATGCAAACGATCAGTATTTGCTTCTATCTCATTAAATATCGTTAGATACGTAGATGACGTTATATATTTCTTATCTAACGAAAATGAAATTATGTAATATTTTTTGAGTGAAAGAAAATAGTCTTTTTTCATTTCTTAATTAGAAGTTACTCTACTAATTTTCATCGAAATGGTATAGCGATTTAGTAATGAAATCTTACCTAACAGACAAACATTAAAATGTCTTTTACACTTATGATGTTCGAATGGATATTACAATTTGGTAATTACATATTTCTTAAGTTCTCGTCATACATTAAATATACCACTATTCTCGTGGATCCAAAGTCTGCAACAACTTTGGCCTTCACAACTTTAACGAAAGACGAAACAAAATTTTAATTAGTTACAGGTTAGACTTATAGCAAATATTTTCTAGACAGTTATATAAAATAGCTAAAACGTTAAATCGAATTTCACAAGGATCACCCACAATACCGATTTTCAATAAAATGAACAAAGTTTTTCGATTTTAATATTCATAATGTAAGACAATAATATTAATGTAACGCTTTGGTTGCTTTATCTATTATATAAATTATTATAATATTTCAGTATTGAAAATCTATTTAGATGTATGTCTCTACTTTTAAAATCAACATAGAATATTAAAAATGAAGTAAAAATATTAAAACCAGTTTCAAAACTTATTAGTTGAAGTAATTAGTAGTCTTTGGAGTAAATGCTGAGTAAAACAAAACGTACAAAAAATATCGTAATGAAAGCGATGTACGCAAAAATTAATAATATATAACTAAACTCAATACGTAACATGAATACAAAACGTGAAGCATGGAGTCAAAGGCATATCAAATCATGAATACTAAGACACAACCGCGTTTGTTATACCTTACGCTATCAGTGAATGCAAAAACACCTAGTTATTTTGTCTATTAATTCTTAAAGGTAGTTTTCGTTTATATATACGATATTACATATTACGATACAAATATATAACTCACTTAATTTTATGCATTAGTTTTTTAAACTCACGTCTGTTTCCCACGGGCCACACAACGAGAAGCGAATGTCACGAAGTACAACCGAATCGTAAATGCTTACGTCAGAATGCGGAAAGATGCGTAAGGGCAGACGTCGCTGTCTATTTATTCTGTTGCAGTTTCTGAATTGGACTTTGTTACTACTTGCTAGTTATTTTACTTTTTCTTTTTTTCAACATTTTTCTGACCAGCTAGGTATATTGGTCGCAATTTCATTTACTTAAATTTCGTTATCACAATAGAAGGTTTCGTTGCAATAAAAACCACCTATGTTGAATCTTATTGCGATCTATTAAGCAATTGAGTAATGAAGATGTAACAAACAGACACATAAACCGAACTACATATATATTTATAACATTAGTGGGGATTTAATTAATAGTCTGATCATCATGAAATTAGCAATCGAATGTATGAAAATTGATATTATAAATCTCGGAAGGGTACTACGGTAAAATTTCTAATTTA
Source organism: Eumeta japonica (assembly GCA_005406025.1). Lineage (NCBI taxonomy): Eukaryota > Metazoa > Arthropoda > Insecta > Lepidoptera > Psychidae > Eumeta > Eumeta japonica. Next base: position 523,901 of record BGZK01000127.1, read on the forward strand.
CGTTAAATAAAAACAAAATCAACGCAAATGAATTTGCGGGCGGCCGCTAATAAGTAGCGTGTATTTATATCAAAGCACACGTTGATTATAGAATCTTCTCGTTTTTTATGAATTCGGTCATAAATCACATTATCTCAGTGTTATATCATATTCGTGAATTAGTAAAAAAGTCCGAAAAAGACAGAAAAGGGTTTTGCTCCTCGACAAACAAACAAAGAATCGTTTACCGGAAAAACCTGTTTGCAGAAAGATATACAGATGTTAAATAAAACTTTGTATTTGAGGAACCCATATTATCAAGTTTTACCGCTTCTTACGGGTCTACTCTAAGGGAATGCGGATACAAAAAGGGAGGGATGGGTGCAATTACTCCCCTTAATCGACAACTGAAGCATTTCTTTTGACCAATTTCGTTCATCATAAGGACATCACTATCGTAATGCTATTTACTTTTATCACTACCCTTAAATGAAATCCCGTGTGCGTGTCTGCTCTAAGGTAATGAGTATTACACCACAGTCCCTCGTAGTTCAGTATCTTACAAATTCGTAGTGAAACTTCTCCAATATGCTGATTTCATCACTACTTTTATACGCCATCAAGGTAACTAACTAATAACTGACATTTTTCTATCTACACGAGAATTTGAAAAAAGAATCTGTAATTATAGAGGATATTCAATGGTCCGTGCCTGTGATATAATCATTGGGATTTGAACTCGTGACTGCTGGCCGCAATTTGATATGCTGACTATACTTGTCTCATAAAGAAAATGTATGTATCGTTCATCCTAAACTGGACATTCAATAGACTTTTTTTATTAACTCCAATCTACGTGAACTTAAAAAAAACATTTATTTTTCTTTTCTCTTTTTTTTTTGGTTTTTGTACTCGAAGTCATGTTTCTAGTCCAATTCTATGGCACACATCCAATAGTATATTGCTGAATTTACGATAATTTTACGTAAGCGAAAACATTTGTAAACTAGTTTAACAGTTTTCCGTGGTTTGTAAAAAGAAAAAGGAACATTATATAGATCGCTCACGGGTTTGCTTGTTGTTCAAAAAACTGGTAAGCACAGAAACTTTAATTTTGGTATTGTAATACCTAGATCATATAAATAAATACATTTCGTATTAGTTAAAACTCTAATTAGACTTATGCAACTATATTGAGATGAAAGCAAATAACTATTAGTTAACTTTTCTGTTTAACATATCGAAGGAGTCTTGAGTTACAAAGAAAACATATGCCATATTAGGAGAATATGTACAAAATTTCTCTTTTATATAGAACAATGAAAGCAGTCTTTTAAATAATCTAAGTATTTAATTAATCATATTAATTACTCATTTTGTCTACAAACTTCTGCCTTCACGAAGTAAGGTAATTAATGCCTTTACGGATTACAAAGTCGGGAATATGATTCTTTGAAGACGTCCAATATATCTTCCGGAGAACAAAGTGTCTGTCTTTACAAAAATTTTATCCAATTTTGAAGAAAATAATTGTCCATTATATCGAGACGCAAACATGGAATCTTCAGAAAAAAAAGAAATAATCTGATTTCTAATATATTTGTTAAACACGACTTGCGCTGCATCATGTTTGGTTTTTACTGTTCCGTAATAGATGCAGCTTAGCTTATAAAGCTTTTTCTATTTCCATAAAACGTAAACGGAATTTTTCCGATTGCAAGTATTTAAAAACAACATTTAATATAGATTTAATAAGATCGGTGAAAAGTATTTGTAGAATGCTGTGTATTCATATTCTAAAAAAAAAGTTAATAACTGTTTTCTGGTTTCTTTTTTTTTTCCTACCATATTTCGAAAGATAGTACATGTCCTCTATTTTTTTTTGAAACAGCAGGGTTGTTACCCTCCAATAGATGGTGTCAAGGTATGAATTATTTAATTTTTTATATAATAGTATACGGTTGATTTAAAAGTAACTGAACTAATGTTTCCTTAAATAGGAACAGATGTTACACTTTGAAGACTAATTCTATCGATTTCTGAACATTCATTAATACTTCTTGCAGTATCTAAATTCACGTAACTAATAAACTCACCTTCAGGGCGGCATCATAATACAAACATATAACTACCTATTACAAAAAGTGTGCGAAAAGATTGCATATTGTATTGGCACCTTTTTGTTCGAAAGCTACATTTTTACTCACTAGACCACAACCGCTCAGCCGTCGCTCTTTGAGTTTATTAGTTTTTGTGTAGCATTAATATTATTAGTTTCATCGTAGTTGCGAGTCATATTAAAGCAAAACATATGTTCTATGTACAGCCGTGGAAAATAGTTGATCGAGTTACAAAGTTTTTGAATTTATTCCCATTTCCATATGCCAATAACACTCCATGATTTCGCCTGTCCTTTTTGGAAAGAACAACGCCCATTATAGACATTTAGAAATACACTATACTGTATTTATTTATTTGTCACAATAGACTTATTAGTGATGAGCAAAATTGTCTTAAAAAAATCAGTATCGATTTTATTTCAAACAAAAGTAAATATGAAAGATTTGCTAAAACATGTTTTTTGGGATTCAATTCTAATGCAATCAAATAATATAATTATACTTAATTATTATTAATGATATAGAAGTACCATTGTTAAAAAAAAAACTCTTTCAAAACGTGTTTTTGTATAAAAAAAATGTACTCAAAAGGTTGTACCATTTTAAATTGAAACAACGCTGCCAGGTTGAAGTCGCGTTTGTCTGTGATCATTTTAAACGGGCGCTTTATATTTCAAGTAGTAGTTGTGACGGAGGAAAAAAGTAGAATGTCGAAGCGAACGCGAATAAACTATTGTTGTTTATGTAGTTATTCATTTTATGTGAAATATTTTAGTTCGATTCAAAGCGAGAGCATTTCATAACTCTATAGGTGATACTCTGATAGGTGAACTTCACTGATAAAAGTTTATTTTCACTGTTTCGATTTCGAGTTGGGTTTTAATACAAGGAAAACATTAAAGTGATTTAGGATGGGTTTGGGATAACCGAGATGTGATTCGGTGGACTTTGGTGAACGTTGTTGGGTAGAAACCCATTCATTCTGTATAAAATCTTCGTCGCCGCCGAGGTGTGAAGAGTAGCGGTGTGATCAATCATTTTTTGCAAACGGTCTGCAAGGCCTGCCAGAGATACGTACAAATAGTAGCGCGTGTGCTGACACAAACCTCGTTAGCAATGCTAAAGTTGAATATACTAACTTGATAGTTCATTCGCATAACATTCAGCTGAGGTTATCATATGAATTTTTGAAACTAACATCTTTATAGCATATCGTTATTGAACACGTGAGCAGATAACAAAATATATGATAATGATAGAGCTGAAGTTGAAGAACCAATTTAATATATCTGAAACGAATTTAAAAACTCGTGTCTCTCTACCATGTTGAATTCGAAACACGTACCTTAACATCCACCTTTGTAATAAAAATATTCAACACGGTTACTCTCAGAAACTTTTATTTATTATTATTGGTAATTTTATAATACACTGCCTGATTGGCGCAGTGTTAGTGACCCTACCTGTTGCGCTGGGGTCGTGGATTCGATTCCCGCACAAGACAAACATTTATTTATTTGATTAAAAATTAATGTTTGTCTTGAGTCTGGGTGTTTCTATGTTATTATACGTATATATTTACAAAAAAAAAGTATGTATGTAGTATATCAACTGTCTGGTACCCATAGTACAAGCCTCGTTGCTTAGTTTGGGACCAGACGGTGATGTGTATATATGTCCGAAGATATTATTATTATTTTATAATACACTTCTCTTTGGTTTTTTTCTATTTTTTTTTTAAATTTATTATGGAAAGCAAACGACATACAACAGAAGAATCTCATATTTTCAGAAAACTTGAGTCAGAGATATTGGACTCGTTAATCAAGTGTATAAAGACATAGAGCTGCTAATAACCTTACAATGTTCTTCATATACATATAGAAATATCATAATTATTAGTTTAAAGTTTCTCTACCATATTTACCATCATTTGCAAACAAACTATTATAGTAGATTAAAAGCGGTGCGCTTCAAATTCTCATTTACAATAGTTAACAGCTCACTGTTAAAGTTAAAAACTAAACATGTCAAAATACTGGTAATCTTGAGATAATGGCATTTGTAACATTAATTTAATGCCACAAATCTTTAAGATCTTTAAGACTCGGTCAACTGCCAATTATGAAATTAAAGCGACGTAATTTTACGTCTTTAGTTTTTAACTTTAACAGTCAACATAAACGATTTCAAATGAAAGTCTGAAACGCACCGCTGAAACTCTTTCACAAGTTCACCGCGACATCTTCACTGTTGTAAAACCTAAATGCGTGCTCATCGAACATCTTACCTGTAACGTTCGCCAAAGAACGGTTTCATAAACGTTAGTTCCCCTTTTAAAGTCTCATACACAGAGCCGATGTCAGCGGAGTTGCCGCGATGTAGGAGTGGGAGGTAATTGATTCGCGGACCCTCGTAGCGAACAAAGCCCGAGCCGATCGGCCGCCGCTTGACCGTAAATAGCACTCGGGCCGCCAGCAAAATGCGATTTATACGGCCAACCCTAATGAGGAACCTCTCAGTGTTGAACATTTATATTTTTGACTGACGACCAAAATTATTTAACAGGATTCAATATAAATAAGAGATGAATCGGGTTCTCCCTAATTCTTCAGGAATTATTGACTACTTATATGTGAAATATTTTCATTGCGTCCTTGAGAACTTTGCGTATGGCGTACATAGGCCTTGTTAACTTCGTGGTTTTAAGCATACATCTCACTGTTAATTTTGTCTGATCAAAACTTTGGTTTGGTCACAATTTAACTTGACACATTGAAAAAAATCCAAATACTAAATGCCATATTATCTAATAAAGTAATTTCATAATTCCTTGAAGCATTAAATAAACCAACACATTGCGACAATAGCCGTTACGATACACGTAGAATGTGTTCCTTCATCTATACGTATAATAAAAGAATAGATCCGGGTGTACATGTATGAAGATAAGTGTGAAAAATGAAGAGACGACCATAAGATAAAAATAATTTAAGAGAAAACAATAAAGATTATATTTCTTGTCTATCTGTCTGTTGTCGCATATCTGTGAAAATACTAAATGGGTTTTAATGCGTTTTCATGAATAGATAGAGTTTTATTTGGAGACGAACATAAGCTTTAATTCTCTTTAAAGATGCCAAAAAAAAGTTATTCTCGATAGGAGGTAGAGGGGGTTACATAAAGTATAAAATATTATGCACTTTTAAAAAGTTACAATATGCCAAAGTAATATAACTTATGTTTTATTTTGATAGTAGCATTTGTCCTGCTTCGTACGAATTGGAACCGTGATTGTCGTGATTGGAAAAAGGACGTGGAGCAAAATAGAAAGCCAAAATTGCGACCGAAACTGAGAATAAGACCGAGGTCAATACCAAGTGTCGGATTGGGATTAGAATTAAGAGCTTGACCAGGATCGAAATTATGAACAATACCAGAGCCACACTTAAAAGTAGGAACGAGACGACAACTTGTAGCACAGTCTTTTCATATAAATGATGAAGGAACACATTCTCCATCCACGTTGGCGAAACCGCGCCTGGCGACCGGAAGTTAGCTAGTATTTTATATGGAGAGATATCTTTTTTTCTTATTATAATCTTAATCGTGGTGCTCTTTTCTATTTCAATTCAGTGCTCCGTCGATTCCAATCCCGGTTCTTTACCGAATTTCTTTTGAATTATGCCATGAAATATAAACAAAAAAAAAGAAATTACTATATAGCACAAATCATTAATAAAAAAAACAGCTACGCGTAAAGTTCGCAATGAAGCAATTTTAAGCTGAAACGAGTGCATTTTAAGAGGCGAACAAAGTACGTAATATCCGGTGCAGGAACGCAGCGCCGTTTGGAGAGCGGCCAGTGGGCTGGAGTTCCTAACCCGCACTACTTTGCATACAGCGCATAGCGCTTTTCGTTAAGTCCCTTTCTGACAGAGATTATTTTTTTTGTAATCATGAGCATTTTTCTCGTGGAACTCTTTGGTTGTACACTTTATAGCCAACGTTGTTATGTTCTTCATACGAAAGCATCAAAAGGTCAATAAAAGGAAATATAATTTTTTCCCCTAAATACTTAGATATTATATACCGCTATATGTTCAAGAATTCAAGAAATCTCACATTTTCCTCATCTACCTTAAACATCATTTTCACTGAATATTTTATTTTTTATATTTAAGTGAAAATGATGTTGAAGGTCGACGAGGATGATTTCTTAACTTAAATAAGGAATATTTTATTCAATTTTAATTAAAAGCTCAATCAAAGATTGTCCCTAAAATAAAAGTCATTTATATTCATTGAACATGTTTTTCATTCTATAACTTCATTTATTCCTGTTTTTATCACATTTTTAGGAAATGAATTAGAATTAGAATATGAAGGTAAATTTCGACAAGATTATAACAGCACAGTTGGGGAATCGGGCAGTTCCAAATCCGGAAGACCCCGGTTCGAATTAACGTGATTAATTTTTCAAGTTTTTTAATTTTTTTTTTTCAAGTTTCTTTTTTTGAAAAACTATTATTGGGTGCAACTAACTGCTTTCCGGACACAGCAGCACTAAAGCTACTAGACAATAGATGATGTTGTTAAGCAACACTAAGCCAAAGTGTTATGATAAAAATATGTACTTACGTAATTGAGTGATAAACTGTAAAAAAGTATGTACTTATTTCTAATAAAATATTAAACTAATTGCACTCCTGGTTTTTTAATTAAATAAACAGTTTATATTTTATTGATACGTAGGTAAGGTCGAAAAATATTATTCATATTTCACCAGTATGTAATTCGTATTTAAATACATTTAAAAAAAAAACACGATTTACCGAAAAAAAAGAAGCGAAACTCGGTCATCCAGGTTACTATCTTTTAAACTGAGACAATCTGATTAATCATTGTAGCATTGTACCAATCTTGTACCATTACCTATGATTTGAGTTATTAGATAATGTTATGATTTTATCAAAAGAACCAAATTCTTTCTCAATCCGCCAACTTAATCAATTGGAATTATTAAAAATGCCAACCAAATCTTAAAAAAATTGGACTGTCAGTATTCTTCAACATTGAATTGAAATTCCAAATCAGAGAACTTGAACGAACGGCTTTTAATTTATTGTATAACGACAATTTAGACAGCTAAAAAACGAGTATTTCATAATTTTTCATGAATCCTGGAAAAATATTTATAACGTTTCGGGACGGGAAAAAAAAATCACTAAGTCCCTCACCTTTTGCAACAATAAATCACTCGGAAAATACGAAAAATCGAGATCGGATTCCGGTGGTTATTCGGATTTGGATTCCTAATTTATTGGAAACAAGTCCCTGTGCATTTTGTACTGCAATGAGTTTAATTTCACATGTATTTCCGTTTGCTCATTGTGCGTGCGAGCAGCAATATTAGCGGAATAAAGCCTACAAAAAAAAAATACGACTTTCGTTCGTTTTTGTCGTTAATGCCCCTAATACGAGACGTGCGACCCCACCCCCGCCCCGCGCCGGCGGAATGATCAAAGATTAATGAGTTACTGCCCGAGGTACATCGCAGAAATAACGTTAATTACACCCTTACGTCTTGATCGTTTACTATCGTTATGTTTTTTGCATTGTTACACTCTATTTTCTCTGTAAAAATGGCTTAGAAAACAAAAAGAAAGAAAGAAAATACCCGAACCGTTTCTCGCACATAAATATGAGATGTGTGCTAACTTACCTTAAGTAAGGTAAGTTAGTAAAGACTTACTAAGTTATCTTACTTACTATTCATGTGATTAGTCGAGTGTTTGAGGCTGTCGCCTTCGGGCTATAAGGTATCGAGTTCGAATGCTGACTTCTGATGAATTAGTCGATAAGGCTTGAGAGAACTTAAGTCAGATTAAACCACTTATTCCGTTTGATAGATCTCAACCCGCGCTAGGTCATCGTAGAAGGCTTAAGACTCCAATATTTGAAATAATTAGATAATGATAAAATACGCTTCAACAATGGGGTGATAAATATCTGAATCAACAACTACTTTTATCCGCCCCTTTAGGCTGCCTGAACATAAAATAGATTCTTGTTCGTTTGACGTCGTTCCTATTTCCAGTTTGATTCCAGTTTCTTTCCTGATCAAATTCCCGAGTTCGATCATCATCAGTAGGAAAGTTACCCCTATTTGTTTTTTGCAATCTCTTTACACAAAGTATATGGTTGACATAAGATATCTATTTATACGATCCCACACAGGCAATCAAAAATTGGCAGAGTTGGTGAAAATGGCTGTGATATAACGACGAAGACGCAGAAGAACAAATCTAATAAAATTCTATTTTTTGCTTTGGCTATAGAACCCAAAAAATTAAATTCAGACTTTGTGTTCAAAAGATTATGAACAAGTATAGAAACACTAAAAATATGGAAATAAAAAAAAAACAATTTTTAAAAAACATATTCCGTCTTTCTGTCTGTCGATCTGTATGTCTTTTTATTATCTCAAAATCGGTTTGACCAAATATGATGAAAATTAGAATACTGTAAGAACATACAATTGCGCATACGATAAGGCTACTGTTTGTTTGTCTGTTTATATGTTTTTTTATTACTTATGATCGGTTTGACGGATCGTGATGAAAATTGGAATACAGTAAGAACATGTGATTGCGCAAATGTCATGCTTCTTTTTTATGAACATGTCTGTTTGTCTGTCTGCACTTCTTTTATAACTTAAAAAAGTTTCAATGATCTTGACGAAAATTAATTTCCAGTCAAAAAATGTGATTGCCCGAATAATAGACTACTATTTGTTTGTACGTCTGTCTGTCTGTCTGTATGTCTGTCTGTCTGTGTATATATTCTTTTATAGCATACAGATCGTGATGAAAATTGTTGTTGAGTCAGTATACATGATTGTGCAAACAATACACTATTGTATGCTTGTATGTCTGCATGTATGTTCTTTTATAACTTTAGAACGGTTTGACAGATAAAAATTTGTACTTTGTATTTTGATAGCAGGTCTTATATACATATATTTATTTATATTCTACTCAATTCTTTTGGAATGTTTCCATATACATCCCAAAATATCGCAAATTTCGTTTTTTCGGTCCATTCGTAAATTTATGAAAAATTTTAATGGATCATTACTAAAATCTAGGAAAACTTAAAAATAAATCGTTGTACGTATTCAAGTTGCCCTTCTTACGCGCGGCCGACCCGAAACTATTGAAGCGATTGATCTAAAATTCAGGATACATAACACGAAATTACCTTCCAATTCTACGTTTTCGTTTGAATCGGAAGCCAAACCGGAAAGAGACGAAGTAGGAATTCAGAATCAGACGTAAAATATAACATAAAAAATTTTTGACGAAATTTGGCCGTATTTGAAGAAGAAATTTTCTAGACTGATCCACAAAAACGTTTATTTTCGATAAAACTGTCTTGTCTAGTTCATGTTTCTCATTGAATTTGTTATTAGCGATTTGTTATAAGCGACAAAGATATATATATATTTCTCGTTTTGTCGCTATATATATATATACTAATTACTTGGAAAAAGTAATAATGAATCTAATGAATCTTTTGACCAAACGACAAAATTGGATTTTCAAACCAAATGTAATATATATATATAGTCAGTGGTCGCTAAATAGTTAAGTGTTTGTACTGGTTTAGATGCTGAACGCGGGCAAATCAACCAATGAGTTTTCAAATAAGTCGATTAAAAAAAAAACTGTTCCCTCCGTGCCTCGCAGAGTATGCTAAGCCGTCTGTCGCGGACGTTGTCATCTTATCAGTGACGACGGCCGTTGGCAACCCCCGATCCACACTTACCCAGCGTAGCGGCTTAAGTTCTAAGCTTTTCCATCTGCAATAAAAAGATATCGGAAGGGTGTGCCTCAACATTGGAGCGATCAAAACATATATATGTAAAAACTAGAAACATTACGAATTGCAGCACAGTAAATCTCCGCTATTTGTCTCGAATTTGATTTGGTTACACATCAAATTGCCCGGAAGAGTCCCGGGCTCGCGGCGCGCCCGCAGCGGTGGCGGACGCCGGGCGAGCGCCGCGAAACACAAAAGGGACCCGCTTGAACATTTTACTTGCGAACAACTTCAGACCTCGACTGGCGTGCCGGAGGTGGTAAGGACTTAATTGAAATCCCTAGTAACGTACGGGAAAGGGGGAGGGGCGACAGTTCGTGAACGTTACATTGCTTCTAGATCATGAGTAAAAGCTTTACGGGAAATTCCAATTCGAACGAATACCGCACGATCGTCGGGCTATAGTATTATGTCACGAGATGTACCACAGGACACGGGATAGCTGGTACCTCTGACTTTCTCGATTTGACTCTTCTCATCACAATAAAAATATTAAATAAAAATTCACAGATGCCGTACTGTAAACGAACTTCGGGTACGTTTATAATAAACTCAATAACGAAAGAAATACAATAAAAGGAATAAAAATAAAAATAATCTTCAAAGCAATATATAATAAATAAAGTATACACAAATTATAAATTGTTCCTAATTTTAAAAACGAATTTTTTTTTTTAATTCAAAAATCTATTTTAATCTGCGTCCACAAGCTACAAATAAAACTACAAAATAATTCTGCAAGAAAAAATATTCGAAAATAGAGAATTATCTAATCATAAACAACCCCTTCTCGCGTCCTCATTTCTGTCGCCGCTTCCTAAGCATATGTATTTATTTTAACTTCATGTACTGAATGCAATAATATTTATTTGTTTATTTCATACTTAACATGTTTAGGACTTATCTGTTCTAGATAATTAATTGACTTGTTTGATTGAATTAAAGAATATTTTAAATGACTAGTCAAAATTTTTTTATACTGAAATTTGAGCGCTGACAAGTGAGTTTTGTTTCTGCGTTCGTAAGTCAAGTGCGATCGGTGACAAGCGTTCAAATGGTTTAGTAGCAATTTATTGTGACTATGTTCCTGAATATACGCCTTCTGCTTTTGTACGTGTTTTTTCATTTGATATTAATTCTCGAACCTTTGATAAAGTCATTACGTAACAATATGTAAAAATTAACGTTAACATTTCATTCTTTACTAATATTAGTACTCCTGTTCACATTGGACCCAAGACAAAAGTAACGAAACGGCCAATTTAAAAAAAAATCGCATTTTAGAAAATTTTTATAATTTACAAAAACAAAATGAGAGAAAATCAATTCAGTTATCTTCAATATAAAATTGAAAAAAATCAATAAACATTTATCTAAATAAGTTTAAAAAACCTTTTTATAAGCCCCTTTATAAACCCATTTTATGCGGTTTTTTGCAATTTTCTTAAAAATATTGTCAAACTTTTTCAAAGTTTTTCTATGATCGTGTAGACCTTGTTCACATTCATCTTTTTACACCTCAGTAATTCACCTCGACCTAGAGCTCACAACACCAGAGAAAATTCGTATTTTTGCTGAAAATGGGGTCCTCACTAAAACGATCAAAAAACATTTTCAATATTAAAGCTTTATCAACAGTTCTTAATAGTTCTGGAAATTAAGCCAATATATGTAAATATTAAGGTGTCTGTTGTTACTCATGTTTGTTTTTTTTTTTTGCATACGCCCCCTGAATTTTAATATTTCCTAAAACAAAATGTAATCGAACGAACGCTTAATTTTCATGTTAATTCGTACCAAAATCACGATCCATATCCAAATTTAAATAACATGAGATTTATATATGTCCCGTATTTAATTTCTTTCTCTGATACAAATTCTGAACTTTAAAGTCAATGCTGCATTCATGGGAATTTTCATTAATTTTATTTTTATTGTAATTTTTGTTTTTTTACTATTAAGTTATTTGTTAAAGAAGAAACAATTGTGATAAAGAAAATATTCATCATCATCTAAGATTTAGTCCTAAAAAAATGTGTTTTTTTTTTTGAGTAGTAGAAGATGGACCTATTCCGTATTTGAGATAGGTTTAAATTAAAATATATAAATTTAATTTCAATCAAGTCACTGCGTTAACAGATATTACGTGATATCTATTTTAGGTTAAAAAATGTCAACCAAATAATCCTATTTAATGCACACCATCAATCGTTCTTGTGTGTGTGCAGGTCAAGGAATTCTGAAACAATATCTGCTGATCAAGAAACTTCTATTATCTTTAAGAAAAATATTAAGTAATAATGATAAGATTTTCTATTCTATCAAAAACATTTAAAATGTATATAATAAAAACATATGTTTACAGAAATTTGAAATATATTATTTACGAAACATAAATTCAACTTACCCTGAACTGAAAATCAAGTGCAAAGGAACACTTGAATAAATAACCAAACGGTTGTACATAATTACGTGATAATATATAACAATGAATATGGTTCCAAACTAAATTCGCTTTATATTCCTTCGTAATACTCTACAAAGCCCCCTTAAACCGGAGCTTATGGAAAATTCTTATTCTTCACAAGAATTTTTCGTACCCAGCTTTTCCACGAAAATTAATATACCGATTACTACTGAGCTTGCACAAAAGAAAACTATAGCTTTATGAGCTTCGAGAGTTTTAATGTAGTCGCATGTTCCTCTAAATATTTACATTTCTTTTTTGTTAGCGTAAAATGTGTAAAAGCGATACATTACGATTTTTATTTTAATATAAACATACAAAAATACGACTTAAATTTATGTGCTAGTAAGCTTTTTGTTAATGCATAATAACACAATATCGCGTTCTTGATGTAAATTTATTGCATTTTCTTTGTTCGATGTGTTTTGAGAAATGCTTAAATAATAAACCACGCCGTGATGTTATATATATAAAGTCGATGCGAGTATGTGGGTATGTATGTTCTTTATGGATTCCAAAACGGATGAACAGATATCAATAAAATTTCCATGAAATCGTTAAATTAATTCAGCGAGTGATCTTGTGAAGTTTAGCAAAGATCAAATCAACATTTTTTTGTTCTGGCATTTTTGTGTCATATTATCTCTACAAATTAATACATTTTTTATTTGGTCTGTGTCTCTAAATATTTGCTAAAACTTCATCACATAACCGTCCTCATTTACCTACCCGCAAGAATGATAAAATAGCTATAAATAGTTAGTGCTACCCGTGTGAAGCCGAGACGGGGCGCTAGTATTGTAATTCAAATAAATGAATAATATAGACTTATCTTGAATTATTGAAAAATAACATCACTTTAACAACATTAGTAAAGTAGAGTTTTTCAGTAAATAATATTAAGCAATCGTTATATTTTATGTTCAATGTTAATGCAATAATTTTTGAACTTCTATTCCTTTCTCGTTTTAATGATTTTAAATTAGATTTATTCAAAATTTTTAAATTAAATTAAATTTTCTTTCCCTACAGTGTTTTCGATCAAGAAATTGGAATTTTGGATCCGAAGGTAAGTTATAAATTATCATTAAATATGAATTTTGTTCTGTACTTCAGTTAAAAGATTCAAATAAAATAATATATTGAATAAAACTAATGCATGAATCAAAATAATAAATTAAACGACTTAAACAGAAAAAAATCTCTATTATGGAACATTTTTGTGAAATATTTAATTTAAAGTATAAACTGATGGATTTCTGTTACGAAAAAAAATTGTTTACTCTTACTTCTAAAATCAATAAATATTTTTTAAGCATTCTAATTTTATTCTATCTATTCAAAATTTTTCGAAATTCTAATATTAATATGCAATGTCGAAATGTCTTATCACACTGCCAGTGATTTGATAAGAAGTGCTACCCCCGAACCACTCAGATTTAAAAAATATTTTGTAACGTATGCGTTTGTTGGAAATTTGTTATTATTCTACAAATAATATTCAGTTATGGAATTCCTGAAAAAAAAAACCGTCCTTATCAAAACATCAAAGTAATGAACATAAATAAAAATAAATCACCCATCACTTTTGACGAGCGAACGGTGATCAAGAATCACAAATACCACTGTATTTGTTTATGGACACTTAAAAAAGACGGTTTCCGATATGAAGAGCAAATGAAAAAATGCCGCATAAACGTGCAGTCATTAAACCGGGAATTACGGGGGGTTCAACGGCGCGATAACTCACGCCCGGAGCTTTATTATTAACAAAGACGCGTATCAGATAAGCTCGTAAGCTCGTGAATCACGATGACGGACAATCTATTGTTTTGCGTGTGCGCCGATGGGCGGGCGTTGGGAATCGAAAGCGGGCTCCGCGCCTTGATCTTGGATACTATTAAATTATGTAGCCGAGATCAGAGCCACTTAGTGACAATTTTGATTTTACGCGTTTCGAGGCAACATTAATTTTTATCGGTCTGTGCGTCACAAATCACGGACTCAACGTACCGGCGCTGTAGTCGCCTGGTAGTAGGACTGATTCAAATGATAAAGATAATGCCGTTTAGGTTTTCCTCTGAAGCGTACGATAAAAATAAAAATTATTATGTTAACTACGATAGAAATTATAAAATTGCATCCGAAAGTATGAATTATTTGATTATATCTGTATTTTCAGTAATAGTTTTGTAAATGACTTAATTTATTAAATTATCCTATAAATAAAGTGATGATAATCGCGGAACGTTTCTGTATATGTAATGTAACCTTAGAAAATACATCATTAGCAATGAAACACAAGAACTTCCAATTTGTCTTCGCTAGTTTGTTGGTGAATTGTTGAACTCTTTACCCCGTCACTTTGGGGCAATTCTGGGGTAAATACTACTAAACTTTGGCACCTTTTAGTTCAAAGAGGGTCCACACAACGTAACTAGGCAAGTTCGATGAACGGCTGTACCCTGAGTCTTTAACTTAATTTAGATGCTTGCTACACAAAAAAGATTGCCATCTTTAAGGTATTAATATTGAATAATCGGTCTTAAATTTGTGACCACTCTAGGGGCCTTTTTTAAGAGACAATATTCTACGAAGCGGCGGTAAACGAGTAGTCAACATCACCGTCTTTAAACCTTAAGGTGTCGGTACCGATTCTGGCGATAGACAAATCGAGCAACGAAGGTCCAAAACAAAAGAAAACCATTCACCTGTTCTTGAGAGCGCATTATACCGTTGACCGCAAACACTTGCATACTATCGATAACAACGGTCGTTAGCAACCCCAGCAACTAGACTAAGGTGGAAGAATACAAGTCCAAACCTATCACACAAAATTAAAAGACCACCGGAGAGAGTTCGTCTCAACAATGGAGCGGTACAAGACTCGACACAGCTATTCGAATTCAATTTTTCATTAATGTATAACTAATTCTTAGTAATTATTTTGGAACAATTATTGCCTGCCTACTTTTCAAGAGTTACGACACAAATAAATAAATAAGCACTTAAGAAAAATTTTCTATAATAAATAAAGGGATAAGAGTTTCAATATGATGAAAACGCCTGCCATGAATACACGAAATAAATTAACTCCAATGCATACGGGAAGCAACCACATCTATTAGTATTAAATAAATAAGGGGCTTTTGTTAGAAACATTTATCAATTACAACTATACTTGACAATAAATTTTTAGAAATTCTTTGTAAACAAACTACGCTTTTTCCAAGACCATATCTGCCAGTGATACCAGTTCGATGCACCTCATGGTTAGTGACAATTTTTAGAATTTTCAGCACAATATCATCAATAATAGTTGGCCGTTCGGGCGTGTGGGTCGCCGGCCGACCGGTGCGCGCCAGTGAAGGCACAACGGACCCTCACGTCACGCATACAGGAAAGGGTCGCCCGCTTCGATGTTTGCAGAAAAATATGCAAAGCCTTGGCGATGGTAAGAAGCAAATATGTATATTTATAAATATACACATGCGGTTAAGGTTGAATGTACTTATTGAAATTAAATATTTTTCTTTTTTTTCCTTGAGTTTCTTACATATATTTTTTTGACGTGACAACGTCTTATAAATCGATGAACGCCGACTGCACGCACGAAAGAGCATGACTCATTGTCGCGTTCCACCTGAGCCGAGCGTGCGAGCGAGAGCGCGAAACAATAGAAAGACACGATCGGCCTAAGCGTTCGGCTTGTGACGCATCTATCTCTTTTCCACTCCATCAGCCGATGCGTCCAAGTAGAAGAGAGACAGCAGCAGCACACAACCTACACGTAAACTGATTTGTTTACAGTTTATACAGTGAAGTGAAAAGTTAATGTGGTTTCCATTGTTTATTACGACAATTTCAATTAACTCCTTCTTTGTATTACACAAAATAATGATAATTCAGTGATGATAATTCAATTCAATTCATAAAAGTATGCAATTTTTCATCAATTTTTCTTATGACGTTATCACGTAAAATTATCGTCCGTAAACTGACTTTACACATAAGCAATTTTTTTTTGCATTTCACTTGCGCTACCGCCATTGTTCCATTCACTGAGTCGAATTATATACCTCCTCACATAAATCACATTATATAATTTGACAAACAATTTTTTTTTGCATCCGGCTCGTGTGATCCTACTGCAGAGGCATGGCCTCCCGTAACCGTTTTTTTTGAGATCGAGACAACAATTCACGTTACTGCGATATTCATGATTCACGAATCACGTTTCATCCGTAAACAAATAATCGTTTGGTCTATTTGAAAATGGATATCAAGAAGTTTTTTCAGTATCTCAAAACGTACAAACCTATTTGACCAAATGCCAAATGCCAAGCAATGATAATGAAAACACCGGATCTCGATGGAGTGGTTCAAGAAAGACAGCTCGCGACTTTAATTGCGAGCGATGGAGGGCGAGGGTGCATTCAAATAGATTTAGACAGAACATAACACAAGAAAATGTCGACTTTATAGCACAAATCCTATGCAAACTAAATCGATGGCATATTAAAAAAGGGCCAAATTTTAAGCACCCGATAACTACGAGCTTGCATAAAAATATTGATGGATGCCAATTAAGCAAGAGAGATATGCAGAGATCGTATCATGTGTAAATCTGTAATCTCTGCCTACCCTTCTGGCAAATAGGAGTGAAGTTATAATAATGATAATAATATAACACAATATGCATTCTAATTTTTCCCTTAAAGTGAGATTATGATAAATTGTTTTTGGCTGGATACGAAATGATTAGCAACCACATTCTCATATTTAGTTTACATATTTTATAAACATAAGTTGCTATGTCGTGAGCATAATTATTACAGTCAGTTTCAATTACCTTTAAAGTTAAATCTTACTTTGCTGAAACACATTTCATTTAAATACATTAAATATCTATTAAATAAAAGATAAAGTTTACATCATTTATGAGAAATGATCTTCAAACTTACGAAACCGACATAAAACTAAATATAAAATATTTTAATGATTCCAAAAGTGATGATAAACTTTTTAAATAGAAACTTTTTAGCTGGCGATTCGATAATCGATAATAATTGAACAAGAATTAAGAGTGAAATTTCAAGGACGCCTCACGTTTAAATGCATTCCCTGAAAAAAGAGAGAAGAAAAATATTACGTAGAGGGAGGCGAAAAAAAAACGATATATTCCGTCGTCACTGGAGTGCATCGAAAGAGAACGCCGCGTTCACAACAATATAAAGCGATAGAATAAGATAGTGTCGCGCATGCGAGCTTTATAGATGTGCATGTCAGACGCTATGTACTGCTAAGGTAACGAAGATGCTTTGAGTAATTAATATTTTGTCCCTATGTTTTGAGATCATTTACGTTTTTCAGGTTTGCGTCCTGTGATTGTTTGATTATATCCGTGAAGAGTTACTACGTAAGGGTATTTAAACTATTTATATTTCGTCAATGGTGACAATTGTAAGATTAACTTTTATCACGTGTACGATGTTGCACACACATTTTTTATAGGTATGTTTTAGATACATTTCTTACAATCTTACTAAGGACATGGGTTGCTTTTCTGACGACTTTATTTACGTGTCCGTAAGTTTTGTGATGTGGGTCCGATTGTTTTTTTTTTATTGAGAACGAAAATGGGTAAATGATTTAAATCAGTGAAGTGATTACGCGCCTGAAGACATCACGGGCCAGCCTGAATTATCCGACAACTATAAAAACTGTATAGTTTTTGTAACATTTACCTTTGTTAGTGTTTAAGTCGTATTAGCATCGGCAGATATTTATAAATAATCATTGTTACTATGGCCCATTTTTATATCATTCTTTTGATACTAGCGTAAGGTGTATGTTGTTGATAAGAAAAGTCATTGGTTTCGTTGTTTATGTGACTACAAACGATTTGATCATTCATAAATGAATAATATGATGTCCAAAAGTGCATTAAGTATTATATTGAAGTACTAATAGTATAAATGTGAAAGTTTATAGTAAATTTATAACTTTGTGATTAAATTAAATTACGAATAAATCACGCTTAAACGGATGTATACATTTCGATGGAATACATATTGAATTAACCCAAAGCTACTTTTTGTCCCAGTAATACTTTTTTTATGGAATAATTGTAATTTAGTAGAATTTCAGAGATCTGGAATCGAAAATTGTAATGGAACCGGGATTATAATTAGGAATACCCAGAACCTGAAAAAGGGATAAGGATTATAATTGACACCGCGACAATTTCACCTTATAAACGGTAAATTTATTCTTTGTCCTCACGGATCGAACGACGCGCAAAACCAATAAAAAAAATCATGAGCTATATTTCTTTGGTGTAATCCTGGAGATAATAGATAAGACCGATAAAAATTTAGTTAAATAATAAAATGTTATTTCTTTCTAATCTTGCTCTTTTATTCGATAAAGCTTTAGCCGATTATGGGGACTTTTTGATTTTTTTATTAGCTATACCAAATTTAATAAACACGCAATGTAGTGTTTACTCCCCGTGTGTCGTTCAGGTATTCGGTGAATAGCGTGCTATCGACTCTCAAGTGAACTAACGGGTATTTCCACATCTTGTCAAATCTCTGTAATATCGCACACAATAAGGTGTCATTTCAACGTGGCTAAAAAATGATAACTTCAACATTTAGTACAAATTACAGCTCTATTTGTTAGGCCTATCACCTTCACTCTTATTAAAATCTAACAGTATTTCTTATGGTACCTAACGTAACTAAATGCGGTCGAGATCTTGTTCAACATTCTGCTTTAAAAATATATAGTTATACGCAATAATGGCGCAAAAGTTGTAACGTTGTGAATACTGTTCCTTTTATTTTATTCGTTTGTTACATTTATTTCTCATTCATCTCCCAAATTCATCTACCCACTTTTTATATACGTCAGAAGTTCAACTCTTTCATTAACTTGCAGTGAAACTACGTGAATGTTTTCTTCTAAATTTTTGTTGTATTAATAACAAATAAATATAACAAATAAAGAAAATGACTGTATATCATCTACATTACAAAGCTAATGTAAAATCCAGCAATCGAGCTATGCAGACCATCCACCGCAGAGTGTATATTAAAACCACATCGCTTTTATCATTGAGGAGCACAATCGGGCACATATTACACCAGTCCATCGCATGCCGACATAACACAGACTCGGTCGAATTTCTGTTTATTTATACATCGTAAATGAGCGGAGTTAATTTTTTCCGCTTCTATAAATAATCCGCTTGACGATCTGCTTTTATCGTAACGGTTCTCGTGCGCATCTTCATGATCCAATCACATTCAGTATGCACGTAATCGATACGAAAGAGCGATCTGTAGCCGTACCGGTGCTCGTGAGCGCTCCGTACGCGTCCTTCTAGAGCTTAAAGGCTTTCGTGAGCTCGCCGCGGCCTGAGTTTATAGATTTTATATTCGAAGTGGGTACGCAGTCTCTCACTTGTTGCTCCCCGCCCGCCAGCTGTTCCGGGTCTTGTCTAATACCCGTCGCGGGACGGCCGGAAGCGATGCATGGATTGTCGATAAGTGGCGCTCGGCTCGCGCCGTAGTTGGAAGATTACCGTAATAACCGATTAGAAGTTTTGTGAGATTTTTATTTTGTAAGATATTGACAATATTTAACGTTATTGAAAAACTGTACATGCAATATCAAATACATATTTTTTCAACGTATCTGTTTTAAATTTGCGAAAATTACACATAAGACCATCACTGGGAAGAGGTTCTAAATGAAATCAGTATTTAGAATTAATATTAGACATTTTTTAATCAGATTTTTCTGTTTGAAATAAAATTTTGCTTTACCAGGTTTTGTCCGTTTAATGATGGAATGCGTTGCCTCATCTTTTATGAGAAAAGACCTTGCTGTCCCTAGTGGCCCTCCCAATCTTGTTTCTGCCATCAATGCTGTTGCCGGTATACTGTTCTTGATTTCGATTCCGGTCACCTTTTTCATCCTAATTCTGATCCGACATTCGGTTTTGACACCGGTTCTGAGTCTCGGTTTCGTTATCCGTCTCGCTTTCAATTGCATGCCCTAAGCTCAAGCGTAAGTATGCTTCTGCTGTCACCTGAAAATCCTGTCTAGATTGGGTGTGACCATGATAACTAAAAAACTATTTAACTTTTAAACTTAATTTCTTTTTCGATCCCATCACTAATCGATTGGGAATGACTGTATTGAAAATCACAGCTTGATGTAGAACCTGTAATTGAATTTTTTAACTGGCAGTTATTCATGTTTTGATCCGCCATTTTGCTTAAATATCTAAAATAGAGGTTGAGATAGAGCGTGAAGTTGTTTAGTATCGAATATCTCGACATGTTGTAGCCCCCGGTTTTTTATGTTTACCAACGTTTCTCGACTGAAATTACGTAATTTTTATTGGTAATAATCGTTTTTACTAGAAGCAGTTTTTATTTTTTGCATTATGATGTCTAATAAATATGAAATTAACTATCCTTTTTTTTCAATTCAAGTTTACTATGAAACTATTTGAAAATCAAAAATAAAAAAAGGGAATTTTTGGTGAAAAGTTCATATGTTATCATGAACCGCTAATGAAATAACACATACGTAGGGCACGAGCACTTAAGGTAAGCACTTTTATTTTTACCAAATTTTTTTTTGTACTTTACGCAACCATATAATTTATAATATGAAATATTGATGCTGAGTTTCATAGTAATATTTTGCTCCACAAAAAGTTCCATACAAAATTCAACTCTTCTTTTACCCTATTTAAAAAGAGTTTTTTTTAAAATTGCTTATCATTAGACCAATTTTTGTCTCAATCAGACCTACAGTTTTGGAGATCTCATGATGAGCGAATGAGTGAGTGGTATTTTGCTTATACCACATACACACATATATATCAATTATAAAGTAGATCGCACAGAATACGTTTGACCTCCATGCTCGGTGCGTGAACGTTAGTACTATTTGTGAATTTAAATATTAGAAAACTCGCGAAAACAAAAGTCTAGAATAGAACACAAGACGACAGAGAATAGATGTGGCCGTGGAGCCCGCGAGTAAAATAAGTTTATTTGAACCGCTTTAGTTACGAACGAGTGACGACGCCCTCCGATCCTGGAAGTTCCGGCATCAACGACTAATATCAGATAAATGCCTTTCTTACTCCATCTTAATCGGCCGATTGGATTTGGGAATAAAATGGATCTTTCGTGAGTGAACTTCCGGAAGTGTGTTAAATAATCGGTGATTTTGCAGATGTACCCGTAGAATTTGAAACCGGTAAAGCTGCAAGTTGAAAATATCTTCATAAACAGTAAAGAATAGGTCGAAGTACAGTTTAAGAGAAAAACTTAACAGAAACGTTAACGTATTTCATCATTAAGTAAATATATATCACGTAGCAGCTTATGAAGATTCTTTAAGTCGTGAAACGTCTACATTGAATTAATATTGTACACATAAAAAAAATTGCAGCTGACATACTAATTAAAAATATGTAAGAAGAAGTTGAAAAGAAGCAACAACAAAGGCGAGGGCTTAATCGATATTGATGTAATAAATATCGACACGATCGATAGAATCTCACAGGAACGCCGCGTCACAAACGAGGTAGCGCACAACTGCGCCAAATAGCGCTTTCGATCCCTAGTAAATCTTATCTTCACCATAGAATCGCATCTAATTCCGGCACGGGTTAAAGCCCCGCCAACGAAGCGCAAAACCGAATCGCGCCGCGCGCGACGCAACGCCAACGACAAACGCACTTGTTTGCTCGGCCGCCGGGGAGTTGTTGAGTATTTTAACAGGGGTTAATATATAATAATACACGCGGCCGGCGGCGAGGGCGGGCAGATTGGAACAACAAATAAATGTTGGCATAGGCTCGCTCGCTCTGCGAGCTAGTCTCTGATGTTGCTACTTTGCCTGAGAGTGGAAGCACAAAAATTAATCATTGACTATCGCAAAGCTATTAGCCCCTCTTTTTATTATTACAAATGTAATCCTGAGCAATATTTAAAACCTGCCCATTATATTATTTTATATTTATAATATATACACAGAAAATGTTAAATTTATGATTTTAAAATGCATAGCATAAAACAATATGTACCCACATACATCAAGGATTTCCTCTTTATTTTTAAAAACATGGAACTGAAAATTTAGAGAAAACAAAATAGCAAATATTTATATACTTATTTTATTTTGGAAAACTTTTATATTTTAGGTATTAATAACACAGTTTAAGATGAATAAAAACAGCGGGTAATACAATGATTTATAACATGGAACGCAATTTCGACTCGCACTTGGCAGGATTTTTTTCAGTAAATATTGCGAATAGCAGAAATTTTTTTTAGACTAGGTGTATGGAAATTTTTGTGATATTATATGAATTCACATTTCAATATCAGATTTATTCTCATCTTTAAAAAATTATAATCCTCAATAAAAAATATCATCAAATCAACAAATGCTAAACGTTCAATTCCAATTTTAGTGCAATAATATCTTGAATATACTTACAGAAAATAAACAATATGTATAATTGTATATATATATATATACATACAGTATTTTCTCAAATTTCAAAAATCGATATCTCTGCCTCAATACATTTATAACAAATGCGTATTTTTATTCATATATTATACACGTACCTAAGCTTCACAAATATAGCGATTACTTTTGAATAATAATGACCGTAAAAGCTTTAACAGCGTCGTCGCTTCCTATTCAAACTAGTTCAGCCTTTTGAATGCGATGATATTAAAACTTAGGCCAAGTAGTCGACGCCGGGGATTTATGCTTTCCAACATAATTATTCGTGTTTTCTATAAATCATTCTCCACGTAGAATACAACTCATAACTTATCGATTATTAATTATTACAAAACAAATATAAACGAACACAGGACAAAATCAAATATACGAACCAACAAAAATCAATCATAAAGAAATGCTTTTCCTTTTTCCTTCTAGTTTTGGTTACCGGGCACTGTTTTATTCTACCTTGTGTGATGTGGCGTAATCATAATAATAACTCATATTTCTAAAACATTAATTCAATTTTTATTAATAATAAACAGTTAAGCGAAAGAGTTTGTTTGTGTTAACGCATTGACGTCAGATACCTACCTACTTACAAAACCATTTGATAATAATATTTCGTATCAGACAATCATTTATCAAGGAATGCTGTAGGCTACTACACAATATCACGCAGCGACCACAATGGCCAGAGTCTCTATATATTCATATTCATCTATGGGCCAGAGTGTGGCCGAAGCAATAATAATCGTATGAATTAACCAATCTGGCAAACCGTAGGAGGCAACCGGAGCGGCGAGCGATATGGCGATGCTAACGCGGCGGGGTGCGGGCGCGGTGAGGCCGCAAAACGAGAAACGAACCTTACCGAGCAGACCCGAACTGTAAACGCTTGGAGTCTGCGAGTGGACGACCCGATCGCGAGCGGGCACGTAAGGGCAAACGTCGCTATCGGTTGTCGCTATTTCTGATTTGAACGTTGTTGATTCGTCGTTTTTACATGTTAGTATTATCCCTCTTTTCCTATTGCTACTTAATTAGGTATCTTACCATTATCTTACCATTTCTAACTATCTGTAGCCTAAAATTTCGTTTGAGTGTATTTAGTTAACGCGGTGTCTTTGTTCGGATTTGGCTACCTCTCTGTTAAATCTATTGCGATGGATTTAGCGGTTTACTCGTGAAAAACGAACAAACAGGCAGATAAAAGGTCTGCATATATATTTATAATGTTACTAGGGATAGAATTAATGACACGATCTTAATTAAATTCCCTCTTAAGAATATGGATATAGATATTATACATTCCGGAAGGCTACTTTTTACCGGAGTAATATATCAAATTTAACTAACGAAATGTATCCGAAATAAGTTACGGGTGGTTACTACTGTATTTATATGAAGTGCATTAAGATACTTAGAATTGTAATGATGAAAACTAGATGTACCGACTCTGTTTTTTTTTAATAAAAGAAAACGCACGAAAAGCAGAGAAAAAATTGAAACACCTAGAATCGCATAAACATAAAAATAATGTATGGCAAATTATTGGAAGCCGAATTTTGGAATATAATCAAAACCCCAGCTGGAAATATTTTGCGACTTCGTGACTTGAGAAATTTTAATTATAACACCTAAGTATTTTGATAAAAACATGAAAGCTCGTGCGTCTGGAAGAATGCTCTCATATTTTTCAACGGAAAATTGCGTCCGCGCCAGAGAACGATCCTACGCGGATGCCATCGTGTGACGTCACACTCGTGTACGATTTAATGGGGCACAAAGTTTATTTTGCGCTCGCACAACGCGAACACCTCTGATTAGTTGTGTATATGTTCTATTTTAGACATATTAAAGTTTTTTTATGAATCGTCGGGAAATTATAAATTACATCATAAACATCATATGAAAATCCTTTTTTTTTTACTCGCAGAATTTATGTTCTTCTCGTAAATCATATGTTCTATGGCTTATAATTAAAAGCAAAATATTCCTGACGATAAAAATATAAGTCTGTTACATATCACGAAGTATATTACAAAAACAGGAGCCACAGACAAAGAATAAATGTTTAAAGAGCCGATTGAAACCTTTTAAGATGTTGA
This sequence comes from Eumeta japonica, assembly GCA_005406025.1. NCBI lineage: Eukaryota > Metazoa > Arthropoda > Insecta > Lepidoptera > Psychidae > Eumeta > Eumeta japonica. The sequence continues at coordinate 549,016 of BGZK01000127.1, forward strand.
AACAACTATTTTAGTTGCTGTTGTGTCAGGTTTTTAATGACCCCATTGCTAAGATTTATCCTCCCGCAGATTTTTTTATCTTATACTGTGGGGCTTATGCTAACCCAATGCGGATCATTTTGCCTGTGCCCGCATCATACAGAATATTGAATAGATTTGTTGAAAAAAAAAGGGCGTAAATTAATTGAGTTTTTTCTAGAGAGTATAATTTTAAAGTTTAGCATTATAGTTATATTTTTGTGAGCAGTAAAATATATTCGGTCTACCAAAATGGCTAGTCGATCAGCAACTTGTCGCCAACAAAAGTTTCTGAATCAACCGGCAATAAATGTCATACTGGATTACTGCAAAAACTTTTGTATTCCCAATTAAATATTGTACTTACTGGCTGCATTGAGTGGGTCACTATTAATCAAATTTTGGTAGACACTCAGATGGTAAAGTTCCGATCTAAACACAACTCTTTCTTAGCTACTGATGTTTCATTGTCATTCACTTGTGTATTTTCTTCATTAAAAGTACTATTACTATTAATTCTTTGCTGAATTTATAACAATCGTACGACATCTAAAAGCATACAAGTCGCTTTCAAACTTATCAATGAGACTGTAACGTTTGAAGGAAATTTGTCGATTTTTCAATACAAACGCAATTCAGTCATTAACATCTCGAGTCATTTTGACGTATTTATAATAACATACGTGTATGAGGTCAAAAAAATTTACAGCAACGAAAAGGTCTATATCGTCTTATCTTAATTACTACGAAACGATTAATTTTAAAAATATGAATTTAATGTTTTTACTTAGCTCATATGCTTTACATAGCTCAGTGTTTCGACCTCGATTTAGAATCGGGGCCAGGCGAGGGAGGACACTACGTAGAATGACGGAAACCGGCGTTCTCGCTCATTTCTATTTAGTACAAACTCAGGACTCACACGTAATAGTATGGCGATTTTTTCGTACGTTTATGGAGTCTATTAAGAGCAATCGATTAAAATAAAAATAAGTGTAATCTGCATAATAATTATCGCTAAAAATAAAGAGGAATTGAAAAAAAAAAATTCAATATTTTGTCCTCTGTCCGTACTAAAGCCGGCGAGAAATATGGATCAAGACTATCTTTGTAAAGAGGAGATTATGGGTTACGCGTGGATATTCTAACATCAGGTGCCGAGCAAGTGGGACGATTTCAAGAGCGGTACAAAGTAGCCACCGAACGCTCAGTAGACGACGCCGACTTCGCGAGCAACTGTACCGCTGGTGTGCCTGTCGCCATTTATTTTAATTGTGCACACGTATAACGTAAACTGCTCCTAGACAGGTTTTGTATGTTGACCGATTGTGAAATTCCGCTGACCGTGTAATCGTTCTGCAGCGCAGCTGTTTATTAAGCAAACACGTAATACAAGCTGACTACAAAATGTTTAATGAGTTGAATTTACTAAGATTGTTTGCAGAACAAGGGTTGCAGCATTATTTTTACTTGTCGCCAGCAAAATATTTGTATGCTGTATAGCTAATTTCAAACGACTTAATAACATATCTGTGTTGCTATTTTGCTAATTATTAAATATAGGCAACCATTTAATTACTACTAGTTATATTACAATGTAAAAAAATACTTTGTAATATGTATTTTTAGATGAAATTTATTGTGGGATTATATGCTTAATTAAAACAACCCCCTATTGTTTTGAATATGCTTTGCTACATCGCTTGCTCCGCATACGAGAAGTTACGATCGCCACCACCCGTTCAGCGATTATACGGAGTTGTAACGCGTAACAATACGCTGACGAAGACGCGGCCCTCGACGTCGAGAATCGTTTTCAACTCGACAAAGTCACGTACATAAGCGAAACTTAATCTATCACGCGCGATGCGTAGGGCCGACGGCGCGGCACTCCCACGCATCGGACTCCGCCGAACGAGTTTTGCGATCAAGCGTGAAATTAAAAAAATGCGTTGTACACGCGTCAAGCTTAAAAAATGAGGCGCTGTTAATGCATATTTTTCGTAAACAAAAAAAAAACGCGTGAACTCCACGGCACTCCATAATATTTTCAGTAATATTAAATTACAGAGACAATTTCCTCGCCCTATTATATGAAAATGGTGCTTGCCAGCTCCGACGCGCAACTTGAATGTACTCTTTCAAAACCATTTCCTTGAAACATCTACAATACGCACAGGGAGTAAATAAAAGCATTTTTTAAAACACTAAATGTATTTTTATATATTTTTTTATTGATTTGACAAAATTCATTACATAAACCACGTTACATAATAAAATTTCGAAACTCGCAAAACTTATCGTTAAACTATTGTCAAACACAGAAATGACGTTTAACACCAAACACATCGAAAGCTAATTTATCTACGTTAAAATTAAAATATCTGTAAATTAGTAACGGAAGAAAAAATGATAGTAATACAAAAAATACATATATCACGTTTTTAACACGGACTGAGACATATTAAATAACTTTTCTAAGCCTCCTGAAAAGTAAAACTACATAAAAATTTCCAATATTTTACAGATTATCCTGAAAGTCCGTTTTTGTAAATTTACCATAGCTATTAACACACTTGATAGATTTAAAACGAAAAACGTAGGACGCATGGAATGATATCTATAAGATGTATAGAAAGTAGTTATCAATGAGAGAATTTATTTATGGAAATAAATAAATTCTTGGGGCGTAATGAAACTGTTAGTTTTCGCTTTTCGTTTTAAATCGTATAACTATTTTTAGTACAGACGAGAAAGCTGGTTAACAGAAACGTGGTAAAATAAACGCATTCAGAATGCGTGCGGAGGGTAACACAACGACTTCATTTTTTATTCAAAACTCGATTTTGCCTCTCATCTAATTTTCTTATGGTATTACGTAATACAAAAATCGATTCTTAAGGAGTAAACTCCAAAAACGTATCATTTACTCGAATCACACGTAAACTTATTGCGAAGAAAAGAGACGAAGAATTCGAATAAGAAGACCACAAAATACGGTTTACGTTTAACAGGAGAAGCATGTAAATGGAGGATCACAAGCGCTGTTTAAGGAGTGGGTGACCGGCGCGGTGACTGCAGCGGGCGACAGCCAGATCACGTAACAATCCGATGTTGATAGTTCACGTAGCAATATGCGGTCTAACCGGGAGGGACTGTCGAAGCGACTTTATATAATTTGTTCATGACCGCCTAAGCCGTTAATAATGACGAGTTCCTTGATCAACAATTGATGGCCGTCTTTCCGCACCGTTAATTGTACGTTGACAGTACAATTTATGCTCGCAGATGATGCCTCCCGTTTTCGTATCTTTGCAATCCTATATAATATATTTTACAATAGTAAAAATTTACGATGTAACCGGACGTCGTCTATGACATATCGAAGCAAAAGTGATTTCCTTAAATTGTCATAACTTCCCCTTTTCATTTTATTTCAAATCGCGTGGTTTAGATCATAAATCCTCCTTGATAGCCATGTGCGAGTAGATCGAAAAATTTGAATTTTAGAGTAATTTATGAATAACATAAAATGTACCAGAAAGAAGTTCATACAAGCTTTGTGTACCGAGGTAAACTATAAACGAGACTAAAATATATCATTTAACATGTCATGTTACAACAACAACATAAATATGTCAAAAAAACGATTCTATAGTTACAAAAAAAATCTTTTACATTAAGGTAATGAGAATATATTTTTTTCAAATGGATAAAAAGAAAAATTCTGACCCCGAATCTGTTTTTCCACTATGAATCCTTATCCAAAGAATTGAATATTGATTGATAGATATCGAACACCTAAGCAAGTGTTCTTTTTTATTTACCTTAGTCCGCTAATCGTTATATTGTTAATTATTACGTACGTTTCATTCCAACTAGGCACATCTTCAGGAAAATGCAGACAGTCATATCGACCAGGGCGTAAGAAGTATTAAAAACAACCGACAAATGCGGACTAAACCTCCTCATGTAAAATATAGTCATGCAATACGTCAAAGCGTTACAAAAGCATCCCCACCAGCAACCACAGACTATCACCAATAGACATGCATGTCAATTGTCACATACCAACCATCACCAACCATTACCCAAATAGTTAAAAGCAAGCGTCCAATAATGGCGACTTATAAATATTATTTTGGTCATTGAGCATATTGTTATTGCCTTTATGTTTTCAAACTTCGAAAGATTCTAAAACATTTAAGCGTAACTCCTTCTCAAACACATGAAAACATCGAAATTGTGATCGTTATTGAGCTCATGACCAGTTTCTATAAAAATTTTAACAAAATGGGATCTGTCTGATTTATTATTTTTAAAGGACGAAATATGTTCTTTATATCTACTTTCAAAACAACGTCAGGTTTGTCCTACACATATCGATACATATACTTTATTATGTGTTCATTTTCAAATTCATACATAAAACTTAAGACCATTAATGGACTTATAAGGTGAACCCATAGCTAGATCCTCCAAAACCTTTTACATGCTTTTGATTTATTCATAATTAAATAAATAAAGCGAAACAATAAATATGAATTTGCGCTTTTTATTCGTGCTAAAGTAATATCGCTCTAACATTAGATGCCAGAATGATGGTATATATATTCTATATGCTCAGTTTGACTGAAGAGGTCGATATATTTGCTAGTGATCTCTGCATTTTATGTTCCGCGACGCTCATCGTTCAGAGTTTTAGAGTGCATTTTCAAATCAAAAAAAAATTTACTTGTCCTAATTTATCGTGCAAAAATTAAAAGAAATTTTCATTCCTTATTTTCAAATTTAATTAAATCTCTGGATTAAAAAAATAATAATGAAAGTCAATATCAGCTTAAATTGATTCGTGAATTATTGTATTCACGCCAAAAATAAAACTTAAAAGTTAAGAGAAGAAATATTACGAATGTTGTTTTAACTGAAATTTTTAACAATTCATACAGAGGACACAAGATGTTCATAAAACGTAAATTTAAATGAATCGGAAAATAAACTGTGTATTTTTTTATAATTCTAAGGATGTCAGCTCCATTCGTTCAATCACTATAGATGAAATGAGTTTAAGCCCATCAAAATAAATAATACGGTTGTAACTCCTTGTATTTTTAACGAAAATTTCTATTTGCGAAATTAAGGCAAGTACTATGTCGCTTTAACTTGATGTCTAGGACGGAAAGCAATTTTACAAAAAATAAAAATGATTAATTTATCTATGGTCAGGGCGTCAATTCGGCACTTTGGACTCGAACACTATTGCCACTAGTAATATACCGTTGTCACTGAATACTGACTATTCGTCATTACCGCTCGCATCAGCCGTCGTAGCATACCAGATCTTTATAAAGGAACTCTTGTATCCATATTAATCTATTTTCTACATGTACTAAATGTCGATTATTTTTGATTAAACAATTATTAAAATAGTCTCTAGAAAACCGAGAATTTAATGTTGCAGCATACATAAATGGACGTAAAGTCGATTAAAATAAGTAGAAAGGATTTATTTCTCTAACAATTTGAATCGAAATTTTAATGTAAACACTAGAACGAGCTTAGACACTAGCAAAGGCGTGTACAACTGCTGTAGTAAAATAATAAATGTAGCTAAAAATAAAGCCACACTTGAACACACAGCCACCGCCAAGCCGCAAAGTCTGTAATCTAAACCGAAGCGTGCGCCTATTCATTCTGCGCTGACGACAAACTTGCGGCTTCGCGCGTCCGCTTTCAGAGTCACCTGGCCGGTAAAAAAAATGGTATTTTATTTTTATGAGAACCGTTCACAACCAAGCGAAAGTTATCGTTCAAGCAGAACTAGCGGGGTGATTTAATCGGTAATCGAGTTGTCTCTCATAAACTCTCTCTGGTGATCGATCGTTTAAAAACGATTGCTTCGAACTAGAAGACAAATCAGGAGTTTGAGACCTAACCAAGAGCGAATGGATCAATGAGTTTTTACTTTAAGTATGAAACCCCTAATTCAGTGCCTAGTGAAGCAAAACAAGCTATCGGCCTTGGTCGTGAGCAGACTCCAACTCGCACTCAGTCGGCGTATTTGGCTATAGGTACGTGTCCCTCAATCACAAAATAAGAAGATAGTGGAAGGGCACAGCTCACTAGGGGAGTTATTATAGAACACAAAAATCAATTTCAATTTGAACTATTATAAATGGAAAAGCACGTACAGCCCAAACTGAACTTCGTTCTGGAAATATTATAATTTAACCTTCAAACATTTACACGAGGTTAGATAATAGTTTATTTCGTAGACAATAACAAACTAGTACCAACCTACGTAAACAAATAATTTACAATCACTCTGGAAAATTCGAATTATTCGTCTGTTGTAAATTACATTATTATTTAAAAATATCTACTCATTAGTTATTTCAGTACTTTTAAATGTCTCGTCATATTATTGCAACATTTCGTAAATAGCGTACGAATACGTAAACACACATTTACAAGATCAGATTTGTTAACACAAACTATAAATTTGGTATTCGTCTTGAATCTATTTGAAATATAAAAATATGTAAAAAATTCTCCGTATTACTGCATCAAAAGCTTCAATAACGTTCTAACGTCATATTTAAGGCTGAGCTTTAGAGTAATACTTATAATAAGTATAAGGATTGTGGATGAATTATCAGAAATATATGTATAGGCGACTAATTATACTTTCGGTGTTACAATTTCATATTATCTATAAACTCATTTTTATTTGTAACATATCACTTTAGCTAAGAAAATGATTTACAGTAGATTGCCATTTGTTTCGTAAAATCTTGTTGGTTGCGTCATTTATGCAAATTTTTATAAAAAAAAAAAAATTTTCACTAATACTGTCACTATAATTTGAACAACTAATGTAATGAAATGACATACGACAAAAAGTATTTATACCAAGAAAGATGTCACAAAAGCTCTATGCTTTTATTATTATACTTGACAATATTGCTCCCAAACTCGATATAATAAATCAGAAACTACCGCTAAAATATGTGGTTTAGGCTAGGAAATCCTCGATTTGAAGTTTTGTGTGAAACTTATACGTTCAATCGAACTATCTGTATTGAAAAAAAACTGCTATACAAAAAATTAGAGATGTTTGTACTTGAGAAAATATCCTTTAGTAAGATAATATCATATGTAATAATTTTACTAAGCTTGTGTTGAGCTTTATTTATTTTAAAGAACAATTTCACAAAAAAAATAACTGATAACACACATACAGATTGATTTCTATTACAAACTTGTCGTTTGCAATTGTTTTAGAGTACTTAAAACAGTAAAATAATATTACATATAGATTTGCTTGTAATTACGCCGCCTGAGAATAGAATAGACTGATTCTTTTTAATATTCATATCATCATGATTTCGGACACACTTTTGATTCAGATCCTAGTATCGCTGTCAGCCCCGATTCCAATTTCGCTTTTGACTCCTATTACACTGTTCCTCTCGGTTACATATCTGGTTCAACTTCAGGTTCTTATGATCTCGGCCTTACTCTCAACTGCGATCCCAATTTCACTCTCGGTTTTAATTCTAATTCCGCTTGCAGTTACAAACCCTATCCGGTTTCACTTTCAATTCTGATTCTTTTCTTGCACATTGGAACCCAATCCCGATTTCGCTTCCGGCTCTAATCTCAATAATGCTTTAAGTTCCCATTCTGTTTCTGCTCTAGAATCTAATTCCGCTCCTCTGTCTCCAATTTCAGTTTCAATAATAACCTTGCTTTTCATTTTGTTACTTGTCTCGATAGTGATCCTATAGCTCACAGATCTAATCATAATTCTAATTTGCTCTCGCTTTCGTTCGTGCTCCAACTGATTTTTCTAATCTTACACCCGCTGACGATTACATGCGGGTCCTGCTTTTTGTTTTCGTTTCGTTTCTTTCGTTCATATCGAGAAGTGAATGAACATTCCGTTCAATTTTTGATTTACTTCGCACTCAAAATTCCGATCACAATCACGCTCTTGTTCGCCGTCTTACTATTGCTCATTTTAACAATCCTGATTGCAGTCGCACTCTGAGTTTTGATTCTAATACTACTCACAAGTTTTAATCGGCTTCAGCTATTATTTTTACCTCGTTTCCGCTCTCGGTTTCAAATCCAGCTCGATCGTTCCAGTCTCTTTCATATTCTTATTAATAATCCTTATCTTAATTTTGTTATCAGTTCCGGTTCCAGCCTCGCTCTCAGCTCCGACTTCAACGTCGTCCGCAGTTCTTATTCCGGCACTATTTTCAACGTCGCTAATCTCAACGTCGCTCTCTTTTAAATTCCAATTCCGTTATTGTTCTCAATTCTGTTCTAGCTAATAATTACAAATCCAACGCCAATTATTTCTTAATTTCGATCCCGCTCGCTCACTATTACAATTTTCAATCCGGTTACAATCTTATACGTAAAGAAACGAATGCGTAATGCACAAACAATATGTTGGCGTCCATAATTAAATCATATCCAGAATAGATATATGATTCAATTTTAAACCCTAGAAATATGTTAAAATTCATCGCATTTCTTTAAACATAGTTTCAATTGTTGGGGTTATTACCGCCGTAATGTCTTATGCATATCGCCATTACATCGAAAGCGTTTTCAAATGTGAGGATGTAGTAGCAGATGACAATTCCACTGCAACTGAATATATGGTTGATGAATGAAATATAAGTGAAATTATAATGAATGAAAGCACTAAAAAGTATGAAAGTTGGAAAAGATGCCGGGTATGACAAAGTCTCTCCAGAGACGCTGAGAAGAGGTGGGGTATTGTAGCAAGCTTGCTGTAGTAGCTCTTTAATAAACGCTGAAAAGACCATGGGGGTACTTAATGAGTATGGCAAAACCATCGTTGTACTCCGCTATAAAGGGAAAGGCTTGCGGCCGGAGTGCGAAAATTATTGCTCTATAAGTCATGTCAGTGTCCTTGGCAAATTTTATGAGAAAATCATTATTGAAATATTTGTGAATGAGACTGAAAACAGGATTTGGAATGTACAAGCGGGATTTCGAAAGGGAAGGGGGGTGGTACGTACCAAGTTTCTTCTTTGCAAAACATTACGCAAAAGTTTTGGCAAACGGCCAATAGGGCTTCTGTAGTTTTATAAATCTGAAAAAAATTTTATAATAGTGCGAAAAGAAATGATCTATAGAAAATCTTATACATGCATGGTGTGAGTAGCATATTGATACAGGTACTGATTGCAGTTCTTACGCAATTATTCCAACGCAAGTACTCGAGATCCTATACAAGGATTACCTCATACAGGGGCTCGAGTACTTGTGTCAGAATTAATGGAACATACACTGACTATTTCGACATCTGAAAAAGTGTCAGATAATCTTGGGATGTGTAGCTTCGTCGTAGCCATTAAATCTATTCGTGGATATCTCTTTATATGATTTGAAAGGGTATGAATGTGGACTAAGGATAGATGAACTGTCTGTTTCCTTTACGCCGACTACCAAGGAATCCTTGCGCCGTTGGCGTGCGAGCTGTAAGAGATGGTAACTAAAATGAATAATTAGGTTAAGAAAAGAGGTATGAAAGTAAATGCCAGTAAGAGTAAGGTTTGTCTTCAAAGACGTATTTGAAAGAGCTGAAAGCACCACTGAATGGGATATATTTATAGAAGGCGAGAGAGTTGAACAAATGAAAGAGTTTATATATTTGGGTAGTCTGTTTACAAATTAAGATAAACATGATAGAGATATCGATAGGAGAGTGAATGCGGGAAATAAAATGAACGTGGGAACTTGTTTGCTATTTTTAATATTAAAATAGCAAGCAAATCTCACGACAAGCGCGTTTGACTATCCATAATGGGATCCTAATCGCTACGCTTATATGTGGCTGTGAAATCTGGGTATAACTAAAGAAAAATAAATGCAGGATCAATGCGCTGCAGATGCAGTTTCTGCGAAGTATATGTGGAGTGTCTCTGAAAGATAGATGTACGAACAGTGACATCAGAGAGCGGTGTGGTTTGAAGGAAGATGTGGCGACTAGAGAAGAAAGAGATATGTTGCGGTGCTTTCGCCATATAGAAATGATGAATGAAAATAGACTGAAAAAACAAATCTATAAAGTGAATGTCTATGATGGAAGAGTAGGAAAGGGTCGTGCTAAAAAATCCTATGCAGACCATATTGGTGCCATATTAATAAAGGGCCAAATTTTAAGCACCCGAAACCGACGAGCTTGAATGAAAAGATTGATAGATGTCAGTGAATCAAGAGAAATATGCAAAAATCGTATCATATGGAAATCTGTAGACTCTACCTACCCTTCTGAGAAATAGGCGTGAGTATATATTATTATTCTATTACGTCAAATAATTTCAAAAGCTTGTAGCACAAATGGGAAACAAAGAAAGAGGAATTTGAATTAAATAAATATCTTGCGCGGTACAAGCTTTTGAAATTATTTGATGTAATAGAATATTAGGTACAGTTTATGGTTTTTTTAATTTTTCAGTTATTATCTAAACTTCGTGTGTATATTAGTATATTAATTTATATAAATAACGTTAATCAACGCAACCCTTGCATAAAATCTTTATATTCGTTTTAGTACTACCGATTTTTTTAATAAAACCTTGTTTTTTTTTTAAATTTTGTTTTATTAATATTTTTTTTCTTAAATTAAAAATTAGGTTATCTATGTAACCTGAAGATGATTTAACTGTGGACGCGAGCACTTTGTACAAATATATATACCTATATATATATTATTTATTCGGGAACTCTTATAGATCATAATTACGCCGTTGAAATTATATCACAAATTTTTTTCCAAAACTATTTTTTTCAAATATGTTTATTTGTATTTAAAAATGTAAAAAAATAACAACTTCTTGTAGCATTGCACAGCCAGCGATAATCGTAGATATATGTATATTACGGGAAATATATATATATATATATATATATATATATAAATAGCGAAAACAAACCTGAGTCGGAACCGAAAACAAATGATGAAATTTATTCTATGTATATGCAATGAATGTAGCTGCAGGTGAAAAGCTGATAAATAATAAGCGTATTATGACTTCCTAATGGATATTAAGAAATATATAATTCGTTCTATTGTATAAATTTACATAGTCGATGTATTATTGAATACCGATTCTATAGCGTTTATAAACATTCACCCAAGCGTGCTGACTCAACACAAATAATAACAATTACCTATAGTAAATGCATGAAAACATAGCTTTAAAAATTATCTAGATACATTATGTTTATGGAATAAAAAAGATAAATTACGAACATTAAAATATTGAATATGTATAATTAATATTAATTTTAGCTAAAAAATAAACAAATAGGCAAGTTGTGAAATCTCGAATAGCCGCATTCGGCTACATTTAATCTATATTTAGAATCTTTTGAATTTCAATTTTAAAATAATCGTCTTTATTTGAAATTACATTAACTATATTACTTTCGATATATGTCCATACTAACACTTAGGTTCACATTTGTGATTAACTTTTGTTTACACAAGATGCCTAGCTAACTCAAATGTTTCGTATGGGCGTGGGCGGACATTGTTCCCTATTGGACCTAGAACTTTGTAGACTCTCTTAACCTTAGATGTGGTCGCTCCACCCTCTACTGTACATTAATTAACATTTAATGACAACCTAATAGATTATTATTAAAAAGCAATCAAGATGTAATTTTTTTTTGAAAATGTTACGCATATTTTCAATTCAACGCTAAGACAGGAATATTTTTATAAGTAAGTCAAGTGTATATAAACATTCATAAAATAGGTGAAAAACTTAGTTAACAGTCAGAAACAAAAATTACCGTTATATTGTTACATATTACTCCATAGGGCTGGCCGATGAAAACCAAACGCAGATGGCGCTCGCGTAGTTATGACTGTCCTCTATTAACGTTTGTAAGGTCGCTTTTTTTGTATTTCATATATCAAACGGCTTTTTTATATAATCTAACCCACTGTGACATGTAGTAGATTTAAAAGGGAAACTGGATAAGATTTTCCTTGCAAGAGAAAAAGTCAGGCCTGATAAAAAGGTCCGACAGTGCGAAATTATTTATTCAAGTTATGCCGCTTAGAACACATTCTTTTTGCATTTTCGCTTAAGGACATTTATTGAAAGTTTGTGCATAGAAGATACGTTTTATATAAACTTACAAATACACATAGATGTACTTAGGGTAATTCCAGTGCACTCCGAAAAACCATTTATAATATTTGCATGCCAGTTTAGAACATGCTAATAGATACTGCGTTATATTAAATTTCAATTTGCCTGTATACTTTCTCCTGAATCAATAATTATTTTCAACAAAATGACTTCCATTAGTCTAGAAATTGTTTTTGGTATAAATTTTCCAATCATAGTATACTAATTTCCTTATGTTTGTGCAACTTATGGGATTTTATTTCGGAGCAAAGCAGGTAGTCTTTTCAATATGAATTTCTTCGAACATTTTTCTCCCATACTAAGATAACTTGTATTTCGGAACAAGCTTTGCTTACGCCGTTACCAGCCCCATTAGCGTCAATCTACAGAAGTATGTAGTAATTAATATATTTTATTTCCCATGGCCATGGAGTATATTCCTATTCCGTTTCTATTTTTTTTATAGCAAGTGTAGCTACGTGCTTTTTATCGTCATATATTTATCATTGAATACATACATAAAAGTTAAATAGAGAAATAAAAAATATTGATTATATTATGCCAGAGCGTTGAGAAGTATTTTTCTTTCATAACAACGACGGAAAACTAATTTTTCGATAGTAATTCTTACATAATGTGGAAATAAATTTAAGATGTAAATTATGAATTTAAAAATGTCAATATTCGTAAATTAGTCATCTGTTATGGTTTAGTTACATCCATATGTTTACTGTTTTCCTTCTTTTAACATCCCTACCAAAATAAACGAAAATTGTAAAGGAAATCAAAGCTTGATTAAATATATCAAATTAAAATAGCTATTATTTCAATTTAAACGACTTGTATTAAATATATAATGTACTGTTATATTTTGATGACTCCACTTCTGAGGCATGCTCTTCTATATTCTTTTTATTTCAAATTCAGAGGCTTCGAAGCATGTTTGAGCACCGATAACATTGCGCACTCTCTGAGTTATGAAGCTGAGTGGTTTGAAGTCACTTAAGTTGAAAATTTATTCGTCAACACACCAGTGACCAAGTTTAGAACCCGGTGCTAGAAGTAATTCAAAGTCAAACCACTTCATCTCTCGGTGTTTTGTGTAACAATGGATGTGTACTGGAATCATTTCATGTATTGACATTTTAAAATCGAATAGAATTTACAATGGAATATACGAAGCATATGAACCTGAACTTATGTTTTCCAACAGAATATTTGGAGTAATTAGTTCCCAAAGATATATCTAGATATGGAGTCTAATCTAACAACCGGTATTCAAATTGATTAATTCATATTTTTAATTTGGATTGGAAAATTTTAAATATAAAATTCAACAGTACTCTTCCTACAATCTTACAGGTTTTTCAAAATCAAATCATTACAATATCATGAAAACACCAGCTGTGATATATTAATATTTGCTCACAAACATTTATTTAAGAATTATTATTTTTGTCAAATATCTGTCTGCCTGTATATTCATTATTGTTGAGTTATTTAAATTTTAAAAATAGGAAAACAAGGTTACCTCATTTTGTACAGTCTCCATATTCCGCTCTTCAAGTAAACAAGAATCGAGTCAAGCAATGTATAAATTTTTCAAGGAACAAACATATAACTTTTGTCTCTTCGTAACATCACAAAAGATTCGGGAATAGTTTTCTTATTGAATGACGCATTGTGATAGCTTCGGTGACGTACGATATCAAAGGAAGGGCCCGCGAGAGGAACGAGACGGCGTATACATATCTTGAGATCACATCTAGTAAGTACCTCGACGTACCTTTGTCCTCGCGGGTTGTCGATTAAGGACGTATACAGTTTTCGTATGCCCGTTGGTACGTCACTATGTTTGCTTGTCCGCATGCCGCAATCCTTCCATATCTTTCAATGTAAATTTTATTGTTAAGCGAACGCAATTTTGTGCTTAAAAATATACTGCTTTGTGTTACCACCTCGAATAAAACCTGAAAAATCATGCTTATCCCATTAAATTAGGTGTCGTCTTATAACTCGTTAAAAGTTCAATAAAAATAATTTTAGAGGCTTAGAAGTTTAATCTCGACTCACGAAAGGTTATCTTTCAAATCCCCTCTGATCTCTAAACCGATTATAAGAAAAAATTCACTTTGTGTCATTATTTGCAATGAAAATGAAGCACTGTTTTAGTAAACCGATCAATTTGTGAACTTAGTACGTTTAGTGTGTTTATGCATTACCTTACAAGGTTTTATTGTTAGTCATTACTTTACATATTAGTACCAGAATTACTATAATTTTATAAATAAATTGCTGTGTAACGAATAAAAATGTGTACCATTTTTTTTATAGCATAGTCGAGGGGGCAGGCATGTGGATATGGCAGCTTCCATATAAAAATGTTCAAACCCCTTTAAAGCACCCAATAATTTAAGGAGATGTAATTGTACGTAACAAAAGTTTTTGTCTTAGATATTTGTATACTGTTTCTAAAAGGTCCAAAAGTATCGCTTACGTCGAGGCTTTGACTGTCTCTATATGTTGAAGACTGCTTTTTTATGTGCTCCTTTTTTATTTATCATATAAATAATAAAGAAGCAAGTCGGTACTGTTACAGTAGTCGTTAACTTACATTTATTCCTTGTTAACTCGGGTCATCTTTAACTAAAAGTGGAGAATATTAAGAAGTCACATTTACTTTTTAAAGATTGAAAGAGTTTTATTAAATATCCAAGTATATCCAAAAAATATGCCTACTTACCTGGTTTCACTTGAATAACTTAACCGGTTTCGCTTATTTTTCGCCCTTAAATAGTAGGCAAATCGTAATCATATTTTTCATACATATATTATGGTTTTTTATAGTACCTTACGAAATCCTCAATGTCTCTACGTCCGACTCGTATTTATACGTTTACTATTCCTTATTAACGTTATCAAAACTATACAAGACAAGTTATTTCACGATAAACGCATTCGACTATTCACAATAGTCTTAGTCTCTATACGCTTGAAAATATAATCAATGCAATAGAAACGCGATCCGATTATAGCATGGGTGATGTAAGGTAGATATAATGAAAGATAGATATGGGAATTGTGGAGTCAGAGAGGGGTATGATTTGAAAGAATATGTAGTAATTAGAGAAAAAAAGTATAGTGTGATTTAACATTTCGAAAAGAATCACTAATAAAGGTAAACTGAAGGAAGAAATGTATAGAAAAAAAAAGGGTATGGTGGAAGGGTCGGCGAAGGGCGCTCCTAACCAACGAACTTTCACGACATGATTGATGAATGTCAGTGAAGCAATAGAGGTATTTCAAGATCAAAGCACGTAGAAATCTGGCCCCAGCTTTTGAAGAAAAAAAAATTAAAGTAGAAGAAGAATGTATTATTACATTCTATCGTTCATTATAAAAACATTAGAAATTTATTAAATCATACATCTATTTTCGTGTATACTATTATTATACGAAAGATACTAAAAACGCGAGTCGTGTAAAGGTATAGGTATGTGGCAAACAATTAGGATTCTCAAGGAGTCGTTGATTATATAAAAATACATCTACATAATAACAAACGATAAATTGTATTACATATTTTTTTATTACTATTCTGACATTTTATTGCATACTCATAGTAAATGTAAAACCTTACTATGAGCCATAAAACAGCAGTAAAACCTTTTGTGTTCTCCGACTTCCGATATGAGCACCGGAAAGTATTAAATCGTTACAAAGTATCAAGCGATGAGGTTATTGCAGCTATTTCGTTATGAAAATTTTTACAGTCATAACATCAAAACAAAATAATGAGGGAAATAATTTTTATTTCTGTTATATGCTTGGTAATATACGTTGGCGTATATATTGCACGATTCGAATATTTTCTACCTGAAAAGTCGCCTTGCGAAATGCAGCTACAGAAACTGCAAAAATTCTCAAGAATTTACTATTTTCATTTTGCGTCAAACATAAGTCGCATCGCTACCTGAATCATGAAGACGGCAAATACGCAAGTAGGAATCTCTGCTTCGCCTTATCCTCAACAATAAACACCGCACGTAACTTACTCTCGGCTGGGTCGCTCCCCCCACTTACCGTGCGCATGCTTTTCATTTTTCTTTGTGCCTGTACATACCCGATTTTCGATCTCATATCCGGATCCGTTAACGAGTCGAATTTTTATGTCGCTTATTTTAACGGTTAAGTTAAATTAATGGAAAGAACATGCGAATAACGTGATTTATAATTTATATTGTTGACTGCTAAATATTTGAAAACTTGTTAAGGTCGATTATTTATTGATATGTCAAAAGAAATTTATCAGATATTAGAGTGAATGAAATGTATATTACGTGATCTTGTATATCACCCAACATTTTTTCTATTCTTATTATTATTAGCAATTCGATATGTTTCTAGTAAAAATGGTAGAAATAAAATTTAAGTACTGGAATAGATCAAGAAAGAATAATGCTAGATAATATGAAAACAACCAAAACAAACCCATAGAGGAAATATAACTAGATAATGTGGCGTAGAAATATAAAAATTTCTGACTCTAATTAATTGAAATCGGACTGTAGTCTAGAATTTTAAGTAGGAAAAAAAACACTATTTTCCAAGACTATTACTTCCCATACTCATTTCGTGCAGGCAACGTACATTAAAAATGTTATTTTTCAAAATTTCATACTGCCACCATCGACGTCATTAACAAGTAACCCATACCGAATTACAGCTTTCTAGTATTATGATTCTTCTAAGCTAAGTCGCAGACAGACAGACGAACGGACGAATGGACAGACATGGCGAAACTATAAGTTAACTACGGAACCCTAAAAATCTAATTTTGTTAATAACTTAATATAAAATATTTGTATTCAAAATAAAGAACAAAAAAATTTGTTAAACTATAACTTCAATTCTCTAACCTTCTTACGTGAATGAGGCATCCATATTTTCATTTAAATTAAATCTGTACAGACAGCGATACAAATAAATTATAATATATGTTTTATTTATTTAAAAATAGTAAAAGCTTTGCCTAACAGGCCATCATTAATCTTATTACTTTAATCCTTTCAGCTATCAAAGTCTCAAAGAGATGAAATAAGATATCGAAAATCCTTTGTACAATTCCTAGCCGAAATTTACACTAATTCGGAGCGAAAAAAAAAAGTAACAAATTCCGCTTTTAAAAGTAACAAAAATTAGAATAAAAGAAGAAACGTTTCATGTAAAATATGTTTAAAGATAGGCTTTGAGTTTTATTGTTGCCAAGAGCACCATGGGGCTATTTCTTCCTTTTGCTAATTAACGCTTTGATGAAACATAATAAATGTTGAAAAAGGTAAAATGTTAGCCGGAACTTAATAGTTGTTTCGTCGTTTATTGAGACAAAAAAATATAAGTGGCTGCTATATATTTATTTTCACGTGAATATTAAATCAAAATTTATATACTGCAATATGGCGTATTTATAATAGTAGGGTTTTGCAATAACTTATTTTTAGCAAAAAAAGTAAATGAAATTAATAGAAATATGTGTATAAAGTAAAGAAATGTGTCCTGACTGATTCATCACGATCGAGCCGAAACCCTTAAAACTAGCACGTGACGTTTGGACAGTAACGGTTCTACCTTTTGTGACGCAAGCAAACGCTAAAAAGGGAATTTGTAAATTGATATCGTAAAGGGGTTAAATTTACTATCAAAGTTTACATAGAAAATCATGATTTTGAATGTTAATATGATCAAATTTGTGTTTTTCATTATGCTTAAATTAAAGACATGTTCATTTAAAATCGGGGTCATTTACATGAGAGCACGCCCATTTACAAAGCCAAACACGTGAAATTTAGTAATATCCGTATTTATTTTGTTTTTTTTTTATTGTTTATTTGTCTGAATCAAAACCAAGTTTATGTGCGAATTATTCGAGATGTATGAAAAGTTGAATTAAAACTCTTGATTAGACGTTAATACCCCGTAAGGCACTAACTTCAAAGTAATTTAAATGGAAAGGGAAATTTACTATGACAATTTTGAAACATGTAAAAAACATAAGTACCATTTCAGACACTAAATCAGATATTATTTTAATGATTCTGGATATCAATATTAAAGCACGTAAGAATTTAAAATGAATATAATATTGTGATTTTGAAACATTTAAAGTTGAATACAAAATAAGTCATATACAGTTTTATGATTAGAAGCTACTCCAAATTTTGTGCAAAATCAAGTTTAACACGTGCAAATTTAGGGTGGATTTTTAATTTAAGAACGTTATGTGGTCCATGTTTATGGTCGTAAATGTTCAAAAAGTCTTGTCACAAACATTTTATAGTGTCCTTAAAATCTTCATGAATTGCTACGACTATATTAGAGCGAAATGTTAACTATTTAGTTGTTACTGTATTAAGGCGGAAAATGCGTAACCAATCAGACTTCGCTTGAGGAGTGACTATACATTCAAAACTGCAACTTAAATGGAGTTTAGAACCCATATCGAAACTTAAAACGGGATCGGCATCAAAGTTTAGAGCGAGTTTGCCAACGGATTTAGGATAAGGTCGATATTAAAATATAAGTAAAAATCCTTAGAAACTAAATATTCTTTTCTCGCTCGTGCAAACTGACGAGCAGACGCCGCCTTCATTTCATTTATTACAGCAGACCTAATAAATGAAACTAAGGGCTCAATGCGATAACCGCCAAACTATTCATTGCAGTTTAGTCTATTGATTTGAAGCAATTCAAATAAATGTGGTAGATATGAACAAAAATAAAAATCCTAAAAAAGGAAAAGAGCAAAGTTGTAACGAACGAAAATCATAAACGGATCAGCGTGTGAGGTTTTTTTTCTTTCTTGTTTGCTTTCCTGAATGAAGTCGAAGGAAAAATATTCGACGGCTTCTGCGGAAATTAAGGATTAAAACCTGATCCGCTCGAACGGTAACGAGACGACAGAAGTTACGTAAAAGGCACGAATTCTTATCTGTATTTCGTATAAATTCCAAGCAGAAGAGATATATATTTATTTTTTGATACACTCAAGGTCGATTTACATTGTATCATATTATTAAAATACAATTTATTACACATATTAATACAAATACCACTTCCTAGTATCGCTTATTATTTTTATTTACGTCGTCTTTTGTGTTCCTTTTTTCGTATGCAAATTGCTTTTTTTAGAATTGATACACAACGAAATCGCAAAACCTAACCAGCCGTAGAAAGCTGTGAGACAGACAAACTTTAGTTCATCTAAACTCTTAGAAATAGTATTCAAATGTGCATCTAGTATTAAAAATGGAGAGGCTCTAGTATAAATATTAATGGCGAATATCTCGTTCGCCTTCAACTTTTTGACGACACAATTGTAATAACATAACCTGTAAACGACATCAGTGTCATAATTAAAAGTTTTATTGAAAATTTTTTAGATGCGAATTCATAAATGCATAGAAACTCTATTCTGAAGTCGCTCTGGTGATTATTATCGACTCAACAATCAAAATTGTAGACGAACTACCCTTACATGAGAGAGACCGTCGCAGGTAAAATAGACGTAGGTGTAATACATATATAAGTTCAACTTTAGCATAAAACTCAAACGAAGGACGAAGTTCATCTTGCCAGAGTTCGACAAACTACTCAGCGTATTAGGGCCTAACATGCCTAACTACAGATCGTGTTGTCACGATAACATAAGGATACAAGACGTGGTCCCTTAATGTTAGCTCATTAACAAGGTCAACATCTTAATGTGCAACGGAGATAACTGTGTCCGGAGATGTTCTACGAGATAAGACCCGAAACGAGGAAACCCGTGAGAGAGCCGAAGTAACAGATGTAGCTCATGAAACTGGTACTTGTCAAGAAATGTTAACGAATAAAGTTTTCGAGCGCCAACAACAAACTCAATACATGACAGCGTTAGGCGGAACTCTGCTAGACTGAGTCATGAGCCGGTAAGTGGTTCAAGTCACGGTCAGTTTGCAGGTGGACGAAGAAGCGTTTCCATTGACGGTCTAGAAACAGAACGAATGTTCAACGGCGCAAACTGATGTAGGGACGTCTGCTTGTAATGTTTATGATCATCGACTCATCGGATCATCGACTCAATTACTGTCAAGATGAATTGAGAAGTTTTTTTATGTAGGTGCATTACGTACCCGATATTATATTTATACCATTTTTATAATTTTGTTTCTCATTTCACAGCCATTTTAATGGGTTAATTTCAATATTTTATAACTCTATTTGTGGTATGATAAATTTCACAGTTCATCAAAACTTATTATTGAACACTGACATATCTGCGAAAAAAAATAATGGTATATAAAAGTATTGTTATAAAATATATAATAACGTTCTAAATTTTAGTTTAATTCGATTTTAAATACATTTTACCAGCTTACCGGAGAACTGCTTTACAAGATATAAGAAACGTTGACAAAACATATTTCAATGTTTTTTTTTAAATTCTCGTCTGTGTATTTATTCGCAAACTCCACAAAAACTACTGGACATAATTTTATGAAATTTGATATATAGGACAGTTTTTATTCCGTTTGGCTGCAGTTTTTTGACACTATTTGCATTTTTAATAAAACAGAAATCTAGATTAAGACCAGAATCGGAATCAAAAGCGAAACCAAGACTGAAATCTAAAGAAGGAACAAGAACATGGTTATGGGTGATAGCGGTATCGGTAGATATAAAATGAAATAATTAATTCAGTATCCACGCGAGCAGAGCTGAGGGTGAAGCTAGTAAGTAAACTAAACTCAACTTATAAATATATATAAAACATGAAACAAAACGCGAAATACTGAATCCGAGGCGTGGTGAATGATGAAAAATGTGACACGACTGTGTCCGGCATATCTTTAGCAGGCATCGCCTCCAAACACAATTAATTATTGAAGGCCGTTTTTTTTCGCGCAAGTTACTTTCGGGCTTACTGTTTTATTATTTTTAGAAAAAACATTATATTTTTAAGGACGAAAATATTTATGCCTGTTCTATTGTTAAGAATAACAATAACTGAGTGCTACAATAATAATACGAGTGCTCGAGGTATTAATTTCATTTTAGCGGTAAAAATACGTACACATCTGACAATTTCTTATGGGGTGTATAATCAAACTAGCTTTTGCCCGCGGCTCCGCCCGCGTAGACATAAAATGATGAACATTTTTGTTTGAATTAGTAATATTTATATAGATATATAGATATCAATTCGTACTCGCTCAATTTACGAATCGGACAAATGCTATATAGGCTAACCAAATTTCCAACTATCCGCTACGTGTGGAGTATACTTTAATAAAATACATTTGTCGATAGATACATGCGGCGTTTCATAATTAATACAAAATAACTATATCTATATGTTTTTTATGTCTCATTTTATAGAATTAAAAATACATCAGGGGGACTAGTTGATATAAATTATTGGTCTTGTTTAGTTCCCTGCTTGCGCTGATTATTAGAATTAAATAGTTATTACAAATGAGACAGGAATATAGATCATTATTACTGAATTGTATTTTTGAAATGAAACTTATGATAGAAAACCTTTTCACATATATTTACGATATAATAACGTTTATTGCTATTTCGCAGTGGTGAAAAAGTAGAGTTTAAAATGTACTCTAATATAAATATATCGATTGAGTGAGTGTTAATTTGGTGAACGTACGTTAGAAAATCGTAGCCGATCCTTCGGTCGGTCGTCAGCAAACGGCCGGCCGTAAGACGTGACGCGGGCGCAGTTCAAATATATCGGGAGATATTATTGGACTCGGCCTCTTTACCACATCTGTAACCGCTGAGCAATGCCGAATGAACGCCTCACGGTGTTATGAACTTCATTCGATTTCGTTTACTTCAATTACAGACAAAACGCGCAATAAAACTTTAATATTATCTCTGTGGTATTTCCTGTTCGGTATCGAGCCTATTTCGGCGTGTTTTACAGCACGAGCAATGGTTGAATTTTCAAAAAATAGATAAATTTTCGAAATCGGCTTTAAGAAAACGCCTTTGATTGATTTAAAACTAATGTATGTAAGTGTTACTGTTTATATTATTTTATGTCTGAATATAACAGATCATATTGTTCTCGTAACTGTTGTTGATGGAAATTATAGAAAATAAACGTCACTACTTCATGTAGTGATACTACTGAGGAAGGACGAAGAATAATCAGGACAAATCTTAAAATCGGTCGTGCGTATTCGCATGCGTACTCCCGATAATAAAATTCTGATTATCCGACCGTGACTAAATTTAAGTAGTTACATAATCTCCACCAGTAATATGCAAGTTATCAGTCGTATGACTAATGGATACCTAACGATATTCATTTTGTAGACAAAAGATTAAAATGCGAAGTAATATTGTTTTTACATTTCAAAAAAAAATCGATACAAAATCTAAAGAAATAGACCAACACGTATTTGCTTACTATGTTTTTCAACTAATATGCTTTTCAACTAATATGGTGATACGAATGTTTTTTAATACCAACAAAAGTGACTGAGATAAAAATCAATAAGTTTCCTACAACAATAATATAAAAACTTATAATGAAAACGATTTTCTTTCGTCCGAGTGTCAGTTAAAAACTACTGAACGGTATGGAACTTTAAACATACGAACCCGAATCATTTGCTTGTGGTTTTACGATATGCCTTTTTTCATTTATTTTCAAAACCCATTACGCTTAACGCCCAGCAAACTGTGCAAATAACGGAAAGTGTTCGAATATAATGGATTCGAGAATATAGAATAGTGACGAATGTGCAATATATTTTATTTTGTGAAATTACGGTGACATTCAAGGCTATATGATACCACTTTTATCAAAATTGATTAATTACTTTTATATTCCCTATGTCACACGCAAAAGTTATGGATTCAAATGTAATTAATCGATGAAATGTATGCTAGTTTTTTTTTTTGCGTTTTGTTTTCTAAATACCTTAAAAATTAATTCGTTCCATTCAATTTTATACATCATAAAGTACTTACAAAAACTATTTATCTTTTAATTTTGTTTTAAATTGAACAATTCAAAGACTACGAACGTACAATTGCTATAATTTTTTCATATATATTTTTCATAAATGGCGTTCATAAATCGTATCCTCGTCGTCGGGTTTCGGGTACTTCAAATTTGGTATTTCGTTGATATATTACCAATATGGTCTTCATAAAATGTTCTAGAACCCCTTTTAATTGTCAATAGTTGTTCCTAAGTGTGGCCATATACATAAATATAGTCTTTTTTTGATGTTTTCATATCACACCGTCTTCTAATAATCATTTACCACTCATTATAAAAAGTCAAGCCTCGTTTACTTCATTCCTAGCATTTATTTCTCTTTCAATGTTTCCACCATCTTATCAGCATCCATAAACGACAACCCATAAAAACAAACTCTTTACTTTGTTTCAAATCTCTAATTAACTCTCAAACACATTACAGACAGCCGTGTTTTTAGTCCTTCGAAACACCGTAACCGTAAATTTGTTTTTGTACCCTTTGTGTAGTTGCAGTATTGTCAATTTTGATCGACGTATAGCTTGTAGACTAAATATTCCAGGATTATCCAAGGAATATCCGAGGAGTATTCTTAGTTCACGTTTGCACCCTTTTCAAATTCTGGTTCTCTGTATTGGTCGTCAAAAGGCAAACCGGTGTCGCGCACCGTCCCCACGAGCACGATTAAAATTTCACGAGGCTACAGCCACGGCGTGGTCGCGGACGCGTGCCCGACTCCGAGACGGCATCTCGCTTAGACATTCCTCTGACTCCTCTGAGCGCCATAACCCGACCGCCGCCAAGCGCGAACTGTTGAGAAAGTTAGTATTGCGATTCCCGATGCTACTTCGTCAGGTAAATTGTGTATTTTAAAATGTAAACGGTAATTCGAATTCACATCGATGGATTGTTTTTTTTAACGGAACATCGCTCGTTTAAATTCTGTATTTAATTTTAGTATATCGCTTGTATAATACCAAAAAATTTATACTGTTATTTGAAAAGCAAGTTATTTTGATAACTCGGCGTGTTGTTGTTTTAACAGACACAATTTTTTTTAATACACAAAATTGATTAACTTCCTAAAAACCATGATGTACTTCCTAACATTTTACTGATTATTTTCCATTCTAATTTTGGTATTAATTTATAGCCATATTTAAACATTTGCACGTATTTCACATTGATGCTTTAGAAATTGAAAGAACATAGACAACAATCATAAAATCCTTTTTGTCGTAATTCAAAAAGGGAAGTCATAAAATGTATTAATTTCATATAGAGTTCGTTTTGATATACATGTTTTTCATTCTCGTTTCCACTTACTAAATGTTTTCCTGAAAAATTATTAAAAATAGAGCTCATATTTCGAGTTTATGTTTTTAACAACATATTTCATTTTCTTAATTTTGAAATGTAATATTCGTAAATATATTTTAATCCTACCATTCTTGAAAACAAACAGATAGACGGAGGGTCGGTCGGAGAGACAAATCGAAAATACAATTTTTTTTAGTTTACGTTACGTTAGAATTACGTTACGATAGCGTATTAATAATATGCAACAACAACCTTTATCGACATTCGAATCAACTGAATATCTTTCACCTTGAAACACAAAGGTGAAAAACAAAATTTTGTGTACATTCCCAATACATGATAAAAATAAATATAAAACCTCGACCTAAGGTAGTGTCGTTAACCTTTCTTTACACTAATGTTGATAAACTTTGAACTATCTACAAAACGAACACAATGTACAATGTACGAGAATTCAACACTAAAGCAAAGAGTGGTCCAGCAAGTTATACTCGTATTAGTATATCCTCAACGGCATCACTATAGTTTCCGATAAAAACAACTAAGATGCACCTATCAATGATAACTGTAGTACCTATTGTATAAAGTTTGAATTGCCTTAGCGACGGCTACGTTACAGCAATTTAAACATTATATTAGGTAGTATCAAAAAGCTACGACTACACACAAACACCCATTAGCACCGACAGCATCGAGCTCTATTTACCAAGAAAAGAACTAAAAACTAAATGTCCTCCACCGTTTCGCCGATGCTGTCGTCAAAGTGGAAAGTTACAGAGGGGAATAATGATAAAGTATCCCCGCGTCCATTAACAGCGTCCGAGGAGTTAAATCAACGCGAACCTCTAGCGTCGACGAGATCAGAGAACGCCGGCGTGCGGCGCCGTCGATGGCGTCGGCGGCGGTACGGCGTGGACGGCGTTAGTCGCGCTTAAGCGTTCGCTAATAAGCCCCTCCGGAGATCTGAAAAGCTTTCAAGGCTATTAAACGTGTTTTCACAGTTTCACTCGACGATCGCGTCCCTTCAGCGCTTAACTACGTAATGCCTTTCAGACCTCTTTTAATAATAAAAAAAAAACAGATTTAGATTTTTTTTTTTTTCTAAAGGAGCGTCCTCTGGCTGTCTGAATAATTCCTTGATAATACCAGATTGTGCCTCCATTATCCTAATTATTATGTAACGTTTCACGAATACTATTTTCCTTTTATGCTTAGTTAGTTAGTTCAAATAAGTCCAGGCTATTCAAAGATTTGTTTTTTTTCGCTATACCTACTTAATGCTTTAGAATGTTTAAAATGTTTTTATACTTATGTAAAACAATTTGCTATAAATGTTTAGAAAAAAAAATCTGATTCTTGTACATGATTCTAAAAATATAGTCACGTATGCGATATAGATACATGCAATTTTAGGGTTTGCATCTAAAATGTATATTAATATAATAAGGTAAAGTGAATATAATATCTCATTCATTTCGCTTTAGTGTTCGCATCTTTTGGTCTGATACATCTATATATACACATTTTGAACCTTGTACACCAACATTAAATACTTAAAAGTAGTAGTTAAAAGGATAAATCATCTACAGAACTATGTAGCACCAACCCAGTGTGATGAATCAGTCTAAAATTAAATAGCAAATAATAATGCACTTTGTATTTATTTTTTTATTCTAAAAGGACTTGACTTTAAAATGTTCCGATAAAATTATTAGACATAAGTTACAGACAAATATTCTAAATTTAACATATTCCTAATTTCAATCTGAAACACTAAATATTCGATACTATTTTTAGCGATTTGATATTGATAAAATCGTTTTTAATTTTTAGTTCACTAGTAATTTACTCTAATAAAATAAGCAGACAATCGGAGTCGTAAATGTTATTTGTTCCAATAACGATATGTTACCTTAAAAATAGCGTTGCTATCAAAGTAAAATTCTATCACATACACCTTAATAAATCCCGACTACACAGGCAGCATTTCAAGCCCGGTTCTCCACTATGTCTCCGCACCAATCGCGGACAGGTAACACTGTAGCCTTAATTCCCAAAACAATGGCGGATTACGTGACCGGCATCCTAATGGAAATCTATTGTTCCGTTCTCGTTCACAGATGTTTGGATTGATCCCGCCGACATCTCTTTTATCTGCGGAACAATAAAATCGCAATACACTCACAATACAATACAATACAATCACACTAACACACACACACACACACAAAGGCGCAGTGAGATAGACTCGCACACCCTTCAGAGTTTCAATTAATGCCCGAATTCATACGGCGCCAGAACAAACAAGCCGACTCGGTCGCGATATTGTCATTAGACTCGTCGCGTTCACGATTTAATTCGTATATTGAAAAGTTGAAAGGGAACCGCTTTTTGACCGATGAGAATAGCTTTCACTCCCTATCAACCCTATATATAGCTGCGGCTTGTCTGTCTGTTGCGTAATGACCTTTCGACCGCTGATTTAAGTTGAACTAAATCGGTTGCATAAAGTTTTGATCGTTCAGAAACGTCATAAAATTTACAAATACATGTTTTACGACTTTTACAGGGATTTTCCGGCATGAAAATGTAAAATTGCACTGGCCTTAAATTACTTTTTTTTATATTTCAATCACTAGCTCAGCGAAATACCAACGACTATAAATTCAATTTACGCATCGTATGAACGTATTGTCACACCGGGAAGCGAGCTTACAACCTTTGAGTCTAAAATAGGCGTCTGACTCGCTACGCTGTAAACGTTGTGTAAAATGTTAGAAATAAAACAAGACCGTAAGTGTTACAATTTATCGCGACTTTACACGAACATGTGCACTTTTTAAATATCAAACCCTGCCATGATTGTTCACAAGCGACACTTATTTCTATTAAATTTAAATAACGAAATGGCAAAGTAATCGGGCGTTTTATTGCGCAAATCTCTTTTACATCTCTTTAATACTCCTTCTTAACAGATTCTTTCTAACTTGTCATCGTGAAAAGTCTACGTTTCTGTATGGGTTTAATAGTACGGCCATGCACTGACAACCTTTTGCGTTGCGAATAAGATGCCAAAGGCGGGTTTGAGCGGCTTGTGGGCCGACTAAAATCGAAGTTTAAATTCGGGCATTCGTGCCAACGTCAGATCTGCTAAATTTGCTAAACCATAAGGAACTGTCCATTAAACCCTAATTTTGGGTGTAAAACAATCAATGCGGCAGATCAGACCGGCCGCTGGCGTAGCGGCGCTCTTGGGACTTTCCTCCCACTCAGCTCGGCGGACGCCCTCTCTCTCACCGCGCTAAGATCGTATACCTACACCGTATATCGTGATGTTGTTCACTTCGGAACGAAACAAAATATTCAATTTTAGTATTAAATTATATAAAAAAAAATCTGAATATTTTATTTTTGATTACCGCTTATTTTTTTATTGTGTCATTTTTTTTTTCTTTAATAAACTACCCTTTCATGCGTATTTGTTATATAAAATAGTTTCGATGTGTCACATCTGTCAGGCGTTCCGCGACGGATCATTATATTTTTTAATTTTTAAAATTTTCTCTAAAATAATTTAAATTGTTATAGTGTTATAATTTGGTGTATATTCTGAAATGTGAAATAGTTGTTAGAATTTAAAAAAAATACCATATTAGAACATTGTATAACAAAAGCATTGATTAAAATAATTATGAATTATCGGTCTGTTTTTTCCTTGCACATAATTTGAATTGGAAATTACATAGAACAGTGGTCGATTGTGATAGACCAATAAACGTATTTATTGTAAAATTGAAAAAAAAAGTGTACAACGTCAAAGGGGCGGTCCAAAATATTTCTATGTCGGCAAAATTCATTCAATAAAACAATATAAAGACGAAACCAAAGTTTGTTTAATTAAAGTTTTGAAAGAAGGAAAACTTTGGCGAGTTTTCCTTTACACTAAACTCTACAGAGTCGTTATCTCCGAGCGATCACTGAAAATATTTGTGAGAAAATAATAAAATGAAGTTTCAAATCTCGGTAATGAGATCGACTTTATCACAGCTTTTTCATTGATCACCTAACTGGATTTTTTTTTATACTGGTATCCCAATATTTTAAAATATCATTATGCACACCTGATCACTTATTGTTTAGAATTTTTACAGGGAGCAGAATCGAATATCGATACTGAACTCTTCCTCTGTAAATTCTAAAGATAATGGCCTGATTTATATTCAATTATATTTTAATCTTTTTGCAATTTTCGCAATAGGTAGCAGCTGAAATAAGATAAACAACAAACAAATGGTGGAGCGAGATGGCAGCAACATACGGACGAACAAACGGCCAAAACTATAAGGATCCGGTCCTCTTCCTGTCCACGCATCATCAACCCTATCCCCTCAAATATCCTATTCTCTACCAAGAGGCCTGCAACGCACTGGTGACTCCTCTGGAGTGTTCATGGGCTTTTCTGATGGCTCACCTGCTCGTTTGTCTCTCGAATATGCTATAAGAAATCCATTTTTTTTAACTTTAGCTATATGGAACCTCAATATGTCGAAAAGGTTATGAAAAGTTATTAAAAAATGTTCTGGTCATTGATGGCGAAACTTAAGTATAACCTTGAAATGAAAAATATTTTTTTTTTCTTTAGCAACATTAAGTGTAAATTATTAGAACTGATGATTATTAAAAAATATTTTTTTTTGTAATGCATGATTTGTTTTGGCTGTGTACAAAAAGCATGGTTCCGCACGAAGTCGTTACATCACGTACGAACTACGCTATGATTTTCGATATATTTGTTTTTGAAAGCATCAATGTATTCTGAAATGTTAAATCTAAACAAATACATTGCTTGTACATTTCATATTAACCTCCCACTTGTACTGTGTTTGTGCGAGTATTACCGTGCGCCTAGTGCTTACGACTAGCTTACGATTCGAGATAGTGTGGTATCTGACAACTGAATACAAAAAAAGTTACGGTTGTGAATATATTGTTTAAAAAAAAGTCAATCTGTAAACCACCATATACCAGGTATACAGTCTACATTTTGTCTATGAACAGCATCGACCGTAAAGATTTTATTTGATAATTTCACGCGTATCAATATCAACACAATTCCAGTGGTTCGATTTCATACATATAGCTATTCGTTGGCATAAATTCTACCTATAAAGACGTTACTGCGTTACATAGTCCGGCACAGACCTAGTACCATCAAAGACCTCACAGGCCTAATGAGCATTTAGCCCTCATGCTCTCGAAGAATCCGATGAACGTTTGACGCACAAGTGTCGTCACGATAGTTTAGTTCGCTGTTGCACCGAGTGATAATTGATAAAACGCTAAGCGATACAGAACATATAATATTGTTTGGAATCGGGCGTCCGGCGCCACAGACGGACGTGCTACCATTAAACGAGCACTGCTCTGTGTAATGCATTAGAAAATATTTATTTCCTTTATTAAAAAACATTACAACTTTACAAACAGCGATGAAGTTACATGAAAGGCGTGTTATCTATAGGTCGCTATCGCAACCTTTTACTGTTACTTAACGGCGTAAACATTACATTTATGCAAACAATCAATATACTCTAATTTACTGTGAACGAAGTTCGCACAAATTGTGGTAACTGTCACAAAGAAAATACGAAAATGTCATACAAGCCAAAAAAAGATAACATGTTTTAAAACTCACTCGTGTAAATTTAATAAATACTTAGTTATCCTCAATCACCAAAATAAAACGTTATATTCTATATCAAAGTAAATTTTGTAAAACGGGGAACTTTTCGAAATACAAACGAGTATTGCTGACGTCACTTGTAAAACGTTTACATTAAACCTTAAAGCTATCTTTAACTATTCTATATTATGTATAATATATAAACTGCACTGAATACAATGTTAGGTTACCTGAATACCTCCTGACTGAAATATAAATTTGTATTACTAAACCGTATGTAATAAATTAGGTGCGTACGTGCTGGCGAGACAGACGAGTAGGCATCCTTACGCTGTACATAACAAACACGACAACGATTTGCTCCCTCAGCTCTCTGTACAGAGCGAAGCATTAACGCTAATAAATGTAAGACAGAGAATCTCTATGCCGCAAATCGTTAGTTTTTAGCGATGTGTACTCATATTAACAAACGGGTTAATTGTTCTATTGAAGATCTTCATTACGAAAAAAAAATAAATATAATACATCGGGTAAAGAAAACCTCTTTTTCGTATATATATTTCGTTTAAAAACTCAGTTTTAACAAATACGAAAGTTGAAATGGAAACATTTCGTTATGTTTTGTAATTTTATATAAATATTATTACATATATTTCATTTGATATACATTTACGATTACATTGACATGTATATAATAAAACGTTATCATATATATTTCGTTAAACAATAAAACTGTAGCAATTCCCTAGATAATGTAGTACTTGATCGATTCGGTGGTAGAATATTAATAATTTTATTTCTGTATCTTTAATTCGTAAATGGTTTAATGAATATATATATATATATATATATATATATATATATATATTTTAATTGTTTAATCAGCAATATATATAGTATTTTCTATATATAGTAAATATTCAAAGTACCGATATACATTGAAAATATAGTGATTAAAAAATATTGTACGACGCCCTTTTGTATCGCTCGTCTCGCCAGCGTATTCGACTTTCAGGTGGCGTAATCTATTTTATACGTTAGAAACTCATAAATGTTTGCTGTCGTCTTAGCGCTGCCACTCACGCACATGTTACAGTAATTTGAGACCCGTCCACCGTGTGCAGTGTATTTTTTTTTTTGTTTATTATTTGTCGTGAGCTTAGTAAGTACAATTGCGTGTCTATTGGGCTTTTCTAAAATTTTAGATTTCAACTCGTGTTACTTCACTTCTCGGAAACTGTTCTCGATTTATTTACAATTTCATAATGACTTTAGTTACCGATTTCATTGATGACAATCGGCTTAGAATCGAGTTCAAGTATATTAAGGCCATTGCAAAGGATGCAACTTAACCAAAAAAAAGGTGTCCTTGGCAATTTCGTCCTATCGCATATATGATCACGAAATGACAAGAGTCTTTTAATGTTCGACGATGAATGCATAATGTAAACATCACCGTACCGATCACGTGATAATAATTCATTTAGGAGTATGTAACCGGAGAGAATACGAAATGCTGCTGTTATTGTCTCTGGAGAGGTTAGGCTCTTGAAGCAAGAGGACTGTAGACGATGAAATTATTTACAATACAAGGTATTTGTTGTGTTACACCAAACACAAGCTAAACACAAGGTATTTGTTGTATTACAATAAACAGAAAGAAGTACGCAACAAAATTGTAACGGTGTTGAAAATAAGTTGCGGCGTTTTATTTTATATTTCAATAGTTATCAAAGTAAGAATATACTTTTTAAGTTCGAACATAGAATGTTTTTTTTTAGTTTGTTTATTGAGCATAGGATGAGGACAATGTTTTTTTTTTCGACAGTTAAACCAAAGTACTTAGATTATTTAATGCCATCTTTATATCTTGTTTTTTTTTATGCATAACAATTAGTACCCAAACAATGCTTAAATAAATAATAAACAATAAAAATAATACTTAAACTTATCATGTTACGAAAATTTGAATATAACTTTTATGAGTAGGCATGAATTTATAAAAAATGTAAGTTTTCCCACTTAACGTTCCAAAAATAATGCCCTATCCAGATGGAAGATCGTATCATATTAAAGTATTTGTAATTAGTTTAATACTTTATTTATAAATAAACAACGATACTGACACAATATTAAAAAAAAGATTTCTGGAAAATATAAACTAGTTAATAAAATATTATTTAAATTCATAAAAATTAGAAAAAAAATAATGCTATTAAGTGCTGTAACATTTTCACTAACAACGCCGTCAGAAAAACGTACAATGGATCCTGCATTGGAAGTTTTTATAATGAAACGAAACCAGATCTACAGCTATGAGGATAGAAACAAAATATATTGCTGGCTGGAATTATTTGTGAAAATTTTTAAGGTAATTGTTAGCATTAGCATGTAAATTAAAACAGATTGCTGTTTACTGTCAGGTTAAAATTGGCCAGTGATAGGTCTTATTAAATGAATAATCTCTTCACCAGACGGCAATTAACGAACTTAAACTGCAGTTCAATGTGAATGTCAAATGCGAAAACACGTCAATCTGGCCATATATAATGATAATCATATCAAATAAGTCTAATAAGGAATTCAAATTTTTAAATACGTGGTGAAAAATAAGACGAATAATAATCATAGATACTGCCAATATTACTTTTATGAAAAGTTTGTATCACCAATTTTCTCACTTTTGGCTTAAGTTATATATTTATATACCTGCTTGTGACTGGCGTACGGCAGTAAATAAATAAATAAACTCTCTCTTCACTATCATTCAATAAACGAATACAAACAGGAAAAAAAGCAACCTCAGCTATTAGAAGCAACCATAAAAGCAGAATTGCAGGTCCCCTAATCCAGCCATTAAAATGAGCCGACATTTTTACTGTCCCCACTTAAAAAGAATACTCGGTCCGCCAAAATGGAAACTTAACATAAATTTTATGGTACGTTGGCCGCCAAATCGCGATCCTGGGGGCCCGGGCGAACTCGACTCCGCGACGGGCGGGTCGCTCCTCTCGAAGTACAAGGGCTACGTGATTCTCTTAATGATGAGATTAATTAGTGCATAACGTGGAAAAGAAAAGAGATAAGCAGGCTGCTTATCTTAAGTCCATCGTTATTTTTTAAATTCAGTACAAAAAAAATATGCAAATATTTGAGATAATTTCTTTGTCGATCTGTCCGTAAATCGTACTTATTAGTTTAGTGATAGTAATAATTAATTTTTGACGTGACAACGTCTTAAATTAGGTTGCGGCTGGGAGTCCCTTTGAAAAAGTGTAACGCTCGGTAACGTAACGATGAGTCACCGAACGAGAGAGAGGCCCGCCGAATGCCTTGCTCTCTCCCACTCAACTATGATCGGTCTGCCGCGCGCAGCACTAGAGAATTAGTGCATAGCTTGCAAATGTATTGCAAGTTATTGTATGTATATTTGTATATAAATACGTATGTATGTGTAAAGGTAAAAATAAAATTTTGTTAATATGAAATTCAGTGCGAGATTCTTTGTATAAATTAATGTTTTAAATATAATTCTTTGTATAAATAAATGTTTTAAATTGTTACTATTATTTCATCCTTCTTCCTACTATACGAATGAATATTCACATTAAAATGATTTTACCATTCAAAGTCGTTGTCACGTAAAACTTTCGCCCGTATACCGACTTTACAGGCAACCAAATTTTTTTAGTACTGTTTCATTTCGGATGCTCGCCTGTGATATGCACTAATATGCATCTCACCGCCGTCCCTCGCATCCGTTCATCCACTACGTATAGAGCGACAGCGTGATGTGCATCAGACGAGGTTACTGCGAACGCAAGTGTAGGTAATTTTAACACGCCCGACACCCTGGTGGATGTGACCGTCTGCATGTTCCTGAAAATGTGCTTAATTGGCATGAAATTTACATAGAAATTATAAGTAATTAATTGGCGGTTAAGGTAAACAGAAAACTAAGGCTTGCTTAGGTGTTCGATATCTGTCAATCCTCTCGAATGAATATTGAATTAATTGGATGAGGATTCGTAATGGAAAAACAGATTCTAAGGTCAGCGGTGGGTTGCATGCGGCATGATGCTGCATGTCGCTGCAAGCACCTAATAAAGAATTTCCGCGAAATAACATCGTATACAATAGAATAGGGTATTTTTTTTTATTTTCGATAACTCTTGCTCGCCGGTTAAAAAAATTTGCCACTTAAAAATGGGTTTTTCTGAACACATATTTATTGTAATAGGTGAGAAATTTTTATTTTAACGTATAGGACGTGTAAAAATTAATGAATTTTTTATTCATTTGAATCAGTTCAATGTTTTATTTCTACCCGTTTATAAAAGTAGAGTTATTATGAAAATGTAAATAGAAAACACGCCACGCTTTTTTATAGTGAAATTATTATTACAGATAATCACATTGTTCCTATTTGAAACTTATTAAATGCATGAAGTTGTAAAGAGCCGTGGAACGCGCTATTGCTCTTGAACAAAATATTTACAATTGAATATTTATACTTTCGAAAATGAGTTAAAAATAAATACTATTGTCCCATTTAATTTTATAGGTACCTGCGTACGCTCATACGTGCGGATACATGAGCTAAAAGACTTAAAATCCAATAATCACTTGCAAGTGTAAACATTGTATGTAAAATCGAAATGTAAATGACACTCCATACTGTTACTTTTTTCTGATTTGGCAAACGTTTAATAGTTACTATACCAACATTTTGGTTTTTTAATAACCCCAATAAGAACAATAAAAGGATTTTAAGGAACAATAAAGTTATCGTGATAAGGATAATTATGTCCAAATGGTTTGTAAATTTTGAAACTCAAGCATAGTTTTTTTATTAAACGGAGTTACATCATCCGGTAGATGATGTTATATATATGTTATATATATATATATATATATATATATATATATATATATATATATATATATATATATATATATAATATACAGATCTGAACCCATATATAATTTTAGACATTTTAGACGTTTTTCCTCTAAGAGGCAGTGTTAGTCTTTAGCCAATAGGCATTTACATTCCCATATGTTAGCAACGTAAACATCTATTTGATTTATCGCCCGAACATTACCGGACCGAAGTTCAAAGGATATTTCGTTCGTTATTTTTTACTGAAAAATATTACATTATATTATATATATGCTATATACATTCTAATCTACTGGAACTAATCATGCAGACGCGGGGCGGCGCGGGCTGGCTGCGGCCGCCGCCGCCCGGGTCGGAGTCGACGGTGACATGCGAAGCGGGAGGGGTGACGGTGGGGCAACATGAACGGGGCTCACTGAGAGGGTGGTGCGGCGGCACGGAGAACGTGTAGTACTTGGCCGTTTGGTTGTGCGCGCGCAGCACCGAGCTGTGGGTCACGTCACCACCACCACCAGCACCGATGCCAGCGCCAGCGCGAAGAACGATGCCGCTACCGCCGCTACCACGCGTCGCCGCCTCGCCTCTTTGTCGCCCTCCGAGCCCGCACCGGCGCCCGCGCCGCCGCCCGCCTCCACGGGCACCGGCGGCGGTGGCTCCGGCGATCTGCTGCGCACGCTGGGTCCTCGACTCGCAGGCAATTCCAGCGTATGCCTGCGCGAGCGACGCGCGCGTTCGCACTCCGCCGCCGAGGAGTGATGGCGGCGCAGGCGGTGCGGCGCGCCCGCTGTCACTCGGCACGACGCCGAGCGCAGCGGACGCACCGGTATCATCAAGTCATCGCTGGCGGCACGACCCACGCGGCCCGAATGCACAGACCGGAACGAGTGATCTCGAGACGATGATGGGTACGGAACATCGACGGAAGCGCGCGACGAATGTCGCGAAAACCGCTCCCTTTCCGCGCGCGCCGACATGGCGGCCGTAGCTCGCCGCGACGCCCGCCCGAGTGCCAGGCCGCGGCCGCACGCCGCCCCGCGCCGCCCGCCCCGGCGCCGCTGCTTACGCGAGGCCCCGACCCTACCTGCGTACGAAGAGTTGCCTTCCCGCGAATTCTCGTACATGACGTAGGACACCGAAGTATGCCATAGTTTCCGGAGACCTCCCCGAATACAATCGGTATCTATTTCTTTGAAGACGCCACTTATTTTTACTTTTGACGGTAGACAAAATTTCAATACATGTTAATTTCACTACAAATTTAATAAGCTCGATATCTAACAATCAGATATTTGTCAAATATAAAAGAAATCGCAATCGATACTTGACCGAACAAACGACACTCTCTACATTACAATCCTTACTAATATATAAACTAGAAAGATTATTTGTTACTTTATTTATTTCTTTCAGCCATATTCAGTGGCAAAAATAATAACAGCGTCATTTACGATAACGACCGCAAACGTCAATAACCATCACCCGCCATCGTGGGCCATTCTGCTACACTATAAGTATACGCCTTACAATACATTGGTGTTCTTTGATTGTCCATCAAGCGTCATCGTGAAATAGAGGGATCGCATGTTAATCGAATCACATTTGACGTTGACATAGAGTAGTTAATAAATTACAGATGACGCAGTCGGTGAGCCTTCAGCTTGTTACTTTCGATCCGTAAGGTAACGAGGTCGATACTCGGCTACAGGCGAATTGACCAACGCTTCGAGAATATGTTGGAAATGACACCAAACACGATAAACATCATTAAGAACTCCTAAACCAATAGTTAATCGATGTGATGTATGTTAGGTCCGTCTTTATCAATATGAATTAAAATTGCGGGCAGGTGTGCCCCCGGTCACAGCATCGCGGTAGGTCTTTTAGGCTGGATTCAAGAGTCACAATTGAGGACAACATATGTGAGATAACAACAGCACATTTCTACGGACAGTAGGCACAGTCGCCCACCGGAGCACATATCAAAGAATGTATCGCAGCACTAGCAAATGTCAAAAAACTTTCAGCTTGCGTATATGTGCGGATACGGCCCGCCGGCAGCTCCGACCGCCTCAAAGGTTTTGTAATGCTGCCACATCGTGGTTTTGATTGTTGAAGCGACATGTCGATGTAAAAGTGTACGCTCTCGATGAGCAATCGTTAAACCTGCTCAGTTCAGCGAAACCGAGTCAAACCTGCTCGGTTCGTCGTGCACGGGCCAGCCTGCGAAACCGACCAAAACATCTGTGGCCGGTTTTAATCAAAAACCTGACACGAATAAACCATAACCACTGTCCAAACTCATAAAAAAATGATCAATGCGCAGATTATATTCACAAAAAATCATTGAATGTAAGATAAATAAATCATACATCATATGACATTTTTATATCTTGCTGAGATCAGAATAGAACATTAACATTGAAAATGAAATCAAGAATTATGTTATGGTTAGAAACAGTTTTTTTTAAAAACTTATAGGTACTACCATTCGAAGTATTCATCATTTATCATTTTTAAATAAATTTAATCTATATACAGTAACTTTATTGTGTTTAACTTAAGTATCGTTAATATACTGCAATATATATATTCAATTATACATTAGTATATTGTGTGACTAGGGATGAAACAAAACGATTTCAGACCAGAGTGAAGTTGGCTGCCCGAGCGAAGCGAGCATCACTCGGTCTGAAATCGTGTTCCCGCGTCTACACTATTTTCATATCAACTGTATTGAAAATGCTAGTTTCATTGTCTGGATCCGACAAGAACTAGATTATTTCAGACAAATAGCGATAATACCATTTTATTACGTAATTTATTGGAAATCAAAATTACAATTCAAGAACTTTCGATTTCGACGGTTAGAATGACAATTATAAAGGCATGAAATAAATAAAAGATACTCTAACAGGATTGAAAATAAATCTGCAACTTCGTTCAGCGGGCAGAAAATGATCAATTCCTGCTCTGCGGGCAGGAATTGCTCAATTGCTGCCCGGCGACGGTCGCATTGGTCTGAAATTGACTAGTTTCTGTCGGCTCAACAGGCATGAAACTAGGCATTTTCAATGCAGGCGATATGAAAACTATATTACACAACGCGGCGACGGCGAGGCGACGGCGTGGTGTAAACGAGACCGGGTAAACGGCCTGCCAAGCATCTTTACATATAAAATAGTTCTCAACTTAGTTCTCGGATGTGAATGTCCAGTTTGTACACCCGGTATATTTTCGCGAATGTCTTTACGTCAGTATTCATAGACAAAAAATATTTATTTGCTCAAATTTTTACAGACTGCGAAATAAAAAGGAAAAACCTATGGTAAGCGCATAAAATAAATAATTTCGATTTTAAATGACGATAATTGCATAACAATAATTATGTTGGAATAAATATCCAATTATGCGATATGAGATAATATCCGATTATACTTATGTTACATTTGTAACTAGTGTCGGCTCTCGAGCGCCTTCATTTAAGACGCTGTACGTACTATACGCGGTGAGTTGTCCGCGGGCGCACGCACGCCGCGCTAGAGCGGACGGCCTTTTGTCGGCGTCGGGTTGTCAAGCTGAATTGTCTCGTGGTAGGGAGGCGAAACAGATAGGCGCGAGTCGACGTCGGGCCCCCATCGGCAGCGTTCAATAGGCTCGCGGGCGCACAATGGGCCGGCCGATAGCGCCCCGCGGCCCCGCGCCGAGATTCAACATCTCGACTCGTCGACGCGAGAGACGATCCGATTTCTGTGCGATAGTGTCGGATACGTTTTCAGACAACGTCGCGCCGCGTCGACGTCGTTTCTTTCAGTCGGAAAAAGATGGCGAGCTCGCTGAAAAATATGATCGCTTTCTATGAGTTCGCTACAACTGGGACCTAATCGTTGGTCTTTGGACTTGAGACTTCGAAACGGTGGCCAGTGATCGAAACTGAATTTTCAAATTCGGAGTGAAAACGATGTCTTCCCGAATTTTAGGACCTAGAAAATTGTACTGACAGTTTTCTATGTCCAGTTTTTTTTTTTGGAAAAGTCAAACAAATAGACTGATTGAAGTTGGGTACGATTATTCAAAAAAAAATGTTTTTTTAACATCATTAGCAAACTTTAGCTTCATCTGGTGAAGAAATGTTAATTAGCACAAAAGAAATCTATAATTTTACATTTGTTTTTGTGTTACAATAACTTTAACAAATAAAATCATTCTTTACTAAAAACGAAGTAATTCAATAGTCCTACAGTCCTACATTTTCGATTGTCGGGAATCCCATTAAAATCGATCAATTCCATCGACAGACATCTTTGTAGACAAATTAAAAAATAGTTAAAAAAAACTGTATAAGTTAGAACTACAAAAAACGAAATCACAATACCTATTTGAAAAATATTGATCTATTTTATATTCCCAGATATTCTAGTTCGATCAAGTTCGATCGGTTAACTAGATTATGAATACATCTCAGGAACAACATCAGCCAAAAATTTTCTCTTAACTTTTAACCGGCCAAAAAATAGTCCTGTAATGTGTTCAACTTCCAACAATGGCGATAATTAGAGCACAAAATAAAGAGAAAAAATACAGGAATATTTACATCTTGTTGAAATATAGATTTATTCAAAATTATATAAACATAGTTTAGTCCAATTCTCCAAGCTGGATAATTTATATCGAAAAATTTCAATTAAAAATTAAAACATATATCAAAACTATTGATCAATACCACGTATTATTCTGTGTACAACGCAAACCCGAATATACTTAAATGAAAACTATGTGCTTACAGTTTGAACGAAAATTCGACCGGACATGCCGTCGACGCCCGTCCACATTTTTTGCTCTTTCGCGCCGCCTTTTTTGAGGCCGCCAGAGCGAAACCGGCGACCAATTTGCATACAAATAAGAATTAGGTAGCGGAGACGTGAAAAGCGGTGAGAATAGGTTCCATCTTTATTCTATAAAAGGACTTTCGTTAAAAAAAAGCTGATACTCAACGTATACACATTTGCTGATGAAGCGATGACCTATAGCTGATCAGTGGTTAAAAGCGTCGCTTTCGAACGAAGAAGTATCGACTTTGGAATCCACGAGCGAATTGAGCAGTGAAATTTTTAGCAGATCGAGTCAAACTACTCGCCCCGTGTTTCGGGGAGCGCGTTTAGCCATCGTTCGCAGATGTCGACATCGCTTCGCTGACGACGGTCGTCAGCGGCCCTCGACCCTCACTGGACCAGCGTGGAGAGCATACGGTCAAAGACCTTCAATGGGAAATAAGACGATGGCGGAAAAGTCTGCATCAGAATTTGGGCGGTTAAAATCTGACTCGACAACAAAATAAGGAGTAGTAACGGACGAGAATGCCGATAATGAGTTTTTAACTTGATTCAAATCAGAACAGTTGCTCCGCGCCCCGAAGAACAAGCGAAGAACAAGGTCACCTGTGGTGGACAACGGTCAGTGCAATACGTTACACTGCACTTGACAGAATTCAGAGTGTGACAAAAACATTAATTTCGAAAGGTCGATTATCGCTTTTCACTGGCCAGGCATCAGGATAATATAGGGATATTATCGTCTTTTGAACCGCTAAGTTAAATAGTAATGAACTTGGATAAGTTTTGTGAAATTTCCATGTAC
Organism: Eumeta japonica; assembly: GCA_005406025.1. NCBI lineage: Eukaryota > Metazoa > Arthropoda > Insecta > Lepidoptera > Psychidae > Eumeta > Eumeta japonica. Next base: position 589,815 of record BGZK01000127.1, read on the forward strand.
GCTTAAAAACCTAAAAAAAAATTAATTAAAACCTCGAACGGATTCTGCTACTCAGTCAGTTTTGCCTACTAGTATTGCCTTCTGGATCTGATGCTTCATTATATCCTGTATTGATGTCAATAAAAGGTATAAAGTAGTTTTTAGAACAAATTAAAACATAATAAAGAGTAAGAAGTTTTTTTCCTTTATATCAGTATTGCTTTTTTCAGTTCCGTATCTCACTGAATTCAAGCCTCAAGCATTTCAAAAATAAGAAAATGAAGCCATTTAAAAAATAGTAATTTAATGGATTTTAATATACATATAAGTGATACGTATGATGACTGTTTTATAGTGCGCAAGAAGGATATGTCCGAGGTGATAGCTTCTAGCGAACCAGGGCAAGTTATAAGTTTGTGAATGCATTTTGTTTGTTGCTCAGGTCAGAGTGAATCGTCTAAGTGTCCTACCGCTACATTATACATGGAAATATAATACGTATTTTTTTCTATTTCGTATATATTATATTGTCGATTTTATTAAATAATAATAATATACATACGTATTTCCCAGAAGGGTTCGCAGAGACCACAGACCTACACAACTATGATCTTTGCATATCATTCCTGATTGACTAATAGAGAAACGTATGTACAAAAAAACTTTCCTTACTTTATTACTTCATTAAAAATTCCCTTGCCGCAATTCTGCATTACATCACTTACATTAAGTTTCATCCCTAATTTGGTTTGCAGAAAAGCTTTTGCGTAATACTTTTTTCTCGGCGGGCTGTTGACAAAGCGACACTTATTGAAATCGAGAAACATGAATAATGTAAACGATCAGACTTCAACCACAAGAACCGTGTAGATTTCTTTTAAAAAAAAATCCACTTTCATGGCTTTCATGGTTGAAGTACAAAAGCTTTTGTTTTAATGCTGTTTTATAATTCAGCCTTGGGAGCTCATATTTTTCTTAATCACGTGACCGAGCTCCGCCCTTCGAAACGCTTTCCTTTGACCTTGGATTAACAAAAACTTGCAAAGAACTTCCCAGCGCCCACATAAAAGCTAAAACACAAAAGTTTTAAAACTGGAATGTGACTAAGATTTAAGAAGAGAGATGAAAATTATAAATTTTATATTATATATAGCAAATTCAGCAGACATTATGAAACACAATTCAATTACATTTCGTTCTTCAGACCATTACAAAGACCATTAATCTAAGTAAGATTAACATTAATCAATCGTTCGTTACATTCTGCGGTTCCGTAGTGAATTAATAGTATTAAAACCTTAATGTCTTCAAATATACCAACCGTCGCACCTACATAGGTTCCGTAGGATATTCTACAGCAGGCGCCTCCCTCAAATCTGTATAACACTAAATAATAGAGGAGACTGAATGTGTACAACAAAATGTATAAATAGCTATAACGTATCCGAATAGAAATGGTAATTATACATGCGTATAATCTCTATTTTTTAGCATAAAAGAGCCAGATATTTTGCTTGGTCTGCAAAATCTCCATTTTAGTACTTTTATAAATGCAATATTAGTTATCCCTCGACAAAATTAGTCAGTTTTGATTGTGTTATAGGCATCACACATAGTTTTTTTAGAGGGATGAAAGAATTTTTTTTGGGAACAATTTCTTGGAATTGATCAATTGGTTACTTCAAATGTTTCAAAGAAAAAAAAATTTTGAGATTACACGAATTGTATTTGACTTACTAAAATTAAATTTTTGTGATGTCTAAACTTCACAAAACTTTTATGTGCTACTAGTCGCGTTGAAATTGTTTAAATGTTTCAAAACTTATAGAGAACTTACATGTATAGATATACACATTATGTATGTGTACATATATATTGGGTATTCATTCGCGCATGCACAAACGCACACACACACACACACACACAAACACATACCCACGTTTCTGTCAGTTTCTACTGACAGAAAAGCTGTAACGACCTCCGAATATCGACATCGGATACAAATTAGATTTTCAAAAATCGTTACGAAAGGATAATCTTCCCGAATTTTTAGAAAATTAATATTTTTTTTAGCGAGAAGTTGAAAAACGCAACCATAAACTCTTATAACAACATCGGCAATTTTTTATATTCCTTCAATATCATAATGTAAAAGTAGCATTATTTAAATAAACCGAAAGAGGCTTAGCCAACAACATTAAAATTTAATTTATTATCAGCCATCGCCTTGATTGCTCAGAGAAGCTCGCAGCCGCTAATGCTACCCGTGAAGTTGGTTTCCTTGACGACGGCGGGCGCACGGCTATCGAGAGCCATCTCTAAGGTGCTCCGACCGACGTCCCTGAAATACGAATTCGTCGAAAGATAATGCGCAAGACTCGCATACATCAACTCATGAATATAACATTACTGCGTCGGTGTTTCCTCATGCATACATGCATCTTGTAATATGCAATAAACGGAAAATATATTATGTACTTCCCGATACATAAAAATATACGAAGATAACAGTCGATGGACCGCTTTCGACGGTAGCGAAGTATAATGCAATAGGTGAGTTTAGGTTGCTCAAGGCTTCCGTGCAAATATTTTGTAAGATGATTGCGTTCAGTACTTTGCACAGATTTTCCTTATAGGCACTTGAGAAGTACTGCTCAATAGTATAAAAAGAATTTACCCTGCTGATGATATGCTTTTTCCTCAGAAACTATTAAACAGATAAAAAGAATCGACAAACGTAAGAGAAAATTTTAAAATATTCAGTAGGTATAATGGTTTGTAAAGGATTTCATTTATGTTAGAAGGCCGCAAAAACTAACTATTGACATTTTTTTTGACGTGACAACGTCTTAAATTAGGTTGCGGCTGGGAGTCACTTATGAAAAATGTAACGCTCGGTAACGTAACGATGAGTCACCGAACGAGAGAGAGGCCCGCCGAATGCCTTGCGTCTCTCTCCCACTCAACTATGATCGGTCTGCCGCGCGCACTAGAGAATTAGTGCATAGCTTGCAAATGTATTGCAAGTTATTGTATGTATATTTGTATAAATACGTATGTGTAAAGGTAAAATAAAATTTTTTAATATGAAATTCAGTGCGAGATTCTTTGTATAAATTAATGTTTTAAATATAATTCTTTGTATAAATAAATGTTTTAAATTGTTACTATTATTTCATCCTTCTTCCTACTATACGAATGAATATTCACATTAAAATGATTTTACCATTCAAAGTCGTTGTCACGTAAAACTTTCGCCCGTATACCGACTTTACAGGCAACCAAATTTTTTATACTTTCTAAATCTATTCACAAAAAATCTTCAAATAAATCATATCAATATTTTATATACAAAAATATGAATTACTAACGAATAAAGACGTTAAAAATTTTGAAATATTCAACATTTTCTAATATGATACTTTTTTATTAGTCGGTTTAATTTATATTTATTATTAAAAATTATTTCTAAATTAGCTTAATTGATGAAACTTTCACTGCCGGAATTATATTTTGCACAGCTTTAACTCATTAAACACAACCATTCTAAATTGAAGGGTAAATTTTAAACTATATCTAACATTTAATTAGGTTTCAGCTTTATATGTTTTTTTGGTCCTGGGCAATACCCTTTTATTTTTCTAAAAATAAACAGACCTTCATACTCATGACATTACTAACACCATATTTTGATAAAATAAAATCATTTTACCCGCTATTTGGTCGTATTGTTTGCCACTTTTTTCTCTTGTCAATAGTCTTAAATGAAAGCAAATATTTCATAGCAAAAATAAAAATATTCATGTCTAACCTAAGAAGTATTAAATATGGAATCAATTACGAATCCCTTTCTATAAAATATACCAGCATTGTCCCTGTGACGCAAAAGATCGTATCAAATTCAATCTCTGAAAATTTAAAGGTAAGTATCGTATATCACTAAAATAGGTTTGTACGACATCCGGATCGGGATTAGATTGATCTAAAAATCGAGATTTGCCACGAATACATTCATTCATTCGCGGTCAAAAGGCACACGTGAAATACCTTCGCTCGAATCCGTCACGCTGAAACAAACCTTCGTCAAGGGCGCATCCGACGAACCCGCCGCCGCCGGCACCTGAAATATGTCGGCGACGTTTTCCGGCGCGGCCGCGGTCGGGATCTCGCACGATGTGCGGGCGACGGCCGCTCGGTCCTGATTAAACCGCGATATTGCGAAGCGATCCGCCGAGTCGGAAGCCGAGGAGGAAATTACACACAGTACGCGATTCGAAACGGTCGCGCCGCGGCGCGGGGCCGGCGCGGGCTCCCGCGGCGACGATGGAGCGCGCTACGTGTTGTTATTACGTTTTGAGTTCCTAAATCTACCTGTGAATCCGGACGTAAAACGATTTGAATGATTACTGCTTTTGCGCATGTAGGTTTGTGTGTTATATCTGGATTTGTCGTCAAGTGCTTTATTACAATTGTTACAAATAAACGATGTTCCATGTCTACGTGTGGGATTTTAATTGTTGTATTTGTTTTTATTTTAATGTTATTTGTGGCAAATTAAGCGACTTATTTTCTTGAAATTTTCTATAGCGGTGGTACCCATTCAGCGGTGGGCATATCCGCAACACTACTGATTAATCACTATCAGAATAGGCGCTCCTAGTTATGGATAAATGAATAGTAATAAAATATAGCACCAAAAATTAAATGTATTGAGCGTTGATAATATATTTTATTGACGTTCAAAAAAAATCCATTCGATATTTCACTACCGCGGCTCGTCATTGCTTTTTGTGTCAGAGGTGTTAAGAACAGAGTTTAATTGATGTATATCTGATGAAAAGATGGACATTCTCGCTATTAACTTTTTTGGTTCAATTGTCACTTGTTACACGCGTAAATAATTTAAGTTTTCATTGAATTCAACTTACTTCTAATTATCATAGTCTAAGTACCTGATTATAAATTAGAAGCACATTTGTTTATTTATAAGTACATTTATGTGTCTCTTTTATTTAACAAAATTACGATCAAAAACTCAAACAAATAAACTCAATTTCTCTAACTTTTTGGTAATTTGATATAAAAACGTAGGTGGTTTTTGTGCATATATGGGTGAAGTGTATTGTAAATTAATGTTTTGTGCATATATTAATTTATAATTATAAAAATTACAGTACGGTCTTTAGTAATTTTTAAGATTTGTATGTCTTCGAATAAAATAAGTAAATAAAGACAATTAAAAAAAAGGAAATTATAAGAAAATATTATACAGTTGTCAGTACATTACTTTGTACAGTTTCAACGATATACAATTTTGTAGATTAGCGCCAAAAAGAGTACTTATTAATAAATTGTGATGAATGACGCGGTAATAGCGCCACGAAATAATCGTACATATAGTGTAACGACAGAACACAATAATGCTGTGATCGTAACGTAAAAATAGAACAGAGTAATAACGTGTAAATAGTATAAGGATTATAACATGCACGTAACATAGGAATATAAGGCGACAGTTACATACTCGTAACGTACAGAAGTATGATACGACAATTATGCGCACGTCATGTAACAATGAGAACTACAAGTAACGTAACAATAAAACGTGACAAGAACGTTCTCGTAACCTGCCTCTTAGTTCGACTGATCATCCATTGACGAGCGTTCTTTTTTCTCATAAAGACTCGTCTGTCATTTGTAAAAAAATATTGACTATATCTGTTACTACTGTCTTCTTAAGAAACCAGAAAAATAGATACACCATTTATCTATGTCAAGTTTCTTGCAGAAAATGCTTAAAAAGTTTATCTTGAAACGATATTTAATTTTCGTATTTTGGTTTTTAAACAAACTCATTTAACGCTAATTATTAGCGTTAAATAAGTTTGCCTAAGAGACGGGAATTCAATGAAGAATTTTATTGAAAGCTTCAAATTAATCATGAACTTCTTGAAGCTAACGAAGAAACGTAATGGTTAACGGGCGTCAATACTAATGAACTTCATTAATGTCGACTCATTATTTTCTAGTTACAAGAGCCGTTTAAGTGACGTAATACGCAAAATGCTAATATAAAATGTAGGGACTCTTTTGAAACAAGTCTGGCGAAACCTACTTTATCTAGCACACAAGACACTTTGGGTACCTGAGGTAATAGTCTCGACTCCCGATCGAAAAATGTGTTTATAGTTTACACTGATATGATATTTGAAGATCTCTCTATATCCTATACTGACATGTAGCTGGTTTTCTATTACTGTTTTTATCAATAAAATCTCTTTAACAGTCACTGTTATATCAAAGTCATATACATATATAGACATATAAATATGTTGTAATATTCTCTATCAACTCATTCCAACAATATACACTCACATATTCTTTTCTCACATGTGAAATTCCTTCGACGATATAACGTAGCCAGGGTAGAGGGGGCAAACGGTTTGCCGACAGATCGAGAGAGTGATTAATGAAATATATCCCACATTAGTGGAGGAAAAATAACTATTCGACCTCCCTCACACGCGACCTCCGGCTCGGCCGACCTGATTATATTGACTCAATATTGAGCGCCCTCTATCGGACGCGTATAAAGTCGGCTTCATTCGGCATGATTCAATCAAATCAGACTTTGGGATAATGCACGGTACAATCAGATGTTTGTGAGGTGAGGTATGTAATCAAGGATTCCTCGATGAATGTTTACGTAGTTGATACGTGCCGTGATTGTAAGCGGTTTCGTAAAGATCGAGCACCGTTGGCAAATGCTGATGTTCAAGAAAATTTTGTTGCAAAATAAAATTATCAAAATTCTATAAATTATTGGCCTATTTTTGTCAATAACTCGTTTCTGATCTTGTGGCCCCTTTCTAGAGTCCAGTTTTCAATTCCGATTGCGCTATAAATCCCAATTCCTACCTGCACGAAGCTGGGGGCAAATGCGAATATGAAAATAAACTATATTACTCGAGATAGAGAACTTTTCAATAAATTAATGAATCGTTTAAATCATCTATGGGATTTTAATTTATGGATGAAGACGGGGGTAATTGTTAGCAGCTTAGTTTTTTCAAGTGCAAATATCTATTGGTATTTTTTTTAATCGGTTCATTAATTCGATTTAGTAGTACAAATACGCTAATAAAACCGGGAACAAACGCTATTTTTTCTTTCGAAAAAGCCTTCCCGGGCATGCGCACCCATCGGATCAATTGATTAGGCACGCATAGAAGACAAACATTATTACACTGATTTTAATTTATATAGATTAGGCTTTATATAGCAACTATAGTATAATATCGAAAATCAGTTAATCATATTAAGTCTCTTCAAATTTTTGTTTTAAAGAAACTGTTTAACTAGTATCCGTCACGTCGCATATGCCTGTTAGGCAAACAAATGAAATACCTAAATTTTTTTGACATTACTTTCAATTAAGTATAAAAAGGTTACAAAATTAACTAATTTTTCTTTTTAGATTGCTTTTGGAATTACTTTTAGGTAATATATAAGATTTTAAATAATTACATATACATATCCAGATATAACTCAATGTAAATTCCAATTTCAAAACTTGATTATAGTTCATTCATAAAATTTGAGTTGCCAATATGAAAAATTTATTAAAACGTAATTTTGTAATAAAACAAAATCCTTCAAGAGTTTAAGCCATGAATTAATTAAAAAAATATATGATGAAGTGTACAAGTAAAACAATTTAAAAAGTTATTTTATTAGATTTGCCTTTTTAAATCTTTAAGAATAATTATTTTTACAATGATACATTATTGTTCAAAATTGTATTAAATATGTTCAAAACGATTTTTGCATACGAAAAAAAATTTTAATTTTATTAATAAAACAAAATATATATATTATCATCTGTTCGTATGAAACGACATAAAAATCATTGGCACTTTTTGTATGAAGTCATAATGTAGCTTGGTCATATTAATAAGGTAGTACGTGACGAACAGAACCACGACCATATTTACCCCGCCTTCATATTTACCTCAATTTCCCCTAGCTGCCTCTTTGCATATAAACAAAGTCACGTATCCTACATGGCGTTGAAGGAAAAACCTACGACACAATAAAAACACACATATTTATTATACATAATTAAGTTGTGATTTTTAAGCACATAAGTTGCGTAGTGGAATAAAGCTCCAATATATTTGAGCATACACTTATACTTGCACACACACGCTCGCGCGCGCACACGCACGCACGCACACATATCAAATATCTAAAGCTTTGTATCACATAATGCGTCTTTTCTACACATTCTAAGTTATTGTGGGTGAAATCGAAAAAGTTTATATTAAAGCCTGTCAAATTAACCAGCAAGCTGTTTGGACTAATTATCTTCAAATCGAAATAAACGCACACCTCAACCGATTTCACAATTAATGAGGCAAATAAATTTTCCATTACCTGATAATTTGAAAGGATAAACTTTGTGATTTCCAAAAGTAGCATATCAGAAATAACATTTCTGATCAGAACAAACTGAAATGTAATTGGAAAAAATTAATAGCATTTAAACAATAATTTAACTAAACACAAAGAAACGATACTCCGGTTTATGGAAACGGTTTTACGCTTCAAAAAGGTTTTTCAGAATTCACCATATTATACGGCTGTTTACGAAAAATAGCAAAACTTCAAAAGGATTCCGAGAACGAAACCGTGCTGAAAATCGCAATACAAGACCTCGACAATAAATATGTAATTTAATATAACGTGTGGGTATAAACGTGACGACTCAAGGATGTTTGTCTTTTATTTGATATTTTACTCTGTTGACGATTCGAGAGCCATAAAATATACCTATCAAGCGTAAGAAACCTCAGTTTCTATTAGCAATATAAATAAAAACCTATATAAGTCGCAAAACAGCCAAGTGGCTTGAATTATCAACGAGTATAGACGGTTCATATTGTATATTTTAAACATAACTACATAGCGTTAACTTTTATGGAAAACGAATTTATTTAGGTTCTATGAACGGTGTATATGTTCTTCAATTGACTATAATGTTGTACAAATAATATCAACATCGATATAAAAAAAGGGCCAATATTTAAGTGCCCAAAATCGAGGCGCCTCCGTGAAATAATTTGATGGATGTTAGTGAACAAGAGGAATATGCAAAGATCACACCGTGTGGAAGTCTGTGGTTTCAGCCTACCCTTCTGAGAGACAGCGTGAGTTTAAAAAAGAAATATAAGTTCATCACCATCTAAATATATGTATATATGGTTAATCTTCATGTAAATAAAATAGAGTTTTTGACTCCTAACTGTCAGACATAAAAAAAAACCCTGAGTTACCTTGTTTTTATCATTCTGTACTAAAATCTTTGTCTCTTATCATTGTTCATAATATCTGTAGTATAAATTATCAAATTATGAATTTAATTTTGTCCCGTTATTAGTTTACTTATGGTAAATATTTAAAATAACACTAAGAAATAAAGAATAAAAAAGTAACAATCACAATCCTCCCGAGAAACAAAACACAATAAATAGTTCGGGTTTGATTTGAAATAAAAAAGAATCACTTCCAAACAGGAAAAAGGAAAAGACAACAAAACAGCTTTTATTATCCGGCCGCCATTAAAATTTTCGCTAACAACCGTCGAGATACAGAGTCAGCACCTTAAACACTAAAGTAGCCACTTGAGTGTTCTAAATGCTACCTTTAACTTTAGGATTGGTACTTGTACGTAGTACTGAATGATGCTAATTAGAGGTCTACATCGCATTAATGTCAGCTGCGTGAATGAGCGTCGATGTTTACTTGTCTATTTGCGAATGGCCAAAATTACACAGCTGAGTGCCGCATGCGCAACCCTTTTTTGAACTATCTTTTAGTGTAAAGTTACTCTTTGAAAGGTCAGTTGTAACGCAAAAATTCGAGTTCGAAAGTGAGTTTTTATTAAAGTGAGTTTCTAAGATGAGCGTGAAAGAGACCCCTAGTAATATAAAAACACTCGCTGTTCCCTCTCCGTATCAACGTATGAACAACTCAAAAAAAATCGTTCATTCTTAATGACAAATACATCAATAATCCGAACCGAGCATGGTACTTTTCTAAGAGCATATAGAGGATAGCTTATAGATTCCCACGTAGACTCAACGCAGACAATTAGCATGACTTTCAAAATTCTGGTAAACCTTGTCAGACATGCGGGCTTACTCGAGATGTTTCTCATTCTTCATTAAACTAAACCATAGCTAACATCTTAAATGTACACACGAGTTACAAAAACACACAACGGTACATGCCCTCAGGGCTTGTCCTCGAGTCGTCCGTCTCGCAGACGTCTATGAAACGGAATACGTGTGTATAAACCATTAAATTGAAGGAAAATCAATTGTTAGAATGAATAAAAGTCATCACACACATTTGACCTAAACACTCATATAAAAGATATACATGCATAGCCGGCCGATCCGTTTAGATAAAGAGCTGATTCAGGCTAAACGTCCACTTAGAGTGGTCAGCTCGCATCAGCTCTTCTGTGTAGAACGTAGCAATGTACACAACCAGCGGAGAATCCTCGGGCAATATTATTGTATAATTTAAATTACAAAATACACAGTTAATTGCCCTTTTTAACGTAAAGAATACAACAAAATTTTACGTAATACCTTTGAAAAGGAATTTCCCTCGGGACGCATTTTACCGTGCTAAACTCCATTGACTTATGGGATAAACACACAATTTGCATTATAACGCGCACCATCGAAACAGAAGTCATGGAGAAGTGCGCTCTCCCCATCGTTACCTGTCTCCCGCAGGACGTTCATTGCATGATCTGTATTGTTTTGTTCCATCGAAAAAAAACTCACACTCGAATTTTTTCAAATAGATCCAAGTGCGATATTTTTTTTATTACTCTTCTGTTATTTTGACATCTAAATAGATAATCATTTTTGATAGTTTTACATCATAAAATTGCACAAAATTATATCGAAGTATTTGTTTAAGAACGAGTATTTGTTTAAGAACGAGTTATTTGTATAACTCTGAGAGACAGTAATAGTAATATTTTTCATTAAAATACAATTTATGTAAGTTCAAAATTACGTAATATAGAATATGAAGGTCATATTTTGTCGCAAGCAAATATATTATATCTTTTTTGTCGTGATTATTTCAAATGAATCACATGAATAAATAGAACACTTTTTTAGGGTTTTTATTTTACTTTATTAAAAAAAAAAGGTTCAATAAGAGTTGCATTTAAATCATTCGCCTTGGATATTTCAATTCTATTAGTCTATGTAAAAATTACGTATATTGTATTATAGAAGCTTTATGCAAATCTTACGTCATACATGGTTATGTTTCTGAACTTATATTTACAAACTATCGCTTAACATACCACTCGTTGAATTTCAGAAAAAGATTTTCGCTTCAAATGTTATGTAGAACATTAACCATAAAATTCGTGGTAAACCAACTTTCGTAATCTCGTTCACTATTACCACAACACATATCCAAATTTTCTCGTTTAAGGTTAATAAAAATCAATAATTTATGTACATAATCACAACTGAATACTCAACAATAGGCTGTAAGAATTTATTTGCTGTGTTCTGGTCGATTCATTAATAAATTGAACTTCTAATAGACAAGCCAAGTTAGCAGGTATATGAAAAAACAAAAACGCCAATCCCAAAAAAAAATTAAAAAACCTTTAATTTGATAAAATTTATTTATAAAAATGGGCTAACAAAAACTAAAACCTTTACAGAAATATTTGCAATATTTTACAACTTTGAAATGCGTTTTTGCCATGAAAACTTTCATTGAGTAATATTTATCACAAACAATTTTCTCTTACTTACTTACTCTTTAGAAATCACATAAACAGTGATTAATTCTTTATATTTTTGAAATACATGTCGACTGCTAGATTTCTATTTTTTTAATGAATCTCGCACTAAATATCTCAAAAATGTTGAATTGGTAAACAACAGTATTTGAGAAAGAGGATCTTGTTAGAGAAGTTGCCAAAACTTCTATAAAATCAATCGCATTCAATACTTAACATTATAAACTTTCTTGGATATAAAATTTGGAGGCACTTTTCAGTTGTGTGTGTGAGAAGTTGCAGATCAATAAGTCTACTTGAAACAAACTAGACGATTAGATACGTTCATATTAGGTGAAATTCAACTCGGCAATAGTATTTGGAAAATTACGTGGCGTCTTCCAGCCTAATACACATCAGTGCCTAAGGACTAAACTCTTTGAACACCGCATACCACGTTTCATATACCACGAACATTCACATACCACGTCTAGTATGTGAATGTTGCCAGGGATAACATTCACATACCAGACGTGGCTGTTTCTGTTGCTCTTATAAACAAACTAAGAACTACTCAACGTGCATTGGAAAGATCCATGATCGCGATTTCGATACGGAATTAAAATTCCAAACAAAAAAAAAATCCTTTCAATAATAATAGCAAGCGATATAGCTCACAGAATGACCAAGTCGAATTGAGCAGGTCTCATCGCTCGTAGAACTGTAACCGGTGAGGAAGAAAGGTTCTCAAGCGATGACCACGGACTGGAAGTTGCAGCGTAGAACGTACGTATACAAGGCGGATCGACGACCTGGTACTCAAATGTTGCGGGTAACTGTTGGGTACAGAAGGCCCAAAATTGTAAGCCGTGGAAGTCTAGGGTGGAGGCCTATGTCCGGCATTGAAAATAGGCCTCCAATGATTGAAACGAACGAATGTAGGAGCTATAAGTGAGTTGTAAACAGGTATTTATTACAACGGTCGGTAGTAATCACCCATCCGCTTCGATGGGTAACGTTGTTTATGAAAATAAAAAAAATAAAAATTTGTCTTGAAGGCTTGTATGGAATTCAAGAAATAAATATCCTAAAACCGTTTATAAACGATTCCGTATCGGATGGTGAAAGTCCCTTACCAATATTTTCCGTAGCTTTTAACTGATACCCGAACAAAGGAAAATTAACTTCGTTATACACATTTAGCAGCAACTAAGTAGTTGTCAATGTTTCTAAACAGGTTGATGAAATTTCTGTTTCCGATCATTGCGAAGATTTTTCAACAGATTTCGTAACATTTATGTGAAGTCAGAAAAAGCCAGATATTATAATAATAACCTTTTTCCTTTTAATTTATTCATACAATTTTCCTTTTCAACGTTCACTGATAGAGCGACGTAGCGCAGCGACTCGAATCCGTTCCGCATTTTAATTTCCGTCAAATTCCCTAGAGCATTTTCACTTCGAAATTTGCTATCGGCGTCGAAGAAAATAAGTAAATGAAGATCAATAGTGAGATTAGACCGAGAGATAACGACGTCGAGACTCAAGGAAATCTTCACGGACAAATTACAAAATTTTAATTCAACTGGCCGGCGAACGTACGTAAATAAAAATTTAATTTTCGCTCGGTTACTTTTTTTTTAAGAGCGCGCTTCTTCTCTAAAAGCCCCTAAAGCAGCTGCTTTGAAACCCAAATGTCAATTTTAATTTTGTTTGAAACAGCCTCAGCAAATTAACATTTAAAGGAAGGTATATTTAGTTTGTAAGGCTCTGGGCCGTCGAAATACGACGGCCGCCGCCAAATGTTTCAATTCGACGAAAACGTCCACCCTCCTCAAATCCCTATTCAACTATCAATGTACAGCTCGAGTGTATTAGAACCCTCTCTACTTATATATATTGAGTTCGCCCCGAAGTAAGTTACCATTAGAAAAATTAATAGGGTCTCAAGTACCAATTTCGTTTTTCGACTCGGCTTCACAAAGCGACCGAAGAAGATCTCGGCGGAGGGAAAAAAAAAAGTGAAATTTGAATAGGCCCTCGGAATCTGTCACTCGGTCATTTAGTTGAGACACCCCGAAAAAAAAGGTGGCCGAAACGCCCGCGGGGGCGCGATCTCGGGAGTCACGGCGCCGCCTTAAAAGCATTTTTACGTTCAATTTAGAACCGGGGCCACTGTTTCCGCGCAAACATAAACCGGTCACTTTGACGCACTAAACTGGGCCTGCGCGCTTTCACTTGACCTATACGCACGGTTTTTAAGGTCGGCCGCTACACGAAGACCGACGACCGTCCAGTAATTCTTATTTACAGCCCTTCTCTCGTAATTTCAGGATACGTTGCACAGAGTCTTCTGGACATTCTTATTTAGTTAATGCAGGGATGAAATGAAAAATGCTAACATAAAATTCGGTCCGGTCTTTTTTTGTTTTATATTGAATTCATCAGCTTGATATTTTCACTTGTTTTCACATTTTCATTGTGACGTTTCGTTTTTATATCACTGATGTACATAGATAGAAAATTTTCTTTTTTAATAACAGTAAATGCTTTCATTATCATATATGCTTAATGAATGCAATTAAGGCAGGTAGTCATAATCTACACAAGATTACGACTACCTGACTTAATAATTTTCAATTTTTATGAAAAAAATTCAGATTCGATTCTTGGACAGGAAATTTTTCAGCAGTTAACAGTATCAATTTTAAAGGTTACGAGCTCCTACAATTTTTGTATTTGTACCTCATTTTAATCATGACTTCGAATTTTATTTAGGATAATTTGATTTAAACGCCAATCTTGCAAGGTTGTTGATATAGACTAAAAAAACAATTATTTGTATACATTAAGTTCTTATTTTAATTTTGCGAACTACGCTAATATAACAAAGATAAATATCAAGATAATTTCTCTGCCATTAACTAATAGAATAGGACTCCATTTAGGTACTTTTTAATAAGGAAATATGTACTTACAGTGAAAATATCCATTTACGACTTTATTTACATGATCTATAAAGTTGACTTATTTATAAATTTCTTTACAACTAAAAATGTAAATTATAAATATCAATTCGAAAACTTATGACTACGGATATATATCTTGTGTATATATTCAAATATTGGTAATGAGTTCCTTTGTCAGCGATCACAACGAATGAAGTCCGACAAATTCGAAAGTGTTATTCCATTGTGCATTCACTTGACAAAATAAGGTCAAAGATACACCTACTGATTATATAAGTAATTTCTTTATTCAATTGAACTTTAATAAAACTCCATTGTGGTAGAACATAACAATATAAGCAATTTTGAACATAACTTAGAACTTAAAGTAGGACTGCCACAATCATATCCACACTTTGCAAATGCGCAAGAGCATACACCAGACATAATACTGACAACAAACGTAATATAGCATTATTTATGTAAACATTCCATAATCGCGAATCATAAACGATCTTCTTCATTAATAATAATGGATTTTAATGATAACTAAAAATGATTTAATGATATGTTAATAAATGAAAAGTTTCTTTAAAATAATCCGTTACTAAAAAAATTTTACAAGAAGTACTAAAAACAACGCCGAGGACACGTTTCGTGAATGTATGCACATTGTACATAACAAATTTAAATAAGCCATTATTAAACTATGGTGTTTTTTTTATTGTGTTATTAAACTATGTTATTATTTTGGCACATTTTAGCTCAGTTTTCTTTTTTATATAAAGCTATTGTCCACATAATTATAGGTAACATTTAATTTAAAAATAAAGACAGTGTCAATGACTTTAAATACTAATGGACGAACACGTCCGACGGATAAGAGGGATAGAATCATACGAGTGAAAAAGAAGATAGCAATGTATTATTTTTTTTTTGTATGATTGCATTCCTTTTTGTCCGCCGGATGTGCTGGCCCGTGAACATAAACTTATGTTCATTGAAGCATATCAAAATTTCAAGGAACGTTCGAAAATCATTAATTTGAAGCTCAACAAACTCAACAAATCAAAAAAGAAGCTATATAAAAAGCTGTGTTTATAATTACTTGTATATTTTTAATTTATAAACTAATCTGGAATGGTAAGGTTTTTCCAATATTATTTTGTCTAAACTTATCTCTTACGGTACATTTAATTGGTGGTTGATAGTTAACAACTTTCGCAACGAACATATTATCAAATAATAGTTTTGTACAAAAAAAAACTTCAAAAATTGTTATTTTGTTATTTTTGACATGTTCTATATAATCTATAGATCATACAGAATGATCTATAGATTTTTATTCAAGTTTATAAGATATGTATAAAAGCAGGCCGGATATGAAACATCTCCTTTATATATATTTGTATGTAGTACACTCATTTGATACTCAAAGAGGTTTCTTGGAACATTTTCCGGTAGTTTTGAAAATTGGTGATTTTGTAGGTTCTGAAATGTTCTTTAAGAATTTATACTTTAAAAAATAGCGCTAAAAACGATTTTAAAACAAAATCTCCTTTTCCACCCATTTTACGAAAAATGATTATGTAATAAATTAAACTGTTTTTTGTGTACCTCTTTTGCTTTTCTTTTTTTTCCTTTCGGAGTTTGTACTGTAAAAAGTCGTTTAAATTTGTATTAATCATAAATAATAATTACTGATAATATTAAAATTATTTTTAAGTAGCAATTTAAGGATTAACCATATTTGTTTTCCATATGGCTCCAATTAGGCGCATATGTCAAAAGGGTCATAATTTAGATCTAACCTAAATGTATAACTTTCTGTACACCGTGCGATTTTAACCTGTTATATGTGTTAAGCCAAATAAAATAAATGAAAAATAAATACTCAAGAAAATTTCCTAGAATTTATATAGCAACTTTTTTTTTTAAATATTAACATTTTCAACGTACCTATACCACAAATCAACATAGATCTATATTAACATGCATTCTTCGTATATCAAAGGAAAATATTTTCTTACGTGTTGTAAGAATAAAATAAAATGTTTTATCGACATCCTCAAAACTACCAATTGTAAAAACTCCTGGAAATCTTCCTAGCTAAAATTACCAATTAGCTGAACTAATGTAGACGCTTGACTGCACCGTGCATTAACATGCAGCATGCAACTCAGCACTGACCCTCGAATCTATTATACCACTACGAATCCCTATCCAACGAATTGAATATTAATTAGAGAGGATTGACTGATATCGAACATTTAAGCAAGTGTTAATTATTTATTTATCTTAGACTGCTAGTAGTTATATTGTTATTTCTACGTACGTTTCACGCCACCTAGACAAATCCTTAGGAAAATGTAGACAATTACATTCACCAGGGCGTAAGGAGTGTTAAAAACAAGATACAGATGTGTTCCCAACCTCTTCATGTGACACGTAGTCATGCACAGAGCAATACCCCAGAGGATGACAAAAGATTTTCTACCAGCAGTCACAGACTATCACCAACAGATGTGCTTATCAATAAATAACGTTTTTTTTTGTTTTAAAGGCCGTATAAATATACATAAAGAGGATAAGCCAGCCGGTTGTCTGTAAACTCCCCTAAAATAAATCATGTTTGCATATTCTGTAATAGTAAAAGGCATTGTTATTAAACACTTCAATATTAATCACACACAATCTTAGTTTCAAACACGTCAATATCGTAAACGTAATATTTTATAATAAACTACCTAAAGTTACTTAGGTCAATGACCGCACACGTGAAGCGCGAATTTTCTAGGGAGACGAGACGTTCACGCATAATTGCCGGAGCACGACTGGTTTGGTGGACTTCGTGAATGCGATTGCAGCGCGCTTGGGGGGCACGCCCTGACACACAACTTTCAAGAAGGTGACAAGATTGGACATCGCAAATTTTTGGAACACGTTCTAAACTATTTTTCTCAGAAACGACTTCTTCAACGTCTATGGTTTCTTTCGCAAATTGTTCTAAAAAAGAAGGAGATTATGAATAATTGCGGAAAGATGCATGAACGATTACATACGGTATTTGTACTAACTGTCATGGTGTTCAGTCAAACGCTTCGAAGTCAATATGGGTAGACAACATCTATATACGTGTCTTTCCACATAAACACACACACACACACACACACACACACACACACACACACACACACACACATATATATATCGCTTTAATGATTGTAGTGAAGCACACGGATGTTTTGACTTTTGTTAAAGCGAATGAATATACATGGTCGAGGTGGAATTATGTTTTTATATTATAAACAGCAAAGTTTACAAATTTTCTTTTACACTTTCAATTTTTTTTTATAAAAGAAAACTAAAAATTTTAAAATATTTATTCAATTGTTTATTTGTTTAAGATCTTTATTTATTTTTTATATTTTTATACGTTAAATTTCACCTAAATCGACATAAAAGAAAATCTTACAAGGAAATCTCAGTGTATTGAAGGTCGTAGGGTCTCAAAACAGCAAGTAAAACGTAAGGAGAAGAATGGCAGGTGCAATGTATAGTATGTACAAATAAACAGAATTTTTCTGGCTAGGATAGTTATAAAGGACACGTATTGTGTTTATGTAATCGTGAAAGTTATGTGATTTAAAAAAATATTATATTTAACGCAAATTTTATTGATAACGATTTTTTCCTGTTGAACTTCTGAAATTTTTATTTCTACTTTGAAAAACATGAAATTTTTATTTCTACTTTGGACAAGTAATCTGATTAAAAATCTGAAATTAATTAATTTAATAGAAATGATGCAATTAAATAATAGATAAATAGACAATCAAAGGTCATACAAAAAAAATACAAATTAAAATAAAGTAATGATTAATACAATACATTAATTATTGAAGTAATTAAGTTTTCTGTTACAGTTTTTGAAGAATAAATAAACTACGGTCTAAGAGCGTATGATACTGATGAGTAGAGCAGCATAATATGTGAATAATTGCGTTCATTTTCTGAAACTAATTCGGATTTGTGAAAATTATAAAAATAAATTTGAGAACTGCTTCAAGCAAACGACAAGATAGATTATTACCTTACTTAAAATTTAATTTGTGCCAGTTATTGTCAAAAATATGTTAATAGAAAATATTATTAAATCTACAAGAAAAAGCCAAATAAAACTTTATGTTCGCCTCCGCAAAACAAAACTCCAAAGTAGTAGCACTGATTTATCTAGTTTATATTGGGAATTTTTTTGTGGGAAATGAG
Organism: Eumeta japonica; assembly: GCA_005406025.1. Taxonomy (NCBI): domain Eukaryota; kingdom Metazoa; phylum Arthropoda; class Insecta; order Lepidoptera; family Psychidae; genus Eumeta; species Eumeta japonica. Next base: position 608,838 of record BGZK01000127.1, read on the forward strand.
CTGACCAAGGAAAAGAAGTAAAATGAAATAAAAATAGAAGAAAACAAATTTCATACATCAATACTCCAACTTTAAATGACTCCATCGCTAATTTCATAACCGTACAGACAAATTATTACTATCGAGAAATTCATAAAATAATTTCTCTTTTAGCAGATTTACAGACACTTTAAGCAAAATGTCATAGAGTGTTTTGCTATTTCTCCAAGGCGTTCAACTGTGTATATCACAAAACATTAATCAGAAAGCTACATCGTTATGGAGTTACGGGTCGTGCACTCGACCTACTGGCAAATATGATATTTGACTAATAGGGTCTAAAAGATCGATGTCAATAACATAAGATCGTCTGGATTCGTGGCCCGCATAGAGGTGGCACAGGGATCAATCCCCGGTCCGTTTCTGTTCATTAATTTATATTAATGACTTACCTAGCCTTGTTAAGGATATTCATTAGATAGTACTGTTCGCAGATGACACCTCTTTATTATTCAAAGTTAAAAGACATGCACTCGATTATGACTATGTGAACATAGCTATCTCCAAAATTAAAAATGGTTTAATCTCAATAATTTACTTCTCAATAGGAAGAAAACAAAATGGGTGAATTTCTCACTTCCGAATGTGAATAACGGATCTGGTTCATTTTTAATAAGAAACGAGGTAGAGCTTGTTGACACTATTGTATTCCTAGATCTTACTTTAGATAATAAACCTCAGTGGGGTTCTCATATCGGTGAGTCGACGAAAAGGCTTAGCTCTGTTGCATTTGCAATTTAAAATTTAAGAAATATGTACGATATCAAAACCGACAGATTGGTTTATTTTGGCTATTTTCATAGCTTGATGTCATATGGCATCCTACTTTGGGAACGTGCTGCGAATGTTCACAAAATTTTCGTTTTGCAAAAGCAGGCCATTCGCGCAATTTGCGGGCTAGGACCTCGTATTTCTTTTAGAATTAAGCTTAAAGAAATTGGTATTTTAACTGTGACATCACAGTTTATTTATCAAGATTTAATATGTTTAAAAAAATAGATTGTTCTAATAAAAATAGTGATAGACTTAATTTCAATACTAGAAATAAAAATAAACTCTGTTTACATTTTAGTCGACTGCATAGGGTTACAGATTCATTTAGGGAGCTATGTGTGCGCATGTTCAATAACATTCCTACGGGTATGCAAAATTTACCCTTAAACAAATTTAAAGTTTTTGTTAAGCTAACACTTTGCACAAAAGGGTAGAGAGTATTAAGAGGATAAATGGACATAATGAGCTCGACTTCCTACAGGTTTTTCCTGGAATAGTTTTATATAACATTGTATTTTTATGTAATTGGTTTGAAAAGAGTTATCCTCAAGTTTCTTGCTCGTTCTTCTTGAGGGATAACTGCTTTACGAACGAGTGGTAATTAAAAAACTGTAAATTCCTTATATGTTATGACGTATTTCAAGTGTTGTATTATAGCCTATGAAATAAAGACATTTTGAATTTGAATTGTTATAATTTGCTGTAGTTAACAATTGCAAATCTATTGCAAATACTATTTTAAAATTGTAAAAAAGGATGTGAAGATGCTGGAAAAGTAGTTTATATTGTAGTCTAGTATGTCTAATAGTTGTATTCATACTCTTCCAATCATTCGAGTACATGAAGTCGAAGAAAATATTTCATATGTACAAAAATGTATATGGTTTAAATTAACGAAAATTTATTAATAATTTTATTTTTTGTTTAATCTTCCTTATTTTATTTGTTTACCGATTACTATGTCTATATAGATATAGACATTAACTTAATTTTCATATACAAAATATTCAACAGCCTAGTTACGTATTTATACTTATTTATTTATATTTGAATTATTGCAACTAAATTTTTTGTTTCATATCAAGATCACAATTTTTTATAGGTAAATTTTTTAAATAAATATTATTAGATGAAGATTTCTTGAATTTTTAAATTTTATTTACTATATCTGTAATCCCGACATTTTCATGTTTTAACGTCCCAGGCGCTCCACAATTAGACAATAAAAGATAGAATTTATGTTAAGTAAATCGCTATTAATCGAAGACGTCTTGATGTTTCCCTATTTTTATAATATATATATCTAACATAAAATATTGTATATATCTAACATAAATAACCTAACACCATTTACAAACAAATTCCGCGTCGAATTATATACATATTACATATATTATGATGCATATATATATATATATATATATATATATATATATATATATTCATCATAACATCAATGTCAAATTACTGAACTCGACTATAGCCATGGAACTTCGACTATTCAACGCAAAATCGTTTATTGATGGTTCATTTTTGAACATTGCAGAAAAATGAGTAAAGTATTTGAGAATGAGAATATTTTAAAATTTCTCATATGAAAATTTGGCAAAAAGAAAGAAGACGCTTAATTACATTATAATGTATATTATTGTTATTAGTATTAGTGAAAAGCGTAATTAGTATTAATCCAAAAAATAATGAATTGCTCTAAACATGCCAAATGAAAAACGTCCTTTTAGTTAAATTGGTAAACTTTAAGAATTTTAAGAAAAAGTTCTAAAACAAATTTAAGAAATTGCCTTAATAACAAACGTTTCCGGAACAAGTATTTAGTACTTTAATACGACGCGACTATAAAACCCCCTTAATGTTGTAATTCGGTAGCAAGTCTATTTCATGTTATACATACATAATGCGTATCACTTTGAGTCTAATAAATATAACATTTTAATTCTGCGGAGCGATAATTTTATTCATCCCTTATTTTACTAATAGTTCTAACATAAGGTACACAAAATACATGCAACTCCGATGTTACGCAAATGAATTACAAGCGATAAGGACTATCGACGATACCACGAAGTCAGGGGGCTAATTCTAAATGAATCACTTTACCAATTCACGCACGCCACTATAAGTAGTTTTTCGGCTCACAGTGTGGTGGCGTTCACGAGTATAGGTTTACTAGGGTCTATGCTCAAAACACTCGCAGCACCTTAGTATATCATCGGTCTGTATCCGCAACAAATTACACAGCCTACCCTATTTTTTTATTTATTTGTGACAATAACTCACAAGAAAATCATTAAATACAACGAGAATCGCCAGTATAGAAAGAAAGTAATAATGTCTACTAATTGCTTTCGTTGATTTCCGCACCGTTTCCAGGGATATTTCGGGAAAGTTGTAATAGCAATCAATTTAATTCACTCTAATTACAATTAATTGTAATACTCATATTTTATTCATTACATTAATGTAAACCAAAACAAACAAAACGATTTCGATTCTGTATCCACTTTGTTTTCGTTCTGTGTTCGTCAGAAAAAAATCACGTCTGGCCGCGCGGCCCGCGCAGCTATTAAATAATGTCAGTGTTTTTTTTTTTACGGGGATTATAATTTTTTTGTCCTTTTACGCCGCAATACTAATTGAAAGCGAATTTTTAGAGGGCCGAAAATCATTTTCGCTAGAGTCGGCCAAAATGAATTACAACACCTGACAGTATTTGGGGAGGACACCGATTACGTCGTAAATGTAAATCATTTTTAATGTACCGACTTATCGCGTCTCTTTGTGTAGACGCGGGGTGGACTTTGGGTGCTTAAACGGATCGGCACCGTATGTTGTTACCATGTTGTATTAAACGAAAATGAATAACATAAACTGTTGAATAAGTTCCCATTGTTGTATTGTATGAGGTGTTAATTCGCGGAAATCCATAGTAGACGCTTGCCTGCAACATGCATTAACATGCAGCATGCAACCCACCGCTGACCCTCGAATCTGCCTCTCCACTACGAATCTCTATCCAAATGATTGAATATTGATTCCAGAGGATTGACAGATATCGAACACCTAAGCAAGTGTTATTTATTATTATAATTATCTAATTCCGCCAACTATTAAATTGTTTAGTTCTACGTACGTTTCATGCCAACAAGGCACATCTTCAGGAAATTGCCGACAGTCACATCCACCAGGGTGCAAGAGCGTTAAAACAACCAACACAACCTCGTTAGACAGGCCGCTGTCATGCAATGGTCAAGAGCGACGAAAACATTATTAAGACAGCCACAGATCACCACCGATAGACATGCTTGTCAAATGTCACAGACTAACCATCACCAACATTACCCAAGTAGTTACAGGCAAGCGTCCAATAATGGCGATTTATAAACGTCAATTTGGTCGTTGAGCATATTATTATTATCTTTATGTTTTAAAATTTCGAAGGATTCCAAAACATTCAAACGTAACCTTTCTCACACATGCAAGACATCGAATTTGTGATCATTATTAAGCTTATGACCGGTTTCTAATAGATGTTTAGCAAAATGGGATCTGTCTGATTTATTATTTTAAAGGCCGAAATATGTTCTTTATATCTTTTTCAAAGCAACGTCCGGTTTGTCCTATATATATTGATTTACAGTCATCACAAGTTAATTTATAAATTCCAGATTTTTATTATTGTGTAATTTATCTTTATTGTTACATAAAGTTTTCAAATTATTATTTGTTTTAAGGCCGTATAAATATTATGTTTTTAATAATCTTGAAATTTTCTCGAAATTGTACCAAAATATGTCAAACTAGCTATATATTTCTTTTGATCTTTAGATTGTGTTGGATAGATACTTTTCTTTATAATACTTTTTTGTTTTTATTAATGAGTCCATCAATACATTTTTGCTATATCCGTTTGCCAATGCTATACTGTAAATGGTATTTAATTCTAAAAGGAAATTATGATTATTAAGGGGTATGGTGAATAACCGATGTATCATTGATTTATAAGCCGCCAATTTGTGTTGCCATGGATGACAAGAAGAAATGGGTATTGTAATATCTGTGCACGTGGGTTTTCTATATAAAAGTTCCCATTGGTTTGTACCTGAATCTAAATACCTATGTCCTTGCACAACTAAGTATTTACGTATATACAGTTATAGAATCCTAGTAAATTATAATTTTAAAATTATCTAACGTGTTAATATTGTATAAATAAATCATAAACAAATACAAAGTAACATCAATTATACTTAATCTTCCTTGCATTACGAGCATCTTCCTTGTTTTGAGAGTCTTAGATCCACTTCAGGAAGGAGATCAAATGAGCCAATTTTCCTTAACATGTTTAAGGACCCTTCAGTATTATTACGTGGAATATTTCCAAAATTACATATCGTTCTATTGATAGGGAGCAATGATAATGTTATAAGTGAATTTTTTTTCTGTGTAAAACTAACTATCTCGTGATCACCCTTTATTCTTTTTAGTATACAGCTCGGAAGATACAAGAACGTTGTAAATTCAATTTTATTTTAGGTATGATACCTCTGAAATTGTATGTGATAACAGCTACTCCGTAACAATCCAGCACACCAGAAAGCTTTCCGATTGTTGAATATGATTTAAAACTATTTATTTTTTTGAAATTGTGTGTTTTAGTCGCATAAGGGATATATCTGTAATATAAAACGATGGGTGCAGCAAGCAAACAGGCCAGACCAGACTATTCGGAGACCAGAAAGTTCGTCGTTAGAGAAATTTTAATATGTTACTAGTGTTGTCAAGTGCCATACGGTATAAAAACATTGACACTGCAAAGATTATAACTTGCATCCTCATTCATATGAGTGTTGTATCAGTTGTGTTAAAATGAAATAATGTGACTTTTAGTTAATTTCGTAAAAATGTCGAGTATTACTTTTAATGCCGTTATTTATTCATTTTTTTACATTTTAAATTAGAGATCACACTAAATAACGATTAAACAAGAAAAAACATGTAGGAGCGTCAAAGTAAATAGTTGTTTAATCACCCAAAAACAAAAATGGTAGCTTTTACTGAGTTAAACCATATTTTCATTTCCTAATTTGCGATTTTTCATAAAAAAAATCCGAAAAGTCACAAAATTACCACGTAATTTTGGTATCCCTATGTTGTTCTATTTTACAACCTTTGTAGTTCGATATATCAGACCATCAAAAGTCATCACAATAATAGAACATAGTGGCGGACGTTTTTCTTAATAAATTACAGTACTTCAAAAAATATTTAAGTACCATGAAGACGGTTGTTTTTTTTATGTGAAGTTTAAAATAAAATGTTAATTTACATAAAAGAATACTTATTTTATTACATATGATTAATGTATGACTTTTTCAATGAAAACATGCGTCTGACGTTAGCTCTATATATATATATATATATATATATATATATATATATATATATATATATATTTAAGCTATCGTCAGAAATTAAGAAATTAAGAACCTGTCCCTTGCAGGTTAAAAAACGAAACTCACACTTGTTTTGCAGAAGAACACCTTTTTGTATGATTCCTACATGCCCTTGGGTCACTGACATTCATCAATCATTTACGATACAATATCGACGACTTACAATCATCTTCGATACATCACAGGTTTAGTGTGCATACAATTTTCTAGGACGTCCCTTGTCGACCCTTCTATCTATTTCCATTCGTCCTATAGATTTATTTCCCAAATCTATTTTTACACGCCCTTTACATAGAACCAAACCACCTCCACATATCATTTCCTAATTTAGTCTCTATAGCCCGTTTTCAAACCGCACCGTCCTCCAACATCATTATTTTTATACTTATTTTTCAAGACTATACCACATATCTACGTATTTAGATACGAAAATTATTAGTAACTTTGTTTCAGAGATTCTACTTTCATGTTATTTCCGCCGTATCCAGTTTTGACTACCGTATACCATTCACTCCGTCTATCCGTAAAACCGAGCGAGGCTCCATTTGCTTTGTATCTCCCTTTACTTCTTTCTCTCTGTCTCTCTCTTTACATCTCCCCATTACATCTCCCAGTTCCTCATGAATATCTCTATAATGCTTATGGTTGTTTATGAAAAAACAACCCAGAAAACGAATTCTTGAACTTTACCTTCTGCTCATCCTTCCTTTCTTCTATTTTTATGCCTTTCATCAATATATTGAACTGTCATGGTTTTACATTTTGAATTTACATTGTTTTTTTTTTGTTAAAATTTTTCATTTTCATTGTTACTTCCTGCAAATTGCACGTCACCAATACAAACATTCGGCAGGTAATTAACGAACACCTCATCCATTTTAAACTGAAATTCATACTCACTCTTGTATTCATTAATTCATTGACTACGTATATTTGTTCATGTAGAAAATTAACTACGAATATGTCACAAAACCATGACGACGCTATATGATATTTCTAGATTATAAAAAGCCCCACGATCGTCAAATACGCACGCATACATAATTTATTCTTATATAGACACAAAAGTATTTAGAGATCGCGCAAATAATATGAATTTTTTTTTTCCAAAACTTATCCGGCCTCACTGTGACAAATGTAATTGTAAAACGCATGTAGAGCCCTAAGCGATCCTGACTTAAGTCTGACCGTGTTTAATTTCATAAGAGTATTGTACAAGCCCATACGAGAAGATTTTTAGTGATGTCCTCATTTCAATCGTGACAACCGGTCCGGTTCGCTCCACAGGCGGATTAGCGAAGAAAAAAAAACTATTTGACTTATCACATCATAACTCTATGAATCCTATTAGAAAAACTCGCGAACACGATTTACCGCCGCTGAACTCGCCCAGGGGACCAGCCCCACCGACTAATTCAATCAGTCAGAGGCATAAAGGCAAAATGAAATCGCTCCACGTATCGGGAGTTTCACGCCGCAGCGAGTTCATCCCACCTTTGTGTTGTAGAAGTTCCGTTAATGCCTCCCCGTATGAAGTAATGAAAACCGACCGAGCGCAATAGAATTAACCGCGTACCTACGTACACCTAAGGAGATTACCTGTTGAAGTGAGTTACACGCGCCGCTGGGGGAGTTTCAATCTCGATGAAAAACTTGGTGTATGAATTTTTTATATGTTTCATCCCATACGCCTTGTTTACGTTAATAAGTTTGCTTTAAATTTTGAAGCGTAATTTGTGAAGGCCCTTATCGGCCACGACTTCATCGCGCATCGGCACGTGCGCACGAGATCGTTATTCCTTGCGCAGTGTTGTAGAGCCGATATTTTTTTAATACATAGTATGTTTACGGGTGACACGGGCGTTGTGTTTTACTTATTATTGCGTCAGGTTTTATCGTTACCCCGCTAGTGAGGTATGCTCTTCACGGATCGAAGGACTAGGATTTCACGTCCTCTATGCTATAGAGTCAAGTGTGAGCCAAGCTCGCTAACGACAGCCTTCATCAATACGGCGACAATGTTCGAAACCAACGACGACTATGCGTGTCCGTCGAGACTTTGAGTGAGTAGATTAATAACTAAGTTAAAACCTCATTGACCATTTAACTGATGGCCGAAATTTGCTAAGCATTTAGTAATTTGATCATCACAGGGGTGATCTTTGTGTTTATGAACAGACACTATTTTTTTTATTAAATTTTAGAGAAATATATATTCGTTTATGTATTTCTACAGTTTTTATTGATCTGGGAGAAAATTTTCATTATTTATGTTTACCGATAATGTGTCTCTACATGAATAGTACTTATATTACAATAGTAAAAGTTCTCAATATTTACAAAATACATTATTTTGTTTTGTTTTCACATATCCTTTATTGACATGTATCATAACACCACTCAACGACAGTAAGCATTGTATATAACATTGTTTAAAATTTTGTGGTCTTACTTTCCTGTGAATATAATCGAACTTTAAAAATTGTAGTAAAGTCGGTGGTAAAACCATTTAGAAGTGTTTCAACTAGTCATCATTTTTTTCGTACACAGTTTATGATTTTTTTATGCCTTGAACTATGCAACTAGAAAGACTGAATCAATAACTCTGTTACACTGGCCATGCAATGTGAGGAAATCATATTTAAAAAAATGTCAAACTCAGATACTTTTTAGGTATTAATTAAGTGTTGAATACAAAAACAAAACAATCTAGTCACCATACTGTGAGCGTGACCAGAATCAGAAACGAGAGCAGAACCAACAATGGAAGTATGAGAGCACCTAATTTTTAAATTAAGTACCTAGTTCACACTTAAATAGCACCTGATTTTGACATTATAAAAACCAAATTTCCCGCCTTCAGTCTATTATACCTTAAATCAATCGATGTGAAATCGTTCTCTTTGTTTGACCAAAAATTTGTATGTGCTCTTGTTCTCAGAGTATCTCTGCACGTTACTTAATGATCCAATTAATAAGTTACCGAGAAAGCTTTCGCCCAAAATAGTCCCTATTTTAGAGGACTACGTTGAATATTACTTGTTCATTAGAAGCGGTAATTTAATAGGGGCTCTTTTGGGCCTGTCAAATTCAGCTTTGATTATACGTACTATATGCACAAACGATAGTTGTTGCCGTCTACTACACGTTAAGTAATCGACAGACCGGATTTGTGACAGTACTACATTGAAATCTATATATGACTACACATTTATTTTTTGATCATAGAATTCGCTAAAGGTTCATAACCTATTAACAACCCTTCAACTTTCGTTGCGTTTCTCCATTCTTCTACTTCTGTGTATTGGCAATAGTTTTTCTACAAAATATAAAATATGCTTATTTCAACTCAAAACCAACAGTCCTTCAAGCGCGTATGAAAATTGAATATGTTAGAATAACTATATAAATAAGAACAATGAAAATGAGATGTAATTGCGAATTCATTAATTGTATTTACATGTAGAGGGCATTTGAAGATACACCTGGGAATAGTGATGTAAAAGAACGGTTTGGCTTGAAAAAAAATAACTTAAATAATAATCAATATATTTAGGTGGTTCGGCTATTGATTGGGAAATTATGAATGAATACAGATCGAAGAAATAAACCGATAAAGCGAACGTATTTCGTGGAAAGGGCGCCATAGAAAATTTTGTGTGCAAATCGAGTAAGAGAGGCCAAATTTTAAGCAATCAATATTTTTTATTTATCATAATTACCTATAAAGTTCTGAACTCATCCACTCAATAAGAATAACTCATTGTTAAGCCTATCAACAGGAAGATTATTTTAAAACATACGAAAACAAAAATATATATATCATAACCTTTGATATGAAATAAAGTTTAGTTGAAAATTATAATATGTATGCATTTTTTTTTGTTTATAATAAGAGGAACAGGATATTGAGATAATATGAAAGTTAAAATCATTTTATAAACAACGTGGTTATCCATCATAAAAAAAAATGTTTGTATTATTTTGTCTCGCAATAAATCTGAAATAATTAAGATTACAAATAAACTTATTCAAATTGTACGTAATTACATTATAAGCCATAAAACAGCTCCAAACAATAAAAATGTGTGATTCTTTTCGGACGCATTCAAAACTACGAGCGGACCGTGGCTAAGCTCCTCTCCGCGAAGTGCTTAACCAACAAAGTAAATCACTTACTCTAACAGCACCCCCCGGTATTAAAAATCTGAAGTTTGCTCTCGGGATCAACAGCCTTCGGGCTTCTCGGAAGCCGATAGAGGCCGGCGACGTCATCGCTTTCGCCCGTCCTCCTCGCCTTATACGCTTCGGTGTCGACTTCGCTCGGCGCTCTCGGTTTTGCGACGCGAAAAACAAATTATTACGACATTTGAATAAGACACGGAAAACGACGGGAAGTGATATAAATAAAGTTGCGTAAAAGTTAAAAGCAACGAATAAATTGTTTGCCTTTTCGTCGGTTATCCGAAGGGAGTGTTTTTCGAAATTATTTTATAAATTCACTGATCCGAATTTGTTTCTCTTTCCGGCATATTTAATTCTGAACACATATTTCTCACTAGAATAATTAGCAGCGAGTAAATGTAACGACGACTTGACAACCGAACAAAATGTAGCTTTAGTTTTGAAAAGGATTTCGCAACAGAATATCGAGGAGTGTAAATAATTTAAAATTTGCACAAGGATTTTTTTTTTTGCAATCGTATTCTGAAACACTTCATGAAGCGTAAGAGCGTATCCGTGGATAAGCTTCTGCGCTCCTACCGCCATAATAAACCCATATGGTAGTTCTACGACATTCTCGTTTACCTCGTTTTAACATTTCGCTTCAGTTCGGAGAAGAAAAAAATTCAAATAATCATAATGTTAATACATATAACTTAAATAGATAACTTTTCGGCGCCGCGTTCAAGCGAGAAAAATGATTTTTTTTATTCGGAATTGGTTCGAGCAGATTTTAATTTACGAACGGATGCGATGTGCGGAAGATGCGTAGAGAGCATTTGAATATGAAATGTGCAAAAATATTCATTAGTAGAAGTAAAATGGCGTAGCGAGCACTTCAAATATAATAATGTTAATATAATACTGACAATAAATGAAAATAATACATATGTTTTACTTTATTACAAAGCACAAATTCAAAGTTTGAAGTAATAAATCAATGTATACAAATCTACGTTTAGAGATGTAAATTTATTGCACTGAAAATTATTAATTATATTACCAGCACCAGTGCATGTAGACTCTATAAATTAGATAAAATATAAACAATTACTTAACCCTTTTGCACAAGGGCTGATTTTAATAATTGTAATAATACTGCTATCTCTGGTAGCATTAATAATAAAAAAATAATGATATAACTGTTGTTAATGTGAGCACTTTTTAAAACGTCATAAACTCGACATAGTTCGTGACCTCGTAACCTCTTTCCAACAAGAGTCCATGTATTGCGCACTACTTTTTAGAAACTAAACTTTCCACTACTTACTATATGCCGAAAAACCTATCGACATTTAACGTGTTAACCGCACGATCAGGAGTGATGCGTTCAAACCGAAACTTACGGGGTTTGAGTTCGATCATGTGCATAGTAACCGGTGCATATTTAAGTCATTAAATTAACTCATTCAATTCAAATCATTCGCTTCCGTGTCTCAGAGGTCACATTAATTACACTGTCAATCTCGTATGTAATCGCCACATCGGTGACTATGTTCGTCACCAGCTCCCAACGCGCAATAAACTAGCATGCGGGGTTCAAAGTACACTACAACGCAAGAAACTCTGCCGCTCTGAATTGCCTGCGAATAGTGCAGTGCGCAGGTATTATGCTCCCCGACGCCATTGCGACGCTTTCGTGACTAACTTCACAGCGACAGTTTCGTACGTTGTACTGTACAAGCCGCTCTGTGTGACATAAAAAGTTTTATTAAAAGCGTAAATTTGAATCGGATTTTAAATACCGTCCATTATAATATTTAAATCGTTGTCTTCGCTCCGACAAGATTTTGGTTGGCGTTACTCAGTAAATTCTAATTTTTAAAAATCAACTTCTGCTAAAATCTTTTGTTAGGTGCGAAAGATCTTGGATAATATTTTTGGTCGTATTATTACGGAGAGTTGCCGATGCCTTGCGAGTTGTAATAGTTTCTCTCTAGTGCAATTACGAAATTTCAGAGGATTGAATAATGCCCAGAGGACAAATACATTGATCCACTAAACTAATAAAGTGGAAATACATATAAAACCATCATGTTGAAATGTGGGTAATTCTCGATGCGATTGCCATTTCTTCAAGAACGGCCTCTTATTGGTATCTCTAGGAACATAACTTACAAGTGGTTCCTTTCTGTTGAGAAACGCTTTCAACGGAACCTGTGTTATGAGAAAAATGCACAGAATTTATGCGAGATTATGGGAAGTTAGAGCAAATATCCCCTTTTATTTCCATTTAACAAGAGGGAACATTATTTTGTTCCTAGCTATTGGATATTTCAATCAGCAAAGGTACTTCAATGTTTCGGGTAATATTCGGTACGAGCTATCGTAACTTCATCATTAATTTTTCATAATGACTCTTGGCACTTGTACAAAATTTCATGGGATGAAAATCCGTATAGTTGTTGTATACCCATTACATTTTTCGCCATCAAGTGACTTTTATCAGGGACATCAAAATACTGTTTCACCAAACACAGGCACACCCTGATAATAAAGATTATCGGTTAATTATGTAACCGAAAGCTTTTTTGGAAATCGATGACGTAAACCATTTGAATAAAAACACCTATAGCTTTAAATCATATTCCTTTACCATAACTCTATTTATTTTAGATTTTTATACTAGACTAACGAAATAGGGCCTCAATAGGTTCTTATTCGGTAAAAATTCTCAAATTAAATTGATGATGTATTTTCAGACGAATCTTCAGTAGAAGACGCAAGGTCTCTTAAAACGGAGCTGATTTATAAAATGGCGTTGAGCGACTATCAAGTGCGGAGTCGAACTTTGTTGGCGGGAATTTTTCGGTAAGATCATCAAATTTTTTTGCCGTTCAAAAGTTCAGGCCTAGAGACGATACACGTCTACGTTCAACATGAATATATCAGCGAACGAGAATTCGACGAAGCAAAGTGAAATTATCAAAATGTGTAATACAAATGATTGGATACGTCTTATTATTTTTTCTGACAAACGTTTCATTATCGATTAAAATTGCGAGTTTTAGTTAGAATTCACAACCTTTAGACATTTTTATGCTCTAATTGTCTAACAAATGTACGAATAAAGAAGTGTGTTTCCAAGCATTGAATTGCAAGCTTTTTCGTGGTGTCTGTGATGATTAGGAATTGGGTTATGCAGTGGTAACCTATTTGAAACAATCCGAGAAAAAGTGCGGTGTGTTAATCGATGTCAAAACAATTGGTTACTCTCATAACGACTCTGATCACAATCAGGAAACTAGAACTATCACACGCTTAATTATTGGTAAAATTAATCAAAAATGCGATTTTTTGTCTACAGAGAACCAATACTTTCGACGGAGTTTATTGTTGATCAGATATTATCGAGATACTCCCATGGCTTCGGGGCCTTTCTGCACGCTTCAGTTGTTCGAAACAAAGAGGGTTGCGCAACTACAAAACTTTGCGGTTAACGTCAGATGGTGGTACGTTCTTGGAATTGAAACTCAACGGAATAGTCCGTTGAGTTTACATTTCAATAACGTACCACCATCTCAAAACATAGGCTTTACACAGTCTACGCCCTTCATATTGATAGACTTCAATCTGGTGATCTCCATATTGGTAATCGAACTCATTCTCACACTAGCCATCCCATAATAATCAGACATCACCAGCTGCAAAATTTTCATGCGAGTGCTGATACGTTACTAGCGACATTTCAAGAAATAAATTACATAAAGTTTTAGTTAAAACGAATTTTAAAATAAATACGGACTTTGTGGTGTCATTGATATGAAACCCCAAAACTTGTGGTATCCAGAAATATTAAATGAATCTTTCTGTATTCCACCTTGCCCTGCCATTAAAACCGATCATCTGGAAGTGGCATCGGACCTCTCCACACCAGCATTTTTAGACACAATAAATCGGTTCTTTTCTTAGTGCGTGATACCCAAGTGGACTCATTATGACTGCGAGAGAAATTATATTTGTTGGGAACAATCGTTTGCGAAATATTTATGCGCACTTACGAGAAATCGATATACTAATGTTTACTTACACACACTCGAAACAGAGTACAATGAGCATATCACCATCATCTCGCCTACATTGAGATGGATTGTTCAAAGTAGTAATAAAGTTTGCTAAAATATGTCTGCGATGGGCGATCGGAAGGGAAACGCCCACTTTTGAATAGCTCACGACTTTCGATTTCGACGGTTACAACGTATAGTTGAAAGCTAGTTGCGATACTTAAAATATGATATTTAATTTTAAATATAAGATCCGGTAAAAAGCTTTTTCGTATTTCATATACAAAATCAAGATAATTTTTCATCATATTAACATCATATTTACATTTAATTATAATATAGACCATGTCATTTTGTTCAACAACTTGTTTCTATTTTCTAGGAAGTGACATAATTTTGTTGCTGTAGTTGACAAAAAAACTGCGACAAGTATAATAGCTTTAACAGTCCTCTCTTGCTGTTAACCTTACACCACCTAAAAAATATGAAGAATACGTTTCAATAGAAAATCACAAATGAATTCACGATTCATTAGATTTCTTTCAGTGAGCTCATGTGGAACCAGAGTATCGAGCTTCTTTGTATATTCAGCTTTTTTCAAATGGGTCAAAACTCTTTTGTGGTCAATCCCCAGCTCTTCAACTACGTTGTAATAACGAAAATGTCAATCTTGCTCTAGTTTTTCTAAAGTGGCATCGACTTTATCCGTCACAGGTTGACCAGAGCGAGGTTCATCTTTGACATCAAAATTACGCTTGAACCAATTTTGTGCTATTCTTATCGACACTTAATGCAGTACCGGAAAAGCAGTTTTATAAACATCACATATTGTTTACGTGGCGCATTTTTCCCTTTTTTATAATAAAAATTTGAAATGTATCGAATTTCTACGTTACATTCATTAATTTTCGTGTACCAAAAAAACAATAGAAGAATGGCGGGAAACCGTTTTACTATTTATTTTTCTCGTTTTTTTTTTTTAAAATTTCATCTATTTAATGGTATCAAAACTAGCCAGATACAAACAGCACTACCAAAGATATTTTACTGCAACTTTTTACTTTTGAAATGCAAAAAAACCTTTTCGCCGACCTAATATATTAAACAATGTTTCTCGTCTCCAATAGCAAGGTGTTCGAATATTGATATTGTG
Organism: Eumeta japonica; assembly: GCA_005406025.1. NCBI lineage: Eukaryota > Metazoa > Arthropoda > Insecta > Lepidoptera > Psychidae > Eumeta > Eumeta japonica. The sequence goes on from BGZK01000127.1 coordinate 624,503, forward strand.
CGGGTGGTGGATATTGAACACCCGCCAAAGTTCTTGTTGTTGCCAGTCTTACATCTTTACCATTTAATAAAACCTTCTTAGAGCTAGAGGGTGTTTACGTCATTCCACATTTAAATTATTGGTGTTTAATTCCACCTGGAATATGATTGACCGAAAACCGGAGACGAACGCATGGGCACAGATACGTAGTCGGAGGAAACCTGATGAAGAAACGCGTGCGCTGATTAATCAGTGCGGTTTGAAGTTAATTACTATGTAAAATGCGGATCTGAGTAGGAGATAACGTACGTGAAGAATTATTTACCACTGTAAATATACAAGCCGAATCCTGATTGACACAACACAAACAGCGTAGATATTTTCGTATTTCAATTCAATAGATTTTTCATGAAGAATTTATCTAAGATTGCACTATTAAACTTCAACTCTCAAAGTCCAAAATAGCTTGAACACATTTACCGAAAAATTTGTGAATTTTTTTAATTCGCATATCTCACGCCGTCTTGTTAGGGTAACCCGTAGCCAACAATAAGAAATAACGTAGATTGTACACCACTTAAATACAAGCACACGTACAAGTAATAAAACGCACACTGATTTATAAAAACAATCACATTTTGACTTTCATTCACTTATAAAAACTAAGTATTTTTCATGATAAAAATCTTTTACATAAAATAACATCAATGAACAACGTATGGTTGAAGCATTATTATATTATAACATTATTATATTGAATATTACATTCAAAGTTTTTGATAGAAATTTCGAATTTTTAAAATCCTTTCTTCATAAACAATTTTCAAAATTAAAATGTAATACAATTTTTTAAACACAATTATTGCCTAATTACAAAATTCATTATATTCTTACTTTTATTGGATAAAGTGTTCCTAAAAAGCAATAATGGACGTTCGACCTTTAGCAAAACTAAAGCACCTCGTAAAATATCAGTAAATAACCCGACAATATCGTTTCCTTTTCTGGAATAAAACAATGCGGGCAGCAATCTACAAAAGCCAAGCCTCAGAATCTTCAACGGTAAATGCGTCTTTGCTCAGAATCTGAAACAGCAACTGCGTCTTTCGAAGTTTCTATTAAAATGAAAAAACAAAAAAAAAGTATGCAGAAGTTTCGCTCGAGGAAGAATTTCCGTGGCGCTCGGCCCCCGGCCACCCGCGAAATCGGAAAGGCTATGATCCGAATTAAACTTTCTCGGAGTTGTCTTGAATTTTAAACAGATGGCCATATCTCATGAAAGATTACTGGAGACGCGTTGGCTTTTTCTTGTAACTGGGACAATAACGCTGATTAAACACAAATAAATTTGTCGAGTGTCAGTAGACCTACTTACTACTTAAAAATAGCTTATTTTCCATATTTTATGTGAAAAAATTAAATATATTAATTACCGGTACCATACAAACTTTAACGTTAGCGAATTAACGTAAAAAATACTAAGAAACAACACTCTTAAATCGTATTATATCATTACTAATTATCATAAAAGTTCTTTATCACACTTGTCTATTTGCCCACCTTCTATGCAAGACTATTTTTTGTAACTACTAAACGGATTTTACTTGATTTCACTGATGTAAATAGTAATTAAATATATAATATAACCCAACCTAATATTTTGCACAAGGGTAGTTCACTGATATTTAGAGAATTATATTTTTTGATGAATTATCTAAGCCGAAATAACTTGATGAATAAAAGTGAAACCAAAATCAAAACCCGTTCAAAAAAATAATGAACTGCAAGCCATGAAAAAATTTAAGCCATCTCTTTCTTGTAAAATGTATTTTAGCGTTAATCTATATAGCACTAATAGGCAATAACATCATTGGTTACTAGTGCTATTTTTGTTTAAAAAACTCTTTCATACCACTCGTACTCAAATAAAATAGCTTAAAATACAGTAGTACAAAAGAATACTGAATTTACCTATTCCTCCTAATTTTGCGTACTTTTTCAAAGATTATTTTCAATCAATTTATAAAAGTAGCAGCACTACTTGTTTGAACAAATTTTCTCACTTTGAAAAATAATATACCGATAATTTATTCCTCGGTTGCTCTTAAACACTCAAAAAAAATTAATGTTAATAGATACGCCAGCTACCTCAACATATTGCCTTTTTTCATGAAGTCATGTCAACAATTTCTCAAGAAACCTTTCAACTTAATTTTTTAAGAAGAGATACATTTCCATTCACATCAAACAAATTTTTATCGTACCGACTCATAAATCGAGTGCTTTGCATATTTAGTATTCAATAATATTTATATAACTACATTTAACTATATGTGTATATATATTAGTTAAATGTATATATATATATATATATATATATATATATATATATATATATACATATATACATTATAACTATATACTCGTATCCATTTTACCAGTATTTAGTAATAATTGTGAACAAATTATCCGAGCAGGCTTATACTACTTTAGAAGGGCCCATCCCTGTGTACAATAGGGACTTATACGATTATACTCAAACGCGTCCAACGAATCAGTGTCCACAGGTGATGTAATAAATAGCATGAATAACAAATTACAAATTGAATATGTCTATGCATACCGATCACTCTATAACCGATTAAAATTCTAGGATTCGTTTTTAGAATTACTAAGCATTCTAAAGACATAGAGTTTATTTAAAATAATGTGAAATACTTACATCCCGATAGAAGTCTCGTTCAACTTCCATTCTTCTAACAATTCAATAGAAGACCGAAACTAAGTCTCAATCATTTCGATTCTCAATGATCAAATCGATCAAAGTAAAAACGAAATCATGTATTTGCACGATCGCCGTATAATGGTAGATGCGCGATTTTTATACGACCTCATAAACTCCAGTGCTGACCTGTTCCGAATTGCTTGGATTATTATCGTTACGCGAAGCATTAACGCGTTCACGAAAACAGCGCATTTTTTTCTTTTTACGCACGGTTAATAGAAATATACTCCACCCATCTTAATATACCATTTTTTACAATATATAATGAAAACTTCAAACGAATGAAACATCTCCGTATCCCATATCCAATTGACGAAAGCAAGCTATCTAAGTAGGAATTCAATGTAAGTAAATGATTTGGTACAGAAAAATATTATGCATTGTTTCTCTCTCTCTCTCTCTCTCTACCTATATACCTTCTTCTCTTTCTCTCTAAGTTACACACGCGAAAGAGAAAGTGATAGACAGTTTTAAAAAGATATTGTTATTTTTCACTTTTTTATGTACATTGTTTTATTGTTCTCTTCTTTTGAAAATGAATATATATGCTTATTAGTACAACATACAAATGCACAATATACTGTTATCATATATTGTTCCTAGATTTCATGATTTCGTGTAATTTACTTGTGTCATATTTCCAAACATATGAACAGTTTTTAAGATTTCATCTTTATTAATACTCTCCTTTCTCTTTTTAACTTCCAAATATTCCAAATTTACTTTTAAATAAATATTTACATCTTAAAACTAATAAACACCCCGTCTTATTGATGACTCATTACAGATTTATCATTACACGACATCTGTTGTTAATACGTTGAATCCATATAAGACTTTGGTTCATTTTCTATGATCACCATGAACGTCAGCAAACCCTAAAATTATCAAAACATAGAAGCACCAAACGACCTCCGGTAACTAGCCGGAAGCGTTCACGTGTAAGTAGTGGATAAACTTGAACTCGCTCTCCAATTAAACGCAGAGACGGTAACAGAGCCCGGCGGCGGGCGGAGTTTCTCATCGTCGTGTCCCGAACAAACCTACGCCGACGCCCGCCGCCGCCCGTGCGGTCACTCTCGCGAAACACGACTGATGATATCGGTTTGAGGTTTCCTTTCCTCTCCTTATATCCGATCTGTATACGATCGCAGTTCGGTATTAGATCGTCGCCTTCTGTAAATTGTACGATTTGAGGAAAGTTCTGAAATTATAGTTCATTTGATGCGTTAGGAAAATCTGATCGGAACGTATTTCGAACGTGTAACGAGCCGATATAGCGCTTTATTCGGATGTGTAGGGTGCGACAGCACACGCGGGGGAAACAATTTCAATAACATTTCTTTACAGTCGTATTCTGATAAAAAATTACGATATATTTAAATAAATAAAAGATAAAAAATGTAATTTGCATTGACAAAAAAAAATTTACACCATTATGATGTGAAACTCAGTGAAACATAAAAGCGAGACAAACATATAAATCTACAGAATTAAGTTTGCGAGATAGTGAAATAGAATTTGACATGAGATAAAATGCGATAAAAATGGATATGTGTGCTTGGGTACGCCTAGGTGTTATCATTTATTGAAATTGAAAACATGAAATCTGAATAATAAAATAAATTTTAAAAGTTATTTTGTTATAATATTATAATAAATAAACCCTATAATCCACCCACTCTCGATACTGCATTTTTATTATCCTCTCGCAGTTTAGTTTTCTGAAGGTTTCACTTCTACCGCAAAAACATGTTTTTTTCTTTATATGTATAAATTTCTCGTAGTTTTACCTTTTCGGGAGCGTTAGGGCGAAAAGATCAAAGTATATTTTAGTGAGTTATAGAAGTTGCATGCGCCGATGTAAGATACCATGAAGTTAGTTTCGAAAAATGAACTAAAGGAAGGTGCGCGCGCCGACCCCAGGCATTATGAAGTTATTTCAAATCAATATTTATATCTGGGTTTCAAATATGTAATTATATAAGTGCTTAAATAACTGATTTGATTTTTAGAATTCCATGGAAGGTCTAGCTATCTTTTCTTATAAACATATTAAATTACTAAAAGAAATAGTAAAAACTATAAAATGACAAGCAGTGCCCTCTACCACGGATGTTGTAAATTTATAAATGCATCTGTAAATCTGTTCAGATACTTCTGTTTGAATCTAATAGATAGTAGTGTTCCTTCTGAATAAAATTATAATTATTAACGACGCAGAAAAAAAAAACATAATAAATAAATTTGTTTTTTAACTTTATAAAATGATAACATTTAAATTGATTAAATTTTGCTTATTTAAGCTTTTGTTCATAATACTTAATGCCGAGCATCGATTCGAAATTTATTTAAACACGCAAATAAATTATTTTTTTATTATTATTAATTTAATATACGATTTCAATCACACCACCGCTGAGGTATAATTACTCTTATATATTTTTAAATTCTAGAGTGGATTGGTTAGACCTTAATCCTCCGCGTTGGGCCAGTGAAGATCGCGGTCTGTTGACGTGAATTGACAATATACAAACGAGGCTCGTCAACGTGGCAACACTCAGGACCAACGTTAACGTGCTCCTTGAGGCACGGAGTGGGTGGCTTAATTTTTCTTTAGTTTATCAGTCAATTCGTTCGTAGGTTATATAGATTTGAATCCAGGATCTGCTAGTTCAAAAACAATGTTCTTGACCACTATGCAAAACCACTATACATAATTACTCTGTAAACATATGAAATTTTATATTATATATTGTGTAAATAGACTCAGCGATGTAAAACCTTTTTGTAAATTCAAAAATCTGGGTCGGGGTAGTACTCCTCTAAGTCAGGTCTGAAAAAAAGCGCTATTATATAAGCTAGATTTAGGGAAGAAGTAACAAGAAAATTAATAAGTTTGTATTTTTTTCTGACAGTAGTAGCTGTAAATTTTTCAGGAAAAAAGGCTAAAAGGACTTGCGATAATACTAAAAGGATGTAATTTGTTTCTTTTAGTCTAGATTTAGTATTATTTTATATATGTAATTTAGTGCAGCATAACAGGAAAAATAAGCAATTTGTGATGATTACCTTCGACACATAAGATATAGGTGTTGGAAATCCTATATATAACAAAAGCTTTGTGATTCGCTAGGAATGAATAGAATATTAATTCGTAAGCAACAAACGAGCATTTGCATATATTTTTGCGACGAAACAGTGTAATAAAATTGTAATTATTACATTACAATTAAGCAATGTCGAGTGCAGTCGGATGATAGACGGATGACCGCCTGGTGACAACATAAGTGTTTTCAGATTTTAACAGTCACGTTAAGCCATTGAATTCATTTACTTTTATTTTTTTTTACCATTGACATTCTCTAACTTCATCCACGTCCAGTCCAATTTATATCGTCACTCATATTGCGAGGAAATCACAAAGGGAATTGTACTATTTACACATTAACGTCTGTGTATAAAAAAAAAACAGATAAACTATTCTGGGTAGATAACCTTGCTTATCGTTAACTTTTTATTCAAAAAGACATAGATTTTGTCGTTGAATCTAAAAACTCTAGTTTTTTGCTCTCTTCTCTTGTAATACGTAGTATAAAACCATCCCGCTACGCCAGTTGCTGTCAAATTTTGAACCACTTGAGAAATTTCTATCTTTCTATGTGATGATTTAGAATCAAAATTTTAGATAATTCTTTCTAATACCTAAGTAAATCGCACCGTGTCTCGATAATTTCAAAAGTAAAATGGAGAATGATAATTGATAATAGATCATTGCGTAGATTTTCAAGAAAATTTGGGAAATCCAAAAGTGCACGCCTCATAGCGGTTACTCCATTTTTACTAAAGAAAAGTGTGTATGTCAGCTCCGACAAATGACTGGAGCTCACTCTTCATGAATGATTACAAATTACTTGGTATGCATTGTTCAATACTCTAAATTCTATATATTAACAAATTTTGGTAAAATCTAAATTTCTACGTAATCGTCATTTTTTTTTTAATTGAAATAAATAAAAAAAAAATACCGTGGTGTCAAAATTTTTACTTAAACATTGAGAATAAAAAAGACAGTCACGCTTCGGGTTTCTTATGTTCTCTAGATTAAGATTTAATAAAAAAAAAATAGATATACTAAAAGACTCGTCAAAATTTTGTTTATTAAATATCAATTAAACTACACCGAATTAGACAATGAAATTCAATAGGCTTTTATTCAGATGCATACTAAAGCGAATGAAAAAAAAAACACTCGATTAGTGAAGTATTTCATTCGTTATCGTGATCACATACAGGACCCGCACATACAGACACACGGACGTCCACGAAAAAAATTTTTAAAATATGTTCTATAACAAAATGTGTTTTGAAGATATTACAGATATTAAAATCAGTGATTATTCTTGCCGTTTGAGTGCATACATTATTTTACAAGTGCAACATGTAATAAATAAAGACATTTAAAGTTCAAAAAATCACTCGTTTTTCGTAAGGCGAGAGTAGAGCACTATCTCATGCGCTCCGCTTATGAGGCGTGCAATACAGAATTTATAAAACGGCATAATTTTACAGTCTTAATTCGACTATTGTCATATTAAAAACTATATCGCTATATTTGTTTATATTCAACATGCATTTGATAATGCTAGTTGTAAGCGTATACAATAGGTACATCAACAGCATGCGGATTTTGCGTTCTGGCCAAGTCTAAATATTTTTTTTCTTGAGCTCTTTAATATAAATTACAATGTAAGATTTGGCATGAGCTACGATTTAGAATTTCAAGAAGAAATATAGACTTGCCTCTAGGTGCTATCTAAGAAACCTTTAAAATGAAAATATTTCGTTTTTTTTTACGTGATGGTCTTTTGTTGGGATGAAAATTCATCAGGCAAGCATGTTTAATCAGAAGTTAAAGGGGGTTTTCTGTTCATTCTACAAAATAAAAATGCCACTAGAATTAATTAAACGTAAATGATAGTTTTAAGTTGTATTCTGTAAATAAGGATATAATCAGTTAAAAAACTTATTTTATTACATAGATATCTACCTCTATATATTTAGCATTTCTATGATCTATTCATACGAAATAAAAATATTTAATAAAATATCATGGGCAAACACGTGTACGTAGTGAATTACGTAAAGTCATAAAATGTATTACATATTTTATAGGCGAAATGAACCGCTACAAAATAGATAATTTATTGGACATGTCCTGATATTTATTTTCTTCTGAAACTGTAAATAGAATATTATTTATGGCGACGAATAAAATATGCGTATTTGTGGTTCCTCAGATCAATTTCATTTCCTTGTATTTATTTGACGGCCTCCGACCAAAGAAATGACATTAATGTTTATTGGACACTGTATAAAACAAATTTAAAACAAATTTTATATATTTTGTACAGCAAAGAAATATTTTGATATAATAATTTATACAATAACAGGTAACACATTTGTGTAAAAAGAATCTATCTAAATAAATAAAACTTAAATTCTGATCGTCGGTAAGCGCATCGTTTGATTATGGTTGAACCGATTTGGATTTTTTTTAATTTTCGTAGTAGCCTAAATAAGATTTTTAGACAAAGAAAAATAGGAAATGTTACCAGAAAAATTTAAAAATTCGGTAAAAATTCCAAGGTGTTCTATTGATATAGGTGTTCTTCATGAACTTAGACCAAAAGAAATGGAAATGTTATTTGGAACAAAACTCAGATGGAGATAACAAAAGTTATTTTCTCAATTCCTGGATTCCTGGACAACTGAGTTAGGTTCAAGAAAATTGTTGTTTGAGGTTTTTGTTGCATATAAAGAGATCTTTATTTCCGCTGTAATTTTGAAAAGCACTCTTGAAAAATCGTCCTCTTGAAGAGTGAAATGTGAGTGAAAGTTTGCGTAAGGCCGCTATTTAAAAGGCCGGCAACGCACAAGTGACTCCACAATGGTTGCGAGTGTCCATGCGCAACAACCTACTCTCCGATGGCCCGCATGCTCATTTGCCTCTTATAAAACCTATAAAAAAAATAAGCTTTCCAACCGCTGAAAGCAATATTTTAAGGCTTATAAGTATAAAAACAAATGATTCGATACAACGTGTCAAAAACGAGGCCATATCGGAATCGATAATGTGATCGGGGTAGAAATCAATAGTAAAATGAAGATCGTAATCGAAAGCAGGCCCACGGCCGGAACCGGAAAAAGAAGCGAAATGAGGGTGGAAATTTAAAGCAGAACCGGCATTGAAAGCAAAATCAGGACTTAATCGCAATCTAAAGCTGAACGGATTTGGAAGTCGGAACGAAGCGGGAATCGCAAATGATAGTGAAACCGGAATTGAAATCGGGAACAGGACCGAGGTCGCGATCGTGAGTGACAGACAGACCGTTCCGTATCAAAGATAAATGAATTTTATTCTATGCCCACAAGGGTGAAGCCGTATGCGAAAGTGAGTACGTATTAATTTTTAAAGCACAACAAAAATGTTTTATTATAGAAAGAAGCATCGAGAATACTCCCCGACTATGGTGGTACACATATAATCAATGTATGCCATTCCCCAAATGCCAACTTCCATCGATTTCCGTTAAAAGCTTTTACGGGCCACAGACGGCAAAAACAAACGCAAAAGTTTATAGCTGTTATCTGAGCAAAATGTGTTGCGGTAGTTTATATTTCGATACAAAAAGGTGTTTTAGGATAAAAAAATACAACCGTAATTATGTTTTATTTATTGATAACGCTTTAACTTAATATTCATGGAATATTGCGTTTATTACAAAATAAATTATTGTGTACAGCATATTTTATGCGAGTTAATATTATAAGGGAACTGAATTAATTTTATACAAAAAAACATTTAAACAAATATATAAAACGAAATAATACTTTCCGTACAGCATATGTGTTAGGTGTTTTATCAATTTTCTCTTCACTGAAATGCCTAAAATATGCCTAGAAAGTTGATATATAGTAAGGACAAACCGAAACGATGCCTATCGCAAGGATTTGGAGAGTTCAATTCCAATCGTACATTTCAACTGATTGTGGCAACCGACGCTAAATTAAGGGCTATTCATTTTACCAGTGTGTTAGTGTACGTCTGTGTGATGTACGGGAATGCTTTAGCTATTGTTTCTACTTTTTCTTTATTGAATATTTTACAAAAAATTAAAACATCAGACTTTATTAAAAAAAAAGGTCACAGCATTGAATGGGAGGTAACCTGATAAGATTTTTAAAACTATTTAGGGTTTTTATTCTAACCATTGAATTGAATTTTTATGCTCAGCACAAGGACCGTACACTTTTATTATTTTGATGTATACTTTTAAAATTAGAGCTAAAATAACGAAGTTATTCCAATAGATTTGTTGGAAATGCATCACGAAAACTAATTCTTTATTACACACCAAAATGATTAATACAAAAATAGAAGTTGACATAGGAAAAACAAATTATGGCAAAATGAGAAATTAAGTCATAAACGAAAGACCCAAGTTTTATTTTTCACTGATAAATAATTACGTAAATAGATACATTTTGAATTTTAAAGCCACAGGTTTCATTTATTTTGGTGACGTCAGATTGTTTTCTGACGTTAAATACTTAATACATTCACATCTGTGTAGTTCGCTTTAAGACATTTCCATCAGAACAAGGTAAGAACTTATTTTGTTGTCCTATTGTAATACTGTTCGCTGTTTCAGCTAAATTGATTAAAAATTTTTGCAAGAGAAATTTAGAATTAATAATTTAAACGTAATTCCAAAATGTTAAGTTTTATACACAACTGAAACAAGATCTTGAAACATAGAATAGTGTCAAAATATATATCATTAACGTCTTAACAATGAGATAAACAAAATTCAAATGCAAGAAAACCCTCTAACAATTCATTAACAGTCAAACACGTCGCGTCAACAACAGGAGACGGAAACAAAAGCGAATTACATTTATCCGCATGCAGTGAGAAAATTAAGCTTTCATTCATACCCGCGAAATTAATGTGCTGGTAAAATTGTAGCCGTTTTACAGCCGACGGCCTCTGCATTAGTATCCGCCTCCGCGAATAATCTCCAGGGGGCGTAGCTGAGAATAAGGCCGGCGTGAGCGAGAAATCAAATGAAAACGTTAAGAAATCAAAGCTTTTTATATGTTCGACACAAAAGAAAACTTCTGTAAGTTCTCTACAGTGCCGCGTATAGGCTACGGTCACTGGGAGTATATTGAATGTCGTGCGACAATTTGGTTTTTACACCACAACGCCATAGTCTATCATTGATCCGACCCCCGGTCGGGCGTATTGGGGTTCGGTGCTCCGGTCGGTTCAGAACGGAGAGATAGACGTCTGCAGGGATGGGTTTCGCCGAATACTGTATTAATGGGCACTACCAATCACAAACGTCGTACATTCAATCACTTAATACACAAATTATGTATGTACACTGTTTCGCTCGACGATTAATGGCACATTCCGAATGGAATTCCGTATGTGTGATTACGTCACAATTCACTCGCGACAAGTGGGATGCGACACGCGCGTCGTTACGCAGAAGGTCGGGTGCGTTGCTGCGGGGATGCTGATTTCAGCTCATTCACCCGGCCCTTCGTCCGGCCGAGAGGTTCTCGAACCTTTTGGAGAAACAAGTATTTAGATGACTAGGATATAGGCTGAGGTAAAGTTTATGTGTGTTTGACGATGATTTGGTTAAATGAAACATTTTTATAATCAAATGATAATGTGCGATGTTAAACATGCGTCAGTCACACTGGCTTCGAAATAATAGAACCTCAACTGTAACATCGAAAATAAAATTAAAAGCGTGTAATGCGTATCACATCATATTCTTCGATGGTATTCAAGTCTTTGTGCCGTCAGAAATTTCTTCATATGCAACCAAAGTGAAAATAGTAAAACTGGTTGAAAAAAAAAGCAAAGTTATAAGCGATCAGATATTATTTACTATTTTGTCATTATAAATCAGAGTTTAATTGGTATTTTATATATAGCACTTATAGAAATGGGCGTTATAGCCAAATAGTAACTTTTTTTAATTTGTAACTCAAAACATTTAAATTGTTATATCTGTAATAAATTAAAAATAGTTTAATTCTCTCTTTCATCTAAAAAAGGCGAAATCAAAACCCAAACCGGTGCTGTACTCGGAACCAAAATGGAGAGCGAGCTAAGAACGGGATAAAACCGTATTGATATAATAAAACGAAAAACTTTAGCCGATACCCACGCGGGCGAATTTGACAATATCCTTACCGTGCTTTATAAATTGCCAATTAATAAAAATCGTACTAGCTCTATCGTAGATGTTAAATATCTTAGATCACTCCTTCAAACCCTAAATCACTGAATCCCGTAGCATATCTAATTATCGTTTTCACCTCGTGGTAATAATCATTCCCATCTCTTCCATAAGGGTACTCGGGGCACAAGCTCCATAGGACCGTGGGCCCCAAAACGCCGACGCCGTCGTTGAACTTGCACGTAAAATTACATTCTGTTTTCATTCACGTGTTATTTGTCTTTTCAAAAGCGTCCCAAACTCTTGTGCACTCAAAAGCCAGAATGTTCTGTGTGTCCGAAGGCTCCGGCTTTATGCGCGTCCAAGGACCCCGGTTCTGTGCTCAAAAACCCCGACTTTGTGCGCCCAGCGACCCAGCCTCCGTGTGCCCGAAGTCCTCTGAACGACTAAAAACGATTCTGATAAATATATCCCGTTTCTAGTAGTTATTTAAAAAAAAACACGCCAAATACATGACTCCATTTGTTCCATACGAAACACAGACGTAAATACCGCAACATGAAATAATGAGGAGCAATTTAGATTTCCTGCGGGAATAACGCGGCGAATTCGCGGAGGTTTATTGATTTCATTTCATTACCTACAGAAATCAAATCACGGCTCGAGGGCGTACTCTTCGTTCCGAGAATTTGTATCGAATATCAACCAGAGGTGCGCCGGAATCAGCTGCCAGTAAAGGTGGCCTAAGACTGTTGATAACTTTTAATATCTTTCGTTACGAATTTCACGAACAAAAGTCGCGTGTACAGGAGCTAAAAGTCGTAAGCGACATTGGTATACGTATAAAATTAAACCGTTTATGGTGATTATAGCGGATTCGAGTCCTTATTTACGAGCGAATCGATCAATGATATGTAGGTCGAATTTAATCAGTCGCTTCGAGAGCACGTTAAGCTGTCGACCTGAGGTATTATCTCGGTATCGGTGACTACACAGTGACCCTTAACTCGCACTGGGCAAACGTAGAACGTGGAATGTCTTCGATATAACATAAAAATGAATTTATGCACAAAGACAACAAAACTGATATGTTTATTTTTTATTTAAATTATTGCCAGTATTTTTAGCGTATTGCCTATTTGTGTACATATATAATATAAGCGGACATATAAACATCAAATTGTAACCATTTTTTTTATTTTACTAAATGCCTAATCACATTTAATGAAGGCCAACTTTTAAACAAGCCGAGCTGGCGAGCTTGCATGAAACAGATGATGGATGACACGAAGCAAGAGAGATAAGGTAGATAATACAATTTGAAAATCTTTGGTCTCTGTGCCTACTCTTCTGAGAAATAGGCGTGAGTTTATAATTTATTATATATGTGACTAATTGTTATAATAATTCCAATCACTTCATCAATTTCATTTCATCGTATTAGTTGTATGTCATTGAAACCGACGTGAACTAAATTCCCTGAGCGTCGTTTCTCAAAAAATCGACCCGAGCTCGGAAATTTTAGAAATATTTGTAGTCTCATCGATTTGATTCTATCATTTCTATAACTTTATTTGGATGATGTAAAATAAGAAATCATAAATGCTGCTCAACATTCTGTTCGGGAGAACCGTTAATTCATTCAGGAGGGCCTGTATTGGGAATATCGTTATGCACTCGTCTAACTCGTGACTGTCTTACTTCGACTGCTCTTAGACAATCAATAGGAAAGTTCGTCAAAGTAATTTGTTGTCGGGTGGGAGTTTTAACGATGCAAACGGGAGAGGGTGGAAGCGAAAAGCTCGGCCGGGCTCCCGGGGCGCGTTCAAACACTAGTCAGCATATTTTAATGGAGCACTGCTCTGAAACGACCCGTGCTTATGATGCTCGCGCCCGCAATAGTATCTCTCGTACGGGAGAATTCATTTACAATGGGCTTTGTGTGCGATATCTGTTTGTAATTATATTAAAATCGAAGTTTTATAGTATTTTTATCGAAATTTATAATAAAATAATGCAAAATTAGTATATTTAGAAACCAGTAAATATTTTACATTTGGGAGCGGAAGAGAATAAAGAGAATAATATAACATGCTTTATTTTGACAATAAAATTGGATTTGACGAAAAATAACGGATTGTTAGAATGCAAAAAATTGGTTTGTTTCTAATTGAAGTCAATTTATTTTTACCGTTTTAGTTGTTTTTCAATAACATAAAATTGTTTAAAAAAAGTAAGTTTTTTAATTTTAAAAATATAAAAATTCATTTTTAAAATTTATTTATTTTATAAAAGACACATCTTATGTTCTTTCCTGTACTTTTGGCGACTTAAATAAAAACATGTATAAGTAAAAATTATAACATTATAACATGTATAAGTATAAATAAAAACATTATAAGTAAAAATATCGTTTTGTTTCGTCGAAATAAAGATCTTTTTATTAAGTTGAAATCTTCTCCAGGTTTCAAAATGTAAAATTAGAATTACTAATGCATACTTCCAAAATCACATTAAATAAAAAAAGAATTATGAAGATACTAAGTGAAAATTTTGCGGAATATCGCTCTAATGTCACGATCACTGTAAAAAAAATCAAAGATATCATTCTCCTAATATTTTAATTTATTGAACTTAATCTGTACGACTTTAAATCCAATATAGTGAAAGTTTAGGCCAGTCGTGGGAACGAATTAAATGCAATGACATAATTTGAATAACACCAAGCAGATTCGTGATCTTTCACACATTATCCTTCCACGCGTTAATTCATGTAAATTACGAGTCCCCCGGCTGCGGTCGAGGTAAAGTTAGGCGGTCCACCGCGACATTTAGAGCTATATATTATTCATGCAGTCAGACGCGCGCGCACATCTATCCGTCTGACAACCGCTAAGACGAGCGCATACCCTTTCAACGCATTTCGCGCAAACCCCTGAGGCGTCAGGCGAAAACCCGTCGCTTAAAGCTAAATATGATTTTGATTACGAAATGCCCACATATATACATCTGATAATGAATTATATACTTTTTGTATTTTTCAGAATAAATTATATAAATAGCCTGTTATATATTTAATCTATTGCTTGAATAGGGGCCATGATTTTTCACTGAACAATGAGCCTGAAAAAAAAAAGTGAATCTTTACTATGCACATACCCTTTTATATCAGATCGGAAGCGAGAAAAAATAAAATCGAAATAAGAGATAGCGAATTTATTTGTGACGCAGCTGCTAGAAAAAATTTATATAAGAAGTTAATACATTTTAAGTTGAATGTTTTATACAGTAGACCATCAAATTTTCCACACATCCAAAAAAACAACAAATGTATTCAAACTACATTATCGCAAAAATACGAGTTTTGAAAATTCGATTACACATATTAGTATTTCGGATATTTTTGATTTTTCAGTACAGAAACAGCAACAAAACATAAGGCTGATGTATGTTCAGATGAATGAAGCCGTTAAAAAAACTAGTATTACACGACATTTCATAACTGTTAAATATTAAATTTCAGAGAAAATTAATCCGCCGTAGTCATTTTACCAATAAAGTCGCTACCGTTTTTTTTTCCAAGTTACAATACCTATTAGTGATAACGTTAGTTTTCTTCTGCCCCGAAGCGAATGAAAAGCAAATTATGCCCATTCAAACGGATTTTTGTAATAACTTCGTCGCTCATAGAATGAAAGAAAAGTCTTTTGTTTGAAATGGAATTATTTTCTTCGAAATTCTGACCTTTCAGGATTTCGTTCTGGCGGTGGGCAGATGTCTTGCGCATTCAAGTTATACAATGAATGTTCCCCGACTTAAGCTTACGTTTTATGAAGGCTAGATTAATTCATTTTGACGATATTACTAAATCATTCCTTTGCATGATTTCATATTTACCCTGTTCATGGTTTATTTTATGCAGCTATCAGATGATTTTATTTTTCGTAAACACACAATTGCGCTATCCTCGAGGTAGACATTTTATGTAATATGGCAAACATAAACAAACTAGATCCGGAAATCGATAATCCCAGTAGATTTATTTCAAATAAGCTGCCTACCAAAAACCGAACCGTAGAGATTTCAACTCTAAAGCAAAGCTTTTACCGCAAGGACAAGCGGGTGTGGTGAATGGGCGGACGGTGGATAAACAATATTCCTTGAAGACCCGTTACTTTGCGTGAATTCGTGGAATTATGTTAATTTATGGTTTCGGATGAAGCTCAAATCGCTTTAAATGAAGATTTAATACTGCGATAATGACAATCATTACACGGAAGTAAAATAAACCCTTTAATGAAATTATAAGCCGTTTGAGAGTGAAGCTAATATGTGAAATAATTCGAGTTTAACTCGGGAAGGAATTGCATAATATTATAAAGTGAACCATGTTTAAGGGTCTAACGCGTTCAATGTGTAGGTAAATTATAGATCTCACAAAATAACACGATGTGGTAAATTCTCATTTATGTGGTTCTAAGCTTTATGTTACAGACTAAGTATCTTTACTTATTAGATTAGGAATAAAACAAAATACGTATTTTTTTTTTTTACTTTTTTACACGTATATATTTTATAATCTGCCGCACATGTACCTAAGCTCTTATTATTATAATGACAGCAAAGCCTTAAGCTATTGCACAGTTAATGTCTGTACTCGTGACAATTTCATAATTTTTTATGCCAAGAGAAGGTAAAAAGTACAGAAAGAAACAAGTTTTTTTTTATGTATAAGTAAGTTTGAACATCTTTTAATCATGGAAACGTATTTATTTCTCGCTTTAATCACTCGGTCGCACAATCACAAGATTCTCTTTGCTATTGAAACTTTTAAAGGTAAAACTAAGATTTTTGTTTGCCGTTTGCTATCAATCAAACAGAAGAGTCATCGACAGAAAGAAAACGATTGTATTCAAACTAGATTATCACAAAAATACGAGTTTTGAAAATTCGATTACACATATTAACATTTCGGAAATTTTTGATTTTTCAGTACAGAAATAGCAACAAAACTATTATATGAGTGTTAACAGACAGTATGATTATATTTATTATTTTCCTTCGTTCATGTTTGAAGAATTTCTATTAATATACATTATCAATCAAAATTTGTGTATGCATCTGAAGTATATATAAAATCAAAAGTATCAAAAACAACTAAAAAGATAAAAATAGAAAGAAGGTAACAAAAATAATATTTTAGATATTTTTTTTTTATATTATGCCTAATACATAATTATAGCAATTTTTTATTTGTCTATCTGTATAACTGGCACTTTAAAAGAAAAGTGACAGTTAATTGCGCACGTTTGCTAAAACTGCATTAGAATAAAGAAGATCTATATTCTATTGCGGTAAGTCGGACGTTAGTTCCACATTTAGATTGTCTCATTATGTACTCATGGCAGCATTCTTGTAAAGCAGATTCGATATTATAGAGTTATTATCTTATAGGATTATATCATTTTGGTGTGGTTGATTGTTTATTCGTCGTCAATCATTTTTTTTTTTGCTGTCGTATGTGGTGCTTTTGACATCCAAATACATTTTTCCAAGCGTCACCTGAATTATATTAAACACATTCGCGCGCGTCGCCAGTGGAATGTCTAATATAGTTTTAATATTCATGTCTGCAACGCAATAATCACGAACTGTTTCATTTAATAGATATCATAACACGCCGAAAATCATCAAAATTGATCTTCCGACGTTAATTAGAATACGAATTCTTCACATAGGACGTCCTTTAAATTGAATTAAACTTATTAAAATTCTAGAAAATGTTATTAATATAAATTCAATCTTGAGTCTCTCCATTTGGCGACGATGAAAAAAAAATTAGACGACACTAACCGCAGTAGGTAGTTTTAGTCGGAGGCAACTCTTTAATGTCTACTACGCATCGCCACCGTAAAGGTTAAAACTACGGCCACAAAGGGAATCACTCCTTTTATGCGCCCACATTCAAAATAAAACGGCCCGGGCACGAACAACATGACGCTAATTAAATTATCCCCTTTTACTCGTTCTGAAGCTTTTAATATTTTTCGTACGAGCTTTGCTTTTATAACTCGACGCATGAAGTAACAGACAATTTATTAATACCGACGGACGGCATGCGCGAAAACGTATAAACAACCTCCTTATCGATACGTTACGTTATTGCTTATTAAATTAATAGAAATATCGATTAGTATTCAGATTGGTTTTAGGGCAGAAAGAATTTCACCCTTATTGACGTGACAACGTCTTAAATTAGGTTGCGGCTGGGAGTCACTTATGAAAAAGTGTAACGCTCGGTAACGTAACGATGAGTCACCGAACGAGAGAGAGGCCCGCCGAATGCCTTGCGTCTCTCTCCCACTCAACTATGATCGGTCTGCCGCGCGCGCAGCTAGAGAATTAGTGCCTAGCTTGCAAATGTATTGCAAGTTATTGTATGTATATTTGTATATAAATACGTATGTATGTGTAAAGGTAAAATAAAATTTTGTTAATATGAAATTCAGTGCGAGATTCTTTGTATAAATTAATGTTTTAAATATAATTCTTTGTATAAATAAATGTTTTAAATTGTTACTATTATTTCATCCTTCTTCCTACTATACGAATGAATATTCACATTAAAATGATTTTACCATTCAAAGTCGTTGTCACGTAAAACTTTCGCCCGTATACCGACTTTACAGGCAACCAAATTTTTTTTACGAAAGGGAACATGAGCTCGTTTCAATCGATCCCAACCACCGTTACTGCGTGGCGATGCGGACTATCCGATTCCAATATCGATATCATTCAAGCGTTAACGCTTGTAGAAATAGTGACGGTTGCGGACGTTCAATACATATTTAAGCTAGCGGTTACATTTTCTGTAATAAGTCAAATGTTTCTCATAGTTTTTCGTCGTGTAGTCAATATCATTTTATTTATTATTCAAAAATTTCCTGCGAGCACAAGGAAAATAGATGAGTCCGCGACAAATGCTTCTCTACAATTTCTCGGTTTATGTTCTACCAGCTTTTGCTTGCGGCTCCGCCCGCATTGACATATAAGTAATTTCTCATTTTCTACACCGAGTAATCCCGCTATCATTGACACCAATTCCGATCTTGTAATTAACTTAATTTCCGATTTAATTTACGATTAATTTAATTTCCAATTAGGTCTTGATATCTATACGAATCCCGCGTCCCTTTGTTTTCCAATCCCGTCATCGCCCTTAATTCCATTATCAAACCAGCTTTCGATATCGATTCGCGTTTCTCGTCAATTATTGCACAAATAATTGCACCTCCCACGCACTAGTGGGAGGTATAAAATATCATGCATATGATCTAAAAAATATTGAAATCCATTTATCAACCAAACACCGTCATACAGTATCACACATTTGTGATATCGTAATAATAGGATGTAGGTATGATGAAAGACGCAGTATAAAAACCCTATCACTAGTTCTTATTAAGACTCTCTTATTATTAATTACACGGTTACAATCGGATTGTTGAAATTCTCTCTTTCGCTTTCGCTTTATCTCACCCTTTCACATGATATCTTCTTCTTCTCCTCTCCTTTTCAATCCTCATCGACCATTCTAACACCGCACCGTCATTCAGCAAAGCAAACAATGTGCGGGGTCGAGAAAATAAAATGAAATTGATGATTTTGAAATCTTCTAGTTATAACGAATTATACAAATAAATATTAAAAAATTAGGAGCTCTGTCTGCTTATATTTTACGTGACGATGTATTCTATAAATTTTATAAAGTTCATAAAAACTGGTTGTTATTGTCAAGATACAAGCATTCAAAAAGATGAACAAATAGTAACATGTATATTACGAAATAGTGTATTCTACTGATATAATTCAAAATCAGTTTAACTATTGCTAAGCTATGAAAAAATACAAACAAACAGACTAACAGACAATCAAAAAGTAGCTCTGTGTGTATATAACCATGGAACTATTGAATATGGCAGCTGGCAGGTTACATTGATTATGGTTTTATTAAACGTGTTGCTTAAAGAAATAACATTATACGCCTTTGATCGCGTCCAACTGCGAAAATTAAATGCATATATTCATAATATATGTACTTATCTCTATGATAGATTTGGAAAAAGTAAGCCATGACAAACCGATAGACAGACAGAATTGACCAGATAAGGGTTCCATTTTTTCATTAGTTGTATAGAGCGTTAAAAACGCTTTGAAATTAAAAAAATCGACTTCTATTGTATTCCGTTCTATTTACTTATATGTGAAAGTGTATTTGTTATACGCAGATCACTCAGAGGCCAAAATAACAACATGATACATTTGGAGGCTCAAAAACGAATTGTTTGCGGACGACGAATTTTGCGGTGTCTGCAAAGGGGCCTTTCAGATAACGTCACTCACACTCGGCATCGTATTAATTTTATGGCTGGTGAAAAAAACTTTACATGTGTACAGGAAATTTGTGATATTTTTTTCGGAATTAAAAAATACTATTTTGTTGATACATTAATATCAGAAGCAATGTTTGGTGAGAGATATCAAATTTCTGCATGGAACAAAATTTATAATTGTTATGAAATTTCGTTCATAATATTTTTTGATGATGACTATATACCGCTTAACAAAATCATTTTTTTTTATTTACTAAAATTTCTTACAACGTATGTTCATTTTCCATCGACTTTTCGAATATGTTGCCAGGAGTTATAAATTTAATAACTGTCGCATCTCAACACGCCGGCGTGGGAGAACGAGGCGTTTGCGCTCACATGCCTACAAAACCGTCCTCATCTCTATCAACCAAACCACAACCCTTTCGCGACCCGAATCTCAACCCTTTAAGGTAATTCATAATGCGGTCACACGGTAGCTCGGGTGTTTGTTAATTTATTAGAGACGCCCGCGTCCGGTCACGTAATTTCGTTACGACTGGCCGACACGCGACACTTTACTGCTAACCGCCTCATAAGCAGAAGGGCTCTCGAGTCTACAGTTTTTCTTTTTTTTTTCAAATGCCGGCCCAAATAAATTACTCTCGAAAGGGTTTTACATGAACTATCTACACCGTATTAAAAATAAAAGATTGTCATTAGTCGGTTTGAGCATACGTTGTACTATGAGTAAGGTTATTTTTGTGTAAATGAACTGTATTATGAAATTTCCCAATTGACTATGGAAAGGGGGTATTTATAATGTGCTTATTCCTTTCTAAAAGGCCAGCAACGCACTATAGACTCCCTTGGATTTATGGGTGTTTAACGGTCGGCGTCAGCGATCAACTTACTCTTTGGTAGTACTCGTACGTATGCGCCCTTACCTTTAGAATATGCTTTAAAAACACTCAGTTAGATTTCAGATTTTGATAATAACATGCAAAGATGAATTAAGTAAATATAAACTTGTTTACATATTTTTATTCAACGATCTGAAATTTAATAAGAAAAATAATAAAGAAACAGTATCACACACATTATATTTAAGTTTCTCTCATTCTCACTTTACAATCAACATTTGAAGTACTAATTTGCTGTTTCTTACAGTAAATTTGAAACAAAAACTATGTTGTATTAAATTTAATCACCTCACCGCTAAGGCACACCATCCCACAATTTTTTTGTTTCAGACTTATTTTCGTGAGCGTGTGGACATTGGGTGAATTCTTTTTTTCTTCTTTTATTTCGACCAACACGCACAATTGCCTTACGTAACTTTTGCATCTACGTCTATAGATATCGTTTTAAGTTAGCACAATCAAACCGAATATCCCAGTCTCGTTCTCGATTAATTAATGCTGAATTAATTTAAAACTGATCCTATTGCTATAACTGTTTTATTCAAAAGGTTGTTTGGATTTCCGCTATCCAATTTTATGTATTTAAATGTATTTTTACGGTTCCGTATCTAAAGGGGGCCAACGTGACGCTATTACTGAAGTTCCGCCGTTCGTCCACCCGTCACAGGGCTGTATCTTTTGAACCATAGTATGTTGACACTCAAAATTTTCACAGAGTATCTATTGACATGGCCGCTATAGCAATAAATAATAAAAATTAAATAAATTTCAAAACTATAGGGATGCCCATATAAGAAACGCGATTTTTTCGGCGTTTTTTTGCCCAATTTTAATTATTAGGATACATACAAATATCAAATTACCATAGCTATAATGGATAGTTTTATGTAATTAAAAAGTTATAAATCCCGGCCAAGTGCAAGTCGGACTTACGTTAATATGTCCATGCGCCTACTTCTTAAAATATCTTTAGGAAATGTCACATTGCTAAAGCAACTCTCTTGTATTTTACTAAACCATTTTTAAAACATACGTAGGGTTAAATATTATACGGTGGTCCAGAATCCTTTGTGTGAGTCTTTGATTTGCACTTGGCTGGTTTTTTTTTTTTTGCAAGACCGAATTAACTTCACAGCAGTGATTAAAAGAAAAACTGACTACTGAGTTACTAGTTTTAATGGGCAAATAAATTTGATGAATATGCATATAGAATTCAAAGATGATTGGATGTGTTATTTAAGCGAACACCGAACAAAGCCTTTGAAGACTCCCTTTGTTCTGCATATTTAGATAAAATAAAACGCTTTTTGCTTATTCCGATTCTACACAACATCCAAGAATAACAAAGGAAATTTAAGCAGCGTTATTATTTTTACCACAATTTCCGTACTTGATAACAATTAAATACGGAATCGCGCATTTTCCACAAAAGGGAGGCCCCTTTTATCCAAAATACATCGGTGTACAATTTTATAATACGTTATGCGGGGCATAAACGCAAATTGAATAAATCGAAAGTTTCGCCCGAGTCACACCAGACCGCCGGACGAGATCTGAATCGGACATCTCAATATTGAATACGTTATTCGTGGTCTTATAGTGCTCACATCATTTATGTTAATAGCAAATAAAATAACGAAAGGAGTGTCACATCTAAGGGTCTGTCGCTAACTGCGCTCACAAGCCAAAAATACTTTTTAAAGTACAGAATAAATGCCTTAAAAAATGTGTATTCGAGAATAATATTTTAAACGCAGACAATCTCTTTGTCGTGCCCTCCGCCGTCCCATCCGACGTCGCTTCCCATGCATGTTTATTTTAAAGGAATTTATTTTTGGGGTGGAATTTTCGAAAAACAATAAATCTTGTTTACGTCAGACGCGATATATTTATATATTACAAACATTCTGGGCGGCCAGTCGGCGAGTATAAGTAGAGAAGTATGGGCGCGGACGAGTTGACTTACATTTATGTGATCAGTGCGTTCACAAGCGAAATGCGATCAACTACAAGCGATCAAAGGGTACCGTAGCGATTTAACGTAACTCCGAGTTTTGGAATATACGCCTTTCCTTTTTTTGCGCTTATTCTTTTCGTCCGATCTCAATCCTCGAACTCCCGATAAGGTTTTTACGTAAGAGTACTATTTAATTCACAGAACTTAACTGAATATGTACACATACGAACTTACATATAAATATTTTCTTCTTTACGATTTGAAGAGAAGAAATAAACATTTGTAATGTCCATCAGTTTCGTTAGAGCTTTATTTATCTAAAATGTTTAAATCTTGTGCCGTTCAATTGCAAATGATAAAAATCAACAAGGCACGAAACATATTTGCGTAGTTAACGTTGTATGATGTTCATTTATTAGATTTAAAAAAATGGGAAAACGATATATTTCCTTCATCTGTCGCCTCAGCTCTTTATCTAAAAAAAGCAATTTAATATGCAACGCTTAGTAATACAGTCTAGACGTTAGTAACTATAATAAATCACTCAGGTATGAAAAGCGTCGAAATTCGACTGAGTTCAACGACATAGTGCCACTTGAATATTTTAAAAAACGTAATTTGTTCGCGACGGAAACGTTCCTGTGCACCCCAACTTACACACGGCGTGAACATATTCACTAAATTATTTTCAGTCCTATAATTTGTATATACGAGTTTTGAACTCATAATTTGTATGTAGAAAACATCACTTTTTTTTTCAGTGCAATTTTAGTCAAATGTACATAATAAGATAGTTTTGTACATGTAGGTTTTATTTGTAAATAAAAATATGAGTTTGTATGAGTTTTACATCCGAAATGCATCGAGCGCGTATGCAGTTTAGTACCACGGTAATCCTTCAGAGGGCCGATCACGTGACATAGATATCGGCGGCCCTACACCGCTGATGGTAATCGTTCAGGGCTGCCAGATATCGTCGCCCGTTACGGTACAGTCCGACATCGATGTGAGAAAATAGTATAACTGTTCCGACAGTACGGCTTCCGAACGAGGACAGATTTTGAGATTCGGGCTGCTTCGATTCGATTGTTCTATATTCGACCCGTATAATTGGTTGCTCTCTGAATGATGGAAATTGCAAAAAAATAGTATAAGAATGCAGCTGTATGCTGCATTAAGCCTGTACTGCCCCAGTACTGCACTTAGTCTACTACAGTACATAGCATACGTGTCGGTATATCGGAAGTGAAGCTCTGCACCTCTATAGGCACTTAGTGTTCAGAGATATTATTTCGACGACCTAAGTTGGCAAGGCGTTGCTCCTGCGAAATAGTCAGCCGATCAGCAAAAACAAAATCGGGCCGTTAAGCGTTCTATGCACGCGCGCCCGGTCCGTCACATAATTATTGATAATCGAAAAACAATAAAGTCCTGATAGAAAATCATCAAAAAAACCATTTGCGGTATTTATACAGAAGGTATATGGAAGAAATTTAATTATTGATGTAAATAATAATATTATAAGCCTATATTCCGCGCGTCAGATGTTTCCCGCGGTTCTAATATCCCGGCAGACAATTAAAAGTACCTTTAGAGTGAGTGTGATGTATGATACGCGAGCAGACTCATGTATCATCATACATCGCACTCATTCCAACACCTGTTAAATCTTAATGCAATTTAATATATTAGTACTGGTAGAATAATGTTTTGTTATGCAATCATAGATACTTGCTGTTGTAAAAGGATTAGTTTTTGAGCTCTGAAGTAATTTAAAATGCAAAAATTGTATTTTAAAAAATTGAGCGTCGAAATTTGATACTATCGAAAAAACATACGTTAGATATTAAAAAAACCGATCAAGTGCGAGGTGCAATCGCGTATAGAACTTATTACTAGTTGGGCGACCGAGCTTTGCTCGGATCATTTTTTGGATACACTAAGTGTATAAAACACTGTTAACATACCAAGTTGTAAAACTAACGTCACTTCATTTCGCTGATTAAAAAACAGTCCATTATCACCAGTAAAATATCAAGTGTCGTAATATTAAAATTATAAAATATGGTTGTCTGAGGCGATTTTAATGTTTCCAAAATATTTTTTAATTATTTCTGTGCAATTTGTAATATTCGACATATTTTACTACTTCTTAGTGCTACTAATGAGATCGTATTGAGATCTAATTGAGATCGTAGTTTTGTCTTTTAACACAAGATGGCACTCGTTTCCCATTGAATGGACCACAACTAACGACTGACACATTTTCAAATTAATATTCCAAAAACAACCATGAAAATATAAAATAACTAATATAGAGGTTATTTTTGATAAAATTAATTTAAAAAAAAGCAACCGGGAAGTGGATCAAATTTAACTTGCAAGATAAAAATGCTTGTCATAATAATAAAAAAAAATTAAAAAAGCGTGATAAGAAAAAGAAATTAAAAGAATCAAGATGCAGCCCAGGCTCGAACTCTGGTTCTTCTGCATAGAAAGCATACGTGATAGCCGCTGCTCCACGGCAACTGTGAAGCCCGCGGCGAAATATCTGTATATTTAGTAAGTAAGCATTCATATCCCAGTTTTAAATTTTTTTCTTGGAAAATCGCGTTTTCCCGGGAAAAATATCTACGTTGATAAACTTGAAACACTAAACTTTATCTAAATAAAATTTTTCATGAAAATCGTTAGAGCCGTTTCCGAGATAGCTGCTATATATAAACAAACAAATATACAAGAATTGCTCGTTTAAAGGTATTAGATAGATAGATAAAGAGTCGCATTAGTCATCGATATTTAAAAAAACCGACAAGAGCATTTCGGACCAAGCTTAGTTTAGGGTTCCGTACCTATTACGACAAAGAAATGCACTACATATGAAAAAAACTACGTTGTTACACTTTTTTTCATGTTTCCTGTACAGAATAGGTATAAGCATTTTAGTCGTGTATAACTAGAAAAGAAAGTAGATAATGTCAACTATTACTCTTTAACTAGTGTAAACTAAAGTGCGTGTCCGGCAAAAGAGCGTGTCTTCAAAGCTCTTACAACCTTTTGATCAGAAGCGCAATTTTTTCGTGATAACACAAAAACAGTAGATTGGATTGCGTTCAAGATAATTTCGTTAAAATTATTTGTTAAGCGTTACTTTAGGTTTTTTTTTATATTTCTCGGTTTAAAAAATAGATGGAGGGGACACAATTTATTCTAAATTTGGAGCGATGATATTCACTTGATAATAAAAATTGCTTAAAAACCCTAAAGTGTTTTTAACAGAACCATCAAAATATGCGCCACGCGTTGATTTTTGCTGAAATAGTTTTTTTTTCAGCTTCTGTTACGTGTATGGAGTGACCTCCTAGAAATATTTATTTTTGTAATTCCAATACCAAACTAAGTAGGGGCCTTTACAAGACACCTATACTCGCAACTTTCATCAATATACATCTTATAGCTTTTTTAGTAAAATACATGGTGGACGGACATGATGAAACTATAAGGGTTCTGTTTTTGCCATTTCGGCTACGGATTCCTAAAAATATATTTACTCTTCACAACTATTTTACGTTCCTTGTTAGAATTGAAATGTTTAATGTTCTCGTTTAGAATTTTCCTGTAAATTATTAATAAAGTCCTGTACATTTTGTTTTTATTTTTTAAATTTGAAGCTAAATAATTTAAAAAAATTTCCGGTTTGGATTGCAATCTGTCAACATTCAGATCGTTGTGTATCGCGAAAAGAACTCGATTTTTATGCATAAAGTGACAATAAGTGTTCTAATATAAATAATTCGTTCAAACACCAATAAATGAAAATTCTGAAAATAAAAACTTTGTGCAAACTTAAAGTTTCATGCGTAAAAGTGCAATCAAAATCCAATAAATTTTGTGAACATGACCTAAAAGAAGAACTCCATTATTTAAAGCACATGTTACCAACATAAGATATTTGATGCCAACTTACCAAAACCAAGAAAGAACAAGTGCTAACAATATTCAAATCTTACATCAAGCGACATTGAGAGCTGCCATTATATGAAACTAAACTTACTAAAAATAAAGATGGACAAGAAATTGCGTGTCAAACTAAGCCATAAAATATCAAATTCACAGATAAGAAAGAAAACTAAGATTATTGACATATTAAATTCAATAGACCATCTGAATGGGGTTGGACAGGATACATGCTTCAATGCCCAACAAACAAATGGAGCAATAAGTCACGGTACCCAAGGAACGCAACGAGAAAACAAGGACGACCAAAAACAAAATGAAAAGACGTCATCTGAAGCTTGGGGCCTTATTGGTCTAGAGTTGTAGAGGACAGAGCGCAGTAGAGAATGTTGGAGGAGGCCTATACTATAAGGCACACCTAACTGCGGGACATCCTATAGATTTTGTCCAAATATTTCTTATTATAGATCATTGTAGCCAAGTTTAGGAAATAAATAGCAATTAAAAAATTAGGAGATTAGGTGAAATACTTGATTTTTATTTATTTTCCATGATAACTTTTTTAACAACATATATTTAGAAAAAGTATAATTAAAAATACGTTTATGTTTTTATAATTAACACGTCGATTCGATATGTCATATGATTCATTTGTTCAATTGATCTGCCTGTTTTAACCCCAGAATCAGAATTTGCTTATTTAAAGTATATTTTCGTGATGCCTATTTATGTGCATGTAGCAAATCGAATTTGTCAGAAAATTTGGAGAAAACAGGCTATGATAGACGGACGGGTATACAAACACGAAAATGATCCTGTTAAGGTTCCATTTTTTCATCGGGTATACGGACTTTTTGAAATATTTAAAAAGTCATCTAACGTTTAAAGAATTGCACATAATAAAACATCAAAGGTGTAATTTAAATAAAACACCTAAATAAAAATATGTTCACTTAGTATTTTTTTTAAAGTGGTTGATTTTGATATGATATCGAAGAAGTTAATGTAAGTACCTAATTTTTACTTCCATTTCAATCGCGCGCTAAGCTTCTTAGAATACACTTATCTAAAATACAGAAAATGAGTTTATTTCACAAAGTTTATAATAAAAGCTTCATTAAATAAATATTTACACTCATTAGATTGTGTAAAAGGTCATGATTAAAATTCTATTTTGTTGTAAAAACTGAATGTGTATACAAATTTTGAGGAAAATTTTTTAACTATATTTTTTTTACTACTAATTTTTTGACCATTTTTTTAACTATATGCAAAAGCTGATATACAATTAAAAATAAACAACAATGTGTTCCTTTATCACTTGTTCATCGTACTATTTTTCTTTTTGTTTGCTATTGAATACAGTAAGTTCAACGGTGACTTTTCAGAATGATTACAAATAAAAGCAGTCGCTCGTTGTAGCGGTTTTTATATACTATTCAAGGGTACCACAATGGGCTCTTAACGTAGAATAAAGGTTTCGTTGAAATTTAATTAGAGCAAAATACTGAAAACCAGTTATCAGAATTATCAGATATTGGTTAATCATCTGATAATTCTCATAACCCTGCACAGTGTAAACAGTGGGAGTAATCCCAAAATGCAAAAAAAAAACACATCAAAAACTCAAAACCAAAACCAATCTCACGAACAGGAAATTTTAAAAGCTTTACGAAACGAGGGGTCGGAACTAGACGATGATAGAATATGTCTTTTTTTTTTCCAAACGAATTGCTAAAAATTGAAGTATTGAATAAAATATGTACATATAACGGCCAATCTCACCACTACTTGTCCCATTAGGCTCCTTTTTAAATACGCTGTAACCAAATGCTGAACTGCAACCAATGTATAAAGCGCATCAGTAGCACTCACAGCCAACATCCGTCTATGCTCAATCTATGTATCAGTTCTCATCCGATATTCATATACCTGCTTCAAAGCTAATAAACTTAGAAACTACCAAGAAAACCATCAATATCCTTCCCCATTATCAACTCCCCACAGATTTAAGCCACACGCAGTACAAACTTATTTCCCTACTTTCACCCCTACAGGTGAAAGTAGTGAAATAAGTTTGTACGTCGAAAGTTCATACGAAATAAGTTTGTAAGTCGGTATATTATTTAGATGGATTCCACATTCCACATCCAAATAATATACCGACCCATTAAATTCAATATTGGTTCAAAGCCCCTTCTTGAATATAAGTTCTACAAGAACATTTACATATATATATATATATATATATATATATATATATATATATATATATATATATCAAGATGATAATTCGCAAATTCAGTATGTTGTGCTGAATAAATAAAGATTGATTTTTTTTTGTATTTATTTATCCCACTTACCTCAGAGTCAAAGTTGTGTTTATATCGCCAATCACATGCTGGAATCTTGAAATGATATTCGAGGCCCCACTGTTTTCAACGGTTCATCGAATGTATTCACAGACATTCGAATATAATTAAAATAATATAAGGGTGTTACCTCAAATCTTCGTAAAACGTAAAAAATTGTCGTTTCAAATGTCGCTTGTCAATCAAGGAATGCACCCAAAATACGTTTCGTTTCCTTTTTCGGTTTCTTGCAATACAAATCGCTGTTACTAGTGATTTCGTGGGATTTATTTCATGTCCTACTACAGCAAGAAATGATGCAAGAGTGATTTTAAAGTTTTCATATGAACTGCTCGATTGTAAGACATTGGAAAAGCACTAATGTCAGTTTTAACGCTACGTCTTTTTTAACTCTTATGCAAATTATGCTATTAGTTCTAAAGTTGAAAATCATTTGAAAAGTTATCATATTATTTTTAGAATATAAAATGGAGCAAGAGTTCAGTATTAAAAAAATATACTTCTTCGAAATATAAGTGTATTCTAATTAAATATTACGGTCTTGGACTTTTATAACACGTTCCAAGTATAAAATTAACATTAAAACAATGTGCTTCAATATTTTTAGAACAATTATTGTGTAACACATAGATTGTTATCGGTAATGAAACATACATTTTATAATTTAAGATTCGTCTTACATATCTCCTTCATATAAAATGTAGACATAAAACAAATACCTATTACTGATAGTAATTTATGAAAACATATAAGGCATATAAATACTCACCCATGTCATCAATCAACGGTGCCATTCGCAAAGTCACTCCCACGAGGAGTAGACAGAGAAAGAGCAGCAGACAAGCAGTCACCATGATGGTCCAGCGGGCACGCCTCGGCAATTCATCTGGATCCAGTACCTGAACAATTAATGGCATTTGTACTGGCATCCTAACTATAAATGATAGTCCAAAAGAACAAAAATTCCATTGGAATGTTGTACTTTTCCTAAGTCTATCATTTTCTTATTTTTAATTAGCATCACATCAATGTACGGTCGCTGATCTGTGAAAGCAATCTTATCAGGATTTTTATTTTAATGAGAAATATCCATAATGATAATTAAGAGTTTTGAATGTATTCTAAAGAAACCAGTTCATATGTAAAAATTAATCATATCATAAAAATTAATAATAAAAAAAAAATCAAGATTTTACAAATAAATAGGTATCGTAACAAAAAGCGAAAAATAATTATTGAACGTATTCTCTTTCACTACCACAAAAGAGCCTGATTAAAATATTATAATTTACTAAATATTATATAAAATACCATATCAAACATTAAGGGTGCATAACAACGTGAGGCGATCGAGAAAAAAAAAAGTCATTTATTTACGTATCTTTGAGGAAAAGTGCCCCACCGTTTTACACTCAAATTTTGCTACTTTGCTACAAACATGGTTTACACTCGGCTCTTTTGGGGTAGACAGAAAAATCGGGTTCGATAATTATGATCTGGTCCTTATCTATTTTAGTATCTAATAGCTTAATACCTACCTATATACATACAATATAAGTGTTTTTTTAATTCTTGAAGAAAATTTTATAATTTTCATACTAAACTAACAATTCCACAGTGGTTCTTAGATTAACAAGGCTATTTATGATAGTGTTACGCTTGGTGCCCTGAAGTGAAAATTATATGACATTTTTAACCAACTTTAAACCACTCAGCCCTCAACAAGTATCTTACCTTGGCTTTGGTAGGAACATAGGAATCTAATTTTCAGGTTGACTCCACCTGCCCGTACACCGTTTAAATAAAAGAATTGGGCAAATAATAGAATGTTCAAACACGGTTAAGATACGTTGTTCTGTTATGAAATTCCCGTGTCTACCTTCTGGATTTATCATAGAATTCTGAAACAGATTTGAGATTGGAGAAAATTTCTAGACACAAAACAAGTCCAAACACGGATAGAATACATTGTTCCGTTATAGAGTTCCAGTGCCAACCTTCCTACTCCCTCATCAGACCCAGAAAACTAATTATAATCAAAGTATATCTCACGACAACTCCAACAATCCCAATCGTGACTAGAATACATTGCCTCGTTATGAGTTCCAGTGTTACTAAACTTTCAGTGTCAGTCCCAAGCTTTATCATCGCACCCTGGAATAAGATGGCTAAAGTTCATTTCACGACAATTCTAACAAGCTCAAACATTCTTAAAACACGTTGATCCGTTATGTAGTTTGAGTGTCAACCTTTTTGCTCCATCATCAGATCCTGAAAACCTACCATAGCCAAAGTTAATTTCAAGAAAATTCCAACAAGCCCAAACACACCTAAAATACCTTGTTCTAGTATGAAGTTCCAGTGTCAACCTTCTAATTCCATAATTAGATAAATCCAATATTTCACATTTTTATATTGTAATCAGAACTATAGACAATTGCCAATTTTTATGAAGATTCAACAGTAGGACGTGAGAGAAATTTAATCTTTATGGTTCCATTAAATATATACATGTATATAAGTGAAACTAATAAAAATCACTTTAAAAATGAAGATTTTTGGTCATTATAAATCTATATTAGTACTCCCGTTCACATACACAAACCATAAGTCGGGAGAAGGTAGATTTAAAAAAATCGATTAAAAAAAATTATGATTTATTTCAAAAAATTAAAATGCACTCCAGATATTAACTGAATATTGAATACAAAAATTAGCATCTAAAAATAAATATCTGTATCGGTTTAATATGACTTTTAAAATGTTCGTAAAGACTACCTTTATAAGAAACAGCAAAAATTTGATTATTTATCTACCGTTTTTTTTTATAATAATAGTCTGAATCGATAGATAATTAAAAATCCAGTGTTTTTCTCAAAATTTAAATAAAATTATTGTTTTTGAAAAATTTGGGATTCTTCCATAAAACATAAATTGTACTATTGTATCCTTTTTAGTAACGCGCAATTTACCACGCTAGACCCCTGTCGCATTTTTTAGGAAACGGGTAATAAAATAATTTAATACAAATGTCGTAATTAGGCACTATCAAAACGATAAACCTTTGGCTGAAACAATTCACCTACCTATTTGGTATATTAAGATTCATATACATTGGAGTGGTATACATATTACGTATATATTGGTATGTATCACATACAACATGTATTTAACAAATATACGAATACAAACAAACAATTAAATGTGTTGTTCATCTGGGCTTATAGACGAAATCTATAATACTTGTTGTTCACTGTCCTATTGAAGAATTGATAAGCTAAAGTAAGATCTAATAGTCGATCAGTAGCACTCCTTTCTACAACAGAGCCCACTACAGTCATATTCTTCTCTATGAACATAACAGACGCCCCCATTTTGAGGTATTGGATATCAGAATATACAGAATATAAGTTCTTTTAAAAAAGTGAGCGGAAAAATTGTGAGAGAACTTGCTTATTGAAAAAAGTCCCGCAGAACCATCAAACACAAATCAAGTCAAATATCACTTATCGACAACTTTATAATTAATAATAACTATTTACGTGGAACAAAAACAATAATTTATACGGATGTCTGCATTTGAACTATTCAGTCATGGTTTTAAAGTGGACACGTAAGTACAACAGATAAAAAATTCGACGGCGAATTTTAGTAAACTAATAGTAATAGAGAAATTTTAGTAGACAGGTTTTCTAATTATTTCACGGTTACCTGATAAAAGCCAGCACTCAAGTGCTGAAGGACAGAACCCTAAGACCCTGGGAAAGCTCAATTTTAAATATTATATGCAAGCATCGGATAAAGCTCAACTTAAGCTAGAGCGGTTTTTTTTTATATGAAAGAAATTCACATTAGTAAAATATGATTGTGAATGATGTAAACTCAATCTGTCTAAATTTCAATAACATTTAGTTTTTTATGAAATAGCCTCTTTATCAGAGGGCGTCATCTACCGTTTTTTTTTATAATAATAGTCTGAATCGATAGATAATTAAAAATCCAGTGTTTTTCTCAAAATTTAAATAAAATTATTGTTTTTGAAAAATTTGGGATTCTTCCATAAAACATAAATTGTACTATTGTATCCTTTTAGTAACGCGCAATTTACCACGCTAGACCCCTGTCGCATTTTTAGAAACAGGTAATAAAATAATTTAATACAAATGTCGTAATTAGGCACTATCAAAACGATAAACCTTTGGCTGAAACAATTCACCTACCTATTTGGTATATTAAGATTCATATACATTGGAGTGGTATACATATTACGTATATATTGGTATGTATCACATACAACATGTATTTAACAAATATACGAATACAAACAAACAATTAAATGTGTTGTTCATCTGGGCTTATAGACGAAATCTATAATACTTGTTGTTCACTGTCCTATTGAAGAATTGATAAGCTAAAGTAAGATCTAATAGTCGATCAGTAGCACTCCTTTCTACAACAGAGCCCACTACAGTCATATTCTTCTCTATGAACATAACAGACGCCCCCATTTTGAGGTATTGGATATCAGAATATACAGAATATAAGTTCTTTTAAAAAAGTGAGCGGAAAAATTGTGAGAGAACTTGCTTATTGAAAAAAGTCCCGCAGAACCATCAAACACAAATCAAGTCAAATATCACTTATCGACAACTTTATAATTAATAATAACTATTTACGTGGAACAAAAACAATAATTTATACGGATGTCTGCATTTGAACTATTCAGTCATGGTTTTTTAAAGTGGACACGTAAGTACAACAGATAAAAAATTCGACGGCGAATTTTAGTAAACTAATAGTAATAGAGAAATTTTAGTAGACAGGTTTTCTAATTATTTCACGGTTACCTGATAAAAGCCAGCACTCAAGTGCTGAAGGACAGAACCCTAAGACCCTGGGAAAGCTCAATTTTAAATATTATATGCAAGCATCGGATAAAGCTCAACTTAAGCTAGAGCGGTTTTTTTTTATATGAAAGAAATTCACATTAGTAAAATATGATTGTGAATGATGTAAACTCAATCTGTCTAAATTTCAATAACATTTAGTTTTTTATGAAATAGCCTCTTTATCAGAGGGCGTCATCTACCGTTGACAACTGAAATTTATTGAGGCTTTATAGTGTATTTTCGTTTCTTTTATACTAAGAGATGTCGTGCTAAATGTATAAGGGATACTGTAATCTGTTTAATGCAAATTGACCAATAAGCAATAGAAACAATAATTTTGTGTTAAATAAATATTACATAATTAATTCTGTGACATTCCAAAATCAGCATTATGCGTTAACGCACTGCAGTTTTTTACATAAGCTTATCACTGTAATAGGAGAGCTAACAGACTACTGTGACTATTCGGTTAACGAGTTAGCATAAAGCTGCTAATTTAGAGGTTAATGTTTTAGTATTAGTTATTTATAAGACTTGTTCTGACACGCATCCCACGATTGCGTAATCATTGCCAACATTTTTCAAGATGTTAAAAAATATTTTCCTTAAACGTTTTACTACAAAAGTACAAATTTAATATAAATTACTTTTTTTTGCATATTTCTACCAAAACACAGAAAAAAATATTTCAAAAAAAAAATATATAAACCGCCTACAAAAACCTTAAAGTAATCAAATTATTAGTTACTTTTGGAGTCGGTGCTACCTAAAATATGCTAAAACTCAGATAAAATGGTACTAGCCCCTTCCACTTTCTGTAGATTCGTTAGTTGAAAGTTGAAACCATTGTGGACATTACATTCGGGTGCGAGTTTTTTTATTATAAATTTATAATTTATATAATTATAATATTGATTTCGAAATGTCAAATGTGACTGAAGATGTTATGGCAACACTGTATTAAAAGAAACCGCTCAAGTGTAAGTAGATACCTCTTACTCATAGAAGTAAGATAGTACCGCCAAGTAGATGTGGGTCGTTACATGATTTTCTAGAAACGTAACGAAATCAGTGACATATTTGACGAAAAGAGACAAATATGGTTTGTTTTTACTCGAAAATCAGCGTACACACTTAAAATATGAAGTGGACCTCTTGAGCTTTTTAATATGCGGCTAAATTAAAATTTTATATTTTGGTAACT
Organism: Eumeta japonica; assembly: GCA_005406025.1. NCBI lineage: Eukaryota > Metazoa > Arthropoda > Insecta > Lepidoptera > Psychidae > Eumeta > Eumeta japonica. The sequence goes on from BGZK01000127.1 coordinate 660,207, forward strand.
CATAGTTCATGCTGTTGTTATATTTAAATTAGTATGTGAAAATATAGAAATCAAGAGTATTTTCTGCAGGGTGGTATTTTTTATTAATTGCTCGTGTTTTCCGTCGTATCTATATTAATATTATAAACGCGAAAGTTTGTAAGTATGGATGTTTATTGCAATTTCACGCAAAAACTACAGAATTAATTTCGATGACACCGTACAATATATACATATATATATTATTACTCATTAGAATAACACATAGACTATAATTTATAAAGATATAATGTGAATTATCCAAAATATAACTATAAAAGTCAAGTAAGTAGGAACAAAATCTGTCATCTGCGAACTATTCTGGCGTGCGCCGCAAAGACCGTTGGAATTACACGTATATAATGTATAGTGGAACTGTTTATCTTAAATAGTCCTACAAAAAAGCCCGCGACAGCATATTTCTATCTTTTATGTGTAAGCCATTATCGCCAAAATAGTGAACCATAAATACAATAATAATTGATAATTTATTTCTAACGCACATTTGGTAGTAAAAAATTGATCCTTATATCGAAATAAATACTTTTATCGCATCTGGTGTTTAAAGTAGATAAACTTTGTCTTTTACACTACGTCATTTGGACAAATATTTGAATAGTTATGACGATAAACAAGCGAGTGCGCGATATTATGATGCGGTCGGCGGCAGGGTCAGACCATAAAGGTACGAGTACAGGCATACATTTAAGCACGCAATGTTTTTCCCACGGCTGTCTCTATGTGGCTTGGTCACGCGTTTCTAAATCGCAAAATCTGCATGTTTATACAGACTAAAATAAATCGTTTAACATAGTTTATAGGAGTATATTGCAGTAGCCACCTATAGCTTTTGCATTACCATCAATCATCGTATACTTCCGTACCTATCTATCCTTACAAATTATAGCGTTTATAATACCTATAAAACATATTAGTGAGATCACCATAAAAAATACTTAGTTCCAATTCACATACATTACACAAAATAATTGTTCGAAGACTTCTAACTGGAGAATAAGCTGGACCGATTTTCATTTTTAATTTGTTGGATTTGTCTCCGTCCCGAATAGCAAAATAATAGAAAGACAATGAAAAATTGACAAAAAAATAAAACGCTGTCTATCATCATTATCACAATTTTCCATCACCACGCGAGTGAAACCGCGGGGCGCAGCTGGGTTACCATATACAAATGTAAACTAAAAGGTTCCAAAGAATATCATGATGTTGTTTCGTGTGAAGATGCAACTGTCATTGAGGACGGATGCAAAATGTTATCGATTATATAAGTTCAGAGAATATAAAAATGTCTCTAAAAAATACAAGAGAAACTTTATGTGCTAACAACATGTTCTAAAAATAATAGTATTTTTTTAAATATTACAATTACTTGTGGGTGGTTTTAATATTACAATTATGTGTGGGTAGTTCTGCATAAAAAAAAATCCGTAAATTTTGATGTTTCCTACAAAATTATTATTTGCTATAGAAAAACGCTCTAATGATATTTAATATTTATCGACACCGATAATTTTCAAAATTTATAAACAAACTATAGCTTGTACTAGTCGTTTGATCCACCCGTTACTCTCCAAGTAAATAAAATTTAGTAGTGACTGTTTCTGATCCCGATCCCGCCCTCTATTTCGAATGTAGCCTTGCTTTCTATTCCAATACACAGGTATTGGAAAAAAAATAGCAGTGCTTCCCAAGGAATGATCAGCATTGGTACTGAGAGTACAGACCAATGCTGATCATTCCTTGGGAAGCACTGCTATTTTTTTTATTTCATACGTTTTCACAATAAAGCACTGCATATTTGACATGTATAAAATTATTCACCTTTTTTTATACGTTTAAAATATAAAATACACTGAGGTTTCAGCATCGCTGCTATATTAAACACACATTAAATGTAGCACTAAAATTGCTAAAACTATTGACTTTTAACAAAAAATCGCTTTTAAAATAAAATTTGTGTTCAAAATCCTCCTTTTGACGTTTGTTAGAGTTAAAAACCTTTGAAAGGACATGGAATGCAAAGCTAATTCTAAAAGTGGCTTTTTGTTGAAAGTCAATTAAAAAGAGGTGGTGAAATAGGCCCGAACTGTTCTAATAAACTAAAAGTAAACAGGATCTCATATAATACTAAATACTCCTCACTCATGGAGCTGACAAAAATTACATCATTACATTTCCTTGCAGCGTCTTTATCGCTCCTTCTGCTATCATTACTCTGAGTTCGGGCCTATCGAACGAATGTCACACACACACAACAGACACACACACTCTCACGTACACATGCGTGTGTGTGTGTGTGTGTGTGTGAGTGAGAGAGTGCGTGTGTGTTTGTGTATTTGTGTGTGATAAATTGTGACGAAAGTTTTTAGAACGAATGCCACACACACACACACACGTACATATGTGTGTGTGTGTGTGTGTGTGTGTGTGTGTGTGTGTGTGCGTGTGTTTGTGTATTTGTGTGTGATACACAATTGTGGCGAAAGTTTTTAGTGTAAGTGGATGTAAACAGTACTTGATTAAGTTCTTAGTTTAATATTTGAACAAAAATGAATACATAAGTATATTTATTATGAGAAATAAATATCTCATTTTAATTTCGTATTTAACTCGATGTCGATAATAGTTACAAAAGAAAACAACCACTACTGAATCAAAGAAATACGTCACTTGATCATGAAATACAGTATTTTTTATAATCGCGATTGAGTTATACCTATTCGTTTCATACTTTGTATTTGAACTGTCTCATTTCGTTGTTCGTATTTTCTTCCAAAATTATTTTATGCTAGGTCCAGTTAGGGTGCGCGCCGCCACTATTCCATAATTATATATTGTTACCCAAAAAAAAAACAGAGAATTACAACAAAACTCATGAAGAATACGAAGGGTTCCGTACAACTATACAAGGATCACTATGATATCAATAAGATACTGTCAAACGCCAGTTTTCCCGCGATTATGTTTGAGCATGCGTGCAAGTCCGCTTCATTACAAAAGTGCGTGCAGTAGTCACTTTTTGCCTTTTTTAAACGTAGGCGGCGGAAAGTATGTTTTTGTGAAACAAGTAATATATTTGAAACATGAGCACTAGCGAGATACAATATATTATGATCTTAAGGTTGGTATAAACGAAGAGCAATGAGTACAACGATTACTCAAGTTTAATAATGAAGCCCCGTTTCAAACCACTGTGTTTTGATTTTTTTTATAAATTTCGTAATGGAAGTAACTCGCTTTAAGATGAAAAACATACGGAAAAGCCTGTTTCAACAGTCACTCCAGATAACGTCACCTATGTTCATTAAATGATAAAAGATGACAGTCCATGCACACACCTCATGATTTAGAATACTCGTGGGATAGGATGTGCAGTGGTGTATAAGATCTTGCATGATGAATTAAAAACGAGAAACATTGTTTCTCATTGGGTTCCACATGTCATACACAATACCGAAAATCCGAACGTGTAAGGTTCAGCCGAAAAAGGTGGTCACCGTATAATATGTGTATCGGTTCATCGATTCGTACAGATTATTCAACGTCAACCATCTTGAAAAAAGTACGTGAAAAGAAAACAGTTATGTATGCCCTATTTTTTACAAGTACAGGTTTGGTCAAAGCTATTAAATTAAAAGAACAGAAAACGGTCAGAGTGCCCTGTTGCACACGACACTGCTTGCCATAAGTTATCCTGACTCTTATAATTTAGAGGCTTAAAACTGCACCACGACAATGCCTGCTCTGATACCGCTGCGATCACTGTCAAATTATTGAAGGAAAATAATTTCAAATTTCATTAAAATTAGTTTTAAATAACCTCCTTACTTACCGAATCTTGCATCTTGGTTACCGTTTTACATCCAAAGAAGAGATCGACTTAGCTACTAAATATTTTGACTCTATTTCTGTAGACGACTGGCGCGATGCTTCTCATTTGTGGAAAATTTGTCTACAGAAATGTATCGACGCTGAAGGAGACTATTTTGAACATGTTTAAATCTGGTGTGTTTTGCTTATATAGTTTATGTACGTATCGCAAATTTTGGAGTGACTTTCGTGCAATGTTTCATATAACACCACCTACACGTTTACTTAAAATAGTTTAGTAAAATACAAGTGTTGGGAGTATATAAGCTAAGACTGATCTTGAAAGCGGTTCTGCGAAATTTTTATTTATTGTTGTTATAAAATAAAGAATTAGTACTAAACCCTACATTCAGACTAAATTAGAAGACCCTGTATGGCACATGAACAACTTAAGACGAGTCCGGCTCACATTTGACCGTTTTCTTTTATCTGTTGTTTTAATAATTGTCTTATAATAGTACTATTTAGACGTTTGTATATATTGCAATTATTAAGATCGAGCAAAAAACGAAAGAGCTCGTTTCTTGTTTGAGGACACAAGAAACGCGTTTTTTTCGTTTTTTTTTTCCTTTAATCTGTAACTTTATTTTATTTTTAACTTAATGTTATTTTATTCTTATGTCATAGTATACACACTGTTAAAATTTCATGTATCGACCTATTACGGTAAAAGATACAGCCACGTTACGGAAGGACAGACAAACAGGGGAGTCTTAGTAATAATCTTCTTTGTCAGATTTAGATACCAAACTCCAAAAATATGCCGCCTTTGTCTTAAAAATGTTTTGCTGTATTATTATCATGGTAAAACTCAAAAATATATGCTTTGTGATCAATGTATTTTATGTTAAAAAGTACTTTGTAGGCAAAAAGCGACATAAATAATAAAGAGTATGTAAAACGAACAGCGTTTTCAAAAACAAAACCAGAAAGGTTTTATATTGTGTAATCATATAATCCTGCAATATACTCCATAAATTATTTGTTAGACACTAAAATTACACCAAAAAAACCGGCCAAGTGCAATTCTGACTCGCACACTAAGGGTTCCGTATCACAGTACAATATCCAACACTACATATTTTCTAAAATAGATACTAAAAACCAAAACAAATTATAATATCGAAGAGAACATGGCGAAAGAAGAACATTTCTTGTACGGGGCCCCTTCTTTAACTTTATTTTATTTTTATTATTTCGTTTTATTGTAATCCCTATAATATATACATACTCTGTGATTATTTCAAGTTTCTATCTATTACGGTTCAAAAGATATAACCTTATGAAGCTGGGCATTGACGGTGTAACGCTATATGAAACACAACAAACAGCGGGATAAACGTTATTTGCAACGTCTTTGTAACGCTACAAGCATTTCTTGCGATCCACTTCAGTCGGTACCATGAAGTTACAGCAGTTACTTATGGCATTTACAGTATTCGTTTTAATTGAAGGAACTCTTTCAACATATAAAAGACCTAAAATACGATAGTAAATGGATTTTTTACAAGAAAAGACATAGTGAGCAATTATTATTGGATTTTAAATCTAATGAACTGAGCGGGCATTATAAAACTTCGTTCGAATGTCTAGTGTTGATTTTGAATACGTTGTTAATTTAATCGGTCCGAAAATTTATAAGCAAACGATGAATATGAATAAAAACAAATATAGTTCAAAGCAGTGAAACTATGATGAAACGTGGTAAAATGGTTTGCATGATTCGAATTCCATAATGACTCTTTATGGCTATCTAAATCTACAAAAACTAAAAATTATTTCGTCTGAACACACAAAATCACTCATTTTTGTCTTTACGAGATGCACTTGAACTGTGTAGCGCTACAAAAGAAGTCCAACAACATTATTCTCGATAGCAGTACACCAAAAAAGCATACGAAATGTCAAAAAATTTCGCCCACTTTTTAAAAACGATATTCTCGAAAATTGTTTACGATCAAATTCTATTAAAAAATGGTAGAGTTTCAATAAGCGGAAAAATGTAATAAAAATGAAAATCTAGAATTTTCTAGTAAAATACAAAACATATGAAAAAGTGATCTTTGGACACGATTCTTTATGTTATTGATTTCAATGTGTCAATTGGCTTTATATAATTTATAACTTTTATAAGACAGAAAAAATATCTAATTCACCTCTTTTAAAAGAGAGTTTTACTTTTTACATACAAAAGTGTCTCACTAGAAGTTTGAGACACTTTTACTATGTGTCTCAAATATCCATAGTGTGGTCCTAATCCCTACGCTTGTGTACGGCAGTGAAAATTAAATATAGCAGAAGAAAAATGAAAGCAGAATTAATGCGGTGGATATACTATCTCTGCGTGTGGATATGATTATGCATGGAAGATTTCTGAAAGACGGATATAGGTACAGTGATCCTGAAAACTTAAAATATAGGTTTTGTTATAACAATTTAAGAGCATAACACATCTTCTTAGCTATTTATTTGCTTCCTAATCTCAATCCCAAAGCAACCATTATTAATGCCCTTGCGTTAAGCTCAATACCTACATGTATTACTTTAGCTTGCTCGTCTATAGCAGAAACAAGCAGGGTCCTATGCTTGTGCTTCGAGTGTGCGTGAGTGTGTGTGCGCGGGCTCTGTCGCCGTCGCCGACGTCGCCGCCGCCGCCTCTCTAACTCCAACTGCTCCGGACTGTCGAGCTCGCTGAAAAATTTTAGTCACTTTGGTCACTTGCTGTTAGTTCAATATTAGAAGTCAACATTAATATAATATCTAAATACTAAAACCTAACATGTACAATTATTTAATACAAAGACTAGAACATGACAAATAAATTTAACTTTCTAAATGTCAAAAATCTAAAAATTTATCACAGTGGCTTCATTCTTTTTTTAATATTTTTTTTCCGTCTGATATTACAACAAATATTTTGTTTCTCATACTGATACTAACGTTAAAGCTGGTACGTGCACAGTATACATGCATCTTTCTGCAAATATTCATAATCTTCTCCTTTTTAAAACACTTTGTCAAAGTAACTATAATAAAAATATATTATTGACAATACAATAATAAATAATATAAAACAATACAGAGAAAACCCTACGAAATGCTTAGCCAGATGGCGCCCACGCGCCGTGTACCACGTGACCCATGCTGCGCCCGGATACCTGACGAACGGTCTATGCGATGTATTGTTTTTAAAGAATTTATATAGTCCTTTGCCTACATATGATACTTGATGTTGTCAGTGATATAAATGATGCCGACGGTATTTCTCTCTTTCTCTCTCTCTCTCTCTCTCTCTCTCTCTCTGTCTCTGTCTCTGTCTCTGTCTCTGATTTTACACATGTAGGCAAATTATCTCGTAAAAGATAAACAGCGCGCAATATTACTCATGAACTCGCTGGTTGTTAACTGTGAGGACCTGTGGCGGACTTGCTACACGCTGCGTGCCGACCACCGCCGCTTGTGAGTCTCAAATGAAGCGGTGGGCCGGTATGAGCGCGCGCATCGTGTTTCTAAGCGTTTGGGTTTGTACTTCGTACGCTTACACGTTTACGTTCTGAGCTATTTTTTCTCAGAAGCGACCATTTCATTGACTGGTTCCTTCAGCAAAGTTGTTTTAAAAAATAAGGAGATTATGAATATTTGCGGAAAAAAGACGCATGATCAATTCCATACAGTATATTAAGTTTTTAAACTATCTTTATGCTTAAATTCGTTTTAATTTCATCCTAGATAAATAAGAAATAATCATGTACCTATTGTTTTGTTATTAATAGTATTAGTTCGGATTTGTTTGCAATCTTATAAGCATATAGTTTTATAAACTGACCCTTTGAGCTGCAAATTCTTCTTCTTGCCCTTTGGCCCCTCGTGTTCGCACCAATGTTGCGGAAGCGCCTCGCCTGTGCTCTCAACTATCGATGCTTCCGATTCTGAAATAAAACCAACACATAGATCAATTTTTAATTGTAATAAAATGCAAGAGTATAAAAAGTGTATTGTAAATATGTATTAATAAGGTACTAACTTTGAAGAGAGAGTGTTCTTAGTTGTAGGGGAAACATGACGAATGCAAAACCTTCATTCGATCACCAGAATCATTCATTTCTTTTCTATTTATAATACACATATTGATGTCACATAACTATGGTAATATTATAACTGTGATAGTAATATAACTTATAATACTATCAAAGCAAGTCCCTGATTCACGATGTCCGATGTCTAGTCTATAACTATACCTAAGCCGAATTCCAAAAAAGGCTGAATCGATTTGTATGTGCTTTCTACTATAATAATGTTTATTTCTCAAGAAAAGTTCTCGTATACTTTTATATGTTTTGTTGGTTTTAGACGCTTAGCTTTAACAGTATTAGTGAATAAAATAGAAGAAAATTTTCCGTTAATGCGTACTTTGGTTGATCAATAAAATTAAAGCAAAACGTTTATCATCTAAGACATGATTGTATAAAATCAAATACTTAATACAAAAAGTAACGGCAAGTGACAACAAACGAATTAACATTTTAAATTACACACTAAAAATACATGCGAAATATCCTGCTAGTTCTAATCATAAAAAAGCTATTCTAAAAAAAATAATTGATGGATTAAAACTTAGTGCTGTTTGCTATACAAAGAAAATTTCTCAGGTATCATAAAATTTTAAACTATAAATTAAAAGTACAATAATTAAAAATAGTAATAACTACATTCTAGAGGGTATATTAAGCGCAAATGGCGTAAGCTACACGTTATTTTATTGTGGTTGTAATTTTCCCAATTTATTTTATAATGTAATTTGTACCTGAGCGGAACCAAATCGGGTTGCTATTTATTATAAATAAAAAGAAAATACAGTGTGTGTACTTATGTGCGCGCATGAGAAGTTATACTTGTTTGATCGTTTAAGAACTACGGTGTTCCGAAATCACGTCTAATCTACATGTGGCTACATGTGGTTTTGTATGTGCACTATATCCATGATAAGCACTGTAACAAACAATAATACTCTATTTTTCCATTCACAATGATTAAAGATAATTAATTCTTTTTTCAGATAAAAATAACGGAAATGACCTCGCATTTCTGTAACCTAAATAAATATGGAACATAAACATCCATCCCTATAACTCATTAGTCATCCGGCTACATATTTTGCGCTCCCGCCAGATCATTGGCCTTATAAAATATCATCGATTAGATGAAAATAATATGCGTATTATACAGTAGCTTTCACCAGCACCAACGTAGAATGAATTCGTTCATTTTATATCGCCATTCTCGTTATCAATCATGATAACGACCCCAGTCCTGCTTTTGATTTTGATTTCCGGATTCATTCTAGTTCCCAATCGCAATCCCACTTTTCACCTCGAACTAGTTCCCGTTCATTCCTAGTCTCACTTTCGATTCCAACCTCGGTCTCGCTTTTCTTATCGAATCCAATCTCTATCTAGACCCCAATCTCGACCCCTCTCTCTATTCTCGTCTTTATCACCGTCAAAGTGAAAAATGGGTGCACGCACAACGATTTACCAAAGTTGTATTATAGTCGAATGAACTAAACACGTATAGAAGACACAAAGAAGCAAATGTTTATTATCGTATATTAAAATTTACCTTCATTTCTAAAACCTAACTAATTCTAAATCTGACTAGGTTTCACCGTAACTAATTTCGTACCGTCATGGGCGACGTCTCGCAGCAGCAACAGCAATGGATGGTTGAGCAGACGGCGGGCTCGACGCCGGCGGTGCTCGACGTGCAGCGCTCGCGCCTTGCGCTCCACCAGCGCCACCACCACGGCCTCGAGCCGCGCCGCTCCAGCGCCGCCGCCGGCGTCCGCGGCGCACCCGCCCCCGCCGCCGTCCTCCGTGCACACCGCCTTGTCGACCGTCTGCAAACCATGTCAATACAAAAATTAGGTTATACTTTGCAAACAGTTCTTTCAAACCATCCGAAAAAAATCGTATTTTAAATCTGTCTCACACAGTCTTTTTGGATATGAAATGTTTTTAGATTTTCGTCGATATATATCTTTTTATATGACTTGCTGTCAGCCAAGCTTACTAAGCTACCGCAAAGTTCGCTTCTTAGATGGTCTTACGACTAATGAATTAGATTGCAATAAATTATCAGGAAAGATGATATGTAACACGTATTTAATCACGCTAGTTAAAATAAATAGAATGAGAAACATTACTTGAAACGTCAACAATTTAAATTAAAAATATAATAACCGATAAGTATGATGCATATGTATATAGTATCTATATGCTATACATGTATTGTATATATATGTATAGTACATATGATGAATTATGCTTGTTTGTTAGATAAATAGTGATCGTTAGTTTTAATAGTCAGCAAAACACAAAACAATAAAGAAATAAAAACTTATATTAAAAAACAATTCATAAAGTAATTAAATATAAAAAAGTGAAAAATAAAATTAAATCCAATAAAAAATTCATACAAGCTTTTAATCAAGAAACTGAACTGAAAACAGAAAAAAAGTTAAATAAACATTATCATAATACTTAGAAATGGCTGTAAGATTACACGGGTAGAAAATTCCAGGGACATACTTATATATATATGAACCTACTTAGGTTTCTTTATGACATTTTTGAGGGGCAAATAAGCATGCAAACCACAAAACAGTAGATGGTGATCGTCGCCCATGGATACTGACGACCTCAGAGAAATAACTCGCGTTACCGTCCTCGTCGGTAAAAATAAGATATCTAAATGAGAAAGGAATGTGCTGATTGGAGGGCGAGCGAGTCGGTAAAGGGGGTGTAGGGTGATGGAGGGGAAATGGGCCATCGGAACTCTCACTCAGTGGACGAAAGGTAACAGCGGATATTGCTACTTCGCGTCTATATTCTGTGTGAGTGTGCTGTGTCACGACACAATCCAGCCGACTCATTTTCGTGCTTCTACCAAGTTGGCCACAACATGGCTCTACGACTGTTAATATATTATATATTAAATAATATTAAAATACGAAACAAATATTATAAGTATGTATGTACATTTCAACAGTTTGTGTGCCATTCACTAATCTCTGTTGCAGTTTGTTACAAAGATTAATAATACTAGTTCAGACCTTCAACCTGGTAGTTTCTAATTCGAAGGCGTCGATCGCTCGGCAACCAAAGCTACTTTGAATATTATACTGTATTTGAATAATATACCAAATTCTTTAGATATGTATTATTTACCCGAATGCATGAACATATTAAGGGTTCTCATACTTGAATCATGATTGAAAATAGTTAAACGTCGTTTGAACGTAACGACACGACATAACGACATACTACAAAATGACATCGAGACAGGCACGATCACAGCGGCGACTTCGATTTTAAATTGCATCCAAGTAAACAGAACTGCAGACTAAAATTAATTAAAAAAGATAAATGAACAAACTTCGGTCGAGTGGTGTCGCATGGTCGCGTGGCGAGTGGCGCACTCGCATCGAGGCCGCTCATCGCCGCGCGGGTCGCCACGCCGCCCCGCCCCGCGCGCGCTCGCTCCCGCCTGCGCAAACAGAGCAGCCTACTTACTACCTGCATTGGCCGAAATTAATAAACTTGCACATGTATTTTAAAAACGAGCGCAATTTTACAATTAAAGTTTTATTAATAAAGTTAAACCAGACTTATTATTAAAATCACATTTTCATAACTTAAGGATATCCAGTTTGTTGTTGGCTTGCATGCTCTTGTTAAGAAGTAAGTGTAGCTGTAATATCCCACTCGGATTCACTCGCCGATCAATAAATAGTTGCCCCGCTGCATGGTCTTCTTAACCTAATAGCGACCTAAATTGCCTTGTGTGTGAAAACTTTAGATACAAAAACGCGGCCCATCAGCTTAATACGATTTGTAAAGCACTAATTTTATTGTGCCACTAAGCGATCACACATTCACTAGCTATTCCCGCTCAACAATGTTTCATTTGTGTAATGATACTTGTAATTTTACGATGCCATATTCCGATTACGACACCACAAAAATACAAGCGTTCTTACATACACTATGCGTCACAAACCGACTCCCTATAAACTCCAAAACCATGAGACTTTATTACGAACTAGCCTTTGCCCGCGACGCACCCGCGTTGATTTACAATTAATACATTCATCTTTTGTATTAGGCGACTTCACTGTCAATCGTGAGTCCACTCTCGATTTCGATTCTAACTTCACTATCGATTCTAATGCCGGTTCGCCTCTCGATTCCGATACCAGCTTCACACTCGATCCGATCCGTCCCACTGTCGATTTCGATGCCTATTGAATTAACTCGCTGAAACACCATACCGGACTAAAAACTATCCTGTGCTTTAACGTAAAATTATAATGTGTCAAACTTCACCTAAATCTATACAGCAGTCTATGCGATATTGAGTTAAGAGTATCCAAACATCGTAACAAGCATTATATTTATAGAACGAGAAAATTAGAGGCCCACTTTGAGAAACGAGAAGGATATATCATTTTGCTTATTTTTCTCGCTTCGATACTCTGAACCAAGCCTACATACTATCAAATTTCATATTTCTAAAACTACGACAAATACAAATAAGTCTTATTACCTATACATTGTATACAAGTCCCACTGTGAGATTCTGACGAGGGAAGCCTTCGGCCTTTTAACTTATACTTTTAAATCAGCTTATAGTTTCAGCCAGTTTCTAGAGTTACAATAAACACCCGAAAAGATTTTACAATCATCAATAAGCTAGTGAGTCGCCCAAACCACAATTTTCTATAATAATATAACGTCTAGCAGCAAAGCTATTATAAATTAAACTCAATACAACGATTACATATTAACCCCAAATTTTAGATCTGAAATTGTATCCAGATCGAAGTAATGACGAATCAAATTTACGTTGAATCGTGTTGACAAAATGCAGTATTTGAAAATCAGTTGCCTACACGTTTCGAGATTAATTTGGCGAAGGCACTACTGTCCCACAATCCATTTAGAAATTGTCTATACGAACTAAATACTTTTCATGTATTTCGATATTATTATTATCGCAGAACGTAATTAATTTTGGTTTATTTTCGTATTTTTCTACTTTTTCAAATAGAATCTTGTTTTTCATAATAGGCATGAAATAAAAAAACATGATCTATATTTCACGAAAAAACAAAGTAACTAGGGCAATCTAACTGAAATATTTATAAGGATGTTTACACGCAAAAGTTAGAATTTATATCTCTATTTTCCAGAACTTTCTCTGCTGTAACTGCCGCAGGAAAGAAAACACGTAAAAAGATCACCTATAAAAAACATCTTTCGTTTGCCCAGTGATCCCTGAAACGGAAACAGTCAAATGACTTATCAGCGGCCAAATGACTCAGTTGAGATATTTCTTTTATCTTGCCAAATATTTAGTTACCAATCAGATTCGCGGTTGCCGATATTGCGAAGGCTGTTATTAACTAATGCAAAAAGCAAAACTCATGACTTGTACTGGAATAATCGTACTAAGGAATAAATGAGGAAGTTTATCAATAATAAGTTTCGTAATGTTTTTCGATTATGTCTTTCACAAAAATACTAACAATGATAACAACGCACTACAAATTAATACAATCAAATTATTATTTTCTTTTGCTATTAAAAAAACTTTCATGCAACAAATAAATAAAAAAAAATGTTAAATAAGGATTGTATCTTTAGTGACTTATGTGTATGGTCGGATATCTCTTAAGTCTTCAAAGGATTCACTCGTTTTCGTATAAACCAGGCCGTTTGATCCTATCGCGATTTGGCATTTGCTTAGTGAACGATATCCTTGTTTGTACATATTATGAGATATGTTAGGTGTTTTTGAATTTCAAATGGTTTTAGACAATTTACTGTGCGTTTCGTACTATATGAATCTTTGATTCTTACAATTTCACTACTGTTTATAAAGTTAGTGACAGTGACTAATAATCGAAAATGAGTACATCGAAGTTAATATTATTTACGATTAGAATTCATATACGTATTCTATGAAAATTTTATGACAAACAAAAAGAAAAGTTATGATATATCACTTTGACGAGCTTTGGTAGTTTTACTTCAATTACTGTTTTTTTTTTACTTGTTAAAAAAATTATGAAATAGCCACTAGACAAATCACTTAGTATCAAATTCATGCCGATTAATTTAAAGGTACTTGATATACCAAAAAATAACATGGTAAAACAAATTTACACTGAAGTACAGTAATCTCATAAATTTTCAAATATATTAAATTAATATACCAACTTATTTTTATATTTTTTATTTCTTATAGGTAATTGAGATACATATCATAGAAGCAGAATTGAAATTTATTTCGCCCAACAGGTGCTAGTAAAATGCTGCACTTCATAGTGATTATTCATGTGGATATATTACGATATTTATCTATGATTTAGATATTGCAAAAATCATAGAAATGTGGCGAAAAATTGTCAGAATTAATTTACTATTTTTTGTTTTTAAAAAAGTTACAACACCAGTGTTTATTATTTACCGAATATACACGTGCCGTATATTTAATGAAAGCAAAGCTTTAGTAGATTTACTAGGATAAACTACAAACTTTTCTTATAATACTAGATATGGGTAGAGGTCGATTTTAAATGTTTATAAAATTCAAATAAAATTTAATCGGCTTCAACTATTATAGAATACCATAAACATAAGATCACGCTAACGCCATTTTACATGTAGACTCAACACGTACACATATCTCACAACACTATAAATTGACGACATAAATGCATAAAAACATTGTACACTTGTTGGTATTTACATAGGCACTGTGCGTAGTCTTTTAAAACCTTTAGTAGTAGAAGTCTCTGAGATAAATAGCCATGACATAATATGTAATAGATATATATCTATTCGTATTCGTATCTATTGTAATAGATGTCTCGTATAAGAGCTTCATTTCCAATTGTAAATTGTATGGAACCTTCAATGGGGAGTTCGAACCACACTTTTCTTAATTTCTGGCAAATTATGCAAAATACATTGAAATAATCATCAAAATATTTTTCTTATCCATTCAATTCATTTCAATCCTTCAAAAAATACTACCTGTCAACAATTTAATTCACATAAAAAGAATACCTTTTAACAATTCCTATATATTAACGCAATAATCTGGCCTCGATTATTTTTTTTATAATATTGGCACATTTTTTTTCCTTCAAAATTAATTAAAAATATTTTACAATTTCTAGAATTTAAACGATTAATATGTCTGTTTATTTATATTATTTATTTGTTTTTTCGCCCTTGTTAGTCTTTGCAAAACGCACCTGTAAACGTACCGTTACATGGTTTTCGAGAAAAAGAATACTACAAACAAGCTGTAAACACGCCTTAATATAGATTTAATACAAAAAGATACAATTATTCATTAATCAAATATTTGCCAATGTAAAAATTTTTTAATTATTGTGTGAACATATCATATTCAATCCTTTCGTTGCTGCAACACCCTTTCATATTCAAAGTTCTTATTTCAGTTTGTGAAACCGGACCTTAAACTCTCCTCACTAGTCCAGCGCGTGTTTGAGGCTTTATTCCATACAAGCCTTCATGTTGGAAAATTTTGCTAACTGATTATTTAATGCAAAACAAATATTTCATATTTTGTATTCATAATATCCCTTAGCCTATTCAGTGAAAAAATAATTCGTGGTGATTTCAATAAAGTTGTTTCTGAATTCCATAAAGGAATTGTCATATTATCGTGAATGAGATTCTACCCCGAATTTAATGCATTATTTATTTGCAAACGCTTGTCCCGGATCATGGGAGAAATTAATCCCACTAATGCACGAATTATTTTCAGTAAATTCTTATTTTTCTACTTGAAATAGTGATTTATCTTTTCTGGTGTATTTAGTAAATTAGTAAGAGTGCTCAAGTGAAACAACGCAATTTAGACTCTCATAGTGGTTGTTCAATTATTGAGATTTTCCAAACTTTCCAACTTTAAAATTTGTCGTTATGATCTCAATAGACGCTTACGCCACAGATAAGTTTAGGTTGAGGGTAAAACCTAAAATCTTGAAAGAAATATGCGATACGTTTGACCTTCCTGAGAGGGGTTTAAAGATTTACATCGATTCACTAAACCTCTTGTATGAGGTTTAGTACAAGAATAGAGACCCTTTTACGAGTGCTACTCGGAAAAGACACAAATAGTAATCAAAGTAAGGCATGTACGATAAAAGTGGTTTACTTCAAAGATTTACCTGGAACAATTTTTTTCTTAAGCAATGTAATTATACATACTGCAGATAGCCTACTACCAGAACAATGTCGATGAAGTTACACATATTTAGTCTCAACCTACAATTAGGACCGTATAGTACGCAATATTACATTAGCTTTCAAACACTCCCGCAATAACGCATAATTATACGAAACATAAAGAATAGAAAGAACAAATAGCAAATTCCTCGTATTTTAAGTGAAAACTTGTATAGGCAGGTTTGAATGGGGGAGCAATTTTATCTAAATCGTGAGCGATATAGTCACGTGACGTCTAACGCTAACATTATATCTGTAGCTATAGATATGACGTATTGCACTTAGTCAGCAGTGTATCTAATACCTTTAAACGAGCAATTCTTGTATATAAATATAATATGCATATTATATATATATATATCTATCTATAATCTGAATATGAGTCTCAGAAACGGCTCCAATGATTTTGATGATGTTTATTGCGTAGAGTTTCAATGACAATAAATGGATCTCTAGCTACATTTTATTTTTAATGAACACTTTTTTTTGAATAAATGTTGCATATAAAAAATTACTAAGCAACATTTTAGAATAGAGCGGTAATTTCACCACGCCTTATGAGGTTTTAGTAGCTTAGTTGGGAAATCACTCGACTTCGAGGTAGAAGTACCTGGTTTGAATCCTGCGATTATAATTTTTGTTCATTTTCTTCAAGCTTCGATGATTCGACGCCATATATATATGCCAAAATATTATCATATATATATAAAATATATGATAATATTTTGAAGTGCGCTATTTTTTCGTTAGACAAAATTTACGTAATAACACGTTTCAAGAGAAAAATCTAAATATTTCATGAAATTTTACAGAATGAAATATTTATTTTTAAACATAAACGAATAGATTATGTTTAAAGTGTTAATTGTAAAGAACATATTTTAACTGGCATTTAATTATTTAATGGAAAAACAATCGCCTCCGTTACAAATATTTGTCGTGAACAGTAAATGTTATGTGAAATACAATATTTCTCTCGCGTTACATCGTAATATGTTATAACATACGACATTATTTTATATCTTGAACAAAGTTTGCGTACGCGGCCATGCCTTCCTTTGCCTTAAACATCTTATAGCCCGAGGGCTAACGATATGTATTCAATTCTTGAGGGAAAACTGCCTTCTGAACGAGCGGTAAAGTGTAAATTCGCAAAAAAATATGATGGTTTTCAAGTGTTTTTTTGTAACCTATGAAATAAAGATATTTTGAATTTGAATTATTTTTATGATACCTTTACAAGAAATATTCATAAAATTCCAAATTATTTACATTTACTATGTTTACAAGCTTTAGTGAGTGACTAACTTCGATGATAAAAATGATTGATGTGCAAACGTATCCAAATAAAATGAAACTCATTTTTGGTTTTCATTCTATCACTCATAGATATCGTGTTTAGATTAGGCAATCCATACACAACACATTAAAATGGCGTCGCATCATCGACGCGTCTATGTTGACATTGGTTACTATGGTGACGTTTAAAAAAATTGACATGGAAGCTTAATTTCTGTATGCAAAAAAATTCATTCGTATAAAAATCAAAGAAGTAGAAATTAATGCTACTTCAACTTTTACGCCTGAACTAGCGATTCGATCATTACGAAGGAAAAGGTGTAATTGAATTTCGCCAAAAAATATAGCGCGTTGTGTTATCTGTACTTAATTGGTAGAGAGTACTTAAGTAGTACAATCTTCTTAGACTTTTTAGAGACAATAAACATTTATTATGTATTTTTTCAAGTGATTGCATTCTTAAGTTGAACGTTTATCAGCTGCATAATAATAATTATTGTTTTCAAAAACAAGAGCTGTACTATACTTTTTAGGCATTTTTCGCCCCGCTGCTAATACTATATTTTTGAAAGTCTGTATAAAATATTTAGTTGGCTTTGAGTAAACAAATTACCTGTGATGCCTGGGTAAATGATATAAAAACTGGATTAACCATATTATGCATGGGCTGAACGAATTCAATTTTAATAATCGGGGCAAAAACACTTTCTCAACTCCCCCGTTTCTAAATTCGGAACAGGTAAATAGGTAACATATTTACGATTTTCTATTTAATTCAGTCTTTAACTTTTTCATAGTATCAGATTTTAGAATCAGGTTTTCAAAAGATATAACTATTAAGAAACTAGAAAGAAGTCTAGAGTAGCCTAGTTTTTTAACACGGATGTTAAAGAGTCAATTTCCCCTCGAGTCGGACTTTTTAACTTTGCCCAAATGCGAGTATGTATTTAGAAAGATTTAATTAGACCTTCACAAACTGAAAAGCAACAATTGATTGGTGTGAGATGTTGAATTCGTCCTGATCTCTAAAATTACGAGATAACGTAATCGTTGTACCTAAAGAGCATATACAAGATGTGTGTACATAAAAGTGTTTTGTTTTTTAAATATACTACCGGATATTGTCATATAAGTTACTCTCGTATTCTCAAATGCATTCTTATATTTTCTAAACTTTTGTATTCGATAACGTTTTGTATACGTCCTGAACGACAGTTAGACCCTGGTATTGAACATATCATCTTAAAATTCTTGAGAAACTGATGGTTTACAGTCGTATATCGTAAACACTAGAAGTTGATAAAAAACCGAAACTGCCACCGTGCATAAAAACTCTTGATAGCCATAGAATTTTCACATACGATTAAATTAAATAGAACGAGCAGCATAACCCGAGTATTACAGCATAATTTTTTTAATTTAACCGCATAATGAACAAGTACAAAAGGTTCACTTGACGTTACAAGTGTCTACGCTGATTTTCAAACAAACCACATTTGTCTCTTTTTGTGAGATACCCTTGTGCGGGTGCTAATTACAAACACATAAGTGAATGACAGTTTCGAAAAGTAAAGGAGTTCTCTTATTTTTACTCTGAAGGACAAATCGTATTTGTATATTTAAAAAAAGAGCCAAAGACTATCCTTTTGTACTTTTTTTTAATTGTGAAACTACTTGACCAATAAAACCAAAATTTTGCACATACCGTAGACTGTAGCTTTAATCAAACGATTAATTATATATGAAAGTTACACGTTGTATATTTGTTTGCTATTCTTCCACATAAAAGCTGTTAAACCAATAAGACTCATTTTATTCAGATATATATCGTCCTAAAATATAAGCTGAATCACTACTATACCGAAACATTGCTTTTTATTCGATTTCTCGTAGACAGAATTCATTGAAATAAGATTTATTAGCCATTTGAAGCTGATTTTGTCAAATTCATATTAGAGCAAAAACAATTCTTGAGAATTTTACATGAGAATTTTAATGGTTCTTATTAAAAAGATTTTTATTCATTATGAGCTGGTTTCAGAATCATAATATAAGTGCCGTCTTATACATATCCGCTTGCTCCCGGAAAACTACATGCTTACAAAGTCTAAAAAATAATGTATTTTTATGTATACTAATATATAAATCTACGAAGGCTTTTTTGGTTGTTCTGTTATAACTATTGATCTATACATCCGATCAAAATGAAATTTTATATACATGTAAAGGATACATCGGCGCTTTGTCGATAGGCTAAGTGTTGGACTTCCAAAATGTATTGCGGGCGCGTTAATGATTCAAAATTAAACCTATAAAGCCGCGCGTCCAGTTGTTGACCACGCGCGGGCGGGCGGGCGCGCTGCGAGTATTTTATAAGTATGTATTTTTATAAGCTAATATTTTATAAGCATCAAAGACTTTGATGTTTGCCGCCTCGCTCATTGATGATCGCCGCCACTTGATTCCGTGAGTATGAGTAAGTCGTGTAATATTTTTTTTGAGTTTTTCAAAGTGTCCGCGGGCCGGATCAAATCTTACAGCGGGCCGGATGCGACCCTATGACGGACCTACGGACAGACAGTAATAGCTTTCCGTAAGCACCCTTTGAGTACGGAAGTCTAAAAAGGAAGTAATAAAGCATTAACGTTCTATCTATTTATGTAATAGACAGAACGTGCTCATTTAATGCTTTATGAAACGTGTGGGTCAAATTAAAGTTTTGGCATAATTATGACTGCATATGCACAAAAATGTGGCACTAACTCCACAAAGCCGATATAAGTTGCGACTTCGTATAATTAGATTATGTACCATTCTTAGCTTTTTTAAATGTTAGTTTAAGCATTTTTAAGTGAACATGTTGGTTAAAAAGACTCATATTTTAATAATAATTAAGTAAACTATTGTTTTTCTTGATCTAACTTCAAACATCCTCAAACCAAAGAAAAAACGCTGTCGTTTTCCAAACAATGCTATATTTTTTCTATTGGATCTGGAACTGATATTAAATTATTCACGACATAGCAGTGGCACTGTTGGCGTGGCGCAATTACCGCTCTATTCTAAAAAGTTGCATAGTAATTTTTTATGCCTAAAAACATAAAGAAAAAAAGTTCATTAAAAATCAAACCTACTTAGATCCATTTATCGTCCTCGAAACTCCCTACACAATAAACGTCATCAAAATTGTTGGAGTTGTTTCTGAGAATTAGATTATACATACATACAAGAATTGGTCGTTTAAAGGTATTAAGATCCACTCATGTGAATTTCGTCTATCAAAAAAATAGCGAACTTCAAAATATTATCATACATATATATATAATAGTTAAACATATATTATGGGAACTATTTTTCCAATATCCAGTTTGTAATATAATAACGTTTTTATTTGTATACCTGAAAAATACACCATAAAAAATAAGACATAATCGTGCAACAATTTTTATAGTCCCAAATTCCTTAAGCGAACACTAATGTGTGTGTTTCTAATACCGGTTTAGAAACATACAAATATATGGCGAGCGCTATCCTTGAGTCGAGCACTTAACTTAATGACGCAGAATACGATCAAATCGAACCGAACGTCCGAACCATTGGCTTTGATTATAATGCTTCAAGCACGCTACTGTGAATCGCCATTGTTTATTTGGGCTTCGTATACATCACTACATGTATTATTTACAATACAAACACAAAAGTACCTACTTTAAGCTTAAGACATTGATTTACTTACAGCGGAGCGCTCGTCAAACTCTCGTTTGCAATTAAATAGTTAACTGCTAACCGTTAAAGTTAGAACTAAGCATGTCAAAATATCGGTAATCTTAGAGATATCAGCACTTGTGGCATTAATTTTATGACAGAATTGTTAATATCTATATGACTAAATTAATTATTCAACTGAAAATTAAAACAATGTAGTTCGACGTGTTTAGTTTTTAACTTTAATAGTTAACAGTTAATTATTTCAAATGAGAGTTTGAAACACACCACTGTTAGTATTAACAAGTATAATGAAATCTAATACATACTGCCGGCCCCCTCTTTCCCACTGGGCACTCTGGGAACATGCCCCGCGATCGATAGAGGCCCCCTTGTCTCTCCCAGATTACCAAAATATAACCGATTTTTATTACCCAAAAATATATTTACTTCAAAAAATGCAAACTTTTGTCCCTCACGTTTTTCATACATACATAAACTGACACCTGTTTCCCATGGGGTAGACAGAGACTACTAATTTCCATTCAGTGGAATCCTAATATACCTCTATCGCTTCATCCACACTCACCACTCTTCTCATGTACGCTCACCTGTTCCGGGTACTCCTGACTTCATCTTTCTTTAGCACATCCTCAATTTGGTCCCTGTGTGTACATCTAGGACGACCCCTCTTAACCTACCATACACATTCGCAAAATAAATTTCTTTCGTCAATCTACTCGCATCCATCCTCTTTAAGGCTAGGCCGTACTAACCTTATTTTCGGAAATTCTATTTTTCCCCTTATTTGTTAAATAAAAATTTCAATTAAAGTAATATAAAGCTTCCGAAAAACTTTGTCTATATTCTTCTGCGGAAGCTTTGAATTATTTGATTGAAAGATTTATTTCAGAAATAATTATAAAAATATATTTTTTTAAATACATCAAAAACTATTTTAGTATCTAGTACTGCCCACCCTTAAATGACCACTATTTTTCTTACACCCTTTTTTCCTCTTTGACATACCACACACTTCAATTACTACTTCCACAACATTGTTTTTGAAGCACTCTCATAGCATATTCATTCTCCATTCGATTTTTTCGGAACGATACCAACCGCTTTTTAGAATGACGGCTCCACCTAACGTCTTTATCACTAGTCCGAACTTAGCCCGCGAAAATTCAAATCTCACTTGGAATATTGCACGAATAAGCATGGGGGGTCAAACTTAAATATGATTTTAAAGAGGAGGGGGTGCTCGGTTCACGATTTCCTCGAAATTTTCAAGAGAAGAATACGTGAAAGACTTAGACTGAGAGGAAAGGGATCATATACTAGAATTTCCAATTAAAAAAAAATTAAGCGGGAGTTTGACTCAATTTGAGTTTGAGTAGACTGCTAAATAGTCTTCGCAATAATTAATTTTCTTTTCGCTAGATTACAGTTTTTTAATATTATTTATTATAAAATGAAAGAAGTATCGTTTTACAAGACTGATTTTTAATATCAGAATTAATGTAATCTCTAATGAAACCATACTTAATTATTATTATTATGTTTTCATTAAAAAGATATTTGTTAAAATAATTTTTCAGATTGTTAATTGTTAACCGACTGAAGTTATAGTTTCGATAACAGGCAGCACTATGATCTACTGACAGAATCCCTCTAGCAACTTAGAACTGAACGTGACGGAGTGACTTAAATAAACTGACTCGACTATCGAAAATTCCCTTATATTTAATTGTCTATGGTATTGAGTTTTGTTTGTAGTTGTTGTTGACTACGCTTTGAGTTATTCTTTCATTAAATCGTCATTTGCCTGTTTTGTTTTATGTTAGCAACTATTTTCGAATTAAAAATAAATACTAAATTATAATATAAAATGTCAAAACGGTTATATCCTAGTGGATCTAAAAAAAAGAAAAAAGCTGTACTTCGGAAAGAAGTAATTCAAAAGTTACCAAAACTAACATCATATTTTACTACTACTACTTCTACTAGAGAAACTTCTGTCAGTAACAATCAAATAATAAATCTTCCACATGATGAGTCGTGTCGATCACACATTACGAAAATTTCTGAATCTTCATATTCTACACCAATTTCTACTAATTTTGGGAAAAAGATTGGATCGCAAAGGGACCGTCCCTATGATGAAAGTGCAACAACTTCGGTGATTTCACCAAAACCGACATTTGTGTCCGTTGAGCAGCAGTTTTTTAACCTAGAAGAAATATCACACGACCCTGCCGATTATTTTCATGAAAATTTTACAAAAGAAAATCGCGAAATTACGATTCGTAAAGGGCTTGTATATTTTCCAGAATCAACCAGAATCTACAAAGATAGTAATAACTCAGTAACTAGGTATTTTAATAAAGCATTATTTATTCGCAAATTAAAGAATAATGAAAGCGTCGAAAATAAATGGTTGAAGTACTCGCCTTCTAAAAACTCTATATTTTGTTTTTCATGCTGCTTATTTAATCCTTCTGATATGAATCTATGTCCTTGGAGTAGATGTAATGTTTGGAAGCACATTAATCACAAAATTTTAACACATAAAAATAGCCCAGCACAAAGGCAATCTATGATGATTTATCGTTTATTGACGTAATGGGGAAGCAGGTCCTAAAAGAAATTATAAATGAAATTAAATTAACAAAATATTTTTCTACTAGCATTGACAGTATGCCGAATCTGTCTCACGTAAACCAGATAACTTTTATAATTCGATACTTAAAAGACTGTGTTTCTGTTTTAAGGTTTCTAAATTTACACCTATTAAAGATCATAAATCTGAGTATTTAGGGAAAACCATCTTCAATTTATCAGAGAGTCATGATATTCCCATAAAAGGTTGCAGAGTCCAAAGCCATGACAATGCTTCAAATATATTAAAAAAGGTTTTCACAAACTAGATGGTCAGCGCGAATTAATGCAGTAAGCGCCTTGCGTGAAGTTCATAAACAAATTACAGAAGCGTTGATTCCATCGCAAGAGATAGAGAACAGGCACAAGAAACTAGAGACGAAGCCATTAGTCTGTCCGGAACAATGGAAAATCTATAATTTACTATACTGACAGAAATTTGGAGCTCTATATTGTATATAATAAACAAAACAAGTAATTATCTTCAGAAGGAAACAATAACACTGGACGTTGCAACTAATTTGATTACTTCATTTTATGATTTTGTTATTAACCTCAGGGATAAATTTGATTACTTTGAATCATCTGCCAAAAAAAGAAACCCGGAATCTGATTACCTATTTTAAAGAACGAGCTCACCTCAGAGTTTTTTTGATGGCTCTGCGCCATCAGTCCAACTAAATTCTAAATGGAAAAAAGAAATTCAAAGTAGAAACCTTTCTTCCCGTAATCGATACCCTAAGCGTTAATTTAAAACATTAATTGAGTTCCTATAAGAACATTAGTCAACGTTTTGGGTTATTTTTTCGCTTGAAAGCTCTGAATTCCAAAGAGTTGAGACAAAGTTGCAAAGAATTTGTTGAAATGTATTATGAAGATGTTAATGAGAAAGAGTCGAAAATGAAATGTCTGCATTTAACAGAATACTCGAAAATTGTTCATAGGGAAAATGAAGGAACTAATAGTATACTGGGAATATATTATCTTTTAATAGAAAACAAAATTGAAGGCACACTTCCAAATATGGAAATCGTATTGAGAATATTTTTAAGCACGATGTAAGTAACTGCAGTGGGGAGCGCTCCTTATCCAAATTGAAAAGAATAAAAAATGTTTAAGAAGTACAATGCTCCAAAAGAGATTAAGCAGTTTGTTGTCGATGTCAGTAGAATGTGATATACTCAAGAACATAAATTTTGAAGAAGTGATTAACGGTTTTCTCCATTCCAAATCTAGAATCATGCTAAAAGACTTACTTTCGTAGATTATATTGTATTATCTATTCATTTAATATGACTGTAATGAAACAAAAATAAATCTAAAACCTCGATTATTTACTTTTTTTGTTTATTCTAACAAAATAGTGCTCTGTCAAAGTTATAGGAGTCCCGGTATTCTAATGTGCCTAGGGCCTCCAATAGGTTAAAGACGATGCTACTTAGCATTTCGTCTGAAAATTCTCTCCACACTCTCATCTACATATCCAAAAATGACAGTTATATGTTGTTATGCTAAAGTTGCAATCGGATAGTACAATAATACTAAAACAAATATCAGTTGAGCAAATATACAATCCGCATAGATATATTAACACAAGTAAATGTAAACGTGTTCACCACGGGTTTTTTTTTTTTGTAAGACAGATCAGATTGCTACTCAAGTGTTAGAGAACATAAATAGTGAATTATGAGTGGTATGTGACAGTTTCTGTCCCAATAGTATTATCAACTTGGTGTGACAAGCGACTGAAGTCACGGATGCGGCACATTTGGCACTAATACGACAACGCCGCCCGCACACTCCACCAGAACACTTGACTTTTTTTTAATTTGTTATCGTACTTCACTCACCATATTCATCTGACTTCAGGTGAATATGGTGAGTGCATCATGTGATCTTCACTTATTTCCCAAAAACAAAGAACAAGAAAGAGAAGAAGAGATTTGACAGCAAGGAAGGTGCACTGACTGCCTATAATGTGAAAATCTCTGAGATACCTGAAAAAGCGTGATCAAAGGTATTTTTCAAGCGGTTTAAAACGCATAGAAATGTGCTCAGGGTGAATACTTTAAAAAGATAGATATTAGTAATAAATTATAAATATTGTTATTTTTGAGTGACTAGTTTTTTAGACATATATGTATACATTATTCACAATACATACACATATTTTGCCTACAAAATGTACTTTGCTTACAAAAATAAATGTAACATGTATTTCGTGTGACGCTTAGAATGCTAGACGTCACAGTTTTTTAGTGCTACATGTATCTGTTTGACAACTTTTGACAATTAAAACATTCACATTTTGATTATTTTCATAACTACCTAAAAATTTTAAATCTACATTTTTCTGAATAACATTTTTTTAGTATAATTATTGTCAACAAAGAAAAACTATCTGTATATCGATAGGTCTAAAATAATTAATTTTGGGTAGGTAATAGTAAATTGGTGGGTTAATATAAATTTCACAGGCTAATATATCAATGGAGCTCTAAATAATGAAACAACTAGAGTGTATCAGGATTAAATTTTGGAAATAAGACGGGCGGATTTAGGATTTCTTTGCTAAGCTTTTGCAGCAGAATAAACACTTTAGAAATTGATGAAATTACAAAATACTCATATTCCATTTGTTTTTGGTAGTATAGTAAATAAACATTTCTTCTTCTTCGACTACGAAAAACAAATTCAGTATAATTTATAATGAAAGATACTACAAAAAAATTTCCCAAAGAAAAATATTTATTTCCCAAGGCAACATTAGCTTACATATTATTTCAACATATATGTATCACACATATACTTTAATAAAACTGTATCGGGTATAAATCTATATGCATTGGATAGGTATATTTTAAAATTCTCAATCATGGGTGTTATTATAGATACAGAAGCCAAATTAGCACTTATATTATTATTTTCTGCAACATTTAAATACATATTGGACAAAATATACAAATAAACGATGTAAAATAATGTAATTATTTCCTCTGCACATTGAGTTGAGAGTAATAATAGTGATACTCATACAAGGGCGGATCCAGTCTTCGAATCAGGGGGACACATAATAGTGGTCCAATCGAGAAGCCCCGATTCGGTTTGAATAAGATAAAAACTAACTCATCCCAGGGGGTCATGACCCCCCTCCCGAATCACCCGTGTTTCCATATTTAAAGAAATGTTATTAAAATAAAAGACTTACAAAACCAAATACGCGCCATAATGTCCAAGATAGGATTGCTATCATAGAACAGACTGCGCTACTTTTTATTTTGCTGAAAAATAAAATTTCCTTAAATAAATGGATCGCTTTTCAATTACGTTCGATATAACGTTTATAAAGTTTACTTATTAGTATCATTATATACAATAAAAACGAGCAATGGGTTATATTTCGTTGTATATTTTTATGTGACTCTAGAAAGATTTTTATGAAGATTTTTAGTAAGCAACCTTTGTTATGAGATAGTAAAAACAAAAGATGAAAGCGACATAATCTCATGTTTTACCAGCAAGGCTTTAAAATAAATGTGTTTAATTTGTAATTTATAAGTATAGGAAACACCATAAAAATATCTCGATAACCGCTTACAAATATAAATTCTCACATACTAAAGGTAGCCGAAAAAGTTGTCTAAAGAAAGAAAATTTACGGATATCACGAGCGAAACGATCAAAGTATACAAATAATTTGCGATCTTATAACAAAATAATTACTGTGTAATTAAACAGGGGTAACACGGAGATTTCTAAATCGTTCAGAAACAAACGATCATCGGCGAAGAATACCATCAGCAAAACCAGGTCCATCTCGTTTCCAGACTGATACGTCACTTTTTCAGCTTTTTGGTGAACGTAAAGATTATTAATTTTTGAAAGATGAATTTTGCCCATCTATCGTGTTTTTAAAATTCTATTACTACATTATTTCAGTTTTGCCTTGTCACTCAAAATGTCCCCTTTGGGAATACGTCACGGTATGTTCGAAAATAATAATGCGTACAAGGCTTGGACGTCGTACGATTTCATAGAAAATCGATATAAAAATACGACAGGTATATACGTAAATCGTAATTTAATAGTGCATTTTCTTGTGGTTGATACCTGAACACGCGGCGGTCAAGAGTCACCATTTTGATTAATTTTCGTTCGATAATATTAAATATCTGTTAATTTGAATAATACAGTGGCTAATCCATAATTAGTTTAACATAGCGCAGGTATTCATCGGATATTTTATTTAGATTGAATATTTTCTGAGTTTACAGTCAGACCGAGCGTACATTGCATAAATTATGTCTCTTCAATAGATATTGCATAAATCATGGTATCTTCAACGACAGAAAATGCTTTATTTTTTTTAAATTTTAGTTTATATTTAAATTTACGGAAAATTTACCTGCTTAATGTTATATTGTATTTGTCTTTGATTATTCCCACACTGACCAAGCTCAGTATTAAATAATTTACGTGTGTTTTAATTTGTATTTATGATTTAATACGGATCGATATTTTCAAAACATCATTATTTCAAATTGTATTTATATATATTGCTATGAATTTTATTCTGTATTAACGCAATATAATTAGAAGTCCCCGAAAAAAGATTCCGTTTGCGTACAGCAGCATTAATTTTGTTTTAATTTTTTATAGTTTTAATTCGGATTTTATTCTGATTCCGTTTTTCGATTTAACCACCATATTTTGAGGTTCCGCAAAATTAAATTTATTTTGACGTATTTGATTTATGCAATTTATTAATGCGTTTGTAGCAATAAAATAATGCGATTAAAATGTCATATAGAATATCTAGTGGGTTTTAAGGGCCAAGTTCTTCAAAAATACTGCAGGTTTAATAAATACTGCAAATATAAATAAATTACCGGCACCCTATGATGATTGCACAAAATGTCGAACCCAGTACATGTAAGGGCGTGGAACACCGCTGACAGCTTTAGACAATTCAAAGTCCTGACACGAGTCAATCCCATCCCGAATAAATGCGTATTTCTTGCGGATTCACCATTTAGCGGCCACCTTCCAATTAGTATTTACGAATTGAGATGCAGAAGAGAGACGTAACAAGCAGATAACTCGGATCTGAGTCCGATCAGCTCAGCGAATATTCAGGGCTTATCGTTGCGCCGCCTGTCGACATTAGACCCTATTTCAATGGGCGGGATCAATATTGGCTCGCAAACATATTCGACAGTCTAGTCGACTCGAGAGCCGAATTTACAGCGGATCAAATATATATTTGCTTGTTGCTTCGTCTATCTGCGGCACCGTTTGATTTTATACAATATTAAGGGCTTCTTCCGCAAACTCCTTTTAATGATATACGACAAAAGTCACTTTTTAAAAAGTAAAATTTGCTTTGCATGTCTTCATTTTAACGAGTTTTGCCTGAAAAACCCGGAAAAACCTTTTAAAGGGGTAGAATAGAAATTTTAGACATATTAAAGATACTTCGTACCCAATTTTGAAGGACTAATTAGAGCGTCTTTATCAAAACAAGGTGCGAATGGGGTCTGCCTGTCTGTTCCGATCCCGGGTTTGTTACCACCATCGATTTCCTGCTCTCGTTTCTGATCCTCATCCCGCTCTTGATCCTGTTCATTTATTATATCGATTATATAGCGTACCCGTCATGTCACCTACATAGAATACCATACTTATATCGCGTTCGTGATAGGTTTATTCACTCAGATAGATGCAATAATTAGTGTAGTGTTTATATATACATATACACTTAAGTTATATTAAGTAAATGTGTACGTATACATATGCCTATGACTTCGTAACATCGAAACGTAAAATTGTCTATCACATCACAGTAATTATCAAGTATGAATGTGAAGATGTATGTTTGTATAAACCCTGAAACTGCTAAGCCGATTGTAATAATTGGATGTCAGTGAAAATTGGTAACTAAACGAAAAAAAATTGAGTATAGTATATGTTACTCAAGAATAATAGAATTTATCTATCATTAACATGTGTATCGCTATAAGCAACTTTAAGATCAGTTATTAATTCTAGAGATTAACTTTCACGTAGAAACTTATAATTTTTCCGTCTTCATAATGTAGATATAGACTGTTTTGCATTATTTAAGTAATAATGTTTTTAAATATTAAAAAGAGATATTTTACGTCAATTGATGCATTTACTTTTATTGATTAATATTATCATTACAGAAAAGAATAAGTTTGTGACCAACTAAAAGAAACAATGTCCTTTGTCAATCACACGACATGAGTAATAGTAAATATTAAAAAAAAACAAAGTACATCATAAATAACAACTTTATGGTAACAGTGATTTTTCTGAATATATAGGTCTCTCTCATTAGTATTCAACCTACAAAGATGTCCGACCCACGCGCCTCATTAAAACCGAATAATGCGGAACGGGACGATCTATTTCGCATAATCACGGTGTTGAGATGAATAGATAAAGCTTTGCATAAAATATTTAAATCGACCTACATTAAACATTAATACTTTATATTCACATTTTTAATATTAATTACGTACGATGCGTATTGAATTGAAAAGCTTTGCGAATCGGTAAAACCATAAAATTTTTTTTCGGTGGCGCCATTTATTTTTTCCACGTGTCGGAATCACGAATTAATTGAATTCCATCACAAAAATTTTGGTATCATTAACATGCCTGCGCTGTTAAAATATCGCTCTATCGTCGGACACCGTGATAAATCATTCTCGGTCTTCCTCCAGATTGGAATTTTGTACGGCGGTATGATGGTCTAAAAAGCATTGTATAATATCTGAGGAATTTGGGAACAGCATCGTTGAGTCGTGATACGGATATGAATCGTTTAATCGCTAAGTGATTAATAAATTTCAGTTTTGATACTTTCGATACGAAACACGAACTTTGTAAAGGTAAAGTGATAGTGTAAAATTAAATTACTTTAATTGTTCTTTTAAAAGTTTTGTCTTTCACACTTAATATATGTTTGAAAATACCCATTGAAGACGAGCATGGTTACTTTTCGTTTTTTTTTTTTATAAATATTTTTTCGTTTTATAATCATACGGCAAGAACTAAATAATATATATCTCATTACGAACTTGATCAATTTTGAGTTCGAGCTATTATTTTTTCGAAACGTATTGCCAAAAATTTATATTTATTAATGTGCGCAAATCTCAAAAATAGGAACTCAAGCATCCAAGAATAATTTATAACAAGCGAAGTTTCAGGTACGTTTTACTTCGTGAGACGTGTCACGACTTATTTAATTGAGGGATAGAGTTCGAGACTTTCTTCCATAAAAAAGTCCAATATAATCCATCGGGTTGTATTTAAAGTACTAAACAATAAATAAATCAATAAAACTCATACTTAAATAAAACTTGTTCAACACATCTCTTTGCACTTCTGGCAATCGACCTAAATTTTTAATGGTTTGGAATGTGTCACAAATGTCTTACGAGTTCAAATATCAACTATATTTGAATATTTGCAATAAACAGTGATGCAAAAGTTTTTGACATTTTTTTTATTTTAAAATCTCTAAATATAAAGTGATAAAATCATAAAATCTCTTAAAGATTGTCTATGTGTAAAGACGACAAACTTATTTGTGATGAACGATAATAATGTTGTTATTACATTTCATTTATAATTTATTATAATAACTAGCTGTTGCTTACTACTTCGTTCGCGTGGTGGTTATGCAACATAACAACGTTTTAAAAAGACATGAAAACTGTGCTCTATTTTTCCATTGTCTTTCATCGTCCATAAAAAATCTTAGGCATCATGTCATGGTCTTCTTTAAAGTCACAATGCTCATAGAGATATTTTTTTCTTTTTCGTGAAGTATATTGATTTTAAAAAATAAGACAATTATGGATAGTTGGACATATTTTGTTCTGTGACACACTGTCAAAAAATCTAACTGTCGCTAGTACTGTTTGCTTAAATCTATTCAGTAGGTACTTCAAATTAAAGAATGGGAAAAATTTCTACCCTAGGTAATGTAGCGTGATAAATTGTTTCATAAGTTAAGCAGTGCTATTACTGCTGATAAAACACAAAACTTTTGCTCAAATCAGTTCATTAATTTTTGAGTGATGCTTGAACAAAAAACAGATAATTATAAAAACAAACATAGAGATGTATTATATATCTATTAATAATACAAATCACTGAATTTTATCTAAAAAATGTTTAATATTCGGATTTGGCTTCCTTACGATTTTATTATATTGTATGTATGCATCACGTTACATTCGTTGAATTATGTAGTTTTATTTTCTCTTTTAAATTTTTCTTAATTGCAACTCTTGGTGATATGTCGAAGCTATTATTGTAATAATTGCAAGCAATATAGGTTGCTAGCCCATCTTAAGTACAGCACATAAAAAGGTATTTTCTAAAAATAAAAATACAAAATCTAACTTCTATTTTGAAGTAAAAAAAGCTCAAGCATTGCATTATAACGTATTCCACGTGTTATTTTATAACCAATGAACTGAACATAATTTGATTTGAATACAGCCAAGAGCAATTATAAGATTGATAGAATTAAAAGTACTAGTTTTGGTTAAAGATGTCGAAGTGGACAAATTTTGTGATGACTTTATAATTTACTATAAATGCGACTGTATATCGACTCCATTGTAAGGCATTTATAATGCCATAAACGAAAATAATATGAACTATTTTTATTATAATTTACTTTTTTTCCTTTGTAATGGTTCCTGTAGGTAGCTTGAGTTATGGTTCCGAAACGTAATGGTTTTCATAAAGCGTTTTACGAATATTATAATACCAGTTTCTAACCATGGCTTGGTAAGAAAATAATTTTTTTGTCGTAAATTCCAATCTACTTGACATCGATTCAAATCTCAATTACAATCCCAAACTCGATCTTGGTCCCTAATTCGACCTCCGATTTCGGTTTCGTCGCCTATATCCACCAATTAAGTATGCTAAATTATAAATGCAGTTCTAAACGTAGGTGTCGACAATGCGAAATTTAGAAAATAATATCGTATAATTTCATTACAGTCATTAAAAATTATGGAGACAGTAAATATGTGGTTATTTCGCATCGTCTGTTACAATATTTTGACAGCGATAAATCAACGCGACGAGATCCAGACTGGTGCGCCAGATTCACGCCTCTGTTATATTCGATTATATTTCCCGAGAAAATAAATAGAAGCGCGATTTATTTCAAGAGAAGCTGTTAATCATGATAAGGCTGCAAATACAGACAATCAATTAATCGTTTAATTATTAAAAGAGTTCTTGTCTTTGGAAAATAATTTTATTATTAATATCACAATATAGGTTTTTCATAAATTTATTAGGTTTGTTTGTAATTTAGCCGTTCTTCGGTGTTAACATGTTAATATTTATTTTCAGTGAAGTAAAATATAATCAGGATTTTCGTGGTTTGAGAAAAAGTGATGAAGAATGAATAAATTGTAATGAACAACAGCTTGTTTATCTCTTGTTCATTGATGTTTAGTGATGTTAATTAACTAGTAATCTTTAAATTAATACATGTTCATCGATTGTTAAACAGTTAATTATTAAATATTTACTATATTACTAAACATTACTTATTAAACAATTATGAACTCTTCTATGAATTATGAGACACGACGAAAGCATGTTATATTCTTGACAGATATGAAGTAATGCTTGTTTTTCGAAAATTTGTTTGAAAATGTAATCACTCTTCAGTGGCACTGTATAAAACAGGGTGCTCCTAAAGATGTCTAGATGCTGGCGCTAAACTAGCGCCATGATTTAAATTATCTATTACAACGTATGAAATAATAAATCTAATAAATGAAACTGTCTGATTGTCTCGGTCTGTCTCTTCGTTGGTACGCTTATAACTCAAGAGTTGCTTGTCCGATTTATATGATTTTTTTTTTAATATAGCAATACGATATCTGATTAGAACTTTTAACATACAACAAATTCTTTATGTTTTAATACCGATCGGTTATTAGTAAGCGCAAGCGATATCCAAGAGATTATCAAGATCAAATAGAGTCAGGAAACAGTAATCGCAAACAGTGACGAAATGAAGAATGGAGGGAGATCGTTTTATACTAAAATAATTTAGCAGCAATAGTATGATTTCAGCGTATGATACAGCGACAGCGTCAGACGTCAAAATTAATATATCTAGTAATCTATTTTCAAAAGACTATTTATAAGTTTCTATTTGTAACGAACAAACAATTACTCACCCCAAAACAGCCCAAGGTCACGGGTTACATCTAACATACATTAGCCAAGTTTATATTATAGATACATTTGTTTATAACATTTTCAAATGGCAAACGAGCTAAAGAGCCACCGGAGAGCAGATGTTCATCGCTACCCAAAAAGACTCCCTTCAAAGACCAACTCCATAGTCACCAGTGCATTATCGACCTCTTAAATTGGAATAGGGCATGTGGTTGAGGGAAGATTGGTAGAGGGGGAGGGGTTTGACGGACGGGGAGTGGGCCACTGGAGCTCTTGTTCACATGATGAGAAACTGTATTATATGAGACTGAGGTAATTCGCCATTCGAGTCGGTCTCGGTATGGTTCTAACACGATGAATACGAACTGTCAGAGAAAAGATATCAACCTCAGTTTATGAGTTAAACTTACGACACGTTAGTATTCAATATTTGCGAAAAAAGACTGAAGGAATTACTTATATTAAACAACTTTGGTTCAATTATTAAAAATAGTTAAGTTTCGCGTTCAGCGGATAGAACATGATAGCGTATTAGAATAATAATATATCTAGAATAATATTTTAGCTGTAAATTACAATTTCCAAATATAAATAAGCAATACAACAATGTCGTTCAGCGTGAATTTTGTGAGCACAGTGGCCTGAAAGTAAAAATACCGTACAAAGAGATAGTGTATATATTTAATATGCACATCTTGATAGGGCCGAGGAGGCCGTATTCATTGCCTTGAATGATTGATGGCGCAGCCGGCGCATTTTGACTTCGTTCCAAAAGTATTCGGTGCCCTTCAAACTAAATTCGCGGCCCTATGAAATGTGTTGAATTGAGCTTTCTCTACGGCCTTTTGTGATCGACCTTGAATATTTCATTAAACGCTTTGAATGTTTAATCGGGACTTAGCAAAGTTTCACGAGTGGCTCCACTGTCCGCATTTTATAACGAGATTTATTTTTTACGACGCCGTAGAAACATACCTGATCGAGTTTGCAATTTGCTTTCTTTATACTAAACAATATTTAAATTATTTCGAAATTACACAATAATACGGGCATATGATTTTATATCCATTTTTAAAAACTAATTAACAAATCAATTTGTAGAAACGAAGCCTAATACAAAAGAAAGATATAAATGTCTTTGTATAACACAATTTTATCTAAGAGTTTCAATATTCATAAAAATTCGGAAATACATCATTAATCTGATCTGGAAAATGATACGGTCGGCAAAGAAGAAAAGTAGTAGTGATAAAAAGAATAAATGTTACAAGGGATATTAAAACTAAATTCTTAAGGCCTTTGATCTATAAATGCATAAAACAAAATTAGTGGGTGGCAATATTAGGTACTCTATGATAATTTAGTATGAAGACTTAATTTTACAATTTATTCTGAAAAAATTGTTCTACAACTTGAGGAAGACGTATTTCTTTGCCTTAGTTTTTTTTTAATATTTGAAGTTCACTACTATGCATAAAAGGAGGTTTCGCATTTGGAATAGTTAGAATAAATCAGTGTTTCACTATTATGGTTTTTTTATTATAACTAATAACAATGAAAGGCACTACAAAGCCATGTTGCGTATTTTACGTATAAGCAAATGAAAATAGTCCAATTATTGTTTTCTATCAAAATTTTGGTACATAAAATCCAAAAAATATTTTAAAAAAATTGTATCTTTGGTAACGTATGAATATAGTAGATTATACTATACCACTTAAAGGATTTTACTGAATTCCACATTCCGTAGCATCATTTCGTTTGACGCTAGCTGCGAGAAGGTGAATTTATGTCTCGCAAAACGCAATGACATATGCGTGTCCATATATCATTATTGTACAATATTCCACGAGTTATGACTCTAACATACTAAGCACTGCAGCGCTAAAAAGCAATCTCTTGTATATTTGAGCCGTTAAATCATGACTGTAAATGAAGCGCTTTTCGCTGCGTTTATATGAAAGAAAATAATCCTTTCAAATTCTTTTACCTGTCCGTATGACTATTTATCCGATATATCTTCGGAACGGCTGAACCACTCACGGTGCGATTTTCACTTGTATATAAAATAGCTTATGGACCTACCTTTAGGTTAGGTTAACTTTTCGTTCCGGAATTGTTTAGGGTTCCTTTGTTAAAATTTAACAACATTTGAAAATGAGATAAATCATCTGAATCGAAGGAGAAAGGTGGAACCGAGATTGAGATCAGAAACAGAAGCGGTTTCGAAACCTAAATCGAAACGAAACCGAGGATGAGGAGCGGGATGGCGATCATGATGGAAACATCATCATCAGTTGATATAAAATTTGTAGGAATCCATTCTACATCTAAGCAGGTAAAACTGCAGGTGAAAGCTGTCTACAATATAGTTAGCTAGCTACAATAATTAGCGTTCCGTGAAAGATCGCTATAAACTCTTACAAATTCAATTCTTATAGTTAAACCGATTTAAGTAACATTCAGTAAATAGTTACTTATGTATTAGTAAGTTACGAGTTTAAGGTTAAATCATATCCAATTAGTTAATCTAAAGATAAATCAGACATAATTGTGTCTCTTCTAAGAGGAAAATCTTGACTCCATATTTAATGTTTCATACCTATTCATGTTCTTTTGCCTAACTTTAGCTGGAACCGAATCCGAAAATAAAATGATTAGTTGTGTTTTAAATAGGTTTAAAAAAAAAAAATTTAAATAGGATTTTGCAGGCAGTTTTTGTATATTTTTTAATAAATATTTTTTTATTACTAGAAATTCTATCAGACAAGTAAGATTTTGAAAAGAACCAAAAATAAACCCACCCCAACGCAATGGTCGGAATCAAAAAGAGAAACTTAGGTCATACGCCAACCCGCATACAGTAAGTTCATTGTAAAACAAATTTATTAGAATGCCTAGTATTTATTTTAATATTTTATTTACTAAGATATGTCAGTATGGTATGTATAAATGTTAGTAATTTTTTTCATATTCACAACGGCTAATCTTTTTGACTAATTCTAAAATTCAAATTTGCTTTAAACCAACTTAACTTAGTAGAGATGACTTACAAATAGAGCGATTTTTGTTGAAACCTGAAATGCACTCAATAATTTATTTTCCATATAAAAAATAACGTTAGGTACATACCTAATATGTCGGTGGATTAGATAGAGAAAGCGTGCTTTTTTTGAAACAGCTTCGTCTATCATGGAATACGTTTTCGTAATTATGGACAACATCTGAAATTTCAATACGCAGTAATTACTTAGTAGGGACTTTTTGTCTAACAGCTGGTGCGGAGAGAACAATGTCGCTGCATGTCATTTCTCTGCCTGTTTGCAACAGAAATTTTTTTCAGAAACGTTTGATGTATAAATTAGCATCCGGTATAGAGGTTAGCCAAACAAGACAATCTCATACAAATTTATTTCGTCACGCTATGATTTACTAATTTCATTGTATGATAGTAACAAATCCCTAAACTACATTACAAAATGCGAATTCAACTCGCGTAGACAGGATTCCCTACTTTGAATATTTATCACATTATTTTTAAATGTGTCCCAAATTTCTTTTTTGGTATTAAAGGGTGTATGATTCCAGATTGTGGAGGGAAATTGCTGAATATATTGTTTATTTTTGAATTCTTACTTGCCATATTGCCTTGCTTTATTTAAATAGTGCCATCTGTCAGATTACTAAATACATCTCAGTATTTTATTTAAATAGCACCACCTGTTAGATTGTTAAATCAATCTCAATATTCTATTTAAATAGCGCCATCTGTTACATCACAAAACTTTTCTCAATTTTCTAATTAAATAGTGTCATCTTGTTAGATCTCCGGGATCTGTACAAGTACAAATTCCGGTATTGGACTTGAGAGCGTGACCGGGATGACCACACTTTCAATTCCAGTACTGCTCCCGACCGAACCTAACCTGACAGAAGAACCAGAATTGACATCCAGAATAGAACCGTGATTAGTATGAGGTGATGGCGAAATCGGCCGATTTAAGAGATAAAGGAATTCATTGTATGGTTAAGCTAGTAAAACTGCAGACATATTTAAAAAAAAAACAATTATTTCTAAATTTTAATTTACGTCCATTTATGTGCTTACTCGCCTTATCCTAATTGAAGCGATACGGCTAGTAAGTACATAAATCAGATATTTTTTTATATTTTTGACAGAATGTTTTTGGTATCAATGAAATGCTTTATATAAAGAACCAAAAAATTACTCTGTAACTCAATGAACTTGGAAACGACACTCGATCGTAAGTTCGGGCACGAATTTGGTGCACGTCAACTGGATTAGATACAAATACGAACTTTGTACAAGAAAATTTTATAATATATGCATGTATATATAAATTACTGGCATTTATAATATGTTTCAGATGTTACGTTTATTTTATAATATATGTATATTATGTTATAAATGACAAATATATGTAAATTATTTTTCACTACTTTCATTCAAAATATACGTTTAATGACATGTATTGTATATTTTTTTATTATGAAGAGAAGACACCAAAAAGTAAATCTGTCTGTGCGTGTTGTGGTATAAGTCTAAGAGACCGGTATTTCGGGCTGTTGTATGTTATATTGTGTATTATCTACGTACTAACGATTATAAGGCATTTTTCATCAAATTTCATATAATTATTTACGTTAATAATGTTTGGTAGCGAAGTGTTTTTAGCATGATTATGCGTTCCGCCGCCGAGGAGTAAACCGAGAAAAGCGTCACCACAAAACGAACATCATCACAATGGGAAATCTATAAAATATTTTGATATACACATTCACATAATTTTTTTTATATAAAATGCAGTATTACAAAAAAATATTTTCATCGAAAAATACGTAGAAGAAAACGCTACTGTCGGGCGTCCCCAGAGGCCACTCGTTTTTTGTTTATTAGGTACTCATATTATTCAAACCGCTTCTAAAGCGAGGATCAAATAATGTTTCAAGCTTAGACCTAGATATAAGATAGAATTAGTTGTTTTTGCATGTGACATGACAAAAATGAATGAATGAGTGAAATAAGTACAAAACGAAAAAAAAACTATAATCGATTAAAATATCTTTTTCAAAGCGGATAACACAAACGAAAATTTTGTATATTTATATACGAATGAAAATAATTTCATACGTATCTTCGTTTGAAAATTGTGATTTTCTGATTTTGTTTTTCTATCAAAAATAAAACGTGCTATTGTTTATTGCGAATTAACTTATAGAAACAGTGAACCTTATTTCAATTGTGACGTAGTTCTCCAATTTCTTGGTATTATGATAATTATTACTATAATTAGAAATTTTATTACTCATAGGTGTAAACGTTTATTTGTTATGGTCAACTTTTTAACGATAGAAATAAATTAAACGAAAGCGATATTCACACTTAAAATCAAATTCAATCTCACATAATGAGTATGTGACCGATATAATACTAATCTCATTATAAGTAAAACACTGCTTCTCTTTCAAAAAAAATTGTAAAAAAATACATATAAATACACAAATATACAAATCAAATATTCTTATATGATTGATTTTTGTATTTAAGGCTCTAAAACTCAATATCCTTCTGTCAAAGTACTTCAATACTATTTTTACCTTTTTGTACGTTTATGTCCTTTAGAATAAACATATAAATTTAAAAAAAATCTGTTGAAGTAGGTAAACAATATTTATAAGTGGCAAAACCATGCTAGGTCATCTTGACTACAGCACGAAAACGCTTGACCGATGAAATACTACACGTTCACAGAATGCAGACGCGAAATAGCACCTTCCGTTGTCGTTTCATCCACAACTACCCTATATCACTCCGCTCCCCCTTCAACAACGCTACTCCATCAGGTGTCCTATTTCTACCCGAGAGGTCGACAACGCACCGACTACTCCTCTGGGCTTGCGAATGTCCATGGGCGGCGATGAACACCTATTATCTGGTGGCTGGCAAACTCGTTTGCACTTCGTTGGCCTTCGAAGATGTTACATAAAAAAACAATGAGCAATTTTTTTTTAAACTTAAAAAAAAGTTGATATACGAGAAAGACAACATTAGAGACAAACAAAATAACGATAAAAACCACTATTAGATTATTAGCAACAAACCGATATACCGATATTTAGTTCGATGGTGTTGATCGATGTTAAAATTGAGAAAGAAAATGGGGAAGAGACACGCATTTTTGTGTTCACCTGGACAGAGCTGCAAAAGGCCGCTAATACCTACGTCTATAAATGTTAGACATGTTGCCTAAGTGATTATCAAGAAAAACAATTCAATTTATTACTCAGTCGCTCTTCAATTGATGCGAACACTCATTAAGACCGTATTCGTATAAGTGATTTCATTAAGCACTACGCAAGCAAAGTTGCGAGTGAATACTGGATATGTACGAAAACGATAATGGAAATAAACTCATAATTTATTTTGTATCAACAATTTCATTGTTGTAAGTGTATCATCTTAAAAATTATATAATGAAAATGTAATGTAAAATTTGTTAATACGAAATCAATGTTCTTTTTTTATTTTGATTGTTCAAATATGAATAAAATTTTTTATAATATTACAAACTATGAAATGAACACCTGCGTGATATTTTTATTCATAAATTTCATTCCTAAAGCGCTTCAAAAAATATCTTTAATCTTCCCTATATGTGCCTCTAGATCTAGATTCTTTATAAAGCTTAGAAGTACATTATGGCGTGATAAAACGTAGCCGTACCCGATTTTCCAGTACCCTAGACCCGATTTTTCAGGACTCGATAAAGATCCCGCCTCCAGCGAGCGATTGACGCGTTATCGACACATTATAAGACACCCACACACCGCACTACCCGAAACGCGCACAAAAGTTATTTTTCAATTTACATGACAAGCTTCTTTACGCATAATACATTAAGATCTTTGCGAAGTGAGACGCTCGCAGCCGACTCACGAAGCACTGCCCGCGGGAGCCTCCATTTTCATTAACCTACCACTTAATCACTAATTATTTCAGGAGTTGCCAAACAGTCTCATTTCAGCATGAATTTATCATAACCTTCGCGAACTTTGTTCCCGTGGCTCGAAAAATCCGATATCACTCGATTTTTTCCGATCGAAAATACTTTTTACAGTTATTTATTGACCAGTATTTACTCACAGGTTCGTTCGCATGGATTTTGAGTTAGAACTTGGTAAATTGCACAATATATATACTTTTGCACGCTATAAGACGACGTCTTGTATAATTTTCATATTTATTTGATTACATTAGAAACAGTTTCGATTAGTCCAGAAACGATTTATTAGATGATTTTTCTGAAATAAAAATTTATTTGACTTAAGCCCCAACTTCCTTCCTACGTCATCCATTTCTCCGCTCCTTGTCGATTCACCATAAATATTTTATATCCATTAGGTTTCACTCGCTAGAGATTGCTGCAAAATGGTTTTCCAGTTAATATTCGATGCTTCTAATATTAACCTAAAGAACTAAAAGATGTATACGTAAGTCTTTTCACGTGTAATGTAATGTAATAGGATAATTAAATAAAAACAAAATAGAGAGAACGATTACAAATAAATAATTTAAATTAAAATAAAAGTATCAGAATTTAATACCGGTCAAGTACGAATAGGATTTGCACCCTGAGAGTTCCGTATGAAATTAATTATGGATGTGGTTATTTCATCCATCAAAACTCTGTCATTTTTATCTATTTCAATGGTAATACTATCACGATATTACTTACGAAATTCTGAATTTATTGTTGTATTTAATCCTTTAATTTTTTCTAAATATCCTAAATCTCGACAATCTTAAAATTTTCACGCGGGCAGTTAATAAATGTTCTCCTACACATTAGTGTACATCACGTTCCATACACCAATTGCAAACATCAAGTATTTAAACTCTTCACACTAACAATGAACAACGGAGTACATATTACATTCATTATTATTTTATTATTGTTGTTATTATAAAGCTACACCTATTTATAGAAGGGCAGGCAGAGACTATAGATTTCCATATGGTAATATCCTTACATATCTATCTTGCTCCACTGTCACCATCAATCTTTTCATACAAGATCATCGGTTGCGGATGCTTAAAATTTGTTCTTTTTACACCCTTTTATTTACTTTCACTTATTTCTCTGTAATCAAATCTTCCATGTTAAATTTGACCCACTTCCCGGTTTCCGATTGAGCTGATATTTTGCGTACTCATGTACATCACGTGACAATGCAATATTATAATGACATCATCATCTGATGATGAAGCTGGAAGGTGGCTATAGGAACTCCGTAATAATGCGACGCAACCCCATCGAGTTTGGGCTCGTACGATTCGTTTTAACATGTACTACTAATTATTACGGGCTACGGAAAAACGCTGCTACGCGCTATGAACTACGCCGTAGTAAATGCTAAATCATAATTATTAAAAAGTTAAAATTAAAGAATTTTTTTTTAAACAAGCTTTTTGTCGGCGACAAAACCTAAAAATAACTGGGATAAAATGCGCAATATAAAACCGCATTACGAAACGAAAGTAGGAAGTCGGACACGGGCAGACGAGGTGGCGCAAGATGAGTACATCAAATGCGGTAATACCGCCCACCAACGGGAGCACTACATTTTCTGCGTCTGGAAACCGTACTACATTTAAATATTAGGCGTATATTTTATATTTTTATTACGCGATTCCAAGACATTACATGTTATTTTTTATACATAATTTATAGTTAATCCATGTATATATATATATATATATATATAAATATTACATTAAGATAGCACCGTACATATATAAAAATAGTACTATAAGATTCAAATTTATACGGTTACTATTTCAGTTTTCATCCTTAATTTATATAAATATATATTTTGTCTATAATTAAGGTTATGTTTGCAATATGAGAAACAAAATACGATTATTTGTAGTTTTACTCCTTGGGAATTCCGAGTAGGTAACGCAATATCTGTTGCGCTGTGATTGACCCAAATAGGCGGGCATGCGATTGGTCCGTAAATAATTAAGATGCCTTCCATTGGTAAAGATTAAAACAGAGGTGTTTTATATGTAATAAATTATAGGGCGGAAGGCATTCTGGATTAAAATGTAAACCGAGCCCAAACGTGAAAAATTCCCCTCCAGCCTCTCAATTTGGACCACCGACCTGTGCTCATGAGGTAGGTTCTTTCGCCGGAGACTGTCCTCCATCAAAGATAAATAAAACTAATTGGTAAAAGGTGTCGACCGCGCTTTAGGAAATTGAAACCCCGATTTTAATTAGTATCCCTAATGACATCGTTTCTACCGACGATATTGACAATGCAATAGACGCCGTTACCAACTATATCAGGATAGAGATCGAAAACAGCTCACGGGTATTTCCGGCGAACTATGATCGCAAGGAGCTGCCTAAAGATGTTAGCAAAGTCATAAGGGCTAAAAACGCTGCTTTGCGCTGAGCGGGCAAATCACCCCACATGTCCCATGCGCGTACTCTCCAACGTATAGTGAAGACCCGCATGAACGAAGTCAGAAATGAAAATTGGAGCGACCTAATGGTAGAAGTTTTACTCAATCACAAAGCATACTGGGGATTAGCCAAAGCTCTCAAAACTGAAGTGTTCGTCCCCAACTCCGCTCTAAGAAAATCCGACAGGTCTATAGCGTACGACTACTGGGAAAAAGTCGAAGAAAAAGCTGATAGCAATGAACAACAATACTCAGACAATCCCCGCATAACCTTGATCATGTACATGGGACGAAGAGGAGGTTTGTCACAGAGTCTCCCTTCCACCCAAAGACGATCTAGATCCCATCACCCAAGATGGAA
This sequence comes from Eumeta japonica, assembly GCA_005406025.1. Classification (NCBI taxonomy): domain Eukaryota; kingdom Metazoa; phylum Arthropoda; class Insecta; order Lepidoptera; family Psychidae; genus Eumeta; species Eumeta japonica. The sequence continues at coordinate 704,218 of BGZK01000127.1, forward strand.
ATAGTAAACACATTAAAACCCTTAAAATCAGAAAGGCCCCAGGCATGGACTCCATTAGTAGTAAAACACTTTTATGTTATTTTCTGCACCACTTGTGGCTCTCTTGGTCGCAATTTTCAATACGTGCGTCAAAAATTGCTACTTCCTTACAATTTGGAAAAAAGCTGTAGTTATTGGACCTCCTAAACCGGGGAAACCACGTGACCTACCCGCCACTTACAGACCTATTAGCCTGTTCAGTGTATTAGGGAAATTATTTGAAAAATCGCCCAAAAATCACCTAAGCAAGCACTTCATAGGAAAAGATCTTATCATTAATAAATAATTTGGATTTTGACCTAATGATTCTTGCCCACAACAAAACCTCCATCTAGTATTATATATTTCGGAGGGATATAAAGCCAAAAGGAAGACAGTAGCGGTCTTCTTTGACGTAGCTAAAACCTTCAGTAGGGTTTGGCACACAGGTCTTATACATGAGCTCTATCAGTTACAACTCTCAGATCGTCTTGTTATCATCACCCGCCAGCACATCAGTCATCGCCACTTCAATTTCCGAACTTGAAAATATTTACTCGTCAATGAGATCAATTAGAGCTGGAGTACCTCAAGGCTCCGCGCTCTCTCCACTGCTTTACTCTGCATACGTAAACGATATCCCGCGACGATATTTACGCCTTTTGGCAGCAACTATTTCTATCGCTGTACTCTCATTAATACATGAAAATGGAAAAAAAATACACATAATTGTACAGATAATTTAATGAAAATAATTCTGCTGGCTTCCAAAAATGATTTAATGTAACAGCATCGTAAAAACATCGAAATAGTTTAGAAAACTTCTCCATCAATAACAACGTAAATGTGATAACTGAGAACACTCTCAATTATGAAAAAAATGCTTTAATTTAGCCTCTTTTTATTAGCATTAGAATTATAGCAAGTAGTTTCCCATTAAAAATGTCTGTCTAATTCGGTCTCGTTAAATCATAATTTATAAATATAATTATAAAAATTTAAAAATAGAGTTCCGGCATCATTAAATTCAGCAGATGGGTAAAAGAAATATGTTTTTCATGACGGCTTCTAGTAGTAAATAAACCTATCTTTTCGTTACTCGTCCTTTTGAAGAGACTGGGCGTTAATAATAGCAAAAATATACGGTAAATGGCCCTTTTTAAAATTAGTTATTACTTTATATATATTGCCATCTACAAAACCATCTATGTACAAACATATACATACTTTGTCCAAGTAGGGCGCATGCGGATCATTCAGGGGTGACTTATAAAAAAATATTTACAACTTCTTCTTTACCGACGGCGATAGATAAATTAGATTTTTTCTCTTTATCGTTTTTTTCTCCATTATTTTTATTGTCTATACAGCCACACTAACGATGATTTGTTAATCCAAACCCGAAAAGCTTTCTTCAAATGTATTGACAATATTTTACATGGACAGTGTCCATTTTCTTGTTGCTGCCCTAACAACAGTATCAGACATTACGAAAAGCATTATTTTTTTTTAAGAAGGAATACTGAAAAAAATTAACTTATGTCCTTTGTGTATGAAATATACAGTAGTTATTAAATTTGTTAAATTATGAGTCGCACACTTTTGGATTTTTCAAATGTTATTTTCTTTGCATTAATTATGAATCATTTTATTTTCATTATTTCTTATGCATTTGATATTACTAAATAACTGGATGTGCACTCGCAGAGCATATGCTACGTGTGTCTAGAGACGACTTTTAACAACAAACTCTCTTTAAATAATAGATCTAGGTCGCTATGCCATTGAAAGACGAAAAGATGAAATTCGCAAAGGTTTTATAGATAGTTTTATACATTTTATACAGTGTTGTATATTTAAATATGTATCTCGATCAGTCAACAAATTTTTATATAATAAATGTGGAAATAAGTAAATATGAGTAAGTATTTATACATTTTTAAAAACATCTAATAATAAATAATACTAAGTAGCGACATATATATCTTGTTGCAAAAAGTTGTTATCCTTACTTTACTACACTATATTTATAAATACTAACTACCACGTAGACAGAATGAATTTTATCATCTTATAATATCGGCCAATTACGATAATTCGTCATATTCCTGATCACTATCCAGTTCTCGGTACCGGTCTCGGTCCTGCTTTCGATGTCAATTCGCAACATTCTCGATTCCGAACCTAGTTTCGATTCAAGAATGTCCCAATTCTAATCTCGCTTTGAATCCTAGTCCCACTTTCGATTTTTACCTCTTCATATTCCGATTCGGATCATGATCTCGATTCTAATTTTGGTCCCACGGTCGATTACGATCTTGCTCTCGTTCTGCATAACCACATATCGCCGGTTTCATAGTAATTCTATGATTGGTTTAAGCGCGCTGAACAAAAACAACAAAATACACACTTAATTTTATACATTATACAACTCCCCTCTCCTGACCTAATTGTGAAAGATGCATCTCACCACTTTTCAAAGTCGTAATTTACGCGATAATAAGTTTTATACAAAATTCAACCCCCTTAACTCCGATAAAACGTAAATTACGCACACATACATACATACGCAACTACATAAAAACAAATGGATATGGCTGCCAAATTAATATTCAGTTCAGCCATTCTTAAGCTATTATTTAAAACATATAAACAGACAAACAAATACAGGGGTTGCTCTTTATGTGTCCGGAATGTCAAAAAGAAACAAACATCTATCATTTAATATTCTTTTATTGTTTTTCAAAATATTCACCATAATGATGAATACACTTTTGCGTACGCTAAAACCAATTTTTGTAGCACTTTTTCCATTCTGATTGAAATATCACCAAAACGTGAATTTGAATACATCAACGGCCTTTTCACGGCTTGGAAAACGTTGACCACGTAATTTATTCCTCACGCACGGGAATAAATAGAAATCGCCGAGTGCCAAGCGGGGCCGTACAGGAGATGAACCATCAATTCGATCCTTTGACCTTCCAAAAATCGAGCTGTTTCAGCCGAAGTGTGACAGCTAGTATTGTCATGATGAAGAATGATTCAGCGTTGTCGATTATCCTTTCTCATTTCTTCAAAGACTTCTGGTAAACAAATGGTCGTGTACCACTCCAAGTTAACCGTGCTACGATTCTCTGGTGGCAATGTAACCACATGTCCATTTATACCATGTAACCATTTGCTTCTAATTGGTTTTGAAACGAATCACTTTTATTGGGTTCGGCTCTTCTTGGAACACCCACACCGTTGGCTGTTGTTTAGTTTGGGGTCATACGCATAGATCCAAGATTCGTCACCTGTGCAGATCTTATAAACAGCTTTTAACACACCGTAATTGGTATTTTTTATAATTTTTTTACACCAATCAACACCAGCCCGTTTTTCATGAATGCTCAAGTTGTGCAGAAGCCAACACGAATAAATTTTATACTGACAAACTTTCTTGTAATATCTTATGTATGCTCGTCATACTTATACCCAGGGACGTCTTTATCTCGCGATATGTAACATGATGATCTTGTCTAATTAGTTCCCGCATAGCATCGATATTTTGTGATACGACAACCGATTTAGAGCGACCTTCTTTAAATTCGTCCGTGAGCATGACCGCCCAGATTTAAATTCACTAAACCAGTGATACACAGTGGTTTTTGATGGTACTTTATCCCCAAAAGTCGAAGTGAGTTGATCGATGCACTGCTTGTGAGTTACCCCACGCCGAAAATCGTAATAAATCATCGCACGAAAATTTCGTGAGTTAAATTTATGGTAATAGAAACACGCAATTTTCAAAATGACGCCACAATGGTGAAACAGTTGACAGTTACATGAAGCAAACTGTATTCTACAGCCAAAGAGTTCCATTTCTAAAAGTTATAATTACTTTTTAAATATTTTTCTGTATGTGACCAGTTCCGGATACATAAATAGCAGCTCCCGTATATAGACTGACATACTTACACGTAAATGTGTTTATATTTAAGCAAAATCACATTTTCTGACTTTACATCGTTTTTTATCGAAATCGATAAAACCGTTTTTAAGTTGTAAAATTACAAACAGACAGACCAACATAAAGATAGACAGACAGAAAACAGTATCCTATCATTTGCACAATAACATACTTTCACTGTACCCTAATTTTCATCAAGTTTAGTCCAACTTTTCTTATGTTATGAACAAACACACAGACAAACAGTAGCCATTCATATAAATATACAAACAGATAGACACATAGTAACTTATCATGTGCGCAATCATGTTTTCTTGCAGTATACCAATTTTCATCACGATCGGTCAAGCCATTCTTGAGATATAAAAGGGACTCCATATTAGTTATTGTATATTATTTGTTTTAATTTCGTTGTATGTCGTATCACACAGCCGCGAGCGGGCGTTGACTGAAGGAGGAGACGCGACATGAAGCACAATTGTTGCTATCGCTTAGATTGTAAGTTTGTAAATTTTTGGAATACGTTCTAAGCTATTTTTTTTCAGAAACGGCTACTTCAATGTCTATGGTTTCTTTAGCAAAGTTGTTCTGAAAAAGTAGTAGATTATGAATATTTTCGTAAAAATGCATGGACTATTCAATACGATATATAGTACATACACATATATCGAACGAAATACCACTGGCTGACTGACTGACTAATCACGAGATCTCCGAAACTACAGATCTGATTGACTTGAAATTCGGCATAGTTCCTTGTTCGGTACGTAAACGCTCACTAAGAACTGATGTTACGCAAATCCTATCCAAAATCATCATTTTATGAGATCTCCGAAACTTTAGGTCCGATCGATTTTAAATATAGAATAGATAAATTCTTTTCGGAAGATAAAAGTTCATAGAGGATATGTTTTACGCAAATCCTTTTCAAAAAAACTCTTTCATCATTTTATGTCTCTGCGAACAGAGCCGCGGGCAAAAGCTAGTATATATACTACTATATACTTCAATATACATCAGTCAAAAAGCAAATATTGGCGTTTACAGATATGATTTTTATAAAATTCTTCACTTTATAAAACTTATTTGAAAGCAATTTTAAAGGTGACATCACAATAATCGTTTCCTTTTCATCTTTATTTCCGTATCCAAGAACGTATCTGTATTTCGTCTGTATCCATGAATTCACAAAAATGCCACGTATATCTGTCCATGCGAGAAATAGGTTCTGGTAAATACAGTCCTGCCCTTCTCTGACCTTGTGTTTTATTAATGGTCATAGCGAAGGCTACTTTTATTGGAAATTGTTTTCTCACGATTTAGAAAGGTAAGGTCGGATCAGATAATGTGACGTTAATGCGGGGTATAATTTATTATCTATACATATAAAATGAAAACTATTTCTCTTTGTCCAGAAATCCATTAAAATTTCTTAACATGTCTTTGATATGTATCCTTATATTTGACATTGAATTACTTGTAAATGGTTTTAGACTATTTATTTTTTGAATTTCATATACCGTTTTTATTTACATTACAGCCCATAACGCCCAAAGAAGAGGTCATAATGTACTCGCCACTAAATGTACTTGCATAATTTAATTAAAACTTGATTAAGCGTTGAGAGTTCTAATTGACATGTCGATAGCATTTTTCTTTAAAATTCATATTTATAAGGTGATAAACCGAACAGGTTTAAGGAATTTAAGAATTTTCTGGAGTATATTTGAGCGATGGTTTGTTCTTGTTGTTGGACAGAATCAGAACTGATGAACTAAACCTTTTCCTCTTCTAGGAACAAATTAGAAACGACATATTCATTGATTCAATAATCCATTTTTTATTTGTAAGATCGCCGTTGAATTGTATTACGAAACGTTTTATCCATTTTACAAACTTTTTATGATTTCTGTGACATTTAATGCGGTGATGGTAATCTACATATATAAATAAAAATAAATCGCCAAAATATGTATATGCGCATCACTTCCGAACGATTACACCAAACTAAACAATTCTTTCTTGTTGTGTTCGTCATTTTCAAGACAAGGTTTGTATGAAAAAAATGGCCTCTCTGTCTGTATGTCGGTTTGCCCAAGGTATCTTCGGAACGACTGAATTAATCACGATACAACTTTTATTGTAAGCTAGAGGAGCTTACTGGGCTGCATTTTGGGTACTTTTTATCATCATAAATTTTAGGGTTCCTACATGAAAAAAAAAGCTGAAAAATAGAACAACTTATTAAAATTAAATCAAAATTGGAACCGCAATCGAAAACCATAATCGAGATTAGATCGAAACGAAATCAGGGCGAGGAGCGGGACGGAATAATGATAGACACGACGATATCATTTCTCGCAAAAGAGGGGACGAAAATGAGTGTAAAGACGGGATTGAAATTTAAAGTGTAAGCAGGATAATTTATGTTTTATGTGTTATGCATACTAGGGTTTGTCCCCGGCTTCGACCACATATTATTAATTACATTATTGAACAGAACTACTACACATATTCTAAAAATTCTATTACTCATAGAAAGGTACACTAATTTCAAGTAATATGTGCTATATTTTATTTTGCTACTAACCCTCAGTAACTATCGTTGGTAGCGGAATCGGAATCGAAAGCGGGACGGAGAACAGAATCGAGAACGGGGACACGATCAGAATCGATAGCGAGACCGGAGCCGGAATTGAGAATGGGACTAGGGTCGAAAAAGAGTGTGAGGACGGGACCAAAATTAAAAATATGACTGCGATCGGAATCGAAAAGATGACTGAGATCGAAATTGACAACGATCGATACAAAAGAAGAAAATCGTTCTACACCCATGGTGGTGCAGTTACGGGTATTAACTATGCAAGGGCAAGGCACCTACAAGCAAAAGCAACACATCGTCTGTCGGGCCAGCTAGTACTGCCATGAATTACAATAAACGTTTTGAAATTTTTATCTTTTCATTGTAAAGGTCTGGTTTAAACTTCTAAATCACTCAATTTAAGTAAACGTTCTATTAAAAAGGAATCATCATTAGCTTACATATTTTGTGTTAACTTAAAAATTTTAACACAAGATCTTACGAGCTATCATTTTACTGTAATTTCGAAGATGGCTGTTCTAGTGGCATGTCTAACGACGGGTAACACCTGACGGAAATTTCTACCAAAAAGAATAATTTTGCTTCTATAAGGGAAAATATTATTCATGTTTTTATAAATATAAAACATTAATTTTATTTGTTTCTGTTTGGTCATTAGCTGTGAAGTTTATCTTCAAAATAACATTTCAATCACTAGTCTTAATTTAGTCGCATGAAACTTATGTGAAGAATCTAAACAATTCCAAAAACTTGAGGATTTGGTAATTAAAGAGATGGTTAACGGATGGCGCTTTCCTATTCCTTTATATTCAGTAATTTTAAACTATGTATATTATTGTCATTCGCGGTGAAGTTATTCTGCGAAACGATATCTCAATCATTCATTGCATTTAGTATTACAAGATCTATTGGCTTATCGACAAAAATATCTTTCAAAAATAAATTATAGATGACATTTAAGTTGATATCCGTCTCCATATTACAATTAAAAAATTATGAGAAAAGTGTGCGCGCCCGAGCGTGACAATGTGCCAGCTGTTTGGCAATTTATTAATTATATATTTAATTTGATGATCGTGAGGGATTCTTATTTCGAATTTAATAAGAATCCCTCATGATCATCAAATTAAATTATATAATATGTAATTCAGATTATTGAATACGTGAGGATAAAAATATTCGTTTATTTTTATGCTTCAAATACATTTAAAACGACCCGATTAAGTACGTTTCTTGAGTTTTCAAAAATATTTCAACTAAAATAACAAGTCAATGCCAATGTAAAATTCGAAATACGTTAACTGAGTAGACTTATGTTAATTTTTGGTAATTTTAATTTATGTCATACTGGTAACATTGATCGCATCCAGATTCGTTGTATATCGTCGCGCCCCGATGCCAGAGCCCTTCGCGTGCCCGCGATCTCGTCGTCAATTAATACCGGCGTTGAGTTTTATTTAGCGTTCTGCATTCGTTATCAAGATATTACAATTCTCCCGTTTGCCCATAAATCGCGGGCTCCGCGTCCGTATCTGTCTCTTCACTCTGTTTCACCCTTTTTCTGTTCGATCGTTATCGCGAGTTCTTTAATGTTTAAATTTCTAAACCCCGAACAGCACTAATGATCGCATATTACACACGTGAAAGTTTTATGTGTGTACTACAACCTACAATACAATATGCATGTAAATAACGATAAAGATATTCAATTCATCTATGCAAAGTGACACCACGCTGGATAATGCCTTTTTCTGACTTGAATTTGGAGGATATACAATTTGCAATTTTTTACTTTCGTACACACGTGTACTCTCCCAGGTTACTGAAAAAGGTGAACAAAAAAATTATGATGACAGGTACAGAATCCTATTTGTGAATCTATAATACATAGATAAAAATATGTAGAAGAGTTCAATTAGTATAATTTAGCTCAATACTCCAGTTAGTGTCGATTAATCGGAGTTGCCACACGCGTAGCGTTCATGCAGAATTTGTTACATTTTGTGTGGTGAATAATGTGCAAATTCATTACTAGTAGTCTAAAACCTTTTCCTTCATGGACCAC